>ML661346.1:4844435-5082233 GCA_007570785.1 Antilocapra americana | reverse complement strand
AGGGAGGAGGGAGGGGGATTCTGGAGGGGGAGCATATGTAAACCCATGGCGATATCATGTCATTGTATGGCAAAACTAATAAAAAAAAATCCAAAAAAAGAAAAAGAAAATAAAATTTCTTTTTAGGAAAATTTCAAAAAAAATACTGATGGACAAAAAACATCCCAAGAAAATATTAGAGTCTTCTTTTTGAGGAAATAATATTTCATATTGATTAAATTGTTATGCAGAAAGTTGAAAAAAAAAATAAAAAAATAAAAGATTTTGACCTTATTAAAAATAAAAAATCCCATGCCCATTAACAATTAATATCCATTCCTCTCTAAACTCCCAACTCCACCTCCAAGTGCCCCAGTGAACCACTAATTTATTTTATATCTCTATAAATATTCCTATCCTAGATATTTCACGTAAATGTAAGTATATAAGCCATCGTCTTTTATGACATTTTTTTACTGAGAATATTCAGTTCAGTTGCCCAGTCGTGTCTCACCCTTTGCAACTCCATGGACTCCAGCATGCCAGGCTTCCCTGTCCTTCACCAACACCCAGAGCTTGCTCAAACTCATGTCCATTGAGTTAGTGATATCATTCAATCATCTCGTCCTCTGTCATCCCCTTTTCCTCCTGCTTTCAATCTTTCCCAGCATCAGGGTCTTTTCCAAGGAGTCAGTTCTTCATATCTGGTGGCCTAAGTATTGGAGTTTCAGCTTCAGCATCAGTCCCTCCAATGATATTCAGGACTGATTTCCTTTAGGATTGGCTGGTTTGATCTCCTTGCAATCCAAAGGACTCTCAAGAGTCTTCTCCAATACCACGGTTCAAAAGCATCAATTCTTCAGTGCTCAGCTTTCCTTATAGTCCAACTCTCACATCCATACATGACTACTGGAAAAACCATAGCTTTAACTAGACAGACCTTTGTCAGCAAAGTAATGTCTCTGTTTTCTAATATGCTGTCTAGGTTGGTCATAGCTTTTCTACCAAGAAGCAAGCATCTTCTAATTTCATGGCTGCATATTGATATATACTGAGAATATACTGAGAACTTTAAAGATTTATCTATGTTGTAATGCATATTAGTTCTTAATTTCTTTTTATTGAGAACATGTCATTGAATAGGTTTACATTATACTTATCCATTCATCACTTGATGAGTATTTGGGTTGTTTCTGCTTTTTGACTAAGAATTATGCTTCTATAAACATCGTGTACAAATAAGACATAGGCTTTTATTTCTCTTGGCTATATATCTAGGAGCAGAATTGCTGGACTATATGATAATTTTCTTTTCCACTTTGTGAGGGACTGTTGGTTTCCACAGCAACTGCACCATTTTACATATTCACCAGAAATACAGGAGAGTTTCAAAATCTTTACTTCCTTGCCAATAGTTGTCGTTATCTGTTTCGTTGATTGCAGCTATCCTAGTGGGTGTGAAGTAGTATCACAATATGGCTTTGATTTGCAATCCCCTAATAACTTCTGATGTTGAGAATTTTTTCATATGCTTAGTAGCCCATTTATGGATTTTTTAGAGAAAAGCCTATTCAAATCCATTGCCTATTAATTAAATTGCTATTTTTTTAATTGAGGTAAAATTTATGTAACAAAATCAATCATTTAAAACTGTATAATTCAGGGGCATTTAGTACATTCACAAATACAGTACAACCATTATTTCTGTCTAATTCCAAGAAAAATTAGGTGCTCAACACAAATCAGATTATTTGTATAAACTGGAGACAAATTGCTACCATATAGTTCAAGGCCCTAAGTATGCATAACACTCTTAGCAGTCAGCATTCCATGAGCTCAATTTCCAAGAGGTGGCCAAAAGCCAACATGGTAAAAAGGCCCATTTTAGAAATATGGAAGGTTTGAGCAACTCAGACATACTAGATTAACCATTTTCCACCTAACTGGTACCCAGAATATATAAATAACTCCTAAAACTCAATAATAAGACAAATTAACCAGTAGAAAAAAATCAAAAATTTTGACATTCACTAAAAAAGATATATATATGACCAATAAGCATCTAGAAAACATTCTCAGTATTTTTACTCAGCATAGGAATATAAATAAAATCACAGTGAGATACCACTAAGAAATGACTGAAATAGGATAAAACTTAAAAGTTTAACAATTCAAGTATAGGTTTGAATGTAGTGCAACTTAATGTCTCATATATTGTTGGTGGGATTATAAAATGGTACAGCCACTTTGGAAATTAAACATATACTTACCATAACATTCAGTAATCTCTCCTTGAGTCTTTACCCAAAAAAACTGAAAATACATGACAACACAAAGACTTATACTCAATTGTTCATAACAACTTGATCCATAATAGCCCCAAATTGAAACAGTTAAAATGTCCAGCAGCAGGTGAATGGACTTATGAATTGTGGCATATTCTTACAGTGTAATATTACTTAGAAATTAAAAAGCATGAACTTCAGATTTCACACAATACTGATACACACAACATATATGAATCTCAAAAGCCTCATGCAAAGCAAAAGGAAAAGCCAGCTGCAACTGATAATTTATAAAATTCTACAATAGGGAAATTAGTCTGTAATGTTAGACATAAGATTAGTGGCTGCCAAGAGCTGGAGATGGAGAAGCAATAAGAGGGTAACAGGCAAGAAGGCCAGGTGTCTCCAAACGGAGGAAATAGGCTGTGTCTCTTAAAATTCTGCGTTGCTATGAGGACACCTAGTTGCACCTAAATTTAACTTTTCTCAAACCCTGAGCTAACCAATGCATTTTTCTTATGGAAATGTTTTTCTTAAGCTATGTTAATGCAACTATGTATTTGCTTTGGAATTTGCCTTTCTTCAAAATGGTTCCACCTACGACTAACTTTTTTTCCTTTTCTCAAACCTTGGACTGATAATAGCTCAACAAACCAGTATTCATATCAACTGTTTTATGGCTGGGGGATGACACACCCCGTGCCATCCTATCTCAAAACTGTATATTGTGGGAGAGGGGCCTGGTGAAACTCCCTCAGCCTCGAGGTGTCTCCCTTATCTGATTAGTAACTTCCTATAACAGACATAAAACAGCTTGCTAAATACTCCCTAACACCATACACAAAATTAAACTCCCAACAGTTTAAAGATCTAAACCTAAGTATAGGTATGATAAAACTCTTGAGGAAATAGGGAGAACATCCTTTGATGTAAATCTTAGCAAGTTCTTTTTGGATCTACTTCTTACAATAAACAAAAATAAAGCAAAGATTAAAACAGCTCGCTAAAGCTAGCAGGGGGACGATCTACATCCCCCTTTTGATGTCTGCATCAGAAGCTTTCCCTGTCCCTTTTTCACTTCAATAAAACTCTGCTACACAATAGCTCTTGAGTGATCAAGCCTGGTTCCTGGTCCCAAAGCTAAATCTTCCTCTTCGGAGATCACGAATCCCACACCATTCACCGTAAGCTATTAGCAAAGACCACTGAAGAATCTGGGGTAGTAGAGAAAATGTTGTATCTTGATTAGGGTTATCAGAACTCATCAAACAGAACCTTCAAAATGGTTGTAAATTTTTATTCTGCCTCACTGGTTCAAGCTTTAGCTATATTTATGCAAATGGTTGCATTTTGTTGTATGCAAAAAATATACATATACATATAAAAATACCTCACAAAAGGAGATTTGTAAAAAATAAAGCCAGAGCCACTGAATTAATACTTAAATGTGTTTTACCACTTGTCTCCAGTTACAGGAATAAATAAATCTCCTTACTTTTAATCTAATTTGAATTGATTTTCTGTTACTTGCTTCCAAAAACATCTTTACTGATACATCTCAGCCATCATAAACATATAGAGAACATATACAGATAATCAAGTCAATTATTTTATATATAAAACTCATGCATATCAATTAGATTATAAAATAGTTTTCACATAGTTTTGCAGCTTCAACTACAATTACACTTTAATCTACATTATAAGATATATTCAATCCCTAACCAAAAACAGTGCAATTCTTTATTTTTTGTTAATAATGCATTTCTTCAAGAAAATGGAATTTAAACCGAATTAAAACAAAATTCTTAATTGTTAAATGATGTATATGTTAAATTTGTTTTCTTTTGAAATATTATTAGACATTAAATTTTAAAATATATACAAATACAGATATATCTTGAATTTCATGACATTCTGACCTGAAATTATATATTTAAGATTTAAATATAAATATTCAAAATATTAATTTAAAAAATTTACAATAGATAGAAATGATTTTAGATAGATAATGATGTATAAATGGATAGATATATATTGGGGATAAATTTTTCTCAATTTGAGAATATTGATTTATGTGGTGTTAGAGCAAGTAAGTATGATAAGAGAAGTCATAGTCACAGATTATAGTTAGGGGCTTTTTTCTTCTTTGTAGTAAGTGAAAAAATGTAATGACTGGAGATTTCTCCTTTTCATTCTTTCATCCAGTCTTCTTCAGTATCAATAAACAGCTTAACGAAAATGACCCATAAGATGCAGACTGCATGATCAGCCTAGGAGTGATTTACATAATAAAGAGTTTCCCTTTATTCCTAAATTGTGCTCTTTAGCCTTGTATCCTTCTTTTTCTGTGTGCTTTCCTTAAAAAGAGCTCAGTGGACAAGGCTGCCGTTTTGGCATTTAATCTGAGTTGGCTGCATGTTCGTGTGCTAAGTCACTTCAGTCGTGTCTGATTCTTTGCAGTCCTATGAACTATAGCCCGTGAGGCTCCTCTGTCCGTGGGATTCTCCAGGCAAGAATACTGGAGTGGGTTGCCATGCCCTCCTCCACGGGATCTCCCTGACCCAGGGATGGAACCCACGTCTCCTATGTCGCCTGCATTTGCAAGTAGGTTCTTGACCACTAGCACCAACTAAGAAGCCTACCTGCTTACATTTCTACAATGTATTAAATCACTTCCAAATTAATTTTAGAAACGGGTACTGAGGTAACTCAATTTTTAGTTATTTTGTAGGAACATTTTATGTCCTGGAATCAAAGTTCCATTTTGCTCTCTTCCTCCCTGACACTTTATTAATGAATACGCTAAGCAGATGGTCTTCCTAGTGATCACATACCGTCGTGGGAGCTGGATTTTACTGTCCTTCTAAGGCAGAGTGCCAATGAATTGATGCCTTCAAACTATGGTGCTAGAGAAGACTCCTTAAAGTCTCTTGGAAAACAAGATCAAACCAGACAATCTTAAGGGAAATTTACCTTGAATATGTGTTGGAAGGACTGATGTGAACAGCTGACTCATTGGGAAAAAAAGTCCCTGATGCTGGGAAAGACTGAGGGTAGAAGAAGGGGGCATCAGAGGATGAGATGGCTGGATGGCATTACTGATGCAATGGACATGAACGCAGGCAAACTTCAGGAGATGGTGAGAGACAGGGAGGCCTGGCATGCTGCAGTCCATGGGGTTGCAAAGAGTCAGACATGACTGGGTGACTGAACAACAACAACAAGAAAATACTCATGCTTGGCCAAACGAAGGCAAACTAATATCAGCATTTATATTCTTCTTATAAGAGGCAGTAAAAGTTATATCGATATAGTTGGTTGGTGCTATAGATTGTGTCCTTCCAAATTTCACTGCCCAAGGTGACAGTACTAGGAGGCAGCCCTTGGGAGGTGACTAAGTCATGAGGTCAAAGCCCTCAAGAACAAGACTGTGCTCTTATTAAAGAGGTCTGATACAACTCCTTAGCCCTTCTACCACAAGAGTGCACATTTAAAAGCAATCTGCAACCTGAAAAACAGCCTTCACCAGAATGTGAGAATGCCAGCACCCTGATCTTAGACTTCCAGCCTCCAGAATTGTGAGAATAAATTTCTGATGTTATAAGCCACCCAGTATGTTGTTAGAGCAGCCCAAACAGTTAGAGCAGTCCTAAAAACAGTTGGGATGGTCCCACATCAATTTTTTTTGCAATATTTTTATAATAGAGCTCTCTACAAAAAGTCCATCTACACAAAAATGAATGAATTTATGTTTGCTCTGTAATGTCTTTCTGCCTTCAATACGTTAAGGAAGAAAATTTTCTGAAGATTCACCAGAAACATATCCTGAAATAGGAGAATCTTAATAAATAAGTGCCACAGAGAAACAATAGAAGATAGAACTAAAAAAAATCCCGGGGTTCTGAATTAGGCAGACCTGGATTCCAAAGAATTTTCCACTTAGTAACAGTATCACCATGGAGATATTCAATTTCTCTAAATTTTACTTTCCTATTCTATTAAATAGACAAATTAAGGTGCCTGTAAGGACAAAATTAAATTATAAATAAGAAAATTAAAATGTACTTAGAAAAGTTAATGAAGTGACACATGTTAGTGTTCAATAATGGTTGACTTCCATTCTTAAAAATTACTTTAGCTCCCTGACATCAAGCTTTTTTGGATCTGACAGCAAAGGCCAGGGAAACAAAAGCAAAAATAAACAAATGTGACTACATCAAACTAAAAAGCTTCTGCACAGTAAAGGAAATCATCAGCAAAACCAAAGGTAAACTTCTGAATAGCTGGAGATATCTGCAAATCATATATATCACAAGGGGTTAATAACCAAGCTGTATGAAGAACTCACACAATTCAATAACAAAAAAACACAAACAATCCTACTAAAAATATGGTTGGAGGACCTGAATAGACATTTCTCCAAACAATATCTACAGATGGCCAACACCCATACAAGAAGATGGTCAATATCACTAATAATCAGGGAAATGCAAATCAAAACCTCAATGAGATATTATTTCAAAACTACCAGAATGCCTATTATCAGAAAGATAAGAAATCTCCATTGTTGGTGAAGATACAGATAAAAGGGAATTTACTGTCAATAGAAACATAAATTTGGGCAACCACTAAGGGAAACAGAATGGAGGTTCCTCTGAAAATTCAAAATACAGCTACAATATGATATAGCAATTCCACTATTGGGTATCTACCCAAAGAAAATGAAAATCCTAATTTGAAAATATATATATCCACCCTAATATCCACTGCAGCATTATTTACAATAGCCAAGACATGGAAACAACATACATGCCCATTGATAGATTTAAAAAAAAAAGGTGGTATTAATATGTATATACATACAATAGAATATATACCACTTAACCATAAAAAGAAGGAAATTCTGCCATCTGCAACAATATAAATGGACCCTGAGGATATTATGCTAAGTGAAAAAAGTTAGAGAAAGACAAATTCTGCATGATTTCATCTATACATGGAATCAAACAAACAAACAAAACAAAACAAAGCCCAGAGTCACAGAGAACATACTGGTGGCTGCCAGAGGAGAAGGATGTTGTGGGGAAGGTGAAACAGGTGAAGTGGGTCAAAACATACGAACTTCCAGTTGTAAAATAGGTAAGTCACAGGGATATAATGTACTGTATGGGAGAATACAATCAATAATATTGTATTACCATTGTATGCTGACAGATGGCAACTACACTTATTGTGGAGACCATTTTGCAATATATACAGATGTTCGATCATTATGTTTTATACATAGAACTAATATATTTATGTCACTAATACTTCAATTATTTAAACTACTGTTATTTGTATTTCTTTTTACCAAGCCCTAATAACATTATTTTGTTTTCTTTATTTGCTCAACTGTAGAGTAAAAATATAAATAAAGATTTCAGAAATGGTCTTGTGCAGTTCACAGCCTATTGGAGGAACAAGACATGCTAACAGATGGGCATGATACAGTGACACTGTCTCTATGATGGTTTTTCAAGAGCAGAAGATATTACAGATTAGTTTCACCTAAGAGAAGGCAAAGGATAATGGCTGCTGAAAAGATGAAAAGAAAATCTTCACTAATGTTATGACATTTAAGTTTTCTCACAAACTACCTGTACATTCGACTCCCCCATTTTCCACAACAATTTTTTTAGACTTTATCCATTGCTCCTCACATTTATAATGCCTCCTTTTCTCCCCACTTTCTCAACAGATGACAGTGCTTCATAGTTTTTGGAGAAAAGAGAAGCCATCAGGCTGGGACTCCATTAATTTCATTTTCCCTAATATGTAAATTGTCACCTGTGCAAATGATAACCTATCAAAATCCCGTCATTCCTTTTGCACTAAAGGAACATAACCTCCATATGTCCTTTGGATCTCATCTCCTCCATCCTCTCAAGAAACTGCGTTATCTATTCTTCTTTCTCTCCTGTAGATTTAAGTCCTTTTTTGTTTGCTTGTTTTTAATTTATCTTTAATAGGAAGACAATTGCTTTACAATACTATGTTGATTTCTGCCTTACATCAGCATAAATCAGCCATAGGTATAGGTACGTCCCTTTCCTCTTGAATCTCCTTCCCACCTGCCACTCATCCCATCCCTCTAGCACATTCAGTTCATGATGTTCTCTGCATATAAGTTAAATAAGCAGGGTGACAATATACAGCCTTGACGGACTCCTTTTCCTATTTGGAACCAGTCTGTTGTTCCATGTCCAGTTCTAACTGTTGCTTCCTAACCTGCATACAGGTTTCTCAAGAGGCAGGTCAGGTAGTCTGGTATTCCCATCTCTTTCAGAATTTTCCACAGTTTATTGTGATCCACACAGTCAAAGGCTTTGGCATAGTAAATAAAGCAGAAGTAGACGTTTTTCTGGAACTCTCTTGCTTTTTCGATGATCCAGCAGATTTTGGCAATTTGATCTGTGGTTCCTCTGCCTTTTCTAAAACCAGCTTGAACATCTGGAAGTTGTTCATGGTTCACATATTGTTGAAGCCTGGCTTTGAGAATTTCGAGTATTACTTGACTAGCGTGTGAGACGAGTGAAATTGTGTGGTAGTTTGAACATTCTTTGGCACTGCCTTTCTTTGGGACTGGAATGAAAACTGACCTTTTCCAGTCCTGTGGCCATTGCTGAATTTTCCAAATTTGCTGACATATTGAGTGCAGCATTTTCATGGTATCATCTTTTAGGATTTGAAATAGCTCAACTGGAATTCCATCACCTCCACTAGCTTTGTTCCTAGTGATACTTCCTAAGGCCCACTTGACTTCACATTCCAGGATGTCTGGCTTTAGGTGAGTGATCACACCATCATGATCATCTGGGTCATGAAGATCTTTTTTGTACAGTTTCTTCTGTGTATTCTCGACCTCTTCTAAATATCTTCTGCTTCTGTTAGGTCCATACCATTTCCATCTAGCACATTAACATATATAAAGTTAGACAGCCAGTGGAAACCTGCTGTATAACACAGGGAGCTCAAATTTGGTGCTCTGCAATAAATCCTTTTAACCAAATCTTTCTAGTTGGCTTGTATTTTTTAAACATACTTTTTCTTTAATATTTATTTATTTTTGGTTGCGTTGGGTTTTCATCGCAGCCTACGGGCTTTCTCAGGTTGCAGCATGTGGGCTTCTCAATGCTGTGGTGTCTCCTGTTGCAGAGCATGGGCTTTAGGGCCTGTGGGCATCAGTAGTTGTAGTGCGCTGTCTTAGCTGTCCCGCAGCATGTAGGATCTCAGTTCCTGGGCCAGAGATTGAAACCATGTCCCCTGCACCGGCAGGCAGATTCTCAACCACTGGACCACCAGGAAAGTCTTTTAGTTTCTAAATATGTAAAGTGCTTCCTATAATAAACAAAACAAACATCCCTAGCCACTTTCTGATCCTCTCCCCTTCACAAGCAAAATGCTTCAGTATTTTTAATCCTTAATGCTTTCTTTTTCTCACCCTAACTTTTCATCTCACTCTAGTCTGGTTTATGCTCCCATCACTTCATGCTAACGGCTCTTTTCAAAGTAGCAAAAAGGACCTCATTCAATGAATTCCAAGTGAAATATGTCACGATATCTTAGGAGTCTCTGTCACAATGACAATGCTCTTTTCTTTGAGATACTTGTCTTCTTAGATTCCATGACACTACACTTCATTTACCTCCACAACTGATTGCCTTCCTATCTCTATGTGAGCTTACTGACCTCTACTTGACCATTTAATATTAATATTCTTGAAGTTCTACCCTCTACCATACCCTCCATTGATGATTTCATCCATGCTCATGATCTTCCTTATCATTAGTACACCAGTGACTCAATAACTAACTGCCTACTTGGCATCTCCTGTTGATTGTCTCAAAAGTATATCAAACTCTACACATGTAAAGTTTGAACAATTCATGTTCACTACTTTCCACAACCATCGCATAATCCATTTAGCATGGTGGAGCTCCAAAGTGTGACAAACTATGAACTGTGACAAACCAAACACCTGCTTGCTTTAACTAACCCATCTCCTTTATTCCTCAATCTATCACAAAGTCATATCATTTTTAGCTCTTGAAAATCTCTTATTTCTGTCTTTTTTCTTCTCTGTCTTCACTGCCCATTACCGTAGCCCAAGCTGCCATTTTCTTTCACTCCAATAATTGCAATGTCCTTTACATTCAGTTTCTACTGCTATGTAACAAATTTACCACAAAACTGAGTGTCTTAAAACAATACCAATTCATTTTCTCACAGTTTTGTAAGTCTAAAGCCTAGCCCGAAGCAGGCATAGCTAGGTTCTCTGCTTAGGGCATTAAAAGGCCAAGATGCCAGGTAGGCAAAGTTCTTATGTGTAGGTTCTGGAGGAAAATCTACTTCAAAGTCCATTCCTGTTACTGGCAGAATTAAGTTCCTTCAGATCAGTTCAGTCACTCAGCCTTGTCCAACTCTTTGTAACCCCAGGGACTGAAGCACACCAGGCTTCCCTTTCCATCACCAGCTCCTGGAGCTTGCTCAAACTCATGTCCATTGAGTCAGTGATGCCATCCAACCATCTCATCCTCTGTCATCCCCTTCTCCTCCTGCCTTCAGTCTTTCCCAGCATCAGGGTCTTTTCCAAAGAGTCGGTTCTTCATGTCAGGTGACCAAAGTATTGCAGCTTCAGTGTCAGAATCAGTCCTTTCAATGAATATTCAGGATTGATTTCCTTTAGGACTGACTGGTTTGATATCCTTGCAGTCCAAGGGACTCTCAAGAGTCTTCTCCAACACTACCCTTCAAAAGCATCAACTCTTTGGTGCTCAGTTTTCTTTATGGTCCAACTCTCACATCCATATATGACTACTGGAAAAACCATAGCCTTGACTAGACGGACCTTTGTTGGCAAAGTAATGTCTCTGCTTTTAAATATGCTGCCTAAGTTTGTCATAACTTTTCTTCCAAGGAGCAAGCATCTGTTAATTTCATGACTGCAGTTACCATCTGCAGTGATTTTGGAGCCCAAGAAAATAAAGTCTCTCACTGTTTTCATTGTTTCCCATCTATTTGCCGTGAAGTGATGGGACTGGATGCCATGATCTTAGTTTCCCGAATGCTGAGTTTTAAGCCAACTTTTTCACTCTGCTTTCACTTTCATAAAGAGGCTCTTTAGTTCCTCTTTGCTTTCTGCCATAAGAGTGGTGTCATCTGCATATCTGAGTTTATTGATATTTCTCCCTGTGATCTTGATTTCAGTTTGTGCTTCATCCCGTCCTAATTGTGAAACTAGGTTCCCATTTCCTTCCTTGCTCCCTATCATCCAGCTCCTAGAAGCTTCCTCCATTCCTTTCTTTCCAGTTTCAAGTCATCAATGGCACATCAAATCCTCATTTTGCCTTGAATCTCTTGACCTCTTCTTCAATTTGCTAAAGAAAATTCACTGCTTTTAGGTGATTTGAAGGTCAAATCAGAACCACAAAGACAATCTGCTTATCTTAAGGTTAACAGATTTGGGGCTTCAATTCATCTATCAAACATCTTTGCAAAAGTACCAAAATGTTGTATTTAAACAACTGGGAAAAGGTATGAGTACACCAGATACTTGAATATCAAGTATAACAAGCATGCTTGGGGCCATCTTTTTCTGCTTACCATAGTCTCTCTACTTATTTTTGTTCTCTCCTACAGTTAATTCATATTTCAACCAAACTCATCACTTCATACTGTATCCTTAACACTGAATATACCCCATGGGTTTTTTTTGTTGTTGTTGTCATCCATATAAGATACTTCCCTGGTGGCTCAATAATAAAGATTCTGCTAAGACAGGAGACATGGGTTTGATCTCTGGGTCCAGAAAATTCCTTGGAGAAGGAAATGGCCAACGCACTCCTGTATTGCCTGGAAAACCCTATAGACAGGGGAGCCTGGAGGGTTACAGTCCATGGGGTCGCAAAGAGTCGGGCACAACTTAGCGACAGAACAACAGCATATAAGGTACAACGGACGGTAAATATCTGAGCTTTTGTATAACTTTCATCAAAGAAGCATAATACAATTTGCACACATTTGGACAATTATCATCAAGCATACAGATTATTAGCAAGAAAGAAATGCAAAAAGTTCTTTCAACAAAATATCCTCAGACACAAGACTACTTCTTATTCTGTATGATAGTTCAATGATTTGAATTATAAATCTAATTTGAACATGTTACGTAGGCAGTTCGTATCAACAACCCAGTGAAAGCTGACTAGTAATCTGGTAAAATAAAAAAATACATATATCAAACAAATAGAGGGTTGGAGTTTTGTGTAAACATGCATATCCAAGCATGCTTATTAAGAACTCTGTGATACTGTAGACCTGTTTTTTTCTCCCACTAACATAGTTGCCCAAATCAATGTAAGTAAATCATTTTTTCATGGTTAAACCATCAACCAATTGGTACGCTTACAAAGACAGTTTTTTTTAGATGAAGAAAAATCAGAAATGGGGTGTTAGTGTTGTGGGCAACCAATAGCTCTACAACACTGTTTAACAGCTCTGTTTAACTGTTATGGTGACCAAGACTGTAGGACTGCCTGGCAAATAAGTTAGAAAAGATACTGTGAATGTAAGTAATTAGAGTATAAATGTGCAAAATATGAGAGGAACAGCAAACAGCTTGGAATAAAACAGGGAAAAAAAGCATGAAAATAGGGAGAAAGGCATATTTGAAGTATACAGTCAAGAATCTCATTTTCCTTGAGTTTCAGAGAGGGTTTAATACAGGCCAAACTCATGGACAGAAATGCAATGGTTTCAAAGAGTCTCCATCTCTTAGCATCCTATGGCATCCTTTGGAGATAGTCCCTGGGAACAGGGTATAGCGGGGCATGCCGTGTGACTGTTCTTCTTCCTCCCTGCCCCATTCCCACACTGACTTTATGTTTTATGGCACAAGATGAACTAATCTTCATAGAGTCTGGGTTGAAATAAATTTCTTTGACATCAAAAAGCCTGAACTTAAGTGCCAGCTGCTCAGAAAACTACTAGAAAAAGCCAGGTGCCAACCCCTTGGAGATATTGATAGATTGTCCCACTGAAAAACAGATCTAAGTGCCTTAGGCAACCTAGAAGGATCATGAAAAATGTTATTGAGAAACCCTAACTACCTCTCCCCACATCTAACTAATATAATTATACCAGAGTGGGACAACCATTGGAGGTTTCCAAACAGGGGACAGAAATGATTACCATCTTTAAAAGAATGACTAGCAACAATGTGAGTGATGGATTCATTAAAAGAACATACATAAGAAGAAGAGACACCATTAAGAAAACTATGAAGTAAGCCAGATCAAGAATAATGCAGACATTCTGGAAGAAAAAGAATAGATTCTAGAGATATTTTGAATACCTGACAAAATGTTAACTCAGTCCTGCTTTTCATTAAACCATCACTACTCAATCATTCAATAAGTCTACTCTTCATACATTTCTTGGAACTACATTTAGACTTATTAGGCTACTGGCACCATGAAAGACCCAAGGAATCCTCTGGAATTCCTCCACCCTTAATTTCTTATATATCAGTCTAGTTAAGAAATATGTAAATATAGTTTCATTCTTTTACATGTGGCTGTCCATTTTTCCCAGCACCACTTGTTAAAGAGATTGTCTTTTCTCCATTGTATATTCATGCCTCCTTTGTCAAAACCAGAATTGAAAGAGACACATGTACCCCAATGTTCATCACCACATTGTTTACAATAGCCAGGACATGGAAGCAACCTAGATGCCCATCAACTGACGAATGGATAAGAAAGCTGTGGTACATATACACAATGGAATACTACTCAGCATTAAAAAAAAAAATTCATTTGAAGCAGTTCTACTCAGGTGGGCAGAACTGGAGCCTATTATCCAGAGTGAAGTAAGCCAGAAAGAAAAACAATACAGTATACTAACGCATATATATGGAATTTAGAAAGATGGTAACGAGAACCCTGCATGCGAGACAGCAAAAGGAACGCGGATGTATAGAACAGACTCGTGGACTCTGTGGAAGAGGGCAAGGGTGGGATGATATGGGAGAATGGCATTGAAACATGTTAATTAACATATGTGAAATCAATCGCCAGCCCAGGTTTGATGCTCGGGGCTGGTGCACCCAGATGTCCGGGGCGGGGGGGGGGGGGGGGGGGGGGTCGGGAGGGAGGAAGGAGGGGCGTTCTGGAGGGGGAGCATATGTAAACCCAGGGCGGTTTCATGTCATTGTATGGCAAAACCAACACAATAAAGTAAAGAAAATTTTTAAAAAAAGAAAGAAATATGTAAATATAAGCTTCCTACAAGATATACATACAATACCTGATAAAATATATAGTAAGCAAAGCATTTTGAAAGCTGTAGAGTATTTAACAAACGTAACAAATTTCCGATGCCTAACCTTTGCTTTGACAACCCCCCTGCCCTTGTCTAATCACCTAATCATGCAAACTCAGAAATGGATGAAGGATCCTTGGACTTTCTTGAATATCAGGATGATCTTTGAGGTAGCCCAGAAACCTGATATTTATTGAACGATACTCTAATCAGGAGACATGTCCTTTGGTTATTCCCACTGTCTTCCACTCACTCTTTCTGATCCATTAGCAGTTTTTCAGTCTCTGGGTAGAATCACAGAATCATTCAATTCAATATAAAAAATTTTATTAAGCATTTACTATCTATGCACAATGACATGCTAGGTATCATGGAGAAATCAATAGTAAGTAAGCAACAATTATTATCTTCAAGTAAACAAACCCAGGTCTCCTGCACTTCAGGCAGATTCTTTACCATCTGAACTACCAGAGAAACCCACAGTAAAGAAGGCAGATATAATCAATTACATGTAGTGTCAAAAGTGAAAAAAGTAAAGGTGCATATAAAGGCTATGGGGCACAGAGGCCATCGAACTGTTACCTTTTTTTTTCCTATAGTAATTTTCCAGAAAGCCTTACCAAAAACTGAGATATAGATTTATTTTCAAGAAACTCATATTGAAAAAAAAAAAGAAACAGAATGAAATAGTATAAGAACGGTTAGTATTCCTAACATTATCAAAAACCAAAATTTCCAAGTATCTTTACAAGAGATTAGTTTTAATTACACTGTCCATAAAACACAGAATGACAAAAATCTCTTACCTTTACCTTGATCAATAAATCACAAATTAAATTTTACATACATCCATTAGGGAAAAAATGCCCTGCAAAATAAATTTTACTAATCAGACGAGCATCCATTTGTATTTGAAAAATCAAAGTGCATACATATGTGCCATTTTTAATCTATAGGAAATGTCTGATGCATTTTAGGATTTACATTTTCTTTATAACTCCAGTGACTCTACAGCTCCCAGAAATTTGAAATATATAATTTTAGAGTCACTGTACTAGATGGGCTATAGTTCAGAAAAGGAATAAGAATAGTTTGGATCTCTGGGGCCCTGAGAAAGAATAAGAAAGCATGTGAGAAGCTAAAATGGAAATGAGAATAGTCACAGGTGTTTTACACTCAGTAAGTCTGTGTGAGTCTCTAATACAGAATGTTAAAGTTAGTAGGGACATTTCATGATTTTCTTTCTGGTCCTTCTCATTTTACAATGAGGAAACTGAAATTCAGGGAATTTTAAATACTGCTCAGAGTTACCAAGCAATATTACTAAAAGACCTAGGTTTCATGGATAAAATAATATATTCATTAAACTATTAAACAAAAGGAAAATGTCAGTAATTATTTGACATTGATTTTTGCAGTGCACTTTTTTCCTAAAATACAGGTTAAATGTAATGTGATTTACTGACCAAGCTAAAGGTAAATTTTGATGTTATTTGTACAGAAAAGTAGAGAAATTATAAAGAATATAGAATCTATATTGATAGTAATTTGTATACATATAATTTCTTTTCATTTGTCTTGAATTTCTTATATTGTGTATATCATTTGAATACTTTAGAGATTTAATACTGAAGAAAATGTAACTTTTTCTTGTGAGGACAATAAATTTTAACTCTAATTGTTTTTAAAATAACATATAAAAATTGTGATGTTACAAATAACAAAATAAGACACTGGAAGATGGGGGCAGGGGTTAAGGTGGGAGAGATTCTGTAAACTAATAAGAACAAAGTCAAAGGACCAAAGAGAAAAAAGTAACAAAGGATATACACACAAAATTCTTCAGAAAAGCAAAACTCAATAGCAAATAAACATAAGGCAATAGGCTGTTGACCTGATAAATGTGACATAAAACCACAATAAGATACAATTTCATAATCCTCAGTTGGTAAAAGATAAACAAGATGGAGTCTAATAATACCAATTACTAATGATTTATGGACTAAGAAGAGCTCTCATACATGGCTGAAGGAAGTATGAGTTTAAGAACAACATGGAGAATGTGTGATAAATTCAAAGGCGCACTTCCTATAATCTAGCAGTTCAGCGTTGGGGACCCTCTCACACATGCACACAAATGCTCATTGAAGCGCTTTCTGCAACAGAAGCAAGCTATAAACAACCTAAATATCCTCCAGTTGAAGGATGGCTAAACAAATTGCACTCTACCTATCTATGTAAGAGTTACATCAACATGGATGAGTCTCACAAAACTTAATTTGAATTTAAAAAACAAGTTATTAGAGGAAACACTGAGCATGAGACCATTTATTATAAAACAAGCAGAATAACAATATATGCAGTAAAAACTTACATGGTATGATAAACACTATATTCTGGAAAATGATTAGAGAAGGATAAATAGGAATGAGATGAAGATGATACGCATAGAGATTTCCAGCAATGATTTCTTTCAATACATATATATATATGACAAAATGTTATGACTGAAAGATGAATAATGATGATGAAGGTAGATTGATCAAATTTATCATAATGTAACTAAATCTTAAAAATATTATAAAAAAGTATTTTCCAAATTTCTGATAATTTTTTAAATAAAAATGTCTAGAACTTCCTGGTGCATATTGTTTAGTAAAGCCTCACTTTATTTTACTAACTGAGGATAATCTATTGCATATTGTTTAGTAAAGCCTCACTTTATTTTACTAACTGAGGATAATCTATTATTGCTAAACTGTCCAAGTTCTACTAGAGGGTCATTTGTTTGATCATAATTTAATGAGTAACAGAATTCTTAACACTAGATCTATACCTTACAACTGACCAAACCGAGGTGCTGTTGAACCAGTCATTTTACCTCTCTGCAATATTAATACCAATCAGTATAATATTGATTGGCATACAAGATCAGATATAGATTGAAAAGCTGGAGGCAATGATAGACTCATCCTGATTTTATAACAAGTATAGAAGTGGCCCAAGGGAAGTGAAACAGCAAAATCCTTCCAATGTGTCAAGATGAAATAAATTAATTTAGAAAGCCACCCTTCAACTTTTCTTTGAAAATTAATCCTCCCTTTACTTCCCAGAAAAATGTTTTCTTTTAATTCTGCCTTTTTGGCTCATAAATGACAATGTTATTTCTGAAAGTTTCCTGTATCCATTTTCCAAGAGCAAGTCTGATCTATTCAGGCCATGTAATAAAGGGAATGTAGCTTCCTCCATGATGATGAATGAAGAATCAGAATTTAAAATCCAGAGAAGGCATATGTGGTAGATTCACATTATTGCATAAGAAGGGACTAAAATGTAATATGCTAAAATTTTATAAACTATAATATTACTATCTAATATACATCTTTCTGAAATTTGAAACCTTTAAATACCCTGTGGCATATGAAAATGAAAATGGCACATGATTTACTTCTATAAGTTTATAATTCATTACTAGAATTGGAATGCTTCAACAGTCTGACTGTGATATACGAATAGAGGAGACAGCGTGCTTTTATTGGCATTTAAAATGCAGTAGGTAAAAGTATTATGCAGTCTTCTTTTTTTATCTTCTTAAGCCAGTCCCCATATCGACACATGGAGCTGTGGATGCAGTAATTCGTGGTCAGCAAAGGAGACTGAAATAGCACAATCTGGATACCCAAAGTAGCAGAATTCTAAACACCCAGCAAAGAATTGCCTCTAATATTTTGCTTACAAGTCATGACATCCAACTCATATCGTAGAGTGAGCACATACATAATATCTGCTGCTCTATAAAGTATAGCAAACCTCCTTCACAACAAGGAAAGGCAAAATTCTGTTTGAAAAGTCCTCTCCCCCATCCCCCGCCCCGCCTCCGCAAGTTAGAGAGAAGAAGTAGGGTATCCCTAGGGAGGGAGCTCGGCAGAGCAAGTGGGAGAGGGGATCTGAGCACGCCTGCGAAGGAAAGGCTGTGGCTCCCACTATTCGTGGACACCACCTACTGGTAGACACGCGGCAGTGCCACACGGAGAAGGGCACCGAGGGCAAACGCGCCGACGTGGGAAGACCGGAGGTCACTGAAGACAGAGACAACCAGACTGAGCGAAGGGTGATGAAACCCTGCAGGCGCGACAGCGAACTGGTGACGAGATCTTATTCCTTCAGGAAGTCTTCTAGTAAGTTACTGAGTTTTGACTTGGAAACGCCTGTAGTAGTAGTGAGAGTAGTCATTGGCTCCACTTTATAACTGGGTCGGTGCTAATAATGGTATACAAATTCGAGGTTTATAGCTATTACTTCCTACACGGAGAGCAATGATTCTCAAAGGCGACGATTTCGCCATCGCGATTGGGAAATTGGTCGGTGTCTGGAGATAATTTTAGTCGTCACATGGGGGAGGTGCTACTGACATCTAGTGGGTAGAGGCCAGGGGTGCTGCTCAGCATCCTGAAATACACCGGTCAGCCCCCACATCAAAGTGCAATCCAGGCCAAGACGAAAACAGTGTCTAGAGAAAAAAAAAGAAAAAGAATTACATACCTCTACCATTTAAAAACAAAAATTAAATAATGTCAAATTTGACATATCCTCACTTGGAGGAACCAATTCAAAGGTAAAAATACCCTAATATTAAATCACAACACTTACACCTTCTGTAAATTAATAATAAAGTTATTTTATTGAATAGACATTTATGTAGTGCTTACTACGCACCCAGTGCTCTTGAAGGGCTTTACAAACATTATCATATTTTATTCTCATAACAATCCAAAGAGGTATCTAGTACTAATACATGCAAGCTTAGTCGCTTCAGTCGTGTCCAACTCTTTGTGACCCTATGGACTGTAGCCCACCAGGCTCCTCTGTCCATGGGGATTATCCAGGCAAGAAAATGGGAGTGGGTTGCCGTGCCCTCCTCCAAGGGATCAAACCTGCGTCTCTTACATCTCCTGCACTGGCAGGTAGGTTCTTTACCACTCGTGCCACCTGGGAAGCCCATGTAGTATTAATAGCCCCTCTTTAAAAATAGGGAATTGGAAACACAGAGAGGTAAATAGTTTATCCAAGATGTCACAACTAGCAAGTGATGGGGCCATAATTTGAATCCAGGAAGCCTGGCTCCACAGTCCGTTGCCTAAGCCAGGAAACTCTGCTGCTCACCTTCAGCAGACATGCTCTTTTAATTAAAGGATGTGTCCAAAAGCAAGACTGCCATTTCAATGATCTCCCTGCCCACCTCAGGATCTCCTGCTAGAACCTGATGAGGTCAATGCATTGATAGTCACTGCACTCCCGTGTCCCTGTTCCAAGGAAGTAGGTTGGTGTATCAAGAAGAAAAGAAAATGCTGGACTTTAAAAATCAAAAGCTATAAGTTCAAACTCTACTTCTGTTCTTTAACTCTATGGCCTTTACCAACTCTCGAAGCCTCAGCTTCCTTCCTGTAAAACAGAATTAATAATACATACAGACTTATTACAAGAAATAGAGATATTTGATGTGCATAGGGTATAGAACATATTGAAAGCCATTATGGCCAATAAAAGAGAGTTTTATAATTGTCTAAGTAATAGACTAGAATTCCCTACTAATATCTGTTTCCACATTCTCTCTTCCTTGTATTTCTCTACCTTCCTGCCCATTCTCATCTGAATATCAAGTCCTGCCTAGTCTGCCCCACCAAATGAAGTTAATTATTCCATTTCCTTGGTTATGTAATAAGTGGAGTCCCTAGCCAAATGCATATAGAAATACTGTGTTTGTGGTTGTGGTATGAGTCTCTTGAAAAAAAAATTTTTTTTATCTGCCTATGCTGTGTTGCTATGTTGAATTCTTTATCTTAGCCAGTTCAAATACAAATTCATGTCTCCTATATTATCCTTTATCTGATACAAGACAAATTCTTGGTTTCAGATTTAAAAGAAATGATTCAATCTGTGTCTTACAGTGTCAAATTTGACTCATTAGATTGCCAGTAGTAGAAAACCCACTCAAGCTATGTTGGGGAGAAAAGGCATTTGTGGATTAATTCATACCATTATTGTTGTTGTTCAATTTCTCAGTCGTATCCAACTCTGCAACCCACCCCATGGACTGCAGCCCGCCCAGCTTCTGTATCCTTCACCATCTCCCAGCTCTTACTCAAACTCATGTCCATTGAATCAATGATTCCATCCAACCACCTCATCCTCTGTCATCCCTTTCTCCTCCTGCCTTCAATCTTTCCCAGCATCAGGGCATTTTCTAGTGAGTTGGCTCTTTGCATCAGGTGGCCAAAGAAAAGCAGCCAGGTTCTGGGGTTTCGAGCATGGCTAGACAGAGGGTACTGCCTCTTTGGCCATCTCCTAGAAATTTCTGTTCCTGCTGGCTTTCTCTTTGGCTTCCTCAAAATAAATAAGATGATCATCTGTGGTGACCCCTATATCTCACACTTACAGGCTAATGGATTTTGGGGTTTTGTTTTTTAGAGCCTTCCCTAACAACTCTAAGCTAAAAAACAAAAAACAAAAACAAAAAACCTTGAGAGGCTCTTATCAGCCTGAATAAGTTACAAGCTCATATGCTTGTCACTTAACAAAGTGGTCAAGGAGATAAGATAGGTTATTCTGACTTGCCTGGTCTATGCCACGTTCCCCGTCCCTCCATGGCCAGAAAGGGGAGAGCTATCTTCACTTAGTCACAGAGAAAGAGTTTCCAACAAGAAGTAATAGTTTCATCACTTTTGATTGTTGTATCAAGAAGAAAAAAAAAAACGGACTTTGGAAATCAACAGCTGAGTTCAAAGACTACTTCTATTCCAAGATTGCAGACACATGTTGTCTATTACCATCACCAAAGAACTCAGACTTGGTTTATAAGGAGAAAAGTTTGGGTTAGGTATTTGCATGTACTAGGTTCCTAAATCAAGGTTATTTTTAATGTCTTCATTCTCTTGTCTTGAGAATTTTTTTCCTTAACAAGAACCTATGTGAAAATAAACTTTAATGTCTGCAGGAAAACTGCCCAAATTTTTAATTACTGGGTTATATGGTAAATCCACTTTTACTTTTATTTTTAATATTTTATTTATTTTATTTTTTTATTAATTTTTATTGGCATATAGTTGCTTGACAACATTGTATTAGTTTCTGCTGTACAGCAAAGTGAATCAGTTATATGCATACACATTTCCCCCGTTTTTTGGATCTCCTTCCCATTTGAGCCACCTCAAAAGCACTGAGCAGAGTTCCCTGTGCTATACAATAGGTTCTCAACTAGTTATCCCATTAGTTTTCTAACCACAGTAGTGTGTGTGTGTCAATCTCAATATCCCAATTCATCCCACCCCCTTCTCCCCTTGAGAACTTATCTTGCACCAAAAGATTAAATGTTGTAGAAGTACACAAAGCCATATGAAAAGAATACATTCAACCACTAGAACAAGGCTGGGCTTCCCTCAAGGCTCAGTGGTAAAGAATTCACTTGTAATGGGGAGACACAGATTGGATTTTCAGGTCAGGAAGATCCTCTGGAGAAGGAAATGGTAACCCACTCCAGTATTCTTGCCTGGGAAATCCCATGGGCAGAGGATCCTAGTGGGCTACAGTTCTTGGGGTCTTAAAAGAGTCGGACAGCACTGAGTGAGTAAACAACAAAATAAAACAGGACAAGGCTAAAGTCAATGGCAGGAGTAGGATGGACTGAAATCTAGTTACAGGTAAGAATAGCATGCTGCTGCTGCTAAGTAGAGTCAGTCGTGTCCGACTCTATGAGACCCCATAGATGGCAGCCCACCAGGCTCCGCCATCCCTGGGATTCTCCAGGCAAGAACACTGGAGTGGGTTGCCATTTCCTTCTCCAATGCATGAAAGTGAAAAGTGAAAGGGAAGTGGTTCAGTCATGTCCGACTCTTAGTGACCCCATGGACTGCAGCCTACCAGGCTCCTCCATCCAAGGTATTTTCCAGGCAAGAGTACTGAGTGGGGTGCCTTTGCCTTCTCCTGTAAAATATGGTTAACAGGTAACCATCTGTGGAGTTTTGTAAAGTAAGAGTTAAGCAAATGAAAATATACGGGTTGATAGCATCCTGGAGAAGGAAATGCAACCCCCCTCCAGTACTCTTGCCTGGAAAATCCCATGGCTGGATGGAGGAGCCAGCTAGGCTAAAGTCCTTGGGGTCACAAAGACTGAGCAACTTCACTTTCTTTTCTTTCTAGGCATCAGTAGTAAGACGAAGCAAGTCCAAAAGCTTCTGAACTATTTTCTATAGCCTGTATCCACAATTGCTAGAGTAAAAACCTTTACTGTAGAGACTGAGGTTATAGAAGGAGGTTATAAAGGATGCCTTTTGTAATGCAATCCAGGGTGGATTAAAGCTATTCTTCTAACATAAAGGGGGGGGGAGTAAATAAGAGACTAGTTCCTTAAGGAAAGGTGGATACTTTTAATGCTATATCACCAGAACTTCTATTCATCAACATAATAAAGTAATAAATGACAACTTTATTTGCAAGAGTAAAGGGATACTATTAACTAGTCTTTCAGATTCTTCTCTGATAATGACATCAGGGAGGTTTCTGCTCCTTCTCCCTTGGTTTTCAAGATCTGAAAACACTCTCTCCCACCCTCCTATTCAAGGATAGAATAAGAAGTGACTGAGGATGACAAAAACCCAGGCTAGAAGACAGACTTTGGGGAGGAACCAAAATATTAAAAAGCACAGAGAGCTCTAGGGGCTGACAGAAATACAGTGTAGTGAGGAGCATATAGATCTAACAATCAAAGACAGAAGACAAAAGCATGGAGATGAGTTGAATGTGTCAAGAGAATCCAGTTTTGAACATCCATCACTGTGGACTCTGTATGTATTGGAATATGACATTTCAATGTGAAAGACTACTTAGACATTCTTTGGGACTCCTTTTATGCATTTAACTAAAAGGAAGATTGTTTTATGATGGAGTTGACCACACTTGTCTTGTGTAATAAGGGAGAGTAGATCTAGACTGATACATTCATTTAGAAAGAAAAAGTTCATTAAAAACCTACCATACACAGGTGTATATCCACACAATAGGATCTGTATCAGCACCAGGAATATACAATCAGCACAATGTATTACTGCTAGAAGATAGAGAGAACTTACACAGTAGTGAAATGAACATTTCATGAAAACAAAGAGGGGGTAAATAGTAACGAGAAAAAGCCTGGAGAAGGATAATTAGAAAGTAATACATGGACCCTTCCATTTAGGAGCTAGGAAACTGGGAAGACTTTAAATAAAGGACTCAAGCAACAAAAAGTAAAATAAGAACTTTTCATAAATATGTGTTTAAAATCTAGGAGAAAAACAGAAGCCCATGTCCTAGAACTAAGAAGCCGAGGTTAAACCAGTGCTGACAATAAAATTGACTTGATTTTTAGTTCCCTAGACATAGTTCTGTATTTTCTAAAATATCTTCCCTGATAGAATGGAACAGATCTCAGAAATTAAGAGATGGTAATTATACCATATGCAGGAGGACTAAAGTTATAGAAACAGTTACTAAGTAGTTCATTATGTAAATATAATTTCTATTCATTTGAATTCTTTTTTGATACTTTGTATCTGAGCTATCAACCATTTTTAAATATTGTCTCTAGTGATCACAAGAGTGAACCTGCTCAAATTCATCAAATGTCTATTTTCCTTAGAATATCACTTCCACAGCATTTCGATATAATTAACACAAACAACAGAAAATACATGTATACATTCCCTTTGTTGGTTCTGATGGCCCAGCCCAAAGAGACTGCACTTAATCATGAGAATTTTGTATTCCAGTAATTATTTATCCATATTTGTATTATTTATGTTGTTATTAAAATGTTTACCATGAAACATTTTAGAAACAGATATTATAATAATATGAACACTATTTATCAAGCAGCTTTGGGTTCTTCTGAAACTTTGCCATATGTCACCGAAAAAACAGACTCAATTGGCAAAGCTCAGTTTTGGAACAAAAGAAAATTATATTTTTATCTTAGGGGAACTGGTGCAATGGTTAAATCTGAATAAAATTACTTCATGATATTTCCCCTCTCCCTTTCCCCCACCTCATGATATGAATGAATGTCTTGCATATTCTTTGGAAATTCACGTCATGTATAGTTGTACTGGACATTCATTTAAACAAACTCCTTCTCAAGAGGCTTTTGAAACTATCCTGATAATAAGAAAACTCATTTTGTTAGAGTCACTCTAAAAATTTAAAGCACAATTTCCAGTGAAATAAAAAAACAAAATTATCTTACAATCATGAAGGACACATGGTTCTATCGAGACAAATTTTAGAAGGAACACTGTTAGAAAAAGGAAGACGCCATGTTGTTTTTGTCAATTATTAATTTACAGAATTTGCTCCCCTTGTATGCCAGAGTGTTGCAGAGAGAATACAATGAGATACCATTGTAATCTCTAGGAATTTTGCCTTCAGCCTCTAAACATACCATAATGTTTGGCTTTCACTGCCATGTTTATAATCACAGTTCCTTAAAATCAAGAAATGAGAACCATTTTGACAGATGCTGGACTTCGTTGTCACAAATGCTGAATGGAACATTTTCATAAGGTAATCCTACCTCTTGAAAAATTTGCTATTCACTTTCTTGACTCTTCAAGTTGGAGAATGAGATAACAAGAGATCACAAGTTGTTCCCTCAAGTGGAAGTTTTGAAAAATTATTAAAATGTTAAGCACGTAGCCATACTCTCATTTGGCTTCCCTGGTGACTCAGTGGTAAAGAATCCACCCGCCAGTTCAGGAGACTCAGGTTGGATCCCTGGATCAGGAGGATCCCCTGGAGGAGGAAATGGCAACCCACTCCAGTATTCTTGCCCTGGAAATCCCATGGATCGAGGAGCCTGACTGACTACAACAGTCCTTGGTGTCTGAAAGAATTGGACACAATTGCTGACTAAACAACAACAATACTCTCCTCAGCTTATTGATTTCACTTATGAAACGGTCGACCTCTGGGGAAAGGTTCCTGGAGTTAGTGAGACAGACACCTTTAATAATAAAATCATTTTATCATGAGTCCTGATAATGAAGGAAATTAGGATATATAACCCATAAGACGATTCTCTTCTCAGTTGTCACAGCTTTTCCCTACTTCTGTTTGCTTTGGAAATAAAGAAGACCCTTTTGTCAACTGATTCAGAAGAACTAGAGGTTAAAATTATAATTTTTATCAATATACCTCAGGCCTCAGGTAGATAGATGCGTGGTGCTCATTCGCTCAGCTGTGTGGGACTGTTTGCGACACCCTGGACCGTAGCCTGTCAGGCTCTCCAGTCCGTGGGATTCTCCAGGCAAGAAGACTGGCCTGGGTTGCCGTTCCCTCTCCAGGGGATCTTCCCAACCCAGGGATCGAACCGGTGTCTCTTACATCTCCTATATTGGCAGGCGGAGCCTGTAACCGCTGCGCCACCTGGGAAGCCCCTCAGGTGCATCCTGGCTTCACTAAGACATCACAAGTTCATTTACGAGATCTACAAGTTCATTTAAGAGATTTGTAAGTTCATCTGAGAGATTTACAAGCCCTCGGTTCAAAATGGCGGCCTCAGAGGACCCGACTGCACCTCCCGCCATAAAGACATCAAGTCTACAGCTCCATCTGGGGAAACGTCCTCTGAGAAACCCCGAAACACGGGCTGAGCCACTCCTAGGATCCCCGGGCGGGAGAGAAGGCCCACACGGAGAGGTTAGAGCGGCCCGTCGCAGCCCCACCTTCCCCGCCGCCCCAGCCCGGGCAGACCCGTGACCGCTCACCGGGCCGCCAAGGAAAGGGTCTGCGCCCCACAGCGCGCACTCCCCCTTTAAACGCGGCGTCCGCGAGACCCCGAAACACCCAGCGCCGGAAACAAGCCGGGCTCTGCCCACGAGCGCCTCGAGGCTCGGGTGCGGCGGGCCCCTAGGGGGCCGGCCCGCCCGCGCCCGGGAACCCAGCAGCGCCAAGGCCGCGCAGAGCGCCGAGCCGGGGTGCGCGGACGCGGCAGGGAGCGCCTCGTCCGCCGCTGGGCTGGCAGGCCTCGGGCAGGACAGGCGTCCGGGGACCTGCCCTCCGCGGAGCCCGGCGGCAGCCCTCTCCACTGTCGGCACCGCCCCGGGGGCCAGGATCCCCAGACTGACGCCTTTATGTCCGTCTGGCTGCCCCATCCCTACCGGCTGCCCAGGGGCCACTCCTTCTCGACTGGTTTGGAGGCCAGCAGAGCGTGCAAGCCTGGGTCCCTTGTTGTTGTTTAGATGCTTCAGTCGTGTCCAACTCCTTGTGATCCCATGGACTATAGCCCGCCAGGCTCCTCTGTCCATGGAATTCCCTAGGCAAGAATACTGGAGGGGGTTGCCAGTTTCTCCTCCAGGGGATCTTCCCCACCCAGGGATCCAACCCCCATTGTCTGCATTGCAGGCTGTTTACCGCTGAGCCACTGGGTCCCATGGCAGTGTAGCAATTTGCAAGGTGGTTCTTGGCTACCACCTGAGGCAGTGCATGGAGGGTAGTCTGAGGCACCCTCTAGTATTTCTGCCAGGGCATCCTCTTTGCTGGTCCTGGAGCTTTGGCCTGAGGAGCAGGCACACCTGTAGGGCCCTTTAGATATGGATGTGCTCTTGGGAACCACAGGCTGGTACCCCGCATCTTTGCACCCTCCCTCTGCCTCACTGCAGCTTGCAGGAATCTCCCAGGCAGGAGTGTCTATGGTCGTTTGAAGCCCCAGTTGTGGGAATTGCTTCCCAGGGGACTCCTTGAAGTGGTGGCCAGAGGGGTATAGGTTTGCAGTCCCACAGGACTATATACTTGTATGTTTATCTTTTTAAAATTGAAGTATAGTTGATTTACAATGTTGATTTACAATTATTGCTGTACAGCAAAGCAATTCAGTTATATAAATATGTGTGTGTGTGTGTGTGTGTGTGTGTGTGTGTGTGTACTTGCATTTTAAAAATATTCTTTTCCATTATGGTTTATCATAGGATAATGAACATAGTTCCTTCTGCTATCCAGGAGGACCTTGTTGTTTATGCATTATATATACATACAAAAGCTTATGTCTACTAGCTGCATTCTCCCACTCCATCCCTCCTCCAACCCCCTTCCCTTGGCAACCACCAGTCTGTTCTCTATGTCCATGATTTTGTTTCTGTTTCACAGATGGGTTCACCTGTGTTGTATTTTAGATTTCACATGTAAGTGAAATCACATAGCATTTGCCCTTCTGATTAGTATGATAATCTCTAGTTGCATCCAAGTTGCAGCAAATAGCACTTTTTTTACGGCTGAGTACCAGCCCACCCTAAAGGAAATCAGTCCTGACTGTTCATTGGAAGGGCTGATGTTGAAGCTGAAACTCCAATACTTTGGCCGCCTGATGCGAAGAACTGATTCATCTGAAAAGACCCTGATCCCGGGAAAGATTGAAGGCGGGAAGAAAAGAGGACGACAGAGGATGAGATGGTTGGATGGCATCACCGACTCGATGGACATGAGTTTGAGTAGGCTCTGGGAGTTGGCAATTAACAGGGAAGCCTGGCGTGCTGCAGTCCATGGGGTTGCAAAGAGTCAGACATGACTGAGAGACTGAACTGAACTGAGTATTTCATTGTATATATGTACCATATCTTCTTTATCCATTCTTCTGTTGATGAACAGTTAGATTGTTTCTATGTTGTGGCTACTGTGAATAGTGCTGCTATGAATATAGAGGTGCATGTATCTTTTTTAAATTGTAATCTTGTCCAGATATGTGCCCTGGAGTGGGATTGCTGGATCATATGGTAATTCTATTTTTAGTTTCCTGAGGAACCTCCATACTATTTCCCACAGTGGCTGCACCAACTTACATTCCCACCAGAAGTGTAGGAAGATTCCCTTTTCTCCACATTTGTTATTTGTAGACTTTTTGATGAGAGCCATCTAACTGGTGTGAGGTGGTATCTCATACTTTTGATTTGCATTTCTCTAATAATTAGCAATGTTGAGCACCTTTTCATATTCCTATTGGCTACCTGTATACTTTCATACTTTAAAAGCTACTGCCAGAAGATCTGGCTTCTTCATCAAATACCACAATATAGAACATTGGAAAACTCTAAATAAGAAAAATAGTCTCCCTCGATTTCACCAGCAGTCACTGACTTTCATTTAGGCCATCCTCCAGTCTCTGTCCTGTTCAGTTTCAGAATCAGTATTGACTTTATCTTCTTGTATGGTGATTTTAAAATAAAGTATTTGCTTAACAGCAACAAAAGCTCTCTCTTAAGGAGCTATGCATAAACTCTGCCAAACACAGTGAGTGTTAGTTTCTAATGTGAATGCCATGAATAAACTTACTAATATCATGGGTAGCCTCTGTGTGTTACTCATGCTCTCCTATAATAGTTCATGGACTGACTCTGTAATCACTGCTTGTCAAAATAGAAATTTTATATTCATCACTTCAATTCTTGCTTACTAAACTTCACAAAGTCAGTGGTTCCCCGTGGCATATTATTAAGAACAATTAACTTGCCACTTTATTTAAAAGGACAAAAGTTCTCCTTTCAAAAGCTATGCATGTGTTTACCATAATCCTATAGGACTCTTTCTAAAACTGCTTTTTAATCTTCCGAAGTTCCCCCTCTAACTTTGTCAAGTATAGTATTAATAAATCTCTACAATAATTAATTTTAAGCAAATTTGCTTACTTTTTAAATAAGTTTGGAAAGTATAAACAGACATTAGGCATCTCTGAGAATAATATATATTAAAACTGACCTAATAAATTCTCTGGTGCATGAACTTTGTATTAATACTTGTATAAATGCATACCATCACCTCTTCCATTATCATAAGGTTTAATAATTATGGTCTTAGGGTAACATTAAAGGTTCCTTTTAAGTACACAGTAGCTTTTTGAGAACATTTAACTTTTTTACTTGGAGGCAGTGTGAGGAACTGGTGACTCTGGTCATTTCCATCGGATTAATTCTAATGTGTATCCTTCCTTAAAGTCAACAAGTTAACCTCATCACTAAACTTCATTTTGTTCTAAATGGACTTTGTGGTCTTGAATATTTGAATTACACAATCCACATTGTGGCACATAAGGAAACTCAAAATAATAAAAATAATCTTCCATACTCTCACCAGCAATCTTTGACTTTGTCATTTACACCACACTCCAGCCCTTGTCCATATTCAATTTTAAGTAGTTGTAGAATTGTGAACTTCCCAGTCTCTATGGCAGGAATATAGAGAACTTATTTTTCATCAGACCTCTTTGCATCATTCTGCCCAAAGTTCATGAGTACATCTTTTAATTACCTCTTTTTTCTAAACTTGTTTTTACTTAAAGGAAATCTATTCCCACTAAGGAACTTTACCCACCACAGTGTTCACCATTGTTTAACATTCATCTTTCCTTCTAGTGATGTCTCATTTTTCCTGGTCCTGCATCTGATATCCTGTTTATATTTTTACCAAGTTCCACTCTAAATTCTATGTCATCCTTTAAAATCATATGGTAGAAGAAAATATCCCCTCAAAATTGCTCTGACAAGATATAAATTCAAGAACTGGTCACCAAAAACCATTTTTTTGGCATTGTAACTCCATTCCCGAAGGATGGAAAACTCAACTGGATGGGACAGAAAATGAAATATTATCAAGGACTATCTAACTGCTTTTCATGTATTTTAACTTTTCAAACATTCACAACCCAATCATGTAAATAATATTGTTGATTCTATTTTGCAAATAAGGAGACTAAGGCTGAGAAAGGTTAAACAACTTACCCAATGAAAGAAATCTGGCTCCAGAGACTGTGGGGTTTAATCACTGCACATATTGCCTCTTGAAATGATTAGCATTGTCACCTTGTCCTTGATTTCTAACAAATGCATCCACAGGGCTTAGTTATATTTGAGAATAGCTAAATATGCATAAGCAACAGTCACCTTAGAATTTTCTAAAAATCTTGAGCTAAAAGATACGATCAAAGATTACATTGTCAACATGATAGATTTTAAAAAGAATTTCAGGAACTAGCAAGGGGTTAATTGAAGTGTATAGTGGTATTTTTCATTGAATTGTAGTCCTATAACATGGTATTGCAGATAAGGAATTACACTAAAAGTCAGAAGACCCAGCTCTGTTCTTAGCATTGCCCCTAGATCTCTGTGTGAGTTTAAATAAGTTACTTTCTGTTAGTTTCTTCATCTTATTAAAAAAAAAAAAATCAGTGAAAGTGTATGTTTTGCCCATCTTACTGACTTGTTCTAAAGATAAATGAGATAATGTGTTGAAAGGACTCTATAAAGTGTATAATGCTACCCCATGAAAGATAGTATCAAATATGGTTAAGAGCAGGCACTAGTGTCTTTTTCATATACTTCCTAGCTATATGATCTTGCCCAAGTTCCTTTACCTCTCTAATATTCTATTTCCTCAACTTTAAAAAGTTATGAAAAGGTTTTATAATAGAATTGACTTCCTAGGATTTTGTCACCTTTTATAACACATGTATAATTAGAATTTCTTTAGATGCAGGTCCTAGGGCAAGAATTCAAGTGCAAGTAATTTATTGGAAGATAGGGAGGTGTTACAAAAAAGGCAAGGATACAATAAAAGGTGCATTAGCAGATAAATCACCCACCTCAGGTTACTGGAACTTAATCCTGCTGAGGAATTTAGTAATATATCAGTTGGCACGGCAGTTATATGAAAGTTCAACTGGACTGGATATCAAGATGGCAACCCAGAGCAGACAGCTGGTGACGCATGTTACCTGTGAGCTCAGTTAGGGCAACTGACCGGAATTCCTATATGCGCCCACTCCAAGATGACAATCTGACAGAAACCACACTTTTTATGGGGCATTTGGCTTCCACCAGAGGAAGCATCACAAAAGGAGTGGAAAGAAACTGCAAATTTTTATTTTGTTTTCTTTTTCTGACATAGCCTCAGTAGTTACATAGGGTCACTCCTACCTTACCCAGTTCTAATTATATGTTTGCAGCAGATAAAAAAAAAACCTGTCCATATTCAAGGGGAGATGAAATAGAGTTAGTTCTCAATGAAGGGTGTCAAAGAATTTGGGGATGGTGTTTTAAAACCATTATGCCACCCTTATCTCTAAAACTTCGTCCTAAGTATTTTAAAGGCCTTTTCAGCTAAGTCCAATATCTGTGTTATGGAGGGATCTGCTTTAACTGACTCTTTCTTCTCTTGACTATGGGTGACACTGTCTTGCCTCTTCATATATCCTGCAAGTTCTAACTAAATGTCATATACTATGTCTAAAAGGGACAGGAGGGACCAATATAGATAAAATTACTCTAGGAAATGACACACTCCTCAGAGAAACCACTAGGTTGAGCTGCTGAGTGAGTATAATCCATGATTATGTAATCTGTCTTGGCTTTTTTTTATTGGATCAAATTCACCACTGGTTCACATGTTTTGATGGGGAGATCAGTTCTTTCCTGAGCATAGGAAGATGCTGAAGGTTTCTCTCTACTTTATAGCACAACTTCCAGCACCACATATTGCTAGGAAGACTTCTTTGCTTTCTAACTTTCTGCCTTTCTTCCCTAGACCCAGTTTTCCATTGACTTATGCTTGATGGAGTTTGCATCCACCTCTCAGCTCTCCTGCTCTGCCCTCAGCCTCCAGCCACCTGATTCCTTGCACTTGAAAAAAGGGTTCAGTATACCTCTAGGATATACCTCTCAGCTTTCTTTCCCTATGCCTTATATTCCACACACTGTTGCTGTGCATACAATGAAAGGCCAAAGGGAAAGATTTTTGTGACTGTGTGTGGACTTGCTTTGTCACTGGGATTTTCAGAAATCTAAGTGCTCAGTGCCATCTACACATAGCCATTAAGAATACATTAAAAACTTGGCGCCCATCTATTGGAAGCTTCTGCCACCATGGCCCCAGGGATAATAGTGAGGCGGAGGCATCTGCTCTCCTAAAAAGGGATAATTTCTTTTTAGAATTTAACTCATTAGAATTGCCTTACATTTTCATCCCTCTGAGAAGTTTCTGAAAGACTATGATTTTATAGTGGCTTATATGACATTTACTTGTTATTAGATCTCTTTCAATGAAACTGAAACATCAGAAACAGATTTTGAATGGGAAAATTTTCCCTGCTGTATATAGCATGACCCTACTCCCCACTGCTAAGGGTCCACAATGTGATTCTTCTATGGGGGTTCACTAGAGACTCCACACATTATATAACTTGAGAACATATCCCTGGTACAAGGCTATCAATGTCTTTGTTTGTTCATCCCAAGTAAACGTGAAATGCTTCTAATCCTTTTTCTTGATTGGAAATGAAAGAAACATTCTTGTCAGGTCAGTAGTCACAGAAAATGTGTACAGTGTACTGACATCTTCTAATAAATGTATAATAACTGACATGGTGGCTGTACTTGGGGTTATTACTTTGTTAAGTTTTTGGAAGTGTACCACTACTCGCCATGGTCCATCTGCACTTTTTAGTTTTTGAAAGTGGCACTAATCTCTGCCAGTCTACCTTGGATGCTTCTGATTTATGATCTTGCATGATGGGATGCAGTTAAAGGGGCTCACATGGCTTTTCCCACTCTGACGGATATTATTCCAAAGGTCAAGGAATCAACAGGAGAGTTGCTTTAGTTGCTAGATATAGCCATCCTATTAAGCATGTATATTTTCAATAAATAACTGCAGGTTGATCCATAGACCCATTGACCCCACTGTCAGATAGACTTAGGGCCATGGCTCTATTTTATACCTGGTCTCAGTTTATACACTTCCCCCAACCAAGAGAGTCCTCAAAGCATTGATGCATCTCAGAAGCAACCTCTGAGACAAGGTGAATTCATCACCTCTTGTTGTGCAACGAAATATTAGCAGTTTAAAACAACAGGCATTTATTATCTTCTCTAATTTCTGAGAGTCAAGAATCCGGAAGCATTTTAGCTGTGTGATTCTGGGTTAGGACCTCTCGTGAAGTTGCAATAAGATATGGCTAATACTGGAGTCATCTGAAGCCTCGACCAGAGCTGGGGGTCTTCTGTTTAATAACTGATTCACCCAGTTGTTGTCAGGAGGTCCCAGTTCCCTGACACATAGACCTCTTTGGGGAACTATGTAAGAGTTAACATAAAATGGTAGCTAGCTTCTTCCAGAGAAAGCCATCCAAGAGTGACAGCAAGAAGTAACCCATGATGTCTTTTATCCCTACACACAAAACATTATTTCCACCATATGCTATTGTTTAGAAACAAGTCACTAAGTCCACATAGATTGTCAGAATTTGGCTACATCTTAGAGAAGAAAGAGTGTTTGAGGGTTGTGGCATATTTTAAAACAACTTCAGGAGGATTTGAGTGCAAAGAGTTTGCTTGAAAGACAATACTAGGAAATGCAAGAAGGAGAGAAGAAAGTGAGACAAAAATAGAGGAGGAAAAAATCCAATAAAGGATTCATTATCAAATAAATCACCACTCTAGGCAACTGAAGTATAACAGCACTGGGAAACTTGGAAAGACACATTTCAGGGTTTTCCTACCCAAAGGGTAAGAAGAGCAGAGCAAATATGCAATAACTCCCATTAGTCATTGACTGACATGTATCACTTTCATTCACAATTCATTGTCCAAAACCAGTTTCTGGCCAACTTCAAGAGAACCAGGATGCAAAGAAGCACAACTGTGGCATTTTCAAAGAAGAAGAAAATCATTCACCTGAAACAGAGGGTAACTGAATATCCATGAACCCAGCTGGTGATGACCACAGTTCTTAAGAATCAAAAACTTAACACTGAGAAAAGCAGAGCCTAGAGTTTTTGCCTTAATGAGATATTGGAACGATAATGACAACAAATGAGGACCCTATGGGACTGGTCCTGAGGGATAGGAGATGATAAAATATAAACTTTGAGGTCACAGTGAAGAAGGAATTCATAGGGCCCGATCTCCATTTCAGGCCTGTTCATGCTCATCATGCTCGGGCACCTCTCTAATGGACTCTGAACTCTGTGCTTAGTGCCTGTAGAAATTACAACGGGGGGATAAGACCCCACTCTGGACAGGGGAATCTTGAAGATTATATCCAGGATACTCAACACCTAAGAGAAAATGTGCACTAATCACCCCTGGCTCCGGACAGGTCATAAACCCTGGCTCCAGACAGGTCATAAACTTTCTGATAGTAACCTTGGGCTTATCGACTATTAAATATTTGGAATGTAACCTCGGGCTTATTGATTATTGACTGTTCTAACACATGATACTTGAATGATGGCATTGTTGTGATTATATTTACCTTTCCTTTGTTGATGTAAGTTCCGGGTGATTTGGGGTGGTGGGTTTAGACACGTACACATGGGTATAAAAGATCCTCACAAATGCTGGTCGGGGTCCTTGGCCAAGAGGAGACCCTGCCTTGGGCCCGCCGGTGTAATAAACTGCACTTCACTATCTGCATTGTCCTTCTGAGTGAGTTTGTTTCCCGGAGCGCGTGGCTACAACAACAGGGCCTGCAGGGAAGACATCAGACAAGGGGGTTTCCCTGTCTCTCTGTTACCTTTACCAGTGTGTCAGGGAAGGCTGATCCAACACCTAGAGATGGATTATGTCATCCTAGGACTCACTACATGTTTTCTATCTGATTAGCCAGTCACATTATCTATTCATACCACTGCCTAATAGGCCCTTAATCCACAGCTGCCTTCACATTGCCTACAAAAGAAGCAATGCCCTAAGCGCTGCTGAGTGCCTTCTAAACCACCCCCATGAGGATGCCCATTCTCTATAACCCAAGGTACATCCTTGATAGCTACAGAGGCAGTGACATTATATAAAGAAATGAGGCATTCCCGGTCATTGTACTTGGAAAGGACCAGACAGGGATGCAAACCATCTCTGTTATTTGCAACCTTTCTCCTAATCACTGTGTGTGGTTAATGACATTCTCCATTTCCCACACCATGCTAGGTATCTGAAAATGTATTATACCAAAGAAATAAGTGTATCAAGCTTTTAATAATCCCATTCATTTCCATCACTACTGGTTGAGTATCTTTAAATGAAGATCTAGACTTACTGTGATTATTAGAAATTTTGTTAACACTTTCCATGAGATTGACATTGCTAATCCCAGTGCCTTATTTAATTCAAATGAAAGAAATTTTATTTTGTCTCAGTCACCTTTTTGAAATTGTTATCTCAAAGGGAAGATGATCTCTTTTTTCCCCACACATGATTTTGTGAGTTTTTAGAGAATTCCTTAGTTTGTCAGTCACTTCAAATTTCACATAGCAGTGTTGATTTTCAACCAAAAAAAAAAAAAAAATAGGGGGGACATTTCTTTAAAGAAACCATTTATTAGCAGTTTTGCCAAATTTACACCAACATAGTCAGCATTGGGTTTTCATGGGACAAGATGGATACTACTAGCTTTCATGTTACCATAGACATAATCATCAAAATACAGTAAAAGATAGCATGTTTCTCTAAAATGGGAAAGTGGGAATATTAGCCAGAGATCTGGCAGGTCCAAGGCAGATTTTTCTCTAATCAAAAAAAAAAAAAGGAGGTAAATCTTTGAAACAAAGCACTGGGATCAGGCAGAAAACAGATGATTTTTAACTCACTACTCCTTGCCTTACCAGTTTTTAGGTTTTGTCCACCTAAAAGTAGAAGCAGAGTCCAGATCAGTCCCATCTCTCCCTTGGTGATTCTTCACACGATTTTATTTCACTTCTCAGTGTTATTAATCATATTTAGGAATGGTAATTCTGTGTTCTAGTTTACGACAAATAGTATAGACAGAGGAGATAAGGAAAGTGTGAAGACTGGATGTTAACAACAGGGACTTTGCTTTCGTATGTCATTAAATTTATCTTTTATTTATGTTATACTGATAGGCTAACTCTTTTCTCTGTTTCCTGAAAATCTTTCATTATTTGACAATGTATTTCTAAAGCCGCTACTGAAAGTATTGTAAATATTCCTTGTATGGGTCAGCTGATTTTTCAAGAAGTTTGCAGTGAGAATGAAAGCAGAGAAATGGGAGATATTGAAAATATATCATAAAGAACACAGCCTGGGCTCTGCCAATCAGGATGGATGTTCCAACTAATAAGAACCCTGGCCACAATTAGTGTATCAATGTCTGTACCAACTCTCTTATTATGCAATTTGAAAATGAGGGTCAACAGAATAAATTGTTAGAATGTAAGAATAATGATGAGGACAAGTGTGTATTTTTTTAACATCTCAGCAAAGCTGATACCATGTAGGATTATAAAGTATAGTGAGAAATACTGTAATCCTTATTCTGTGACTATAAAGGAAAAAGAAAACAGTGAAAGAACCTTGGGATAATAAGATACCTGACTGATTTGAATGTAGAAAAATGTCTTATAATTGCTAACATGAAATAATGGTCACCATTTCTAGTTCTCTAAATTTGTTGTAAGATTTTGCTTGGTATGCAATGCATAAGCCAGTGAATTCATGTCCCATGTCAGTAATCACTTCTCCATCAGATAACAGGATTTACATAAAGATGAGTTGCCTATGAAAACTGATTTTAGTTTATTGCTAGCAATAGATAATTCTGTGAGGTCTCCAGCTATGCAGAGGGACCACCCACGATGAAAAGGACTCATTAATGTCCTCTGAACAGCACACAGGATGCTCAGTAATTCAAAGAAACTATCCAAATTTCAAAATGGAAAAAACCAGGGTGACCAAGGAGGAATAAGATCCACTTAAAAGTTATTTCAGAAGAGTAAATGCCCTACGCTTTCCAGTACTCTAAAGGAATCTATAACATTTTTAAGTTTTACTTTGGATGTAAACAGGTCATGAGATTGCAAAGAAAAAAATGAACAAGAAATGAAAACAGTCATTCAGTGAACCCTGGGCCGTTTAAATTCTTGTTTGAGAAAGTAAAAACGTTTCATTCAACATTTCATCACTCCCAGTCAGTCTCTAGATACCTCAATGAGAAGAAAATGAACTTTGTCCAAAAGATCATTTCTCTTCGTGAGATCCTGAACAACCAACACCATGTTCTATAGGTCTGCAGGAGACAGAATATGTGCATTCTGAGAAAATGTATTTCATTTTCTTTCCTACTTGTTAACTTTGACAGCACTCTTTATGGTATGAAACTCTCTACAAACAGGAAACCAACATTTATAACTCTCTTGCCACTTAGGTGTATGTCTGTCCAATTAGGATGACCATTTTCTTGAGCTGAATCACTGAACTTTCATAAAGCAAAACATTTATAGAATCATATTATCATAAATCACTGTTTTGTTTTTAAAGACTGTTTTTCACCATAACTCAATAAAAGATACATTTTTCACACAACCCACTAAATATATTCATATACTTATGCATATTGAAGCAAAACCCTTATTAGCTTATTAGAATTAGCTATGCTCTGTGGTAGCTGGGACACTTTTATGCTACTGTATTTTATGTTTTAATTTTAATTGCTTGTCCCTGCCTACTAAACTTACTAATCTGATCTTGTGTGTGCTAAGTCGCTTTAGTTGTGTCCAACTCTTTGGGACCACGTGAACTATAGCCCGCCAGGCTCCTCTGACCATGGGATTCTCCAGGCAAGGACACTGAAATGGATTGCCATGCCCTCCTCAAAGGGATCTTCCTGACCCAGGCATCAAATCCATGTCTCAGGTCTCCCGCACTGGCAGGCAGGTTTTGTACCACTAGCACCACCTGGGAAGCCCCCTATCTATGGCTTGTGTTCTTCAGTTGGAAAACAATGCTGTAAAGATCTTAAGATACTGTCTTGACCTTTGTTTCAAATGAGAAGAAATCATAAAAAGAGGTTCTTTCCTAGAGATGAGTTCTTTAAGAAAAAACTCTCTTTTTTCTAAGGTAATCTACCAAGTCCAGCGAGTAGGAATCTGTTTCAGGCACAAGGACATGTCTAACTAAATGCCTTTAAATTATTTCTAAAGCTTGATGGTAAAAGCCCAGAACCTCACAGCATTGTGGGAACACAATACTGCTCTTAAATTCACCATGCAGTTCCCCTTTATTGCTTCCAGAGATGAAACTATGCATTAAATGTAGAAGGAATAAAGGAGGCCAGATGCCTAGAAGACGGCCTTGAGGAAGAACAAGGGGCATCTTACAGGCTGTGGGTTGCCACTCTCCTGACATTGTGACATTATTATCAGCATCGCGCTACCAATGTCAGTGTTAAACAGGATGTTACTGTAAGTAGCTGAGGAAAGTCAAAGCCACACCAAATGATCATGTGTTTCTTTAAGTCTACCCAGACATAACTTAGTATGATCTTTATATTATGCCAAAAAGACATATTTGTAATTTAGAGCATTTTCCTGGTGTCCACAATTGGTTAGCATTTTATTTCACTTGATTTTGCCTTTGCTTTTTCCAACATTCCACCATACCGTTATGTCACAAGTTCCCAGGGATACTTTCTCTGTTTTAACCATATGTAAAGAATATATACATTCTTTTAAATTACAAATTAAAGTTTTATGGCCCCTAAAATCCTTAAGAGAAAAAATCATGCACAGCAGACAACGTTTTTCTTCTCCTCCTAAAGAAAAGCCAACATAACAGCATTACTAGAAGATTTTTCCTCATTTAAAATACTTTTTCTAAGAACAACATTGTTTTTAAGGTCAGCAAAGGATTTAGAAACATGGCTTACTCAATGTGGTCCATTATCTGGCATTATGCATTATCTGACTATGGATTATATGCTCCTGAAAAGGGAGTAAAGGGATCACTTTTTAGAACCACATTATCTTATTCAGGCTTTTGAAGTATTCATGCATATTGAAGAGAGAGCTTTGGATTCCCAAAGGTTTAATGCACCCATATTAAATAAAGAAGAGAATCTTTTCTTCCTAGTAGGCTTAATGTGGAGAGAAAAAAAGATCATGAGACAAGAAAATTCAATAACACAAGCTACAGTGAATTTAACAGGAACAGGTCCAGTCATTCCAAACAAATACATTCTGATACACCTTAAAACCCTAATGAGCTGAAAACAGGCATGTGAACACCAGAAGCATCTGGCTCCACAAAAATCTTATGTTATGTTCTCTTTGGCATAAAATGGGAAGATAAAGAAAAGAATGCATTTACACAGATGAAGTATAAATGTGCCCTCATCTCTCAACAAGATACAGAAACACTAGATAATCTTGATGTTTGTTTAAGTCTTTGAGTAGACTACCTCAGTGAGAAATATAGCTTATTTATAATTAAAATGTTTATATAGAATGGGATATAATTCTGTCAAGTCAACCCAAAGCACATTTTAAATAATCATTTACTTAATAAGTAACTTGATAAATATCATTACAAATATCAATATATAAGAGGATATAAGATAAACATTATATCCTCTTACATCCAAATTTTTATTATGCATTTGAATTAAAGCTACTTGTTATTATAATAACATAAAAATCTTTTAGAAGGATCAGTTCAGATCAGTCGCTCAGTTGTGTCCAACTCTTTGCGACCCCATGGACTGCAGCACGCCAGGCCTCCCTGTCCATCACCAACTCCCAGAGCTTACTCAAACTCATGTCCATCGCGTCAGTGATGTCGTCCAACCATCTCATCCTCTGTCATCCCCTTCTCCTCCCTCCTTCAATCTTTCCCAGCTTCAGAGTCTTTTCAAATGAGTCAGTTCTTCTCATCAGGTGGACAAAGTATTAGAGTTTCAGCTTCAGCATCAGTCCTTCCAATGAATAGTCAGGACTGATTTCCTTCAGGATGGACTGGTTGGATCTCCTTGCAGTGCAAGGGACTCTCAAGAGTCTTCTCCAAAACCATAGTTCAAAAGCATCAATTCTTCAGCGCTCAGCTTTCTTTCTAGTCCAACTCTCACATCCATACATGACTACCAGAAAAACCATAGCCTTGACTAGACGGACCTTTGTTGGTTTTCTTTTTAGCATAAGATTAGCAATCTCTTATTAAAGACAGCATTAGCAATTGTAATATTGCTGAGGTTAAATCTTCTCAACAGTAATATTGAGAGTCTTGAGTTAACTGGATATTGAAAACAAATTTAATTACTTTAGTCTTAAAAGAGACCCTACATCATTTCTCACAAAGACATTGCAAGTCACGTGTGACTTAGTTCCAAGTACTAAGTTCCAAGTACTATATTATTAACCTTTGAATGCCAGGCCAAAACTTAGAATTAAAAACCTCCCAAGGGCAAACCTTTAGCTTTAATCATTAGCAAACATGTATGATACAGGCTTGATAGAATATCTGAGTTTGCTACTTCTTGTTAAAACAGTTTTTTAATTATATAGGTTTTCTCAGTTTCTTAGACTGCGTAGAGCGTACTGCTAATTAGTATCATGAAAAGGCATCCATTGAGTGGACAGGAAATATTAATCTATGTGTGCAATTTGCCACAGAGGACTCATGGTTGAGGAGCTCTCTTCATATTTCCCTGTGGCCTCTAAGAACACCTATTTGAAATGTAGGCAAGACCAAGTCAGTAGGTATTAAAGTAAAATCTAAAATTTTGCTTTTGGTTTGCCTTTCTTTGGTGCAGTGCAAGTGGCACCTCAATACAACTGATTGGAAAATTCTAGGAAGATGATAGGAAATGAGCAAAATTACAGCTCATAGCCTGCTTTGGCTAAAAGCTACTTGGGCCCACTGGATGAAAAAAAAAGGACTTCTTCACACAGCCCAACCTAGAATTCTTGCATTTTGAGACAAAACTCCAGTTAATATAAAGTATTGCATCACCTACTTTGTCTCTTCTGTGCCCGGGTTCCTTCTAGGAGCAGAAAGAGCTCTAGAGGTATTTGTTTGGCATTCCATTCAAGCATTATGCCTCTGACATAGTTCTGGTAATCCAGCAAGTATATGCCTAGGAATGGACATTCGGAGAACAAAGTACAATGTGGACAGATTCCTGTATCGAAAGTCACTTTTTCCTGTTAAGCCTCAAAATGAAAGTGTCCTGGGATCCAGAATAGGTATGTGTATGCTTAGTCTCTCAGTTGTGTCTGACTCTTTGCAACCCCATGAACTGTAGGCTCCTCTGTCTGTGGAATTTTTACAGGCAAGAACACTGAAGTGAGTTGCCATTTCCTTCTCCAGGGGCTCTTGCCAACCCAGGGATCAAACCTGCATCTCATGTGTCTCTTGCATTGGCAGGCGGATTCTTTACCACTGAGCCACCTGAGAAGCCTCAGGCAAACACAGAGAACTTTTGCTGAAGCTTCTGACCAAAGGAGAAGCTGCTGTCCTTGCAGCCTGAACCCCACAGGAAGTCAGCAGAGCCCTTACTTAACCCTCAGTAGGTACCCAAGGCTGGAATTTGTTTCTAGGGTCAAGGAAACTTCGATCTAAACCAGGGACACAGACCTTGGTTGGTGTTGGTGGTTTTGCTGACCTCACTTTATTTTGCTTTAGCTTTTCCTCTTTATTGATTTTTTCTCAATCAGCACTGAGAACTTTCATTTTTCTACATTGGAAGTCAGGTTGTGCCCCAGTTAGAAAAAAGTCATAGTTGAAAAATATATTGTTGTAATAAAAATGTTTCATTCTTTATTGAAAAAAATTTACTGAGCACCTAATATATGCTAAAGTAATGAAGTTCACAATGCAAGAGAGTTGAGATGAGCTCAGGAAATGATCAGCTGCAAGTTCAGCATGTGAGAAGGAGGTGGGTTACAACATGAGACCTGCAAAGTATATATTGCTTCTGATTTGGCCCCGAGAAAGCAGTCTCCTGAAGGAAGCATCTGGAAGCACAGCTTTCTGCAGTAGCGTCTTGACCAGCTCCTTCAGGCTTCCAGAAAGATTGTAGCAAAGGGTAGACAATAGAACAATTAACCTCTTCCTATGAGACTTCTCTTAAAGGTCTCATAATATCTGGAAGATTTGAGTGACAGCCTAGAAAAGCTGAAACCAAGAAACTCTCACTGTATAATATTTTCTCTATTTTTCTTCTGTCTACTTTATCCCCTCAAATTATGTTAACGCTCTTTCTTTACTCTCTGTTTCAGACTGGACCTAGAGTTTAATATGCCCTGATTTGGGGAAATTGCTTCACTTGTGAATCATTGTTGTATAAGATAATCAGTGTTTAGAGGGTAGGTTACTGCTTTTACATATAGGAGTTTTGTTGGATTCTGGGAATATGTACAATTAAATCACATGGGTGTCCTGTGTTATTGATATTCTGGAATCTCAAAAAGAATATATGAGAAGCTGGTCATGTTATTTAATGACACATGTCTGCACAACAGACAACTCCCAAAGAAATTTATCTGATTACAACTCCGTGGGGTGACAATTTAAGCAGGCTATGTGGGATGGCTTTTTTCTATTCCATGTGGTGGCAGCTGGGCTCACTCCTGCATTCTCCGTCAATTGGCAGGGGCTTCAGAGTCTGCCTGCTCCTGGATGACCTCACTCACAAGGTTAGCAGAGGTTTGGGCTTTCAGCAGAGGTGCTTTAATTTTCCCATGAAACCTCTTCATATAGTTAATCCAGACTTCTCACCCAGTGGCCAGATTTCAAGATGTCATGGCCCAACATACAAATGCTCATCAAGCCTCTGCTTACATCACATCTGTTGCTGTTTAATGGGACAGAGTAAGTCATGAGGACTTACCCCAGAGCCAATATGCAAAAGAACACACAAGGGTATGTACGATTAGAAACATGACTCACTGGGGGCCATTAGTATAACAATGTTCTACAGTTAAGGCTTCCCCATTGGCTTAGCAGTAAATAATCCACCTGCCAATGCAGGAGACTTGGGTTCCATCCCTGGGTCAGGAAGATCCCTTGGAGAAGGAAATGGCAACCCACTCCAGTATTCTTCCCTGGGAAATCCCATGGACAGGGGAGCATGGCGGGCTATAATCCAGGGGGTCACAAAGAGTTGGACACGACTGAGCAACTGAACAAGGACAAATGCCACAGTTCTGGAGAAGATAAGCCTTCTTTAGTGATAACCAAGTATCCATATTAGTTCTGTGCCCAATGATAACGGGCTAAACACAGACACACACACTCATTCACATTCACTTGAGTGAGATTCTTTTAGGCAGGGCGAAATAGAATAAGAAGAAATCTTAAAATCTCTCTTTAAGAAGAAATCTTAAAGAAGAAATCTCAAATCTTTGAATTATTGGGGGTGCAAAATGTTCTCCTTAGCTGAAAGAAGGAAGTTTTTTGTCCTTTTCTATGGAAATAGGAATTATTTTGATAATTAAAGGATTTTGATTGCATTATTTGACTCATAGTATCCATTTTACAATGTTTAATACTATCTGGTGAGTGCAACTAGACAGCAAGAAGACTTATTTAAAGTAGAAAATAGAAGAGATGGTAAATTCTCAACTTGATATGGCCTAAGGGTTAACTTAATATTGTATCTTGATCAACTGCAGAAACTTTCTGGAGGGATTATAAAAGATTTGAGGGTTTGGTGGCTTTGAAATATGTCCACAAATTCTTTGAAAGCCCTTCTTTCAAGTGAGAGTTTTATTTTCTTTCTCAAGTTTGGACTCAATGCAGTGACTCACTTGTGACAAGCAGCGTGTGGCAGAAGGGATGATTTCTGACAGACAAGATTAAGACGTAGAACATATTTTGACTTTCTCTTCGATCTCTCCTCTTGAATCACACGCTCTGGAGGAAGCAGCAGCCAAGTCATAAGGACACTCAGAAAACTCTATAAAAAGGTCTACATGGTGAAAGACTGTAGCATCCAGCTGACAGTTATGTGCGTGATCCTCCTGGAGGCAGACTCCCCAAGCTCACTCAAGCCTTCAGATGACCCCAGCATCCTCTGATGTCTTGAGTGCAATGCTATGAGAAACTCTGAACCAAAACTTCCCAGCTTAGCCATTCCCAGATTCCTATGTCTGAGAAACTGTATGAGGTAATAAACGTGTGTTGTTTTAAGATGCTACATTTGGAAATACTTTGGTGGCTCAGATGGTAAAGAGTCTGCCTGTGTTTGGGAGACCTGGGTCCAATTCCTGGGTCAGGAAGACCCCCTGGAGGAGGAAATGGCAAGTAGTCTTGCCTGGAGAATTCCATGGACAGAGGAGCCCGGCAGGCTACAGTCCATGTGTCACAAAGAGTCGGCGACTGAGTGACTAACACTTTATCATAAAACAATAGAGTTCAGAGGAGCTGAACCACTTCTATCTTTAATCCCAGATGCAGAAATAGTGCACTGAATGGGCTCAGGAAAATTGAGTCTTCCCAGGTGGTCCAGTGGGTGGGACTCCAGGCTTCCCATGCAGGGTGGGGTGAGGGTTTGATCCCTGGTTGGGGAACTAAGATCCCACATGCTACATGATATAGCCAAAAAAATTTTTTTAATTTAAAAAAATTGAAAATAACCCCAGTGATGCATGTAGAACTTGCTGATGTGTACTGATTTCTTTCCCACCAAGAGAGATAGCCTCCCCGTTAACTCATCATAGACTTGACCTTTAACTCCATAGAATTAACATGAGAATGAACACAAGACAAACATTTTGTCTCTGGGGAAAGAAACTAAAGCTTGTCTTCAACACCTCTCCTCTTTACTTCACCTCAAGGAGGAATCTGAATCTAATGAAAAATACTCTACCACCAAAATAGAGCATGTGCTGCTGAATTTCTGAGGGAGAAACCACTAGTTAACAGATCTGTCACGGACAGGTATGGCCAGCGGTAGCCAGTCCCCAGGAAGCCTACAAGGTGGTAACCACAGAGTAGGGACCTTTCACTCTTTCAACTTTTTTCTCTTCTATCCACAAGTCTGAGAGAAGCTCAGAACTTGTTTTCCTTCAAACAAAACAAAAGCACAAAAAACAAAACCACACACAATGGGGGAAGGAGGTGAGGAACAAATTAAGAGAGTTAACACTGAAATGTATATTACCATATGTAAAATAGATAGCTAGTGGGAAGCTGCTGAATGGCACAGGGAGCTCAGCTCCTCGACCCCTGTGCTCTGTGATGACCTAGAGGGCTGGGATGGAGTGGGCCAGAGAGGTTCAAAAGGGAGAGGATTCATGTATATTTATGGCTGATTCACGTTGTTGTTTGGCAGAAACCAACGCAACATTGTAAAGCAATTATCCTCCAATTAAAAATAAATTTTTTAATTTTTTAAAGTTTAAAAAAAACACACACCAAAAAAATGCTAGCTATCTCTTCATAAAGCCCAACTTATCTGTTTCTATTTTACCCAGATTTCAGAGCAAAAGCCCCAGCCGAGAATAAAATAGCTCTTTGCCTTCTTTGCTTTTCTGTGCATATATATATATATATGCTTCCCTGGTAGTTCAGCTGGTAAAGAATCCGCCTGCAATGCAGGAGACCCCAGTTCGATTCCTGAGTCGCTAAGTTCCCCTGGAGAAGGGATAGGATACCCACTCCAGTATTCTTGGGCTTCCCTGGTGGCTCAGGTGGTAAAGAATCCACCTACAATGTGGGAGACCTGAGTTTGACTCCTGGGTTGGGAAGATTCCCTTGAGGAGGCCATGGCAACCTATTCCAATAGTCTTGCCTGGAGGATCCCAACGGAAAGCAGAGCCTGGCAGGCTACAGTCTTTGGGGTCATAAAGAGTCAGATATGACTGAGAGACTAAGCAAGACTAAGCTTTCAGAAAAGGAGGCAGAAGCAGGGTTTCAATGTTGGTTCTAAGTGACCACTGGTTTTTGTTATTGTCGTACTATACAATTATTTAATGAAATGTAGGAATTATTTGCTTGAATTAATTGGTGAATTAATGGACTCCTGGAAGGGGAACACATGTATACCCATGGCGGATTCATGTCAATGTATGGCAAAACCAACATGATAATGTAAAGAAAAAAGTCTTTCTTGAATTTGTTACAATAAAAACAATAAAATAAAAAGGAAATGGACTCAGTATCATTAGCCTGGACTATCTGTTAAATTGTCAGTCGAGCTAAATAAACCTCTGTAAAATGTGAGAAAATGCACAATATTCCAAACAGGACTCTGGCACCATAAGATCAGGCAAAATTTGATAGTGCCGAGTTCAAAATGAGGCACATGGGAAATAGCAATTTCAGATCCTTTGTCCTGATTTTATAGTTTCTTACCTAACTCCCATATTTGAGGAGGTAGTTTTGCCTTGGTATGAACTGTGGAACTGGATCGCAGCTGATAAGCTATGAAATAATTTAACCCCTTGGAGAAGAAAGAATTTTAAAAAGACCCAAAAGTTATCACTGTCATGACAGGTTAACAAAGCCCTCTGTTTGCTGTGAAAAGAACTTTAAAAAGCAAAATTCTGGGCAGTCTAAAGAAGTGAATATATATATTGAAAGTGTGCATGGAGTGTCTGGTAAATGCCAAATTCATTAAGTAATTATCTCATTTAATTTTCATTTAACATGCCTGTGAGGGCAACACTATTATCATTCATATCTTACAGATAAGAAGAAGAAGGCTTAAAGAATTTAAATGTGTTGGTCACGGTCACCAACAGAGGGTCAGCAGGCAAATCTAGACAGGCTGACCCAGAATGTTCATTCCTAAACAGCTCACTCTAGTGTCTCTAATAGGAAAGAACCCTGAAAATGTTGACGTACTATTAAATACCACCAGCAAATTCTGCTAAAAGATTATGAGGCTTCACTCCTAGAGATACTTAAGATCTGATTATTTCAAAGGAGAGAAATGAAGCATTTTATTTATTATGTCTTTCCTTGGCTACCAGCTTGGTAATATTATAATCTTAAAGTCTATCTGTGTGTCTGTCTGTGTGTCTTCCTCCCTCTTATTCTCACCTTATGGGTTTTGGAAACTTCAGTTCTTTCTCTCTGATTCAAAGCTGTGTATCTAGGAGATATTCTCTGCGTAGCTCAAAACTGTCACCTTCTTCCACATTCAAAACACAGCCTCAGGTCAAAAGCACAGTGCCCTGACCAATAGCTCTCAACATCCTGGAGAAAATCTATATGCTGCACCCATCATTGTTGCCCAGTGAAGCCTTGTAAAATGCTCTCCTTTTACCTGCATCACTGAACAGATGGTTTTGCTATCTACTTCAACTGTTCTGGTGTGAAATCCACAAAGAGCATTGCGCCAAGCCCTCAGCTTTGGACAGGAATATCAGCGACATCTACTGTTTGACTCTCTGTATTAATTCCCCCTGACTTTAGAACTCTGGCGTGGAGCCTAAGGGAGCTAGCCAGACAATCTGAGCATCACCTCACCCTGATGAAACAGAAGTGTCAAGAGTGAAATATCAAGAAGATAGTTCTCCTCCAGGCTTTGTAATAATCAGGGAGAGTGGGACACGGCTGCCTGGCAGCCCCCAGAACAGGTATTGCGTTCTCTCTACCAGGTTCTTGGTTCCTCATGAAAATATCCCCTGGCAGGTCCACTAGGCAACCCTCAGGACATGCCCAGAGGCGCGTGGATATGCAAGATACAGAGTTAGCTTATTATTCCAGCATTGTGAATGCAATGCCAGAAGCCGACCACCGGTCAACTGCAGGACAGCCCATATATTATAGCCTACTCAAGTGGTCTTTTTTTTTTAATGTATGCTCTAGCTTGGATAAAATAGGATGTGAAAATATTGTTAACTGCTTTGTTTATGATTAAACTTTTTAGTGATAAAGCTGAGATTTGGACCTTGATCTGCATGATGCCAAATCTCATACTTTTTCAGAGTTTGAGGTCTTAGAGATGTGGTGTTTCCTGGAGATCACAAATTCTCAAGATGTATTCAGATGAGTACAAACCAAAGTGAGTTGATGACTTGGGAAGTGAAGCTGCCAGAAATTGATGAGAGTAGATGATGAGGATTCAGAGGATAAAGGGAGACAGTATCATGCAAGCCAGCTTAGGTGGGTCAAGTACTGGTTACTGAAAACATAAGGGCAAGGTCTCTGTGAGAGCAAGCAGGCTATGCAATTAGAATGAATTAATAGATAAAGGTAGACAGGTTTGGCAGAGGGCTTTGTAAGTGGACAGTGGGATTTGAAGAAGAATTATTTTTTCTTGATGGTAGAATAATAACGTCCTAAAGAGTTAGGGATTTATTGCCATATTACTTTTAATCAATGCCTTTTTCTGAATTAAATAATCTTATAGATTTTACTGCACTGATTTTATACCATTGGGAAATAAGAATCTGTATTATTTTGTAAATTAAAATCTCAAAGCACTAAGTTAGAGAACAGGATACTTTAAATTCCCATCATTATTGTCTTGGAAATTAACTTAGTAAGTTTCTTATATTTTATATTAAAATAACAATATATTAATATAACAATATACACAATGGTATACTATGACAGGGCTGTTAATTTCCTTTCCCAAGATCCAGTTTCTGCATTCACATTTAGTAATAGAACTCAATTATATAGTTATATATATTACATATATATATAGTTCCTTATATTCCAGTTTCACTAAGATATAATTGACATACATTACTTCATAAGTTTAAGGGGCACAGCATAATGATTACGCACATCATGAAATGACTACAGAATCCCATTGCATTTGGGCAACCAACTTACTATTCAAGAGACTATATTTTGTGTAATTTTGTATGAAAAGGGACAGCTCAAGTCCGTAAAAAGGAAGTAGAGAGTCTTCTTAGAAAGGATAGATTGTCTTTAACTCTGAAGTATGGCAGAGTAGCAAAATAAAGGGAGACTGGATCCCTGACAATGACTGGAGTCATCACAGTGCCAGCAGCTGGCTCCCTATGGACTCCTCTATGAATAAGTTAAGACTTACCTTGTGTAAACTTCTATTACTTTAGGTTTTCCCATTTTATTTGGCCAGATCTGATCCTGACCAATATAGAACTAATTTGATTAAACCATCATTGACTTGAGCTGTTATTAAATGCTAGATAATCTTCAATTAAAATTGTAGGAAATAATAAATAGATGATTTGAGTAATTTAAAATTTATAAATAGAGTTTGTAGCTGAGTTTGATCCATGAGTAGCACATATAATAATGATTTGAAAGCTGATCTGAAAAGGATGAGTCAAAATTAGGTAATAATAGATAAAAATTGTCCTGAATTTCTTTCACATTTCAAGTACTTCCCACACAGAGCACAGGCAATAAAGACAACAGAATGTTTGGACTATTTCCTTACTAATTAATGTTCTTAAGATCAAAAAAAGCATTCAAATGCAACAGAAATGCACAAATTCATTTTAATGTCCAGTATTCATTGATGTATCTATTCTTTTTTGTCAAATTACATTATTGAAGAAAATGTGTTATGTCTAAAGGTAATATGATTCTTGAATATAATTCTTATGATAACTTACCATCATTAAATTAATAATAAAATAAATAGAAAATTATGGAAGCATCATGAATATCCTTGCTTAAATTTTGTCCCAAAATTTTGTTGTAATTGTGATTTTCTGTTCTATCATCTATGTGGTGTTCTGCAGGTAATTTCAGACAGAGGGAAGATCTCAGATATCCTGATCACAGGATAGGATACTTCCAGAAGAAAGGAGCAAGGTTAGGGGAAAATGCCATAGGATAATATACTGAGTGGGATGCCATGCATACTTTAAAAATATGTGTGTTTGACCCAGCAATCCCACTGCTGGGCATATACACCGAGGAAACCAGAATTGAAAGAGCCACGTGTACCCCAATGTTCATCGCTGCATTGTTTACAATAGCCAGGGCATGGAAGCAACCTAGATGCCCATCAACTGATGAATGGATAAGAAAGCTGTGGTACATATACACAATGGAATATTACTCAGCATTAAGGAAAAATTCACTTGAATCAGTTCTACTCAGATGGACGAACCTGGAGCCCATTATCCAGAGTGAAGTAAGCCAGAAGCAAAAACAACAATACAGTATATTAATGCATATATATGGAATTTAGAAAGACGGTAACGAGAACCCAGCATGCGAGACAGCAAAAGGAACGCAGATGTATAGAATAGACTCATGGCCTCTGTGGATGAGGGAAAGGGTGGGATGATATGGGAGAATGGCATTGAAACATGTTAATTATCATATGTCTAATCAATAGCCGGCCCAGGATTGATGCTTGGGACTGGTGCAACGAGATTTCCCAGGGGGAGGGAGGAGGGAGGGGGGTTCTGGAGGGGGAGCATATGTAAACCCATGGTGATATCATGTCATTGTTTGGCAAAACTAATAAAAATTTTAAAAAAAATAAAATAAAATCGTTTCAAAAAATAATGTATGTTAATGGAAGAATGAAAAAATAATAATTACTTAGAGAATGTAGACAACCAAGCCCCATCTCTGTCAGTGAATGAAGAAGGAAGCTCCAAATAGTAACCTCCTTGGCTCTGAAAAGGAACAAATCCATTTAAACTGTCACTCTAATCAGAAAGTGTCATTGGCTTCCTCACTGTATCTTGCTTTATGCTCTATTATGGAGTAATTTCTCTAACCCCACAATCTCAATCATCACTTATTTATAGATGAATCCCAAAGGGCCCTCTCCAGGTCCCACTCCTGCCCTATATTCTAGGTCCGAATCATTCATTATCACTTGGATGTCAAACAGATGTCTGCAACCCAAAGACATTAAAAATGAAAAATAAGCATTTTCTCCTACACTTCTCCCAGCTCACACATTCTCTACCATGGTTACATCATCATCTTTACTGTCCATTTCTATCTACTCTCTCTTATCCCCTCATGGACTTAACTCTGCAAGATTCCTTTTCTTTATCCCCTCCTTTCAACTGTCTCTGCTAATGATCAAAATTGGCCACCACCACCACCCCCATCTCTTACTTAAACTGGACATTCTTCTAACTGGTCTTCATCCCTCCTGTCCCTTTCCCCTTCCACTAAAGACAAGTGATTCCCTGAAACCTAGATCTGACTATACTTAACCTCTCCTTCCCTGGTGGCTCAGAGGTTAAAGCGTCTGCCTGCAATGCAGGAGACATGGGTTTGATCCCTGGGTTGGGAAGATCCCCTGGAGGAGGGCTGGCACCCCACTCCAGTATTCTTGCTTGGAGAATCCCATGGACAGAGGAGCCTGGAGGGCTCCAGTGCACAGGGTCACAAAGAGTCGGACACAACTGAGCAGCTTCACTTCACTTCAGCCTCTCCTTAGAAGCCTTCAATGACAATCTGTCCCTAACCACTTTTATATTTTCACCTCCTGTCATTTATTTCCCATGACCTATACTCTAGCAACATGAAGCAATTCACATTTCATCAAACAAGATACCCACTGGAGCCAGGCGTGTATGGCTTGCCTGCTGCTCGTTCCCCTGCATGAGATGCTCCCTTTATGTCCCCTCTGAGCTGGTTCCTATTACCTGGGTGTGTATGTCTTTTTCATGCTTCTCTGTCCGGATGAACTGTTCTCCTTTGCATTCTAAAAGCGTTTAGTACACACCCCTATTCAAACACTCATATTTATATGGCACTTAATTTTTTACTTCCCTTTTCACCTCTAGACTGTGAGTTCTTCGAAAGAAGACACCATATTTTATCCATTTTTATATCCTTAATATAGCACATCCTCCCTTGTACATGGTAGATGCTTGATTCTTCCGAGTTGATATAAAACGTACATGCTGTCACATTAACTAAAAATTTTTTTGTTTCATACATTTTTCTTTCTCTCTGAAAATTACCCATCAATTTAGTGTTTTTTTTTTCTCGAAAGGTAATGACTTGAAATAACCAGGGAACCAAACCTGGGAGACACTTGTACTGCTATTACATGTACCCAGCACATTTTAAGTGCATCCAGTGCTTAATAACCACCCTAATTATTTATTAAAATTTAACTCTCTTTTCCAGTTAATTCAGCTTGAATTTGGTAGCCCTATCCAATTTGGGCAGATAAGCAGCTTTTTTATGAGTATGTATGTATGTTAAAAGCTGACTGGATACAGCATTTGCAGCAGAAGTTTAAATTTCTCTACCTACTTAAATACAGGGCAGTTTTGCCTCTTTAGTACAGGAAGGCTCTCCCAAAGAAATAATGAGACTTAGTCTATTGCCTCTGAAGGGGCAAATCTTAAGTAATTTGGAGACTCGTTATTTTTTCTTTTAATATCCACATTCTTATAGGTTAAAAGTACCCCTCTTTTAAAAAACAAAAAACATAAATATTAAAAGAGTCTATAGCTTGATGTTTGGTCTTCCTAAATAATTTATCCTACTGTGAGTAAGTGATCTGGATGTTATGCCAATTAAGAAATGCAGAACCCTTAATACTTCAAACGCTCTCATCTCAGAATGTATCAATACCAAGACAGGACGTTCATTTTCTAGGAGACATTTGTCTTCCTCTCTGTTTTGGGATGCAAGCGAATTTTTGGAGTGTGCAAGCAGAGGCAGACACGTTTTATAGATTATGTACAGAGTCTCTGGAACTGCTGATAAGTTCTGGGGCTTCAGTCACAAAAATGCCACACTCCAACAGGCATCGGTCTACTCAAGGCTTCACTCTGTAAGGGGACATCCAAACTGGATTGGCACCAAAATTTGATTACAACATATATACTTTTAAATGGGGGGTAGACTGTAATTTTTTAAAACCTTATTTAAGTATTTAATAATAGAATATTTTAAACATACCAAAGAAATACCAAAAAAATTAACTTAACAGCCTTCCATATACCTACCACCTAGATTTGATGGGTGTTAAAATTCTTGGGCAAACTCCAAGAAATAGTAGGAGACAGGGAAGCCTGGCGTGCTGCAGTCCATGGGGTTGCAAAGAATCAGATGAGACTTGGCAACTGAACAGCAACAATATTTCATCACAATTTACTTGTTTGTTTTTTTTAAGAAATAAAACTATACTGATAAACCCTAAGTCCCACTCCCCAGCCTTTCTCCCTATCTCTCATTTAATGATAATACACTAAATAGTAGTATATCTTATTTATGGACATACCTAAATAATAAAAATGTAAAAGACCTCTTTTAACTAAAGACAATAACAACAAAAAAAGAATGGGTCCATTCAGAATTTGTGAAGCTATACTCTAGAGTCTAGAATGGAACTTGGCAAACTTTTTTGGTAAAAGGTAAGATAGTAAATATTTTAGGTCTCTGTTTCACCTACTCAATTCTGCTTTTGTAGTGTGCAAGCGGCCACAGAAAATACACAAATGAATGAGCATGACTGTGCTTCCATACAACTTTATTGACAAAAACAGAGGGCAAGCTGGCTTTGGCCCACGGGCTATTGAATTGTATTAAATGGTTAGCTGAAATACAATTATATAGAGAGTGACTTATTAATAATATTCACTATGGCTTTTGTAATAACTTCTCTAAAAGAAATTAGAATTGTCCCCAGGATCCATTCTCTCCTTTTATAATGATACCATTTTTAGCATATGGTGGACTAGAATAATGGATGGATTTTCCCATATGACTAAGCTGTGCCCAATGAGCTGTAAGTACCAGGTCACACGACAGCTTCTGTGAACTTTCCTTAAAAGAAAGTTGGCACACACCCTTTGGTGCTTTTACTTTGGCAAAAGCTTTTACTTTTGGTGCTTTGGTGCTTTTTTCCTTTTACTTCCTGGACCCTGCTGCTGGAAATGTAGTTGCAGTCATCGGAATTCTGTTTTAGCTCAGGAGGACATGAGCCCCACCATAGGAATGGAAGAGCAATGAGTCTGAACAAAGCTAGATCTCTGGTGACTTGGCAGAAGGAGATCTTCTTATTGCCCATTTCAACAAACTTTAATAATATTAATCCAGAGTTATGTGGGATTCTTCTGCATGCCTTATAAGTCGCTTCAATTGTGTCTGACTCTGGGGGACCCCATGGACTGTAGCCCACCAGGTTCCTCTGTCCATGGGATTCTCCAGGCAGGAATACTGGAGTGGGTTGCCATGCCCTCCTCCAAGGGATCTCCCTGACCCAGGGATCAAACCTGTGTCTCTTATGTCTCCTGCATTGGCAAGCGGGGATTCTTGCAGCCACACCTGATTACTACTGATACAGCTTTCAGACCTCCTCAGTAGGCAATGGGCAGAACCTTCAGATCCACCTAACATCAATATTCTTGTCTAACAGAATGTCCTTCCTCCTTATCCAAACTCTGCACTGCTTGCCTCTGTTCATCATGGAAATTGTTAGGGGATTTCATGTTTGCTTATATTAGACAGTTAAACAAAGAGGCTTCCCTGGTTAAGGGAAGGAGGCTTCCCCCAATGGTTAAGACTCCCGGTTCCAGTGCAGGGCGTGTGGGTTCAATCCCTGGTCAGGGAGCTAGGATCCCACATGCCTTGTGATTTTAACAAAAAATAAAAATAAACAGAAGCAATATTGTAACAAATTCAATAAAGACTTTTACAAAATGGTCCATATCAAAAAGAAAAATAAGAAAAAAAAAAGAAAGGTATACAAAATGTAAAGGGCATGAATCTCCTCTCTACAACTCTTGAAGGCATAGACCTAAAGTGGTAGCAGAGACTTTATCTTTTACTGCCTTAATTCTGATTAATACAGTCCCTATAGCAGATGCATGCAAATACTAAAAATTTCAATGTGCTTTGTTCTAAATGTTTTGGGCCTATAACCCTAGAGAACAGACTCTCTTAGCTACGCTGACAAGTGTCGTTTCTACACAGGAGCCACTATCATGGCGGTTGATGTTATTTGCGCTGCCGCAGTAGAGACTGCAAGAACATAGATTCTAGACTGGGCAAAACCTGGAAACGGTTATCCCAATGCATGAAAACCAGGTCATCCATACTTTGAACTTATCATATTCTCTCCTAACTATAACACCCTGGGTTTGAAGTAGTTTATTTCACATCTGTTTTCTTTTTTAATATTTGCATGTGTATGTGTGGTAAAAGTCACATAATATAAAACATGCTATTTCAACCATATTTAACTGTACAATTCAGTGACACTAAGTATATTCATATTGTACAACTCTTGCCATCATCTATCCCCTGAATTTTTCACCTTCCTAAACTGAAACTCTATCCTCATTAAACACTAAGTCTCCATTCCTTCTCCCTAGTCCCCCACCCACCTTCCAGGGCTGCTGGCATCCACGAGTGTACTTTCTGACTCAATGAATTTGACTATTCTAGGTATCTCATATAAGTGGAATCAAACAGTATTTGTCTATATCTAATGCATATTGGGATGCATTTTTAAGGTTAATTTAATATATATCCTATATACACTACTGTGTATAAAATAGATAATTAATGAGAACCTATGTTATATCACAGGAAAAATAAAAGGTCACATCTGTTTATAAACCACTCCTCCTCATCAGATCCTAGATAATGACTAGAGGAGGTAAGTTGCAAAGAGAATTACAATCTCAATTTAAATGCAATTGAAAATAAGAGAAAGATAAGCAGATGCAACTAATATTTCTAACATGGAAAAACTACTGGGGGGGAAAGGAGCCAGAATGTTAATGTTGCTTATCTCTGACTGGTGAAGTTACAGGTGGTTTATTTCTTCCTTTTTATTTTCTAAATATTCTCCAACAAACATTTATTACTTTTGAAAACAGAAAAAATATATATATTTCAAGTTCCTGAAAAAACTTGTTTTAATAAAGAAAACAAGTAGGAGAATGAAAAATATGAGAAAAATCAACATGGTACAGAAATTAAAAGCAAATAATAGACCAACAATTCTCTTTTATCTGCAAGAAAGGAAGACAACAAAGATGTGGCTACCCAAAGAGCAAATGATTTTCCTTGGGTTTGTTTTAGAGCTCCAATCCAATTAACCTTCCAGTTTCTTATTCTCTGAGCCTTTGAACCTCAGTTTTCTCTTCTATGAAATTAAACCCATCCCTCAGTACAGAAAATTGATGTGCAACCACCTAGATCTCCATTTCTAGGAAATGAATAATCAGTTCCAATCATTATAATAGCAGATTTCAACTAATTCATGAAATGCAATGTGGGCACTGAGTACTCATGTTGAGTGGTAAACAAAGATGAATGGGAAAGCCTCCCTTGCACCCAAGCATGTCATAACTGAGTTGGGAGGATTAGAAATATACCTAAATCGTTTCAGTGCAATGTTCCTCATCACAGAGGAACAGAGTACAATGGAGTTCAGAGGCAGATTAAGGAAAGTTTTACAGGACAGAGTATTCCAGTGTAAAGATGTAAAGAAACACTCTGTAAAGGGAGTAAAAATGCTGAATTCTAGAGTTGGCTGTGCCAGTAGCAATGTGGCACAGGACAGGGTTACAAACCCTAAATTTCGGATTCATCATTTTTCCAATTAGAAGGATTTTCCCAGATGATCTCTAAGATAACTTCTGCTTTTATAACAAACACTTATATAGTGTTCTATGTGAGAACTGACCTTCATAACTACACATAAAAATTGTGCATGTGTGATATAGTATAAGGGTATACGTATGTTTAATACTCATAAACATGAGGATACAAATAGAATGATTATTGTTCCCATTTTTCAGCTGAGGAACTGAAGCAGAGATAGTGAAAGTAAATTGCCTGAATCCTAAAGTCTCATAACTGGAATTCAAATCTAGGTAGTCTTGAGGCAGTACTGTTTGAGTGAAGCCTTGAAAGATTTTTAGGGTTTTTTTTTTAATAATAAAAAGGAAATGAGTTTCATGAAAACTCACCATGAACAAAGGCAGAGAAGTGGGGGAACAAGAGAGATTTAGGGAGGCAGCATGCAGTCCTGGAAAGGGTGACCTTTGTATCTAAATACTAGAGTTGGAATATTTATTCATTTTGTGACAGTGATAAAATTATATCAATGCTCCAAGCTTTAATTATCTGTAAAATAAGGATAATAATATGTTCCCTGTAAGGCTGAAGTGAAGATCAAATAAGATAATACACGTGAAATGCTAAACACAGTGAGAGGCACACAATGGGTACCTAATACATGGAAACTATTACTACAAATGGATAGCCTAGTTTGGGCAAAGCATGTCAGGATAAGGTGAGAAGTGGACAATAATTGGCTACAAAGGTACAACTTGGGAAGATTTTGAATGTCTGGACAAGTTTAGATTTTTTAATCGAGTCACTTAAAGTTTTCAAAGAGGGAATTTTTTTATGTCAACAGCCAATATTAAACTTGAGTTTCCTGAGCATTCACTTGATGGGTAGGAGGAATATGATCCTGAGGAGGATCCTGGGCTAAATACTAAAGATATATGGAAAATAATCTACATCCATTTACAAGGATACTGGCTCTGACTTCCCAGTGTATGGGACTGTTGAATTTTCAGGGAAGAAATACATTGTTATATTTTAGAAGTGTCAATTTCTTAAGGGCTAAAAGTATAGAAAGATACTATTAAATAGAAAATACCTGAACTGCCTTTATTCATTTATCATCCAAAGTTCAATGTCCAATCTAGTGACTTCTCACTTTGAGCAAATGAATATGTGACAGAAAGAAAGCATAAAGTAAAAAAAAGAAAAAAGTCTGAATTCAACCTACTTGGACAGTTACACACTAAAAATGAATGCGGGGACTTCCCCGGTGATCCAGCGGTTAAGACCTCATCTTCCAAAACAAGGGGTGCAGGTTTGATCCCTGGTCAGGGACCGAAGATCCCATTTGCCTCATGGGATCTTTTTTGGCCAAAAATCAAAAACCATAAAACACTGCTACCAGAAGCAATAGTGTAACAAATTCAAAAAAGACTTTGAAAAATGGTTCACATTAAAAAAAGAAAGAATGAATGTGGAGTCAGTCAATTTCACCAAAAACTAATCCATGCATTTATTGAAAATAGATTATATACCTTACACTTTGCTAAAGGCTTCATATGTTTATTTCAATTAATCCCTAATGCATACTCACAGTTAAGTATTTTATTATCACCATATTTGAAATGAGAAAATAACCCTAACCCTCCACAAGAGTCATGTCTTCATCAACAACACCCTTCTCCCAGGACAACTGTCCTTAGTACTTCTACTATAGATAGTTCTAAGATATTTTTAAGCTCAAGAAAACCATGGTCATGCAGTAATGCATTTTATAACATAAAAATATTTCTAAGTTTTGAAAGAGTAAAGTTCATAAACTGATGTGCATATTTGAGGGGACTGTTTCTAAAGCTTATTACTTAAAGAATAATCCATAAACCAGCATGTGGGCATGGAAACTTGTTAGAAATTCAGAATCTCAGGCCCCACCCCATGTGATAAATCAGAATCTACATTTTAACAAGATCCCCAGGTGATCTGTGCCACCTTAAAATTTGAGAATGAATACCCTAAATCTCATAATGCTGCCACTCTGCATAAAACAGTGGGTGATTTCTGTCCGTTTTTTTGAGAGCTCAACACAGCTTCATTAGAAACATAAAAATATTTACTTTTAAATAATAGTATAAAAAATAAGTAATAGTATAGAGCTGTTTTCAAGTAGCTAAGAATCTAGCTGGCTGATCATTGAGTGATGAAAATAAAAACTGGTATTCTTTCTTAAAGGAGGGCACACTTCAACACATAGGAGAAATTTTAAATTGTGGGAAAAAAGAATATCAGAAAAGGGTTAAAAAACAAAGTAAAATATGAGCAGAAAGAAACAACAGAGAGAAAGCATCTTTTAAATAGAACAGCAATAAAGAGGACATGGAAAAATACTGCCCCCCTTTGAAGTAGAAAAGACAAGGCTGGTAAATGGTGATACTAAAGTGACAGGTTTAATGAGGTTCTGAAGATGTGATTTTTCACACCCCTCACTAATATATATGTATATAGTAATCAGTTTAATACTCTGTGGTCAACTTTTACAAAAGACAGCTTCGGTGACAAGGGTAGTTTAAGAATCACCCCAGAGATGAAGTACCTGATATCTCATGGTCCTTTCTCTCTTTGAATCCTTGTTCCTCATCATGCCTTCTCTTTATGCTGAAAAACTCCTTTCTCTTTTCAGTTTCCACCTTTGAAACATGTATGCCCCCTTGTCATCATCTTCCTGTTTGAGTAACATACTCGATTAAAAACAATTTCGGAAGTATTTATAGATGCCTACAAGGGACCCATTCTCCCATCATTTAAAATCACAGTATTTTAGGATATTGGAGAGAACCACCTGATGCAAAGGAGTCCTGTTTCCCTTATAAACTGTGTCCCTTAGGAACTAATGCCTCTGTTCTCTTTCTCCATCTCCTACAGTCAGCCAGGGTAGATGCAAGTGGAGCAGAAAATTCTAAATTTTATCAAAACATTTTCATACATTTAAAGTCTCAATTTTAGCAACCGGTCCACTATTTCTCTATTTTTATTTTGCTTTAAGAATATCTCTTCTCAGTGTTTCATGCTGATTCCATTTTTTTCTTTCTTTAAGTGTCCCAGTCATGCAAATTATCATCAAAATAACATTTTTGCTTAAGCTACAAGCTGGAAAAAATCTGTTGTAAATGTCTAAACACAATATCCAAAGAAAAGTTGTCTGGACAATATATTCTATTGTAGCATGATTTTATTTATGCATATTTACCACCTAATTTAAAATGTCACCTCTTATTTAATACTTAAAAAAAGGAAAACTCTATTTCTGTGGGCATGTATAGGCTTTGTGTTTGTAACACTCACCCACCCACATCAGAGTCTGTTAGTGCCAGAGTACTTAGATTTCAGGGAGATGATAACTAGTAAAAACAAATCTTTTCCCAGGCAAAATTAATCCCCTCTTTTCTGAGCTCCCAGGGCAGTGGAACATACTTCTGCTACAGATGTTTGAATTATTATTGTTTAAATGGTCTGACCCCTCTATTAGACTCTATCCTGTACCTAGAAGACAAAATTCTACTCTAATTCAGATGGCTAGGTTTTCAGTTTGGAGTTGGCTGAAATATTATTTTTTGAAAAAAAAAAAACATTCTGTCATTTAAAAATATGTGAATCTGTACAGAATTGCCTACTAAGATAATCTTACAAATATATAAAATATATATATTTAAATTAAATAAATAAATATATATATGTGTGTGTGTGTATATATATATATATATATATATATCTGTGCTGAACAGCTACTGAATTAAGACCAGTCAAATATATATTAAGCCAGTCAAATGCATATATAAGCCACTCTAACATATTAGACTGCCTGTGTTAGGATCCAGGTTCCATTGTCAAACCATTAAATATCAGTATCTGCATCTCTCTACAATGAGAATAATAATCATATCTACTTCCCAGAGTTAAAATGAGAAGGCAGTGAGAGCTTAGCATATAGTAGGTGGTTGGTGTTCATTAAAACAAATTCAATAAAGCTATTGATTGTTCATCAGAAAATGTAAAATCAAGAATCATAGATATTAAAGGTAAAATTTGCTTTAGTTTTGAGAGAAGTTGTATATTCTCTTGCATTTTAGCACTCTGCCAATATATCCAGAGACAATCCAAGCCAAAAATCTAGTGCCATGTTAGGGTTCTCTCCTAATTTAACTTCATATGGACCAGCCTCAAAATACCAAAAATTACTGTTCCCTGTCTCACTTGGGGCAAATCAAATACTTCTCATTTGCCAGGTTCCTAATCACAAATTGAATGCAATTAAATTACAGAGTCCTTTACATGTATACACACACACACACACAATCACAAAAAGAACATATTCCAGATCCTAGTGTTACTTATTTTCATTTAACAAGGACTGAAGCAACACTGTATGAGGATTTTTACCCGGGATCTCAACATGGCCAGCTTCGTCTTGCTCACATCTCAGCTCAAGGTACCCCGTGCCTGCCTGTCGGTACTCTGCCTATGATCTTCCTAGTATTGTCAGTATCTGGAATCAACAACTTACTTCTTATTTTGTTGATTATATATCTCCATCCTCCCACAAGAACGTAAACATTTTGAACTCAATTATTCATTATTTATCAAAAGAATTAATAAATAAATACATGCATCATTTGCCTCTGCAGTTTTCCTCCTGGATTCTGAATTTCTCTGCAGAATTCTCTCTAGAAACTAGGAAACAGCTGGATATTTCCCAACTTTAGCAGACATGGGGCAAGAAGTTTCCACTGCCACTTATGTCCCCACCATCTCCTCCTAACGGGAGCTATTCATTCATAAAGTTAACAGTTAACCCAAGTAAGGTTTGTGTAACTACAAGCTGGAAAGACACTTCCTAATTTAAGTGAAATTTGTTTTTCTCTGTCAGGAGACACAACTGTGTCTGCAGAGCAACACAACTGTGTTATACCCTTTGAAAGACGAAGAGGGAAGAGGCACAAGTGCATCGTCTCCTATTTCCGGAAAAGATACAGAAAATCAAAGCCAGAGACTACCCTACCCGGGAGAGGGCTTGATCTATCAGGTGGAAAGTCAAATTGTTTTAAAAAGAAAATATTTCTTTTTCATTAAGGTGAATTATTCCTCTCTCTGTCATGATGAGGTCTATAAAGCTGTGAAGGGTAATTATGTAAAGAATAATTACCAGCTGTTGTCTGTTTGGAAGGAGACTAAAAGAGGAAGAAACAGACATCCTCAAATAGATTGTGGGTTCCTTGAGGGTAAAGGCTACATAGCGTATTTTAGGGGTTTCCTCATGGATTGATAGGCCAGTGTGTCATGACATAAGGTAATATTGAATATGCAGTGAATTGTGTGTTGAGGGATTAGGCTGTATTTCAAGGTAAGGAAAAATTTGTTGTTTGGGGTGTTAAACTAGGAATTAGGTTCCTGAGAGAGGCCAGAAATCTTTTCGCTAAATTTCTTTTCAAAAGAGAATAAACTCAAATGCAGCTATCCTGATAAGTGATTTTTCTTCCAAATATAACAAAATGCATACATTTTTATATGTATGACTTATCTCTGTCCCTCCAAAATGTGACCTTCCCTTACATGATCATATTTAACAAGAACAAGCTTTAGTAGAGTTAGTTTTTAATAAAAGGCAATCTTCCTTTCACTCACAGCAATTCAAAATTTTCATGATTTTATGGAAAACTCAGTGGAGTCTAAAACCATTAATGACATTAAAGTGATACAGCCAGAATCCTAGTTTTGCGGAAGAGAAACCTTGTTCTGAAGACACAAGGTTGAGAGGTCACTCAGCTCTATCTTTTTTTAAAAAAGAGGAAAGGGGACAGAAAGAAAGGGGCAAAGTCTCGTAAAAACAGAGAATTTAAAAGTCACAAGCAGTCGGAGAAAACTTCAGAAATGCTTATCACATTTTAAGATGCTTATTTCTTGAATGCCCTTTTGATGAACTAATTTCATTTGAAGGCTTATTTGCAAATATAAGATATTCCATTTGCAGTGTGGCTTATTATAAGCAAGTATCTTAAGATACTTTTGATTTTGAGATAAAGAAATATACTTTACTTTGTGTCTCAGTACACACATACAGAGACACAAGTTTCTTGCTCACACCTGTCACAGGAGATGAACTCTGTATTTTCTTTTCCACTTCATTTTAAAAATGTAGTTTGTGCCTCCTAAATTGGTTTCAGAACCCTATAACGGCCTCACGATATTTCTAAAAACACTGCCGAGTCCCCTTACCAGATCATCCACAGGTAAACACCCACCGTCCAAAGGTCTACAACACTGTGTCTACTTTAGAAAATATTTTGACAGTGTTCAGACAGCAATAGAGTTAAATTTCTGTAAACGCCAACTGCTTCTAACAGGTGCAGCTCCCTTTGGCGCTCAATAAATGTCTGTGTCCCACTGTCAATTTTATCCTCTTGAGAGGCCAGAGAGCCTCATCTTCGATCCCACTTCTCCTATATCATCTTCCCTGAAATTTACCTACAGAGAACTCTCTTATTTTCCTCCAATATTGTCTCTAATTGCAATCGGCACCTGAATTTATCTGGGTCCCTTATGCTTATACCACACACAGCTGGACTTACTTTATAAAATACTCATGCCATTTTCTCACTAATTCTTAGACTTCTGTTTTGTCTCTCTAAGTTACAGTTAAGGGTCTCACACGCCTTTGGCAGCTTTACGGAACCAAGCCCCATCCTGCTCAGAATACCAGTTGCCAATTGGTGATAATGGATGCCCGAGGATAAACCTACAACAGAAGAATCTCCCTGCACTTGCTTGATAACACTGTGCTGAGGACAGCAACACCCTCCACTTAGCAAAAACCCCCCTGATTCAATCAATGTTGTTGCCACGATTTGGACTACAATAGGGAAATGCTCAGTGCTTGGCCCCCAGAAGTTGATCATAGGGGATACACAGACAACTTTAATAATTTTCTGGTTGTTTGCACTGGCAAAGGGTAATGAATGTTATGTAAGAGACGTAGCAAAGGAGGGCATGGTCAGGTGCTGGCTGGTCAGCCCTAGATGGCTAGCAGGGGCTACTGAACCCAGGAAAAAGTCAAAGCACGGAGGGAATATTCATGTCTACATCCAGAATTCAGATTTCTTGTACAGGTCTTGTTTGTATTAGTGTGTGTGTGTGTGTGTGTGTGTGTGTGTGTGTGTGTGTGTGTGTTCCTTTGCAAGATTCCTCTCTCGATGGTCCAGCTAGTCATGTTTTTCACTGGTAAATACATCATTCCCACTTAGATCCTCAGAATGAAGGGACCGTGGGATAGTCCCCTGCACTAGGGTGGTGCTGTAGGGTTTGAATGCATGGTGAGTCACACACAGCCCTCTGGGTCACCAGACTGGAGGTGGCAGCGAAAGGGGGTGGGTTATAGAGGGGAGAAGGAGCCTGGAAAAACAAAACCCCTGATAAGGTCTGCTTTACCCCTAATAAACCCATCTGTCCCTGGACTCTCTCTTCACCCTGAAAACCCTCAACCACATGAATTTGGGGCGCCCGGAGTCCCCCCAACCCAGGGTGGGAAATGGGAGTTCAAAATAGGACAGAAACACACGCACCTTTTGCCTATAGTGTAAGCTCTCCAGGGAAGGCATAAGAGAACAGAGGGGTACAGGCTGCAGTCCCATTCACAGGCTACCTCTGACGCCTGAGTGCTTAGGAGAAACTCGGACAGTCCTGGAAAGTGTGCTGCGGGGCTGTCTGGCTTTCTTCCCGTCCTATTTGTTTGCTGTTGCCGTTAGTTCTTTTGCTGAGTGCGGTAATGTTGGTAACCTGGACAGTCCACGGCCACCTGGAAGTCCCGGGACACGGCGGGATGTTGCCTTCTTAGCCCAAAGTCCCTCGAACAGAGTTAGGAGGGGGAAAAAAAAAGGATCCACGGCTCCCTTGCTCTATCCAGCGGTGGGCTAAAGGATGTTGAGGGCTGTGCGTCCTTGGAACCAACTTGCCCACCTCCCAGAGCGCTCCCGCCAGCCGGAGTAGTGCCCTGCCTGGAATCGGGTTGTCCCGGGCTCTTCCTGGCATCAGAGGCTTTGGGGGGCGGGGAGAAGAGGCACTCGAGACCCCGGTCTTCCTCACTTCCTCACTCCGGGTAAGCCTCTGTGCCCACCAGCAGCCCCCCATTCGGGCGCTGTTTCCCGAATCCAGCCTGCGCTTTCAGCTCTGCACAGCTGCCCCAGTCTGAACGCTCTGCCAGCACTTTCCGGACCCTCACGGCCTCCCTCCTTATCCCAGCTCCTTCCCCGGCTTCCTCTCAGGACCCCATTGCCTAGCCCACCGTCTTCCCACCCACCTCCATCTCACTTTCACCACCTCGCCCACTAGGGACCCTCTCTCCCTTAGGCTCCCAGGTGGTGCTGTCCCCCGAGCAGTGGCTGAAGAAGCTGGGGTGCCAGGATCTCTAAGGGTGGGTTCTTTTGGAAAGTACCCTGCGGAATTGCCATCCTCTGGGGGAGGGGGACATCCCAAAAAGCTACCTCTGTCCCCCAGCCCAGAAGGTCGCCCCCTCCCCAAGGTCTAACTCTGGTCCCTCTCAGGCTCCTGGTGTTTACCCCGCCTTTCACTCCGGGGAGCTCGCGGACCAGGGGGCAGGGGGCTGCTGCGGGGGCGCTCGGAGCCCTCCTGCTCCCTCTCCCTCTCCGGGGACAGGAGCGGACTGACGGGGGCGGTAGGGCTCGGGGACAGGGCGGGGGGAGCTGGCGCTCATCAATTCCGCTGCCACCTCCTCTGCTTCCACGGGGGGGTGGAGGGGGACTTGGAGGCGGGCCGGGTAGGGCGGGGGAGCGGGCAGGAGAAGACTTAAAGTCGGGAGAAGTTTGCGCCCAGCTCACTGCTGGAAGGGAAGGCGCCGGGAAGGTGAGCCTCCTGGATCAAGCGCGGGGATAAAGCAGTTTGCCTCTTAGCCTATAATGCAAGCTGGGGTTAGGGATAAACTCACTTAAAGCAGAATTAAAGTGTCAGGAAATCTGGAGGGGGACGAGACGGAGAGCTCTCCGGACTAACGTAGTTTTCTCTCCACTAGGACGGCCAGCCCCCCAGGCTCTGGGTGGGCTGCGCCGCGCCTCTCTGGGTTGGAGAGGTGCGCACCATCCGCACCGCACCCAGCGGCGGCCGGCCGTCTCCTGCTCAGGAGATGCCTGCTGGAGCCTGAGTTCCTGAGCCTCTGGAGCCACCACCTGCGAACGCCCTTGGCTTCTACTGAGCCACCATGGAGGGCAACTCAGAGAAAATACTCCAGGTAAGGAGGGTCTTGGAATGAGAGGGATTTATTCCAAGCTCTGAGATGTTCCAGGGTATGGTGGAGATGCACTAGGTGCCTTGGGTTTTGATTGCAAAACTGCAGTTTGATTGTGATGTTTGAGGGTCTGATTAGGGTTGGCTTAGTCTCAGTCGCCTCTTTTTACCCTTGATTAAAGGAAAGCTAGTTGTCCTGGGAAGGTGCTGAAACTCAGGGTGTCATGTTGAAGAGTCCTCTGATTGTGTATGAGTTTCACTCTGCTGTTAATATCAATTTCCCTTAAAAGTTTCATTCTTCAGCTTCCTGAGTCTGAAAATTATCCAATGAGGGGCTGAACGCTGTGGATTTTTTCTAAGAGGTGTTTATTAACTAACAAACAGATGATACGGCATCTACATGATGTGTCTTGGTTCTTCTTGATATTGGTAATGAGCCCGGTGGTCATTGGAGTTACTTGTTAAGTCATGTTTTACAGAGAATTATTTTCAACAATCATTTATGCATAGCAGCCATTCTTCACACCTATTAGGAAAAATATGTTGTGTGCATAGTTTCCAAAAGGGTACTCTCTTTTTCATGACGCTCTTTCCAAGGCCTGGTGAAAGACTTCAAGAAAAGCTCTACCATATTAGTTCTATCTTCCCGAAACATTCATTTTCCTTGTGGTCCAAGGAAATCCAGTCAAAGTCAAAAATTAACAATCCAGTTAGATTTTTAACCCATTATGCAGGCTATATTTTGCAGAACTGTCTAAGAAAATTTGTCTGAAAGCTTTAACCTGATATTACTTAGTACATGAAAGACTAGAAGGCAGAGTTCCATCACCAATCTTCAGGAGACCCTGACTGCCGTAGTTAACCTGAACCAAATCATCTGTTTGAGGTTATTTGTTGCATTATTGGGTGATGGAAAGTGAAATGTTCAAAATAAACCAAAGTGTGGCCACGTAGTTTCTGAAACTAATCTTTAGAAATCAGAGTGTCCAAGTTTGACTGTATCTTAAATGGTAATAGAAAAACAAGTAGTACATATATTTGGGCAACCTTCACTTACCCTTAGAGACAAAGTAGGAATGGTTTTAGTGTTGTGGGATTTATAAAGTATCATTTGTAATAGCATGTTGGTAGCCTACTCCGTGTCCAGTTGGAACCCTGCTTTAAAAGGTCAAAATTGCTGGTTTTCTACACTGGCATTATGAGAGGGTCTAAGCTGATTAGCTTTGCTGAACAGCTTTGCAGTTGAAGTCAGTATTCTCAGTGGGCACTCATTTCTACTCAGTATTTTAACATAGGTCAAAACATCCATTGATCGGGATTTGCTTTGGTTCCATGCCTTTAATGTACAGTTAATTTCAGAAACTATAGCCACAAGAATAATAGTCAATCCTTGTAAAGTTATAACCTCTAAGGTTATTTATTGACCATACCAACATACCCAATATGGTAAACATGAAATCCTTATTATAACTTATTCATAAGAACACATAAATAATCTTAGAGTTTTTGTGTTTCATGATGCTCAGAGTTGAAGAAAACTCTATTCTTGGTGGAGCTTCTCAGAGTCTTTCAATGTTGACATGAATGAAAATATTATCTACTGCTGGCTTTTATTAGAGTAAAGATGAAATGGAAATAAGAGACTGGTGATGTTTTCAATGATAACCTAAACCAGTGTTCTCAACTCAGGCTGCAAATCAGAATCAATGGGAAAACTTTCAAAAAAAATAAAGGATGCCCAGACCCTACCTCAAACCAATTAAATTAGATTATCTGATGAGGGGGTTTACATTGTAATGGCTTCTTTAATGTGATTGTAATATGCAGCCATGGTTGGGAACCACTGACCGAAGCAGTTCCCATCGGGTTTGTAGAGTCGGGTGATGTCGGAGAGTCTTGGAACATAAATGCCATATGTTCTATTGTAGGTCTAATTTTATTTTTAATATTTATAACCTGATATCCCAAACAGGAGAAATAGATTGTTTTTCCCCCTTGATCATAGATGTTTAAGCCATAATGGTTTCTGGTAAATATATATATTTTTTTTTTTCTAAAAAACAAGCTATTGAGTCTGAAGCTTATCTGACTGTCCAGAAAGTGGTTTAATAAATTAATTTTAGCTTTAAGAGCTACTGGAAACAATGTTTTACCAAATACAGAATTTAATCTCATCTTTGCTAAGACCTATATGATGTGTAATATGCAAATATGTACCTTTTTGAAGGCAGAAAAGAAGAAAATAGTACCATGTTTCTCGGCACACCAAACAGCATAACCCAGGTGCTGACTATAGTCTAGTGTTTTCACCTAAATTATTTTCTTTAAAGCTTACAATAGCCTTGTGAGGTACCAGCTTTTCTTTTGATTTTACCTATAAGGAAATTAACCCATTAGGTTAATGAACTTGTCCAAAGCCACAGAGTAAATGTAATATGTGTTTGAACCCTGGTTTGCTTCTTCTCAATTCAGTGCTGTTATAAAATATAGTTAACACACATATTTATATATGTACACCTATTTAATTTAAAGACAGCATTTTTCACAAAGCAGTATTAATACAAATCTGTATTAAGAACACAGATTCCGACAGGGCTCTCCTTCAGCTTCATGCCTGACTCTACCATCTTCTAGAAGAAGCTGTCTGGTTTGGGGCAAATTATATAATCTTTGCGTATCTTAATTCTCTTCATGAAATCAGGTTTTTCTAATGAGAATTAATGAATTAATGTTTGTAAATCACTTTGAGTAGGTGCCTGGTACGTAGTAGGTTCTATGTAAGTGCTATATTTTTTAAATGTCATTTATTCAAAAATTATTTGTGATTATTTATGATATGCCAAGCATTCCATTAAGCCTAAAGGTACCCAGACAAATAATGACCTGTCCTCAAGGTCAACAGAGAATGACCAATACATAAGTAATATTCCACTCAGGTATGAGACTTTATTCAACTTTAATTATAATTAAAAGCTTTTTTTTATGTGACCACTCTGTGCTTTTCAATACTGATATGATCTTATAGGGGTCTATATAATGAGTATTACAAAACAAATTACAAATGAGTATTACACCCAAGTGATAATATTGTGTGTTGTCACCATGGTTTTAATTTGTTTTCAATTCTATCAAAACACAGAAAATAATATTAATTTATGTTACTAGCTTCACTTTATGAGTATAGAAAACTAGTAATATGGAAAAGTGTTAAGTTTTTATAATTTTATTTTAGAAATGAAGAATTGAGAGGGGAAGAATTGATAGAAAATGCCATCAGAATCTATTTCTCAATATTTGCAAGTGCAATTTCCTTGAATTATTTTTCCAAAAAGGGTGTTGTCTGTTTGAAATGTAGTTTAGTGCTTTTTTTTTTAAAGAAAAAAAACTTTTATGGTCAGAAGAGTGGATCAAGGAGTGCAGTTAAATGTGTCTAATACACAGCCAGCCAGCCAGCCGGCTCTGCAAGACCATTTCTCATGGAAGCTGGCTGTGCTTCTCCCACAGTGCCTTAGGCTCTGTGCCCTTGACCCACACTGCAGGATACCCCTAGGGTTCCTTTGGTTACCTGAAGTATAAAATTATGTCTTTGTTCAAATGAAAAACCTCTCTTTATCAAAAGTAGCATATGAAATGGTATTCTCTTGTGGAAGAATAATACAAATACTCTAAACCCAAGGAGCTGTTTCTCAAAGAAATAAAGTACCTGGCTCCATGAAATATTTTCTGCTTTTGTAATCAGTATTTAACCATTCTATTTCATTAAAATTTCTGTTTGCAAATGTGTATTTTGCTTCTGTCTTATCAAGTCTCAAGGCTACTCCAGATTTTTCTCATGGAGGCTGTACTTTTCTTCTACGTAGTTTCACAGCCACCCCTCTCATTTAAGCTTTTATTACCTTTAACAAAATACTTAAATGTTCCCCTAATATTCAGCCACCTTTGGTCTCTCTGTAATGCATTCAATGTTACACAACATGGTCAGACTTTTTTCTAAGCTCCCATTTTGTCACCCTGTATTCGTAATTATTCAGTGATTGCCCTGGGAGCCTAAGACTTAGAACTGCCCTTCAGCCTGGCATTGAAGAGCTTTCATGATGCGATCTCATTTTATCTTTCCTATCTAAGTCAAGCAGAAAACCTCAACAGCTTCCTAATTCCAGTTCCAAAGCCATAGTGATGCCACAAAAATTGAATCCAGTCTCTCCTTCATTTTCAGCCCTTGTGAAAATTTTCAGGGGGCAGTTTGAATTGATATTCTATTGCCTCAAAATTGGGGTATGGATGGGAGGGGGGCCCTTTACATTAATGGTTTAGTTGCAGAACTGCTTTACTCTGGTTTTGGTTTTTTCCTGCAGCCCCATCCCCAATCCTTGCCTTTTATTTGTCTGGTGGTTCAGAATCTAGCGTTTCAAATATCACCTTCCTCTCCTTCAGAACATATTCAACATTCCCCAGGAACACGTCTAACAAATTACCATCCTCACAGCTTTGTTCATATTTAAAAACTCAATAAATGTTTAGTAAATGCACATTGCCATCCTATTCCTGGCATATTGTGACAAATTACAGTTCCTGGCTTCGCGGGGGACTGGAAGAGTCAGACAAACCAACAGACAATCACGGACCCTTGGGGTAAGTACTCCAAGAGAGTAACGCCAGTGAGCGCTGCCCAGGGAGGGAAAACACCGCGCTGGACACCGTGGAAGCGTTCCGAGGGAGGTGACCCTAAGTGGGGACAGGATTCAGCATTTAAATGATGAAACAATGAGCTAGATAAGCAGGGGAACAGGTGAGCTGTGTTATAGGCAGGACATCAGACAGTAAAAAGCCCTGGAGGCGTGAACCAACTTTGGGAGAAGCCGCAGGTATCCAGAGGCACCCAGGCAGTATCCTGCGATGCAGGACACGGAGTCCACGGCCCGCGGGGAGAAGCACCTACAGCCAACCCAGTATTAGAGCAGGACGGAGTCTGCCTTCCTTTTAATTTGTATCCACCCGCCTTCCATTCTAATCCTCTTCCTATTTTTCAGCCAGACTGATGTGCCAAAATGGCAGATCTGATTATTTAAGTGTCCTCTTTTAGCTCTTTCAAGGATCCCCATTGTCCTCATGAAGAAATGCAAACCCTTTAACACAGCGGCATGGCAGCCTCTTATGACCCATACCGTGCCCACCTTGCCAGGACTCATCAAAATACCTTACTGCAGTAACAGAGAGGAGAAACAATTAGAGTCACCTTGGTGGAGACAGAAAAGAAAAAGGAAAAACAAACAAAAACAGGAGCTTACAGGGGTCTGCAAGGGTAGTTGATGAATGATAGAAATGTGAACTAGGAAAAGGGAGGGAAAGGAACGATTGTGTGATCAACTCCAAGTTTCTTTCCCAGATAATAGGAGAGGTGCATGTCCCTCACATAGGACAAGTGATATTTGGGGAAAGGCAGATAAAGAATTTAATTAGGAATGTGATGCATTTGGCTTATTCAAGTGGCAATGTCCAATAGAAGTAGATACAAAAATGTGTTTCAGGAGAGAATTCTGTACTGGAGGTACAGGTTTGGGAGACAGTCATATATCTATTTCAGCTGATTATGTAGGAATGGAGGATATAGCCTATAGAGAAGTAAAAAAAAAAAAAAGTCAAAAATGAAGGGACAAAAGCAAACAGAAAAATAAGAACCTCTAAGACAGAACATTCGAGAAAGCCAATTTTTTAAGGGTCAGTGGAAAATTAGCCTGCAATAAAGACAGAGATGAAACATTAGATGAAAGGAAGAAACACAAGAAAATGTCTTATTCGGGAAGCCACAGAGGATAAAGTGGGCACCTAGACTCAATGTCGCAAGCAAGTCAAATGGGATAAGGATTGAGAAACTGCAACCGGATTAAACTAAAAACAAGAAGTGAGGAAATGCAAGCACTGAGTGTCCACGACAATTTCAGTTTGATATGCCCTCTTAATCTCCCCTTTTTGAAATCTTACAATTCCCTATAGTTTAACATAAATACTGCTTCTTTTTTAAGTCTTTCCAGTAGTCAATTCCCTTGCTCCCAAGCAAGATGTACTATCACGCCCTGCGATAGCTCTTTCCTTGGGGCTTCTTGAGGAAGTGTGCATGCACACCCGTGTGTGTGCCTCTGTGTAAATAAAGTAGTCTTCCCTTTTGTCATTCATTCATTGAAATAAACTCTTAATCTCTTTGATATAACAGTGTATTAGGGGAAAATATGAGTTTTATAAATCCCCTCCCTGCAAAGATTGCAATCTAGAAATACCCACCTTTCAGCACCCAAATGTCTCCCAGGATATTTGTGTAGTTAGAAGCTGCACAAGTGAATTATACAAGTGAAAGATGCCAATTTTGGATCACAAAGTATACCATTTTATATTTGTTTTATGGTATTTTATTCTCCATTTTCTGTTGTGGATATCTGGGTTGTTTTTTTTTCTTATTTCCCTACTATATTAAAAAGGACAGTCACATATTTATCCCATATCCAGCACGCACAAGAGACCATCTCTTCTCTTCCTGAAATGGGTTAAATTTACCTAAACATGGCCATGCTTTTTTTTCCCCCTAATTATTTTTGTTACATTGAGGCTTAAATGTTTCCTCTTTTATGGTATCAGTTCAATATCACTACAGACTTCACCCCCTTCTCTCTCAAATCAATAATCCATTCACATCTCAAAGCTTCTTACACCCATACCCTTATTTCCGGATTGAGTTGGTGTTGATTGGAAGAGCCAACTCTATTTTCTTCGTTGAGCATTTAAAACAGAACTTACCTATTCAGAGCATAGCATTTTGTTTAAGCATGCAGAAGCATTTCCCACTGGCCTCTTTACACTTTCTTAATCAAAAAGTAGATTCTTCTACTTCTCCCATGCTTTTTGCACTAGGCAGAAGCTACTTAAGTAGTATTTATTTTCTGTAGAAAAGGAAAAAAATAGAACTGACCTCTCTCATATTACCAATATGGACTGGCATCCTGGGAGCAGTTAATTTTCAATTGTTTGAATAACTGATTATCAGCAAGTTAATACCTTTTACACATTAGGAATATAAATAAAATGATTATGAAGCAGCTATAATTCATTGAAGTCCTCCTGTTCTGGAGAGAGTGATGTGCCGTCACTTCTCATGGCAGTCCCATGGAAGATTACCAACCCCACTCCATAGGTGAGGAGGCAGAGACACAGAAAGCCAATGAGGCTCACCAAGCTTCTGGGAAGCGGCAGAGCTGGAACTCAAACCTGCTTGCCTAATGCCAAAAGACTGGTTTATTTCACTGCAGTCAAATGACATTTTGATGACAACTTAGACATCTTTTATTAGAATTATATATATGAATTGTCTTGAATGATCAGAGCCTTCAATAACCAATGGAATGGGAAGTGCCTCTCCATGGACATTTAAGTCAATCTCTCTGGAGGTGTCAACCTCAGTTTTCACATCCACTAGGGTTTCAGGAACTAAGCCTCTCTCAATAACCAACGCCCAGGAATTTGGACGCATTAGCCTGCGTTCCTGAGCCTCCCCTGGTTCACGCCATATGCCAAGAGGGCGTTCTAGCAGGCTATGTACATACATAGGAATTTCCTGCACAGCAGTGAAAATGTAAAATGAGACATTAGTTCTTCTAGGACTTTATGCTTTTATGTCTGACCCAGCCTCTTTCTATGAACTAACCAAATTAATTTGATGTAAACAAATATGAATTTGGTGTCAGCTGACTATGAAAACTGTATTTATCCCTTTCTGGAGCCCAAAAGTCATAGCACTTACCCCAGGACTAGACTAGGAAAAAATGATCACTTTGATGATAATAATTTTTAAAGGGAAGTTCTGCCATTTTTTAGAAATTTCCTCTCTGGTGGGGTTTTCATAAAGTCAACTTGGTCAACAGGGGAAAAAGGACAGGTGAAATGTACTGCTGCCAAATTTAAATTTCAAATGGACTCGACTCATACATTAATTAACCCAAACTTCAGCATAATTATTTTTTGCTAAACTTAAGTCTGACAGACAGAATTCTTACAAGCAGGAGAGTGTAGAAAATGTTAGTGTTTATGGACATTGAGGTGGGATCTCTTTAGCCGAAGATTCAGAGAAGTTCACTGCACAGAAAGCACAATAATGCAAATTGCTTTAACGCCTCAGTCCCTGGACCCACCACAGGGCTAAAAGGTCAGGACAATATTAGAACACTTTTTCATCCCTAACATCATATAGACTGCAAAGATGGCATTCAGGCAAAAGAAAAAAAATCCCAGCAAAGTGGTGAGTGATCATTGTTGCTTGAGGGCCAATTCAGGAACAACCAGACTTTACAGGCTTGCTGCTTCTCCCCATTCAAAGCAAGAATAATGTTATTGCCTCCAATGAGGAAAACGTATATTCTTGCAAATTAGATATATCATTTTAGTGAATAGAAGGTCAATGAGAAACTTGGCCTTTCTTCATAGCTACTGAAATGTTAATAATTGGGGCAGATTTGAGTAGTGGCAACTTGGAGTCGGGATATATCAACACTGGAAGTTGTCTCTCTGAGCTGCGTTTTAATTTGTTAAAAGGCAGTCTTAGTATTTGTGGTGATGCCGTACGTTTTCTTGGTAGCTGATATTTTATCCGTATTTTTGATGTGGAGTCGAACGCTTTTACTCAAGAACAGACTGAGGCAGAGATGGCATAGATCCCCACCAGCAGATGAGAGTGCTGCCCTGTTAACTCCCGCCTTCTGACTCCAAGTCCAGTGCTCTCCCTGAAGAGTCTGCAAAGGGGCAGGGAGTCAGGAACATTTGCAGGCAAATATTGGCATGAATGTACTTAGAGATGACCACATGGAGAGCTAAACACATAGATAAGAATGGCCCTGGGCTACATTCCATAAGAGGCCCAGCCTGTCTCTGGAGCCCCCTCCGTTCTCTTAGTTTCCCAAAGCCCTACCATGCGTGGTGTTCCCCTTTATTCCAGAAACCTGCTCTCCTAAGAAAAAGCCCCACTGCTTGTCTTTCCACAGTCTCCCCCTCAACTCCCTTTTGCCCCCACCCCAAATCAATTGCTTTTCTTTTACCCCAGTCCTACAAACCCTGCCATCTGCAGATGATCTAGTAGTGGCATCAACCCTTGCTCTCTTCAAGAAAAAAAACAACTGCATTATCAATGATTCAAGAGGTAGTGCTTGAACCTGGCATTCACTGACATGTGTTATTTGACCGAATCAGTTTGGATCTTTAGGATCAGACTTGAAGCTTGATGCTACACTTTAGCATATTAAAAGCTTCAAGGTCCCATTTGCCCTGTGGTCCTCCACGGGCGGTGTAACCAACCAGGGTCATCCCTTGCAGGGACCTCTCCGCTGGCTCCTGGCTGGCCGGCTCACTAGGCCTTGCACTCCTCCCCTACATAGTCTCTGCTCAGCACCTGGAGTGAACTCCTATCATGTAAATCAGAGCAGATTTCCCCCCCCCAACCCCGTGCATCATAGTCTAAGGGCTTTCCACCACACCTGTGCCCTTGCTGCCTCCTCCTTGCCATGGCCGCAAGTGCTCTGAGACCTGCCTGTCCCAGCCTCATTGCTCCCATCTCATTTACCTGGACCTCTCCGTCCACCGCACTCACCTTGATCTGTTCACTGGAACACGACACGTCTTTGTCCTCCTCACGCCCTTTACAGGAGCTCTTCCCTCCATCTGGGATGCTCTGTCACTCATTTTCCTGTATCTAGCTGCTTCCCTTACTTCAAACCTTAGCTTAAATGTCACTCCCTCAAAGAGGTCCACCACAGTCAATCATGCTTTCTAAAGTGTGTGTTGCCCTGTCCATCTCTCTCTCTCAGCTCCGTGATTATTTCCTAATAGTTAGTACGGTTCATAATCATTTTATTTTTCTGCTCCTGTCTCTTTTCTATCACCTTCGTTAGAATATAAAGCCCATCAGCTCTGTTCTGTTGATTCTTTTTACTTCCAGCACTTGAATGATATCTGTTTAACAAATGAAGGTATATATTCACTTAATCTTGCCCTCACAGCGCTTCTCAATTTACACAGCCACAAGACCCTTTTGTGATACATCAGTTCTTAATACCCTGCTGAAAATCTTTGGGAAATCTGCCTTTTCAGAAAGTTAAATAATAACAGGAACTTTAAGTACTGATGCAAGGGTGGCTTGGGGCAGGTGGGCCTTTTTGATCATTTTCCAATTTCCTCTTAGATGCAGCTGTTCACAGTGGGATTGACCATGTGATGTCATATTCATGAGTCTAAATGGGTCTGGTACCTGCTGAGACAGAACCATACCCACGGTTGTAAGAGCTAATTTTAGTCTGTATCGCTTTGGAGGATGTGTATTTTCTTAAAAAAAATCTAATCATTTGTATAAATATTCATAATTATATCTTGTGTTCACAGCCTTGGTTGAATCTGTAATTTCTACCAACCAAGATTATCACCTACCTGCTTTGCTGCCTATATGTAAAGACAGGCATTTCTAAGTAAAATGCTGAAGAACTTTCCATGAATTATTTGGTTCAAATAGGATTTTTCAATAAGTATTTCAAGTTGCAATATGCAAAACTAGCTGGAAAAAGGGCATTCTGTCACAATAACCCACTTGTACATGGTAGGTTCTTAGGAATTAAGTTTTGGTGCTGTGACTGACAGGAACAAAGTCAAATGTGAAATTTTGACCGATATCTGATTCACAACAAAGTGTGTAATTTTTCATTTTCAGGGAAAGTATATATTAAAATTTTTCAGGGAATCTTGGTTATAAAATAGATTTATTGAAATATTTCAATACTGATAATAACATCTCATAATTACATAGCACTTACTATGAGCCAGTAATGTTCTAAGCCTTTTATAGATACTAATATATTTAATTTTCACAGCAACACTCTCAGGTAGGTACAATTATAACCCCATTTGCACAATAAGGAAACGGAAGCATAGAGAGGTAAGTTACTTATGGAAGAACACACAGCCAACCTAGGACAGTATTGGAAAATGAAGGAGGTCTGGCTTCAGAGAGTAAGTAAATCCTAAAAGAAAAATGTGTTTATTGCACACTTATGTTAAAAGCTTAACAGTCAAAGTGTTGTTATCATGATTTAAAATGTCAACACAACATTATAAACAGCTATACTTCAATAAAATAAATTTAATAAATAAATAATGTAAAATGTCTTTCACTTTTACATTTTTTTCAACAGGGGATCCGTGGATTTTTCTCTTTTTAGAAAATTAAAAAAATTGAAATGGTTTTCCTTATTTGTTCTAAATCTTAATCTCTCCAGGTGTCATGGGATGCATCCAAGGTGATAGTATTCCACTGTGGTTTATAAGAAGAGGAAATTGTGCTTTGCCAAGTTGACATCTCATTCATAAAAAGCAGAGTCAATGCAAAAACTTTGTTCTATTACTGTAAAGGTGCAATTTCTACTTAGAAACAAAAGCAAAATTTTGTCTTAGCAAAACATAGTTTTAAATAGAATTTCAAAACTATATCTTGATTACTTACATGAAAATTAGTCAGAAACCCATGGTATATAGGGTTTTAATGATGTGGAGGGGAAAAAGATTGCTCTAAAAATGGCAAGTACAAATACATTGAATTTTAATCAGTCTAAAAATGGTCAAGTTTCCTATTCACTCACTTGAAGATGATAAACTTTCCAAGATCTATTTTGGAGCATGGCAGCACTTTTCCATGTGTTGTGAATGGTCTTATTTCCCTGTGAGATGACTACTTGGGCACTCTGTGTACTTGTGTAGGGGGTGGGGAATCTGTTCAGATAGTCAAAGGAAAATCTGTGTGTATTTCCATGTTCAAGCTGCTCAGCCTTTTGCAAGTGATTTTTATTTACCATCTCTGATATGTTTTTAGTTTATTCACCATATCTGCAGTTATGTTCCTTTCTAATATCATTTTTAGCTCTTTTGTTTACTGTTTCTTAATTTTTCACATATTCTATTATGTGATATGTTTCAGTCTAAAGCTTTTTTTTCCCTCCACTGTTATGGCTTATTTTAAGAATAATGAAAGAAAGAATGGAAAACATGTGTTTCTGGGGAATTTCACAGAATATTGATCTAGAACCTAACTGCTTCACATTAGCCTATCCAATTTCACTGTGAATCAGGTCATTTTTCCAGCAGTAGGTTATCATTTTAAAGGCAAGGGAAATGAATGTACTATAAAGGAAGGTTTAATCCTCCAAAGTTGTATGAAGTGTAATCACATTCATGGAGGGGGGAAAAGTGTATATACAGCACAAGGAGAAGCAGTTTTATTTTATATCAATCTAGTTGGAAAAGAAAATCTACTCTTAATATTTGTTGTGTCAATTTGATATGATGCTAAATTCTCAGTACTCAAGAAAAATAAAAAGGCTCAGGATCATCTTTGCCCTTTATCAATCTCAAAATATTACAGGGTAATATTATATCACCCTCAGTTAACACAAAATATCCTCTGAGAACAGAAGACAAAAAAATCACTTGGTCTTTAACACAGAAACTTGTCTTGATGCTTTTGAAGATTGATCAGTGTCTGTAGCAGAACAGAGTACTCACCACCCTATTCTCTTTAGGGAACCTTCAGAGAGGTAAATTAGCCTAATCAATTTAGCAGAAGTCCAAAGTTTCATAGACATCACCTTGTAGAATTTATTTAATCCCAGCCTAAGTTCTTCGCTGCCAGAAAGCCAAAGAGCAGTCTGGCTTACAAACTGAAGAACAGCAGCCTGCCTCTAATGATAACAGATTGGAGTTGGAAAGGTGAGATGGAACCTTTCTTTGTTGATTTAACATTTTCCCAGCCCCCTTCCAGTCTGCACTACCTCTTAGCATAACAAGGACAATATGTTTAAGCCCTTCTTCATATTTATTCAAATGCTCAGCTAAATGGTTCAGAATAAAACCCAAAGTTTTAATAACACCAAGTTTTGGGTAGACTCTGGGAGTTGGTGATGGACAGGGAGGCCTGACGTGCTGCGATTCATGGGGTCGCAAAGAGTCAGACACGACTGAGCGACTGAACTGAACTTGACAATAAAAGTTGTCTCTCATCATCCATTTTTCATGTGTGCCCGTTCCTAAATTTCATTCAGATTCTTAACACCTAGCTATGTTCCTTTAGGTCAGTCCATGATCTTCTTGTGTATTTGATGAATTTGCAAAAGAACGTTAACACCTTTCTCTCATGCTCCCGTCTCAGTCACTTATCAATCTTCTAAAACAACCTTTTCCCCACTCCTTAGTATCCATCTTCTTACAGATAATTAGAGAAGATCTTAGAGGTCCTACTCTAACCCCTTCATCATACAGATGAAGAAATAAAGGAAATATGACCCCTCCAGTATCACATAGACATTTCCCTTTATCCCCTTAGTCAGATATTTAGGGGGAAAAGGAAAAAATAGCTGTTCTAGTTCCATACCATGGTGCATTGAACAATTTTTAGATTTGGAGGTATGTATTAGAAAGAAAATAGGACCCTCTCTATCAAGGAGAATTCTCCATCAGATCATAGCAGTAGAAGCTGAATTTATCTTTTCTTTTGATCTTGTCACTGTCCAGAATCTACAACTGCCAGATGCTACCCCACAATAAAGAAGAGAAAAGGTCAAGATCCAGACATAACCCCCATTATAACTAGCAGGTAGAAATGTGGGGAGCTAGATGGCACCTTGGGGGACCCCTGAGTTGTCCAGGCTGATGGACATGAAAATAGACTTAGACAGAAGAAAAAAGTCTTATCTGGTCTGACCATTATTCACTGTTTCCAAGTTGGAAAATAAATTTTTTTGAGTCTCTTGTCTTTTTTTTCTTTCCTCTTCACAATACTTTTAAGCTGAGCTCTGAAATAGGTATTGCTGAGTTTTTAAGTGATAATCACAAATGTGTTTGCTTTTAGGATTTTTCAGTATGCTTGTTTAAATAACATTCAAAACTTTCCCAAGGCAATTTGCTGATGGAATTGCTTTCAGGTGCATTCAGGACCTTAAGGGACAAATAGATGGGACTGGTGAGTTTTGAGGCATGTGATGGAGGGGTTGGCTGGGACAGAGTTTCAAGTACAGCACCACAGCGGGGCTTGGAGATGTCAAGGACCGTCTGCCAACTGTGCATGCACTAGGGGAATATGGAAGGGAAATGCCACAAAAAAATAGTAAGGACTACCATGTATTGGGCTTTTGATAAATACCATTCTATGCACCAACATATATTGACTCATTTAGGCTCCACAACAACCCTGCAGGCTAGCTATTTTTATTTCCATTTTACAGATAGGTTAACTGAAAATCAAAGAAGCTAAGTAAAATGAATAATAATAAAAGAAATAAAGATAATTATAATTATTAATAATATTAATAATAGATTAATTTAAAAACTAACATTTTGGAGGGCTTACTATGTTGGTTCTTAAGTGAATTATCCCATTTAATACTCATAATAATCAAGGCGTTATTATTGTACTCCTTTTACTTCCTGGGAACAATGAGCCTTAGAGACATAAGGACAGATGCTGTAACTGGAAGCAGAGGCAAGATTTAAATGCAAACAGCCCAACTACAGAGCCCATGGTAGAGGAACATACCATCCTGTACTATGAAAAGCAGAACGTACTTTCTCACCCAGGTCTGTCTGCTTCTCAGTCATGATTGTTTCACGGTCCCACACGGTCTTTAAAATAGTAGTTCTCAAATTTCATCTGATGACCCATGTGGGTCCATGATGACGTTTCACTGTCTGGCAGCAAAATTGAAAAGATCAAAGAGCATGTCAAGAGTCTGTCCTGCCACTAAGGGTGTTCAATTTAAAGGATTGTACTTTGTTCTGAGGTATATTCATCCCTTTCTGGAGAAAAAAAAAAATCCATTCTTTTTAATCTAATGATGATAACAGTTGATGACAGGTTTTTAAAAAGACTATTTAAAAATTATGAATTCATCAACCCTATGTCCCCTACCTCACATTGGAGACAATGGGAGAGGAATTGTACTTATTAATAAACTTTGAAATCAAGGCTCTTCTGAAAAAGAATGCTGTTAAGGGTGAAGAGTGGGACAGAAAGCAAACTCTGTAAAATTTCCCAATATTCACCCTTATGCTAGTAAGTACCACTTTATAGTTTTCAATATTCTAAAGAAAAAAGTCTTTCTTGAATTTGTTACAATAAAAAAATAAAAAATTTTCAAGGAAGCAGGTTAAACTTGAAAGCAAATGGTATCAGTGAATACACATATCTTACAGTATAGTCCTCTTCATATACAAAACACCTAAGCCTTGGCTGAGTAGAGCATACAGCATCTAGAAATTATATTCACATTCAGTATCTCATTTGATCCCCACTCAACACTCTCTGATGCAGTACATTCTTTAAAGGAGACAGCAGAATGCACTGCTTATTAGCATTGTTTGGCCTCGTTTAACTAACTCCATTTCCTTTAAAGAAGGAATTATTTCTGTCTTAAAGGATTATTTATGGATTTACTATAAAGTAGGAAAAGTGTCAAGAATGACACAAGATAAACAGCTATCTATTTTATAATTATTTTGATCCTCATTTTATAGAAAAGAAAACTTTAACTCAGGTTAAAATGTGCACTAAAGCAGTCCATTTAGTTTAGTAACAAAGTTGGAGCTTGAGCCTAGCTCTCTTCACAGCCCAAAGCTTCTCTTGGTTACCCCCACCCACAATTTTATGAGAACCCCAAACCTTCTTTCTGCTATCCCACACCACAATTTCACTAATGGCAAAATCCTGAGAAATCCCATTGATTTAAATGCTCCTCCATTATTCTGTAAATATATGTTTTAGACTATGGTGTCCATATGGGCATAGTCCATAAGCTTATCAGTAGGAAATTCAGATGAAATGAAAATGATTGATAGCATATATCTATCCAATAAAAACATTAAAACAGAGACAAGTGGGAATGGAAATTGTAAAGATCACCAGATGATAATAAAAAGTAAGATCTTGCAAGACAGAGGAGAAAGTCACTGAAGGTCATCAGTTTCATGGGAAGATAAAATTTGAAAGTGGATCCATAGCTTTTATGTCTATAAAAAAAGGCCTGATTGTGTGATTAGTCCAGAACTAGCAGATCCGTTTTTCTAAATGACAAACACTGATCATCAGTGTGCTGTTTATTTCTATTTAAATTACCCGAAGAGCAACTTCATCTCCCTAAAAGACAGCGTGGCTTGAATTGCCAATGGAAGATTAGAAAAAGTAGGCATTCCAGTGATTCCTTACGAAGAAGCTTTGTTTCCATCATAATGCTAAAGAATAAGAAGTTTCTGTCTTTTTAAGAAAAAGGAGAAGTATGACATGTTTCAGTCCTCAGAGCACGTGAATGAGGAAGGAAAACCAATTCCTTTTCTTTCAGAGGGGTTTTCTCTTAATATAGCAGGCTCTAATCTAGAGTTCCATCTCTTGTTTTGAGCTCATTAGTGATCTGGATCTTAAATAGCTGCTTCTAATATATTCAGGGACAAGTATATAGGAATACACAATGTGTTGTGAGAATAAATATCTTGAACTTAGAGAATTTTAACAAATATTAAGTTTCATATCTTCCTGTGAGGTGGGATATAGTTTTGCAGCAGAGAGCTCGTCACATGGTCCGTCAGCCACCAGACAGGAAAGATAGGCTGGAGCTCCAAAGGAAAGTTGTTCTAGAGACAGGGACACCAGTGAGAGAAGGAGAGAGAGAAAGATAGCATTTGGGAATCTCAATTATCAAATGCACTGATTATGAAAAGGGCTTGAAAATACTTGTATTCAAAGGCCAACATGTTTTTTAAAGATTAACTTTGCTCCATGAAAAGTAAAGACTACAAATATTCAAATTGTTTTTTTTCAAGTATCAGGTCTTTTGCCAGAAACCCTAAAGGTGAGAAGTGGTGGGGGTTGGTCACAGCATTTAGCTCTGGGCCTTGCAGAGTTATTTCAGGTAATAACAATACTTTAGATGAAATAATGAGCTGACCGCTAAAGGTGAAAGTCCCAGGAAGTAGCTGTTTTTCTTCCTGAAACAAATGGCAGAATAATGTCCTTTTAAGTAGTACAAATGATTAAACAATTGTCAAACTTTGGTATACAAAGAAATAAAGATCCTACCGATATGACAGCTTTGGAAACTATGACTGCTGGCATGATAATTATATGAAAGACAGAAATTGCTTTGTTTCTTTCTAAAAGTTGGTACAGGGCAGTAGTTATAAGGGTGTTTTTATTTTTGCTTTATGTTTTCTATTTGTTTGTTTTAACAATAAAAAAAGTTTTAAGAAAAAGAAAAAAGATGGATGTAAAAGACACTTAGATTTAAATTTGTTTATTCAAATCCCATGTATTAAGTGCTCACTCTGGACTAAGCATTGTTTTTGACCATTAAAATACAGTAATAAAAGAGACAAGGCCATGCTTCCCAGGAAGTATTCTAATGCAGAAGATGGGTGGTAAACAAGTAAATATAACCAAAAGATTAAAAGAAGTCAGGGTCTTGCCTTATCAAAGGTCAAAACATGTCATGAAATTGAAATAGTTAATATACCACAATATAGACACAGAAAAGCATAAATAGATGAATGGAACTAGATAAAGAGGACAGAAACACCTCAAAATTTAACATATGATAACATTGGCATTTCAAACCAGTGGTGAAATGATGAGAAATTCAAAATGCATGTCTGCATTGTACCATACTCATAAATACTGCTGTATTGCAGGTCTAAGTGTACAAATTAAAACTGTAACTGTACTAGAAGGAATAAAATGTATTTGTTACTACTTAGGTGTTATAATTCTGAGCTTAATACAAAACACCCAAAAGGTTAGGAAACGTTTTAGGTTAAAAAGTCCTATTTTTTAAAAATAAGATGATAAATCTATGGAAGATGAACCACATGGCCAAAGTTATTATAATAAGGCATTTAGCCACACTAACAGTCAAGGAAAAACAGGTGATTTTAGTGTTACTTGTCAAAATTACAAATGCTCACCAGCTGTAGCCTAGCATTTCTGTTTATCATCTACCCTAGAGAAGTGAGATCTTCGATATACATCCTTCAATACATCCTCTGTAATGTTCCTTGAAGTATTATTTGTAATTCCTCAAAGATGGATACTCCCTAAACACCAATCAATAGGGGAATTGTGAAATGTATATGGCATATGTGTATGATGCAATACAATGCAGTCATTTGAAAAGAATGAAGTAGATCTATACGTGCCTGCATGCATGCTAAGTTGCTTCAGTTGTGTTCGACTCTTTGTGATCCCTTGGACTGTAGCCCACCAGGCTTGTCTGTCCATGGGATTCCAGGCAAGAATACTGGAGTGGGGAAGCTTTCCCTTCTCCAGGGGCACTTCACCCAGGGATCAAACCTGCATCTCTTTGTCTCCTGCATTAGTAGGCGGATTCTTTACCACTAGCAACACCTGGGAAGCCCTAGATCTATAGGTACTGCCATGGGAAAATGTTCCTATACTAATATAAGAAAGTTTCAGGGGAATATATTTTGATAGATTTTCTTGTAGAATTGTGTGTTCTACACATATCTATGTGCACATAAAAATATCTAGAATGGTAAACCTCAAATCGTTCATGGTTTCCACTTCTGAACAGTTATATTGGAGAAGTGGGATGAGTATGAAGGATAACTTTAACTTGTGTAATATAAAACAAAGTAGGAAAATGTTTCCTTCAATTTAGATTTAGTGATTAAAAATATTTATTTTGTTAAAGGCAATAAGAAAAAAAGCAGTATAATTTTTTTAAAACAAATTTTAATTAAAAATTAGAGAACATATTGAAGATGTCCCATGTCAAACCGCATGTACTATATTCTTCTTGAATACGATCTTTGAAGGAAAATGCCCATGTTCATTTTTGAACTGTTTAAATATAGTATTTAAGTTAAGCCATGCATGGTGAAATATCTGTTCCAAGTGCTTGACCATCCAATTTACTGAATTCAGTATTATGGATTAATTTTATTCTTTTTTTATATTGGAAAATATTTATTTTTAATTGAACAACACTGAGCACATTTTCTTTTCCTGAGTATTGCTTTGTCCACTAATGCTGAATACCTCCACCCAAAAGTTTAAGTTCAGCATAAACTGCCCCCTGCCTTTTCTTTTGGTTGGTTTAGATTCTCTTATATACTTACTTACTAGATGTTAACAAAATCTGTATTAGTACCAGTTGCAGTTGTAGTGGTACATTTACCCTGAAGTTTTATTACAAGCAAATATGTATTTTATCAGAATCTTGACTTTATTATATGTCATCTTCATATAGTTTTAAAAAACTACATGCTCATTATTCAAGTTTTTAATAATCTGTGCCTCTTCTCCATTGAGATTCTGAGTCCATATATAATGGTAGAACTACAGAACAATCATAAAATATGTTGGTATAGTTACTGAAGAAATTGTATTTTAAAAACAACAGTAACTAAACTGTTCACTGTGGGCAACAATTAATTTTCTCTCAGTGTATTTTGTGATTATGAAAGTCCAAATGCTCTTCCATATAGTCTATAAACAGAGAAGATAAATTAGCAAGCACTTAGATCAAACACTGATTTATAGAATATCTAATGATCGATTTTAACTAGTTTCACTTAAGAGTCTTGTTGTAGTTCAGTTATAAACATTCTTGTTTTTCTGTCAGTAAATAGAATTTTCTAGTTCTCTTGGGGGGAAGACTATTTTATTCAGTATTTTCCTATGCTTTTTTTAAAATTTATTTATTTATTTTAATTGGAGACTAATTACTTTATAATATTGTAGTGGTTTTTGCTAAACATTGACATGAATCAGCCATGGGTGTACATGTGTTCCCCATCCTGAACCCCCCTCCCACCATCCTCCCCATCCCATCCGTCAGGGTCATCCCAGTGCACCAGCCCTGAGTGCCCTGTCTCATGCATCGAACCTGGACTGATGATCTATTTCACATATGGTAATATACATGTTTCAGTGCTATTCTCTCAAATCATCACACCCTCGCCTTCTCCCAGAGTCCAAAAGTCTGTTCTGTACATCTGTGTCTCTTTTGCTGTCTCACGTATAGGGTCATCATTACCATCTTTCTAAATTCCATATATATGTATTAGTATGCTGTATTGGTGTTTTTCTTTCTGAATTACTTCACTCTGTATAATAGGCTCCAGTTTCATCCACCTCATTAGAACTGATTCAAATGCATTCTTTTTAATAGCTGAGTAATATTCCATTGTATATAAGTACCACAACTTTCTAATCCATTCATCTGCTGATGGACATCTTGGTTGCTTCCATGTCCTAGCTATTCTTTTCATAGTTAGTGAGAAGGATCTCAGTGGATAGGGGATATTTTAATTAGATTTTAAATTGAGCAGAAATATTCTTTCATAAATGTGATAAAACTTCTCTGTCCACCAATCAAAAGATATTATTTCAGATTAGATTTCGCTTGATGTTTCTCTTTTAATAAGACTACAATAAGCTCGGTGCTGTGCCTGACCTCTCCCACTTTGATTTAGTCATTAGCCTGCATCAAGAAGCTGTTTAACAAGTTTTGAATTCAGTGTCTCCCCTTTGATAAATTTCTATCCCTTCAAAACAGCTTGAAAGGAGACATTCTAAATGCTTGCATTTAATCTGCTCTGTAAGTGACTTTTTGCTGTTGAAACTACTATCAGATTTATTTGGGGATACCAGCCAAAGTCCCATCCCAGCTGCAGACCTATCATTTCTTTCTCACAACCAGTTTGAGACTAATGAGTAAGCCTTCCTCTGGCCCAGTCATAGTCTCCAAGGGCCCTGAGTTAACTATGCCTGCACTGCTTTGGGGTACAGAGGGCAATGAGGCATTGCTGGAGCCTGATCACAGAAAAATCCCCCCTGACTATCAAATTCCTGACCTTCTATTCATCTAGAAGTTTCTCCAGCCCCATGCAGAGTATGGACGTCTACTACTGACACCTACCTGGTAGTTCTGTTTGACATTCTCCATCATCTGGCTGGGACATGCCTGCCTAGGAGTTCCCACTGGCCCTGGGACCATAGGGAGATGGATCTGGCAATTCTGAGAGAACCACAGGACCCTCAGCGTAGTAGCTGAGTATAGAGGCTCTGGAGTCAGAGATTCCGAGATCACACCCTGGCCTGGCTGGTTACTGGCACCTTGGCTTGGGGCAAATATTTTAACCTTCCATTGCCTCAGTTTTCTCATCAATTCAAAAGGGATATTAATTAGTCCCTAATAGTCCCATCAAAGTGATTGTGTTGATAAAGATTGAATGAGTAAGGCCCTTGGCACAGGACCTAGTATAGAATAAGTGCTCAAATAGTATCGATATTCTATACTTTATAAAATGATACATCCTTATAATATGTATGGCCTGGCTATTGGACTCCTCATTTTCTCTGCCTTCAGAATTTTGCATTTGTCTTATTCCTGCAGCTGAGACTTCCCTTTGAAACGTAGTACTTGAGAAACAGACTAGAAATAGCCTGCTGCTACTTTCCTATAAGCTTTCTGCCCTTCCCAACAGACCATTGCTGGACTTTGTATCCTTATATTAATAGTTTTCCTGTGTCCTTCATTCTACCTAAGGGTTAGCTTTCTTGTTCCAAGAAAAGGCTGATAATGAATATCAATCCCTTTTCAGAAACAAATGATGACAGGGTCATCTTTAATAATTTAGGTCACTTGTGCTGTCTAACTTCCATCTCTTTTGATCCCTTTGCATGTAGATTTCCTTTCTTTGAGGATATCTTGCATTTCTAGAATGGTTCTTAATCTGTAAGGAATAGAAACAGATATCTTCTAGCAAGTGTTGAAAACCTTTCTTGGCAATCTCTAAAAAATGAAATAGTGTGAAAAATAAATACATATACTGTCAAACAGATGACTTCTAATAGACATAATACCACTAATGAAGCACACCTCTAAGAATCACATTTTTATACACCAATCTTCATGATGACTTATTAAAAATATACATCTTTTCATAGGAAAAAATAAACAGATAAAACCAAAATCTTGTGGCAATTTACAAAGGCCACAATGAAAACATCACACCAAAGCAAAAAGCGGGGTGGAAGTGTCAGTCTGAGGTCTCTTGATCCTAATAGGTTTCACAGTTAAAGTTTAAATTCAAATGTCTTGAACAAATTAACAAAAGCAGAAATGACAGTAAGTTTCTTCTCACTTGTATACTCTAGAATCTTGTGTTGAGAAGGATGCTGAGGTCACATCTAGGCACAGAGGTATCGGCATTGAGTGCCATGCTAGAAGATTAATATCTGCAATTATTACAGGAGTGGGAAGTGATGGAATCTGTAGCACATAGTCACCACCTCTGCTTGTTTGGGGATTGCACATACATTCCCTTTATGTAGTCAAAGTTGGGTGTGCATTTAATAGAAAAGAAGAGTGCATGGACTCTTAGGGAGGGAGTGTGCAAGGAGTATTTTGAACGCATTTTTGAGGAACATGTACTCACTCACTGAATCACTGTAATACCACCAAAAGGTACATACTGCTATTAAGCACATTTTACAAATGGGGAATTTGAGGCACAGAAAAGCATCATTAACTGCCCAAGGTGATACAGCTAACAATGAGCAAAGCCCATTGGCAGAGCTGTCAGGAAGTCTGATTCCACACTCCTGTTTCCTTACCACTGTACTAATATGCCTACGAGGCCTTTTTGTGCAAAAAAAAAAAAAAAAATAGAGAGTAAATCTTTCTACAGTATGAATTTTGTAAACCTAGAATTATAGAATCCTACTGTGGGAGAGGATCTTGCTGGTTACCTGGACCAACTTCCACCTGTAAAATGATCGAGTCCCTAGTACCCGGTCTCATCGCAGCATCTCCAGGTTCTCACCCGATTAAACAGCTACCCAAACTCTTTGATATACTGAGCCAAAATGTGCTTCTCTTTGTGTGTGTGTTAGTCACTCAGTCATGTCCAGCTCTTTGTGACCCCATGGACTATAGCCTGCCAGGCTCCTCTGTCCATCAGATTTTCTAGGCAAGAAAACTGGAATGGGTTGCCATTTCCTCCTCCAGGGGATCTTCCCAACCCAGGGATCAAACCTAGGTCTTCCACATTGCGGGCAGATTCTTTACCAGCTGAGCCACTAGGGAAGTACTTCTCTGTGAGTTACATCTTTGACCCTATTTGCATCCTTTATGGAGCAAACAAACCAGTCTATACCCTCTACCACAAGATGGCAGTCAGCATTTTGTCAGTGAATTCTCTCCACCATGGCTGAAATCTGATACTCAAGAAGGCAGCAGATCTTAAAAACAATCCATAGCTGAGAGAAAGACCATTTTATTTTAAAACTGTCTCCCTCTAAATCAACACTATATGTTTGAAAGAAGACGGTGGTCAAGGGTTCATATTTCCATTTGCTAGCTAAAAAAGATGTAAACTTTTGCCATTATCATAGAATCAGATTCTCTGTTTATCCCACCCAATGAAGAAGAACTTCTTTTTTTCCGAGGGTTGTCAGCCATATTCTACTGAAGATGGTTCACCCATTGCAACTGGGCAAAAGTAATCCATTCTTTATGGGGCAAATCTACTAAGAGAAGAGGGAAGCTCTACATGAGCGTTTCCTCGTGATGGCCCTCAATTGCTTTTTTACTTAAGATTCATAAATTCTCTTTGATTCAATAATCTATTAATGGGCTGTACTTCATATACAAAGATCGTGCTAATTATCAAAGATTAACTTTGAAATTAGTCTAGTTATGTCCTCCAGAGAGGATGGAAGTAGGCCAAAGAGAATTACAGAGATGTGGTTTCATACAAAGGTTTAATATCAAGCCTAATTCACCCCTACTTCAGGCCATGGAAGTGACTTTCTAAAGATGGGACTGAATAAACTGTAGACAATCAGTTGATTCACAAAGGTCAAGCTTTGATCTTGGCTTAGTTAAACTCATGTGCATACATACATCAATATGCATACCAATAGAACTGAATCTTAGTTTTTAAATTACTTAAATGTAAGTAGATGGTAAAGAATCTATCTGCAATGCAGGAGACCCAGGTTTTGGAGGATCTTATTTATTGAGTACTTATTAGACTTTGAGAAATTGAGCTGGGTATTTTATTTTTATATTTCTTTAATCTTCATAGGCACTTTCTAAGTTAGAACATACATGTACCTTGTACAGATGAGGATCTGAAAACTCTGAGAGGCTAATTAACAATGGTCAAGATCTCTCACCTGGTAAAAGACAAAACTAGGTTTTGATACAGCCTTTTCTCTGCATTAAACTCTTCCCATCACTTAACTTCCTGAATCTGTTTACTTCTCTGTAGAAGTGGGGGTCTACACGCTCTTTATGTATTTTGAATCTTGACAGTCTTTGACTCTAGTATAAATATTTAAATGTAACGACCAGTTCTATTATTATGATTCATTTCACTGCTGGCCAGCCTTTTATGTTTTGACCACACCATGCAGCATGCCCGACCAAGTATGGAACCCATGCATCCCACAATACAATGAGGAGTCTTAACAACTGGACCACCAGGGAAGTCCTTTTTCTTAATTTCAATTATTTTATTGAACAATTATTTCAGTTGGATTTAGCAAATTATAGAATTTCTAATTGGATTGGCTTAACATATCATCATGATTTAATCTTACATTTGTTTTATCTGTAAAGTTAAATATTACAGGATTTAACCCCTGCAGCTCCAAGGTACAGGTTCCCTTTGTTGACAGCAGATGTACTGGCATGCTCTGTCTCCTCCATCCAGGAGACGTACCTCTGCAAGAGTGTTCCTCATATTTGCTTTCTCAAAGGATGGGGAGATAAAAGGACCTACGACCTTTTCCATACTCATCTTCATTTTTGTTGTCACTGGCCTGGTCCCTCAAAGTAGCACTGTTATTGTCTATGTGGGAATGGACCCTAACGTAGCTGGCACTAAAAAATCCTATTGAAGGAAGTTGTGTTGTTATTGCTAGAATTAAGGGGTTGATTCTGAGCATATGGATCATGTTAGCAAAAAGCCTTCCACAGTAAGTGGGGAAATAGCTTATTGACAAACATGGTGGAAAGGTTTGCCTGCATATATCCAAGAGCTTTGGGTTTCCCAGATGGCTCAGTGGTAAAGAATCCGCCTGCCAATGCAGGAGATGCAGGTTCAATCCCAGGGTCGGGAAGACCCCTGGGAGAAGGAAATGGTAACCACTCCAGTATTCTTGCCTGGAAATCCCATGAACAAAGGAGCTTGGTGGGCTATTCTGGGGTACCAAAGTGTCAGATACAACCGAGTATGCACACAAGCACCTTCCAGAGCTTCCTTTCTAAGGAAGGATGTTAGAAGCCTTGCTGTTGAAATACTCCATTTTAGGTTCCTGAGTGCATTTCTTGGAAACTAACAATTCGTCCAGCAGGTGGCAGAGTGTTAACACTCTGTTAACGGCTTTCCATGTTAGGAACTTTCTTAAATTCGGTTGAAAAACAATTTCAGGAAGGATTTGCTTTATATGCATAGTGTTGGAGTATATTTACTTCATTTCAAGCACATGTCAAACATGTTTATTTCATTTTTGGAAATAATTACAAAATTAAATATTTTTTGAGCTTTTATATCTTGTTTGGAGTTCTTTCATTACCTGTATACTCAGTCATGCCTCCTTCCTCCATATATTTAATTATACGCTTCCAATTATTTTTTCTTAGAAAAATAATGCAATAATCCAATTGAAAGTGGATTTTTTTAATATTTCAAGTAGTTATTTTGCCATCTTTAATCCACTCATTTACTGTATTTGCTTAATATTCTTCTAACTGCCCCAGTCTATGCATCTCATTTTCTTGTGTGTGTATGTGTGTGTTAGCGCAAATGAAAATTTTTGGTTACAATAAAGGTAAATTCTAAAGATATACTTGAAATCTCCCAAGCTTAATCAAATTGACAAATTTCTCCACTAACATGTCTTTAAAGGGGAAATGGAAAGATATACTAGGTACACCATGTAGTATATACTGTTTAATCAAGTCATTATTTTGAGAAACAAAGTTGATCAAATGTTCTTACTGGGAAAAATAATAAAGATTCCACATCACATTTTGACATATTGCTGTATTTAGCTAACGTGCAACAAATGATGAACTCCATCATTGTGTTCTGAAGCAAATTGTCGCATTTAATTATGTTGCCAGTTTGATTCCTCCAGAAGATAAGATTTTTAGTGATTGGAACTGAATTGCCTGTTTGCACTGTTTAAAGCACTGCTCCCTCAGCAGCACATGATGATATGGGATGGATTAGTTCATGGATAGCCCTTCTTAAATGCATTTTTCATTGTAATAATATTTAAACACTGCTCATGGTCTTTACATCAGTTACAAAAGTTACAGAACAGTATTAGCTTTGCCTTTCCCACTCACTCTACTTAATAAAGTCTTTGGCAAGCTTTCACTCTGCAGAGGGTTTATCTAGTCAGATGATCTGAATATATTCTAAGATCAACCTTTTAATTTTTTTACATCGATCTTCTCATCTTGATACCCAAACCACAGATCTTAACATAACATTTCATAAACTTCCACAGCCAAGTTTCTCAGTCTCCAGAGTAATAGTCTTCATATTACCAAATATCAGCTTCCTACGTTAGGTATTTTAAATGGTCCACGAGTTGAGAATGCTCAAGAAGCAAACTAGAAATTTTCACAGCTGAGATCTCATTCTTTCTTTTATACCAGATTTCCCCTTTTCTCTCGTCACCTTCCCTAGCTGAAAGAGGTATCAAATTGAGAATTACGAGAATCACCTGAAAAATGTTAGTGCTCTTAAATATAAAATACAAGTGGTCTAAGAGAACTCAATCATCACTTAGTGTCCAACACTGATGTAAATCTCCAGGCAAATTATAATACTCGTGTGCAGTGTGGTCTTGCCTCATTATACACTGGAGACATAGAGCAGAAATCAGTTTAAAGACAGAACATTAAGAGTAACTTTTTGGCTGGACCATATTATTTTAACTGTTTTAGGCAAATTAAATTGGTTACAGCTAATTGCATATTTCTCATAATGAATCACTGGCAAATCCAATAGTGCTAACTAGAACCAAGTCCTGGACATAAGTAGAAGACTCCAAAGTGGTCAACATTTAGGACATCTGCTGTTGCCTAAAGCAAACTTCCTATCTGAGACTCTACTAAATCTACTGCTTCTTGTTATCACATATCAAGCAAAAGGGCTGGTCACAAATATTATAAACAGGCTCTTGATTTAAGGTTGCACCATCACATGAGGTTGAAAGCTAGACAATTTTTTTTTCCTTTTTCGTTACAGTTTTTTGAGTCAGAAAGGTCTTGCTGAACCCCTGGCCTCCAAGTGGAGTCATTTTTCATATGAATTCTTCTTGCTGCACTTCTGAGGTTGCCATGGCAATGAAGGAGAGGCCCTGGCCATAGCCACAGCCAAGTTCTACCAGAGCCACTCAGCTCTCTCTCTTCACCACCTAAGATTGCTCTGAATAAAGAGTTCAGCAGCTAAAACACTAAATGGATTTCATCCAACTCCTTCATTGTAAACATGATAAAACAGCTACAAAAAGGCTAAATGGCCAGCCAGACGTCTTTCCTTGAATAATCACTAGAAATTTAACAATTGGAAATTCTACATCATTTATTTTTTGTTATATATTTTTAACTCATATTTCCATTCAACTTCCTGAAAATAAGGAAATAATTTACACTCAGTGTAACACTCTTTTTACTTGAAAATTTTGATAATCATGCCATTACAATTCTCTGAAGGAAAAAAAGAAAGTACAAATGTAAATCTTCTTAAAAATTCCAGGGGATAATAATTTTAAATATACACAAAAAGAATTTCTTCTAGACTAAATTAGTATTACAGTTATCTTCAATTAACAATTTCACAATACAACATATCATGAATTTTAAAAATTACTAAACATCTAAAGTAAAGCTTTATTGAAAATGTTTCCCTTAATGAGACATGAAATGTTTGGTTTGTGGGGTTTTATTTTTCTATTTTCCTAGTTCTCATTAGTTTATACTATCCATAGGCAAAAATTATATTCTGATAGAAATATACAGAGTTCAACATCCAATTTTATTCATATTTTTAGTCTTTTTGATCTAAGTGATGAGAAAATTTATTAGTATTAAAAAGAAGATGAAATAGAAGGAGTTTTATTATAATCCTGTCCCTCAGTTCTTTGAACTCATCCCTAGTTAGAGGTCAAAATCACATAATGATGGACCATTAAATTAAGAATTATGGGAAAATATATGTTTCTGAGAGAACATCAACAATAATAAAATCATATTTATGGATTTTCCAATATGTATTATGTTCCTCCCTACTCCCATTGTACAACATATTTAAAAAGAAAAAAAAGAATTATGTCTAATCACCTTTCATCTTAACAACTTATTGAGATCCTCCTACAGTTTTATGGAAAGAAAAGAATTTTACTCCACCTGACTTGTAAAAAGATTTGTTAGTCAATCATCATAGTTATTCGGTTTACTTAATACTCGCCATTGATTTCTTCTTACACCTAAAATGTCTACATTTAGGAATTAGAGATCAAACTTCAGTGCTTATCTCTACACTATGTATATCACAAGCTTCAAAGGAAATTGTATTCTATAAATTAACACACAATGTCTTCACGTCACACTAACTGGGAGTTCTGGCTACCAAGGAGAATCTTGGAGCTCTAGCTTTTAATCCAAGTCCACCTGCCAATGCCTGAAGGGTAGGGTTCCCCCAAGCCTCCTGTCCATTCTAGAAAGGTCTATACCTTGAGATCAAGGGGCTTTTCCCTGGCTTCCTGGAAGTTGCGAGGGTCGGTGGAAGAATTCCCATTTCTGGGAATGTTTTGCCCTTTCTTCTCTGCCCTTCCTGAGAGTATGTCCTCCTGTACAATTTTTAACACTCTGTGAGAGAATAGAGATGAGAATGAAGGCACAGAAAGCAGCTTATCCCGAAGAAGAGAACTCAAGTCTGAATCTAGTTTCTTCTCTGTTCTAACAATGCCCTGTAAATTAGAAGCCACTTAGCCATAGGACACATCTTGGGGACCCTCCGAGGCAAGCTCTGAAGCCACACTGCCTGGGTTTGACTTCCAGATTCTGCCATTTACAAACTGGGTGGTTTCAGATAAATTACTGGACCTTTCTATAAATTCATCTGCAAAATGGGACTCACAATAATAGTATCTTTCTCATAGTTTTTACTAAAAGGTAATATGCCACATAAGTAATATGACCATATGATTTATTATTCAAGTACACTTTTGTGAGTGAACAAAGAGGTTGTTAATAATAACATCAGGACCACAGGAGTAAGCCAGGACTTTCCTTGAAAATCCAGAATTATGGATTTGCCTTATCTTAAAACACCTAGCATGATGCCTGGGACCTTGTGAGAGTGAGCTATTAATATCCAATTATATTGTCTGAGGGATTATGGTGAAAATTTTTCTGAGAGTATGGTATTTCATGTTAGTATATTCACAGCTTGTTAATTTGTAGCAGTTTTATCTTTAAAGAAAAGTGTACTCAAATGTATATATTTAAGAGGATCCCTGACCACTGTTTTGGAGCTTCCCATGTGAAGCTAGAGGTAAAGAATCCACCAGCCAGTACAAGAAACACGGGTTTGATTCGAGTTGGAAAGAACCCCTGTGAAGGATATGGCAGCCCACTCCAGCATTCTTGCCTGGGAAATCCCATGGACAGAGGAACCTGGTGGGCTACAGTCCATGGAGTTGCAGAGTCAGACATGACGGAGCATGCTACATATTGCTGATGTTTCCCTCATTTAGCCCCTACCCACAATTTATGCAAGGGGAGAGCAAGCCTGGAGGGTAGCAAGGAGGCTCTTTGTGTTCTTTCCAATCCCTTCACTTGTCTGGTGATGAAAGGGGTGATATGAGGTCGGTCTCACAGTAGCGCAGGACAAGTTTAACTTCAGGAAGTCAATAGTTATTTTTGTTTAGATTTAAAAAAAAATTTAAACGCTGTGTTAAAAATCCAGCAAAAATAATTGGTAAAAGAAGCAAGGACATTCCAGACTCAGAAGTCCCATGAAGTCATCTCTATACCTCTTGCCAGCATAGGGTCTTTTAAAAACATGTTCTCAGGGTCCTGGCCAGCCTAGCATCAGCTGCCCCAAAGATGGAGCTTCCATCATTTCTTTGGCAAAATATCACTGAAGTGCAGAAGACAAGGTCTTCTGACCTGGATTTCTTGGTTTAATATAATCTCAATCCTAAGAGACACCACATTTCTGTTAAACTCACCTTTTAACCAAAATTTGCTTCATTTGAGTCTGTGCGCCTAGAAGCAGAATTGACACAGCATAGTTCAAATTCTTTTAATATTTACCAGCAAAAACTCTTGCTCTTCAAGGTTAAATTTAACAAAACTAGCACTCTACACTTAGCAAGAGGACAGGATTTTTAATCTATATGATGTGAATAACAACAGCATATGAGAAAGTCATATTTTATCAAAAAGTCTAATTTCTTCCTGATAATATCAACAGGAACAGCATTTGTATAGGGCCTCCCAGTTCACAAAGTAAGCCAAGATACATTACCTCATGGGTATTTTATTCTTTCATTTCCACCAATTTAGCATGCGTCAGGTCCCACCTCTTGCACGCCGCAGCCTAAGGAAAAAGCCCAGGCGGTAGACCATGCAGTGTGTTTTCGGCCCCGCTGTGGCAGTCCAGGGAAAAGTGGGGCCAGCTCACAGCTCGCGAAAAGATGAGTTCATGTCCAGCCTGGGAAAGCGGCACAGCGGCCTTTCCTGCTGCTCGGCATGAAATGAACCATGAGCAGCGTGAAATCACTGACCACAGGTGTAGAGATCTGCAGTGACATAAATATCTTTGCTGTTTAGCAGTTGGAGGAAGGCTGTGGGAAGACTTGCCACAAGCCCCTCCCGGGCAAGTCTGCCTTTATAAAGAAATGGTCATTTCAGCTGCATTGTTGCCAAGGATGCAACAATACCAACTTCCATGTAAAAGACTCATGAAGAAGAATTAGAGAAAGATGTAGGTGACTACTTCTCTCTGGTCATTCTAAAGAAAAAAGAAAAAGCAAAAAAGAATCCATTAAGGACAAAACTGGTGTGTTCGACCACAAACACTTAAACTCTTCTGTACGTTCAAAATAAAATCTTCATAAACAAGATTTACAAAGACAAAAAAAAGGCAAAATTATAAGCTCTATGACAGGGAAATTATTAACAATACAACTATATAAAGTGTTTTAAAATTATGAATTTAACATATGAAAATATGCAAAGAAAATAGCAACTCATCAAAAGGATGAAGGGAAGTCTCAACAAAATATATGCAGATGTTCAAATTCACTAATAATATGGGAATTAATGCAATAAATATACTGTATTTGCCTGTTAAGCTGGAAGGCTTCTATGAAAACTATAATATCCAGTCTTATTTAGGATTTAAAACAGGGAGGCTAAACCATCTGATTTCAATTTTAATGCTTCTCCCATTTTATTTGATATCAAACCAGAATTTGTCTGTTTTATTTATTCATATCCACATTGTGTTTGGTTCTTATCAATGTAAGCAGATTACAGTTAGATTTTTTAACTGAAGTAAAAATTATTGTTTTTTAATGGGAAAATATATTCCAACTATGTTTATTGTCACAAATGCCTTGTAACAGACCATAGGGATTTATTTAGAATTTAAAAGATCCCATTTATAGTGGATGGGCACAGACCAAGCCCTTTCAGAAGAGTGGCTAGTTCCAGTCACACAGTAAACTCCGTATTTGTAGACAGAGGAATTGAATGAAATGGAATTTGACTTGCACTTTGCCAAACTACTTTCATTTGTTAGCGTTCAAGTCACAACCTTCAGATGCCCTCTAGCCCAGATTATCTGACATATACTAAGAGAACAGAAAACAAAACATGCCAGCAGCTGATTTCTTAATTACAAAAATATTTGATGTATTGTTCTGAAGTCAATATCTAATGCAAATGCAGCAGTGAATGTATCCTATCAGTTCATTTAAATTCTGTTGCTTTTTTATCTTAAAAAGAATTCAGTGCTCAGTTTCATTTACAAAGCAATAATTTGATTTTGTTAGTTGGGAGTTTATAATCCAATTTGTATCTATTGTTCAGCCCAGTAGAGTGAATTTGCATGGCTATCACAGCTTACAAATCATGGAAGCAAAACACATATGAAGTTTTGCAGTCTTTGTAAGACTACAGTGAGTTTTAATGCCAATCACTTGTCATTTTTCTTAATGAAATTGAATTTTTACTACTGATACTGAACTAATTTTCTATTGGATCCTTCTTGATTGATTATAAATGGGGAAAGAGTATGGTTGAATTAAGTTCTTCAGCCCAGTGGAGTGAATTTGCATGGCAATCATAGATTATAAATTATAAACTCAACACACATCTGAAGTTTTGTGGTCTTTATAAGGCTATAGCAAGCTTTAATGCCAAGTTGCTTGTCACTTTTCTTAATAAAATTGAATTTTTTGCTACTGATATTGAATTGTTTTCTATTATATCCTTCCTGATTGATGATAAATAAGGAGAAGAGAAGTTGAATTAAGTTGATTGACACAGGAATGCTAATGTTTATATATTCCCATTCTGTGTCATACCACTTAAAATATAAAGAAGACATATCTTTTCTTTAGAGTTGTGCAGTTTGAGCACATGTTGCTTTTAAAAAATGGACAAGTGGGGATTAAACAAAACAAATTGCTTTAAAGGAACAAGAAAAAGTAGACTGTACTAGGCTTTTAAAATAAATTGGTTGTCTTTGGACACCAAATTTGCCTCCACTTTTCATGTTAATGAAAGCATTGGGTTAAAGATCAAAATAGAAAATATATCAGCAAAATAAACTTTTTACTGGATCGCAATTCAAACAAAATTTTATCTCACGTTTACATTTATGAGAAATGTTGCATGTCAGCATGAAATACTTTCAGCCACATTTTACCAAAGACAGAATTACCATATTTAAGTGCACAGTGTACTTTTCTACCCTCTGTGCAAGAGAACCCTACCCTAATTGATGACCCCTCTCTTCTTACTTAATGTACTCATGGGTTTCACAGGTACTCAAAACTCACCAAGTCCATAACTGAACTGCCGGCCCCTCAAACCCTGCTGAATTAATCAGTATTTTTGATTGTATACAACAGAGACTAATTTGTAGTCTTCTTAGCAACCAGTATTTTGTTGGGAGGCTCCTAGGGTAGCTTATAGAAACTGAAAGCAGCTGTGCTCTACCCTCTCCCACCCCACCCTCTGGGGACTAGAACTAGACGTTGAAAACCTGCAAGAAGCCTGGCAGTCCTTTCCAGCTCTCAACTCTATAGCTCTCTGCTTGTTTGCTTTCTTCTGCTGTAGACCCGCGATGTCCATGATGGGAAACAACTGCCCCAGAAAACTTTTGACATGGGTCCTCCAGTTCAGGCCATACAAAGACATGGACTTCCTCTTTCTTCTTTTCTCTAGACTCTTGTCATAGGAAAGTTTCTTCCAGTTCCCTGATTAAACCATGCTCTCCCCCATTACCATCACGACTATTGCCAAGGATTGCTCGTCACCCAGCATGCCTTTGCCTAACCAACCTAGAGATCTTTGGGCTTTCAACTTAAAAGTCATTTCCTCCAGGAGACCTTCCCTTAATTCTTAGAACCTCCATTCATTTGCACAACAAAATTTTACTGAGCACCTACTACCTACTCTAGGTCACAATGTTGGGACTGGAAGAACACTGGTCTCCATCTTGATGGAGCTTATGGTCTGTGTGTGTGTGTGTGTGTGTGTGTGCATGCTCAGTCACTCAGTCGTGTCCAACTCTTCCAACCCCATGGACTGCAACCCACCAGGCTCCTCTGTCCATGGAATTTCCCAGGCAAGAATAATGGCATGGGTAGCCATTCCCTTTTCCAGGGGATCTTCCCAAGCCAAGGACTGAACTGGGGTCTCCTTCATTGCAATTCTTTACCACTGAGCTACTGGGCAAGGAATGTTTAAACATATAATAAATACAATAGAGGACAGCAATAGGATAAAGAATAATAGGGTGATCGGAGGAGGCCTACCTACAGAGGTAATACTTCCGCTGAGACCTCTGAAAGACAGACGAATCAGGGTTCTGATCCAAAGAAAGGAATCAGAATATGCACCAGCTCTATGGTTGTTTGAAGGCTTGAAGGGAGGCCAGTGTCCCTCAAGACACCGAGAGCATGAACTAGCCAGTGGTCATGACAGAAAATGAGATCACCCCCCAAAGAGGTGGTGGAGCAGAGGTGAGCCCTATAAGTGATCTATCCACAAGATTTGGATACAGATACATTTTGCTTGACTGGTAGAATATTTTTATTATCTTCTTTAAAAAAAAGTTAGTGCATTAGGCAGGGCAGTACTCCACACTCCACAGTTAGATCAGATTCAGACATTTATGCTTCTTGCCAGTCCCCAGAATTCCATTTGAAAGGCATGGGAAACAAGTTGGACTGGCTGTTGGGCATTCTCTTTCTCTGGATCTGTGGAAACACATAATGCCATATTTAAAGTCTTTGAGATTGCTAATATAGTGGTAAGAGTGGAATCCTGGAGCCACAGTGGAATCTAGCTCAAGATGGACATGAGAACTGATCTCATCTTCTCACCCTTGTTGTAGGCTGGCCTTTTTATTTCTCTGGATAGTAAATGCTCTGAAATTATTTATATAAGGAGATCATATAACTTTTAGGAAGTGCTCTTAAAAGTTCTTTCAATCTTATACAGATAGTCTCAGAACTGATTTTTTTTCTTCTTTTTATACAAGATTTCCATATCAGTATAACTTGCCTCATTTGCTGCCTACATTGCTTACAGTAAAATTTTAACTCAATATGTTAACCCCTGCATCTACTCTAGACAAATAATATATTTTAAAACTATCTGGACCAATGTCCCTCAAATTTTTAAACTTAAGTCTGACAATCTTAGCTAAGTGATGATATTCTTATAAAACACTTAAATACAAACAACAATATTGCTTTAGGGGTTGTAGCTAATTATATTTTTGTATTCTTTTCAGACAGTTTATTCATCATTCATGTGTGTGTGTGTGCGTGTGCACACAGGCCAACTGTGTAGTATATTTCTTTATCAAAGGAATTCCCATCATTTTACCTTTAACTGTTCCTCCATGAGACTAGTGATACCTGGAATTGTTTATGACCAGTTTCTATCAATTATCAATGACACTTTTGGGGAAAAAAACATGCTTGGCAACTAAAAATCCTACATTATTTTGATATATATAATAATTAAATTCTAGGAAAAAATATTTGAAAAATAACTTGAGGTGACAATTGTCAGTTGCAAAAAGAAAACATTAAGAAAAAGATACATCCATTCAGACACATACAACTGTCAAAATCAAAGCTGAGCTAAATTGGAAGCACAAATAGAGTTGTACAAAACTAATTCTAGCTTAATATTCTATAAAGAAGGCATAAATACCCTCTTTGGGGATGATTTTCTTCAGCAATTAGGACTAAAGGAGATAATGAAATTCACTAGGTCTTCCATACTTTTTCTTTAATGTTATGTTTTACATTCTCATTTGTTTTGATATATGCTCAATATCTGACAAGGCAGGAGAAAATAAAATAAGGAACCAATTTTTTGGTTCCTTTTTACCCCTATATTATAGTTCAGATATACATTAGGTCTCCTGGGGAGGTACTTCTCAATAGACTCTGATGTACTTTAGTAAAGTCAAACACATTAAATGCTTTTCTTTATCAAATTGCTGAACTGAAAGGAAAAAATACAAGAAAATTAAGAAATCACTAGACATATAATCCATATAAACGTATAATCCAAATCAGGAAAGAAGTACGTCACTCTGCTTATTTAACTTATATGCAGAGTACAGCATGCGAAATGCCAGGCTGGATGAAGCACAACCTGGAATCAAGAATCCCGGGAGAAATATCAATAACACCAGATATGCAGATGACACCACCCTTATGGCAGAAAGTAAAGAAGAACTAAAGAGCCTCTTGATGAAAGTGAAAGAGGAGAGTGAAAAAGTTGGCTTAAAGCTCAACATTCAGAAAACTAAGATCATGGCATCCGGTCCCATCACTTCATGGCAAATAGATGGGGAAACCATGGAAACAGTGAGAGACTTTATTTTAGGGGGCTCCAAAATCACTGTAGATGGTGACTGCAGCCATGAAATTAAAAGATGCTTGCTCCTTGGAAGAAAGCTATGACCAAACAACACAGCATATTAAAAAGCAGAGACATTACTTTGCCAACAAAGGTTCGTCTATCAAGGTTTTGGTTTTTCCAGTAGTCATGTGTGGATGTGAGATGGACTATAAAGAAAGCTGAGCACCGAAGAATTGGTGCTTTTGAACTGTGGTGTTGGAGAAGACTCTTGAGAGTCCCTTGGACTGCAAGGAGATCCAACAAGTCCATCCTAAACAAAATCAGTCCTGAAGATTCATTGCAAGGACTGATGCTGACGCTGAAACTCCAATACTTTGGCCACCTGAGGCGAAGAGCTGACTCATTTGAAAAGACCCTGATGCTGGGAAAGATTGAGGGCTGGAGGGAAAGAGGACGACAGAGGATGAGATGGTTGGATGGCATCACCAACTCAATAGACATGGGTCTGGGTGGACTCCGGGAGTTGGTGATGGACAGGGAGGCCTGGCGTGCTGCAGTTGATGGGGTCGCATAGAGTCGGACATGACTGAGCGACTGAACTGAACTGAACTGAACTGAATATAAGCTATGTCTTATAATTAGAATAAATGCTGATTACACTTGGAGAAATAGAGCATAAGCATAGCATTAAAAATCATAGGTCAGCAAGATTCAATGACAGTGAAACTCACACTCATTTTTCTGTGTATTCACATGAGAAGTTGTGGGGAAACTGCTATGAATATCCATAAACTAATCTGTAAATAATGTTGAGAGGCAACGGAATTTTCCATTAGAGAGACTGGCATCACGTCTCTATCACCAGTTTAATGATATTAGTAAGATTCCCTGAATCTCACTTTCCTCATGTATAAGATGAAGGAAGTAATCAATCTCTACTGGTTTTTATGTAGAGTGAGACACTGTTTCAAATAGCCATTTCTGCAGGGGATCTTCCCAACCCAGGGATTGAACCCGAGTCTCCTGCATTGGCAGACAGGTTCTTTAGCACTAGCACCAGCTTGGGAAGCCCAATAGCAACTGCTATTAAATAGACATTAGGAAGGTAAAAGCAAACTGCCATCAAATGACCCTAAGATTTATTTCCCAAAAAATAACATTTGTAGCCAAAAAAAGTTGAATACTTTCAGAATTTACTGAGCAAGCAGGAGGAAAGACTCTAAAATGATAGTGTATCCGTAAAATTTAGATCTACTTAGCTATTAAACCTCATGAGCAAAGGCCCCTAATTCCTGCTCTTCTTCATTCAGAGTGAACCCACAATAAAATGATGAAATGAACACTCTTTTATATAAGTGTATTTCCCCACACTAACTTTCCAATTTGTGTCTAAGCATCCAACAATACCAAGTCTTTTTTATCTTTCCTTCAATACCGTCCCCCATTGAAACCTCATCTTTGATGTTTTATTAACACAAAATACAAAAACCAATAGCAACTTAATGTTTGATCCCTCCCATTGGTCTTGACATTTCAATATTTCAGTTGAAAATTTGAAGCATCTTTTATAAAACATGTCAGGCTTCTGAAGGAAAGGATGCCAGATTACAACCTCCTGCGAAAATAAAGTCATCCTGGATAATTACTGCTGAGTCATCTCTTGGGCCCTTGAGTTAATACAGGAGAAATGAGTGTCCATTTGACATTCTTTTAACTTGTTCAAATGAAAATCATATATTGATTTTCTTCTATTTAGAATCCCTAAATGTTATTAAATAAAATAAGAATAAAAATGAAAAAATTGGCCCCCCTTTTACGCTTAAAAATGCCAGCTCCCAGGTGACTTTTTAGAGAAATATCATCTTTAATCCCTGAAACGTCACAAGATATGTTTCTGGAATGTCAAGACCTAGGAAGGAAGCACCATTATCATACTTGGTTTGTGAAAGCTCAAGAAAGAAAAGTAGTTACCGTTGAATAGGTAGTTATCTGCAGAGCTGAGTTTGGGATCAATTTATCGATTCAATAGACTATTTACTGAGTGACTGTTATGAGCTAGGTCTCCAACCACCCAGAACTGTTGGGCATTCCCCTATTATTGCAGGATTTCCTATCTGCTTGTCCTTGGTTTGGCAGAGCAATGCAACCCTTCATTACTCTAATGCCATGAATTGACCAAGGAGAAAGAGGGCTTTGGCTCCTCCAGCTTGCATTACTCCTCAAAGCCCAAAGCCCTGGCCTATACTGGGTGATCCCCCCGGCCTGTGCCTAAAAGAAAAGGAAAAAAAAAAAAAATCAAAGCTCTTCTCTTTGATCCTAGAGCTGTAAATCCCCTGAAGGCTTTTATTCGACCACCATTCTTTGAGCAGAAAGGTAGTATTTGAAATTGGTTAAACTAACTAAGGGAGTTTTGAGTCAACCAACTGGAACATGTGATCACTTTCTTCCTAAATTTAAGTCCAGCCCTAATTTCAACCACCATGATCCAAAGAAGCCTTGGTTCTCTGGCTCCTATGTATACGAGGGTCATATGAAGGGAAGCCAGAGCACCATTTTCCCCACTGGTTTGGCAGTAAATTGATCTTTTATAAAGAATATCAGCCCAAGGAGTTGATCCTACATGTAGTTTGCCCAGCATCTCTGCATTGATCAGGAAATGGGAAGTTATCTTTCACACCATTGACACTGCTTTTCTGCTTTGATGTGAGCAGTCAAGACTCTGTGATATAGATGTGTATTGAATTCCTGCAGAGTCCTCTGGGTTTTTTGGCAAAGGAGCACCCCGTCCTTTTTTATTCTAAAGAATTGCTCCTATAGGCCGCAAGCTGCCCACCAGTCCAAAACCTAGCCAGATGGACAGTTAGTGGGTCTTTTCTAGTTTGGGAACCATTCCAGTTCTGAAACAGTGCCTTAATAATTCTGTTCCATGTGTATCAGCCATTGACTGAGGTTTTGGCCCACCATGAAGAGCAGTTATGCTGCTTTCTCATTACTGGCGTTATCCATATGTAAAGCATCCTGTCAATAAACTCGATTCTCTGCTCTTGGGGTCTTTTTGAACCTAACCTCCTGAATATCTGCCCAAGGTAAAAGGAGATGCAGTAAACATTGAAAATACAACAGAAGCACTTTCAAAGATACAGTAGTGACTAGTGGGTAGTGAAGGAGACTTTCAAGGGTTTTCTCTGTCTTCTGCACTGTCCCACCCTTGGAGCTAAACTCTTCCAACACTGAATATCATCTCTTTGGGGCTTGTGGGTATAACTATTCAGTATAGAGCCTGTACTTGTTTTAGAGAGACTTACTCATGCAGTATCTTCCCAAAATTGATAAGGAGGAAAATAGTGAGAACTTTGATCAGTTTTCCACTACTTTTATTCATATCACACAGTTATGGGAATGATTTCTGCATGACTACCTATAGATTGTATTCAAGCATATGCAATAGGGTTCATACTAACAAAATTCATGTTCTTTCTACAGTTTGTATAGGTTGTTTTTCTAAAACTTTAGAAGGATATTTTTAAGTCAGTGTGTTAACCACGCCATTGGCTTTGCTGGTCTATTTATTCAGTATATGAAATATTCTTCAGCTGTAATTTAAAAACAACTATTGTGATAATTCATTGATGACAATTTCATCATATTAAAAATTCAGCTAAATTGAATTTTTGTTGAAGTATAGTTGATGTACAGTACTGTGTAAGTTACAGGTATACAATATAGTGAGTCACATTTTTAAAGATTATACTCCATTTATAACTGTTATGAAATGCTGGCTATGTTCCCTGTGTTACACACTGTATCTGTGTAGCTTATTTTACACATAACAGTTTGTACCTCTTAATCCCCTACCTCTATATTGCCCCATCCCCCTCCCATCTCCCCACTGGGGAAGGAATTTTGATTAAGACTTTGGCCACTAAATCTTTGGGTTGTTTCAATTAATCTAAAGCTAGAGAGTTCCTTTTGTTGGTTTGCTTTTAAGCTTCCATTAGCAGTGGCTTTTACAATTGGCACTGTTGACATGGAAACCAGTATAAAGAATGAACAGAATAAATGAAGTAGGATTAAAAGAATGAAAATATAATCAAATGACCACATAATTCACATTTCCATGAAATTCTGGAATTACCTTGAAGAATACATAAAAACTAATTCAAGTAAAAGAACTGTTTTTCCTGTTGACTCCCTGGATTGGCAATTTGCTGATTTCTCCATCCTCCAAGATGGTTTGTAATTTTCAGCTCTTTTTTGATGTGTAAAGGAAATATATGATTCAGGGAAATATTCCTGAAGTCATAGAGCATGCAAGATGGACATATGGAACACCAACGGCTATAATTTAGCATCTCAGGTCCCTGCCAGTATTCAAAGACTTTCACACCACCTCAGCCTAGGTTACCACATTCAACAATTTCCCTTCCACTCTTGCCTAAAGCAAGTTCTTCACAGAGCGAAGTCACAGTTAGCGTCCATACAGTGCTATGTTGATGAATTTTTTTTATTTAAATACATTTTAATACATTCAAAATGAAGAAATGCCCTGTCCATAGCCAAACAATGTTTTAAATTACAAGTATAATATAAATTATAATAAATTGTTATATTCCACTATGTTCTCTCTGGAGAGCCTTTTTTCCAGGCACCTCCATTTAGCTTACAGCAGAGGTTATCAAAATTTAGGTTGCATGGGAATCATCTGGAGGGTTTGTGTAGAAGCACCGATTGCTTGGACTACCACCAGCTTTTGGCTCAGTAGGTCTGGGATGGAGCCAAGGAATTTGCATATCTAACAAGTTCCCAAGCAACGCGGATGCTGCTGGTCAAGCAACCACACTTGAAGGACCACTGGCTTAAAGGACCATCCATCCTGCTAGGCTTAGATTTCCCATCGCCCACCCATTTGAAAACCTCTAAAATAAGCAAAAAATAATAAGATTTTTTCTCAGCTTTATTGAGATATATTGACATGTAATATCGTCTAAGTTTAAGATGTACAATATGTTAATTAATGAGCAAAGAATTTATGTAAGGATCCAAGACAGTTAGATTATTGATAGGAGGTACTTTGAATAGCATCTAATATTACTTTTTCCTTCTGGAAATTCAGAAGTTATTTTCCTAGACAATGCTGGAGTCCGCAGTCACCAGCACCTGTGTGACTAATGCCCGTCTGTGCTCCCTGGAGCCTTGCTAATAAGAATATGTCAAGGATCTTTAATGAATTTTAAGATGCACCACTTATGGATAATCTTAAGAGCTTTTTACATAAAGGAAATTATGGGCCTCCTGTCTAATATATAACATTAATCCAAATAAATGAAATAGAACCAACCCTTTTGTGGAATGTGGCATTAAAGTTCAATTCAAAGGTGAGGATGAAGTCTATAGTTACATAGTCTATATAGCTTCTAGAATGTAAAAACTGGTCCACCTTCTTGGGTCCCCAAGTAGGGGAAGGAGTCAAGAAGGAGTAAGGGAGTATTCTCCACTGTCAGGAGACCACATATCTAATGTTCCCATAAAATTAGCAGAGCAGAAGCAAAATCTGAATGTTTTAATTTATAAATTCACAACCTGTGTCTGCCACTGATTTCCTAGGAGGACCACTTGACATCTCAAATATTGTATTTTTTCAGTTCCATTACAAAGGCCAATTATATTGACCTCCCACATGATTATGTGAGAAGACAGTTAGTGGAAAAGAGCTCTTTTCAAACTTAACTTTCTATACTACAAATAATGGTCAGAGTACTTATTGGTCTATCTTTTCTCAATTTGGTTAACCAATTTGCCTGAGAGTTCGTGCTGTAAAAGATGAACACTGATAGAGAGCAGTGGGGGAAAAAAAAAAAAAAGAACTCTATTTTACATGCAAAAATGTAGAAATAGTGAGGTTTAGAGGCTTTTTTTTATTATAAGGGGAGTATAAATTGAATGGTTAATCTAGACTCCAAGGAAGATTTTACCTTCGCATATATTAACATTAATTTATTGTGTTATTTTTCCAGCGACTAAGTGTTTTAGACTGGTAATCGCTGACTTTGCCCAGACCTTAGTCATCCCTCTGTTCATTGATTCATTCACTCATTGAACAAGTACTAATACCTAGTGTTCTGTTTGAACTATGGTGGAACTGTCCCTTGATCTTACATTCTATCAAAGTTATGTAAGACCAAGATACAAGATGTTCAAACATGAAATTAAAAGAAATTAAAAAGATAAATGAAAAGATAACTGGCATATGTGGGCTGATTTAAAAATAAATGAAAAATCATATTGTCAAATATGCAGTTTGATGGCTCTTCAGATTGCTACTTTACTTTGAAACTAAATTAAACACATACTTACATCTTTTGCTGTATGTCCACTTATCAAATTTCATTCATTAATCTATTTATCCATATATGCAACAGGCATTTGAATAAGTGAATCTTCCCATAATCATATTACAGGCCAGTGCATATACCATTATAAAGCCCAGCATTTCTCCAGGAGGTGTTGGAGACCAAGGTTTCCTACAGAAATAAAGCCAAGCATTCCTCTTTCACAAAATCTCCAATTAAATTGGATAAATACTATATACCAATTGCAGCCTAAGTTAGCAACTTAACTGAGGGTGAATACTTCTTCAAGCCAAGTATTTGACAGAACATTAGTGTTAATGAACTCTAATCTTAGGAAATTTCACTGCAGCTTTTTGTTTGTGCTTCATTTGTTCCTTAAAGGCTAAATTTGAGTAAGATATATTTGTAGTTCTTTCCCATTAAAGTCTTTTGAAATTATATTACATTTTCAAATAAAGTAACCAATTTTGATAAATTTAAATGGAGAATAATGTTTTAGAGTTTGTAATTCTCCAGGCAAGAATACTGGAGTGGGTAGCCATTTCCTTCTCTAGAGGGTCTTCCCCACCCAGAGATTGAACTTAAGTCTCCCACATTGCAGGCAGATTCTTTACCATCAGAGCCACCAGTCACACATTTTAAAATATTATAACATAAATTTTAAAATTTCACAGCAGTTTCCCAAACATTATTGAAAGTGTACTTTGGACCGAACTCCATGTAAGGCTCTGGTTATGCAGCAATGAGTAGGGTATGGATGTGGATCTGAAACTGATTAGGCGAGTGTTAGCCTTTGTTGATAGTGTACAGAATTTATATAAATATAGACTTAATTTTGGACTATTCAGAGGTGTCAGAGCATTTACTGATTGGTTTTAGACTCTGAGGGGAAAAAAAGGCTAGTATTTCAGAGCAGTAGACAATGGCGTCTTAAACTCTGGAACCTAAAATAAGCTATTAGATTACTTCACTGCTTTAATAAGCTTACTAAATTAAATTTTAATAGTTCACACAATGAATAACAGAAACTTCATCTCTGTAATTAAAACTGAGCAGGTCTGTTTTCTCCAAAGATGCCTCAGCTTTAATCATTTTAACCCTGAAAATAGATTTTTCTCTCCCACTAGGGCTAACCTACATGAAATAGCACATAATTCTGCCCTCATGTAAAGAGCTTTGATTTAGTGAAGTGCTTCCATTGTTTATACTTATTTTTTATAAGAGCTGTGGGTCATTATTGTTTTGTCCCAGAAGCTTACATATAGACACTATTAGCTAACCCTAGCCAATAGTTTGAAGTGGCCAAAGATTGTTTTTGATACTTTCTCTTGAGAACCATTCAGTCATTTTCTGAAGATGTCTGCTTACTTCAGTTGCTTGTCATCTTTAATCAGATGACAATTTTTTAAAATTTTTAAAGAAAAAATGTTGTTACTCAAAAATCACAAAATTAAATAAATATAAAAGAATTAAATTTTCAAATGACATTTTTAAAAGTGCAGAGCATGTGTACTTCGGAAATCATTTAAAGTTTAAAACTATATGAAATCTTAAAATAACATGTAATGGAGAAAGATGATATTTAAATGTAAATGTATACCTTTTAATAAACATATTAACTTATAAAACATATGTCATACATATAAATTTGTGTGAATGTGTACTTATATTTATATTTGATACATAAATATGACAAATATTATGTATATACATATATATGTTTAGTCACTAAGTCATGTTCGACTGTTTGTGATATCATAGACTGTAGACCACCAGGCTCCTCTGTCCATGGGATTTTCCAGGCAAGAATACTGGAGTGGGTTGCCATTTCCTTCTCCAGGGGTAGTTCTGACCCAGGAACTGATCTCCTGCAATGATAGGCAGATTCTTTACCACTGAACCTCATGGGAAGCCCATATATATATATATCCCCTCTATAATTCACTCATTTGCCAAACCACCTATTTGACAGAGAAAGAAGATATTTTATCAAATGATTTGAAGTTCTGTTAATTCTTAGAGGTTTTTGCATACAATTCCTTCTTGTAAAGAAAAATATATTTCATAATACAAATCCAAATATGAAGAAAGAGAGCAATCATGAAGAAAAAGTAGATTTTTCTAAAAACTATTTTATTCTTTTATATTCTTATTCGTAGTTTTATGCTCTTTGGAACAATTTCCTTCATCTTGTATCAAGGCATAGCTAACCTAAGGTCAGGTATTCTAGGAACAGAGTGATTCAAAGCTAGAATTTTGGTATTTTATACTTGTTCACAACTTTAAACTGTCAAACATAGACTCTCTCTCTCACCTTAATCTCTTAATTTCTCCTAGGATTAAGAACTAATTTCTCCCCAACATAGTAATTTTTTTTCCCAAGAGCACACGGTCACTTCACTATGTAGAATGAAGTTGACAACTATTTTCATTTGGGACTATTGAAGACAAATTTTAAATCAATTTTTCTAGGTTTTAAGTACTAAGAAGGGAAATATCTTAGAATTTGATTAATTCAGGGACTCACTCATGGATGAAGTGTTCTCGAACATTCATTTAACAAATAGCTTTTAAATTACCATATTCTATTACATTTCAAGGAGTTAAGTGTTGTGAAGCAACATTTTTTATAATTTCTAATTTAAAATATTAACATTAATAATCCATCTGAAACTTATTGACATATTGGGAAGGAAGAAGAAACCAAAATTTCTCCCAAATGGCCTTGCAGTTGTTACCTACCATTTATTAAGTAATCCATCTTATCCCTACCAATCACTTTTACCCTACAATAAACTTTCACAGGGAGTTAAACTTATTTATGGATTTTCCATATAGATATATTAAAACTAATCCCTTTTACACTTCTCCTTTGGTCAATGTTTTTCTCAACAAGATTTCTTTATCTTGGATAGAAAATACATCCTCATTAAAGCTATCAGAAAGTGAGGGGTCAGTGAGTCAGGTTACCCTCATAGACACAAGGAAGTCCAATGTGTATGTGTGTGTTTAATATTGTCAATTATTACAGTTATATTTTAAAAGTCTCTTTCAAGACTAGAAATAATAATCATTTATGATTAGTACTAATCATTCATGGTTTATAATAATAATTTTTTAATCTTCCCGACTATGTGAAGAGGTATTATAATTATCAATACCATCTAAATTTTTTAGGATGAGTATTTGTCTCAGAGATGCAGGTCATTAGCTCAAGACTAAATGGCTAACAAATAACAAAAAGTGATCTCAAATCTAACACAGATCTTGTGACAGTAATTCAAAGCTCTTTCTAATACTTCAAATTCCTAGATTTGGAAGCATTTTCAGAGTTTTGGCTTTGTGCCTAGCACTACAATAAATGTTGTGTGGTAGGAAAAAAATCTTAAGTTCTGACTCCCTAGGTTAACAGTGGAATCACCTCTAAAGTGATTAGACTGAGCAGAGGCAAAACTGTGAAGTAGTGGCTTATCGTATCACTAGCTTGGCATCTTTATATTGACAGTGTTCTCACTTCAAACACCAGCCATTTCATGCTCTCGTGGTTCTAATGAGCAAACAACACATCAATGTCCCATTCAAGTCTGTCTTCCTTGGACTTTGTCTCATGCTATGAACCATAGTTCCTTTTCACTTTCAGTGCTGTGAATTTACAGCTCTGTATCCTAATGGAGTCTCCAGTTGCATAATAAAGAGTTGCCGGGGTCCAGCCCCGGCGGGTCCGGGGGTTTTGAGGGATGAGTGGCATCCGCGAAGAGCTGAGCGGAGTCAATGTGTTGATGGAGCAGTCTCTCTCGTTTATTGTTGTTGGTTTACAGTTTTATAGCCAAAAATCATCCCCATTGCATCATGACATCACCTATCATTCTATACAATTTTTTGTTTTCTACCTTCCTTAGCAACCTTATCATTGAGCTCATTCCCCAATCTATCATGAAACATTCCCCTTGCAGAAGTCAGATTTCTGCGTAATCAGATTTAACAATAGTATGTTTACCATTTGAATGTCTTCAGCATACTTCATTCAATCATGATAAGTACATCAATCTAAGTAGAAAGGTTACATTTCTCTTCTCAGGTGCAATTATGTACAAGCTAGAGGGAAGGGCTTAAGCTTGAAACTGCTTTATTCTATTAACCTCAAACACTACCTGTCTCATTCTGTTCTGACACTCCAGTTCTTACGAGGAAAGAGGACAAAGAGACAGTCTAGCAGCACTGCTTTAGCAATAATACCCTATTAACCTTATAACTACTATAATGAATCCCTTTGTCTACACTCTCCTAAAGCAATCAATGTCTCCAACTATGCTGGCCACAGTTATGAGCATTCCTAAATCCCATTCCACCCTGGTCTCTTCAAGGAAGGGAGCCTCCTCCGTGGAGTGGTCGGGGGAGTGGGAGGTGGAAAGGTGACCCAAGTACGAGCCTTCCGGTGGTGGCTTTGCCATGACCCCCAGAGAACTCTTGGTAAACTCCCCAGTAATGAGTAGGAGGTGTAGTAATCTATTTAAATGTCCCTTTTATTCCTCCTTTGTCCTCAGGGAAGGGAATTCACCTTCCCGAATCCTCTGGTCGATAAGGTCTGGGGGAATTATCTCAGGACGAATTCTTTCTAACTGGGACTGACCTACTGAGATGAGCTAACATTCCGAGCATGGACAGAACTCCCAAGAAAAATACCAGGAGAGGCCTTGCCTGAGATGCCCCGATAAAGAAAGTCCACTTTACAGTTTCCTTCTTAGTCTCGTGACCTTGTCATCTGAGCAAGAGAGCATCCTGATGGCTCCCAGCAAAGAGTGATATACCAAAATCCTTTCTTCTTGGCCATTTTTACTTTATGAAGGACTTCTAGTAACTATTACTTTTTTATTATTAAAGAAATATATCATTATGGGAAACTTCACCCATTATCCTAAAACTTTTGATAATCTTAATCTTTGCTTAGATAAATATAAATAGATGTAGATATATACACTATAGGGAGAAATAAAACAGTGGAAAGATGTGAGCTCTAATCTCTTCCTTAGCATTTATAACTTGGGTAATAATGGCAAATTTCTTTGGCTGCTAGTTCTATATCTAGCCTATATACATATGATAAAACATGGTCAAGTTTCACTTATCTAAGCCTCATTTCTTTATCTACAATATAAATATACTTACATTTGTTATACTCATTAAGGCTTGTTGGGAGGTACAATTGAGATCATGTGTATAGAAATCAATTGCAAAAAAAAAAAAAAAGCCCCTTCATGGGGCTTTTGGTTTGCCTTAAATGTTTCTTTTTTTCTCGTAGCAGTCTCTACTGCCTTCTAATATTTAGGTGCCACTTCCCATGTACAGTAATCATACAATGGAAGGAAAGCGGCTATCATAAATGATGTCAGTGTTGCCATGTATTGAGGGAAAAAAAATGATACAAGTGTTATTCCCAACCAGAAGCGTTCTGTGGAGTCATGTTGTTCTCTTGTGTATGTACAGAACTGATGTTGTCAAACTGTGTGGCGCTCTTCAAGGCATCCTGAAGTGCCTCATCCTCTTTTGAACAAGAGTTGCCTTTTAATCAGACTGCTCAGATCATCTATATACGTCATAGTAATTCACACTATCAAAAGTATAATTACCATAAATATTTTAGGATCTCCAGCTGGATTTAATTAAACAAGAGAGTCCCCCCAAATGGTTGTCAGTTCCATGTAAATTCTATGAAGATCCTATGTATGTTTTTAAGATTCTGAATTAATTTCATTACCAATTATGGTACCATCAAACAAAAGACGTGTTTTTCTAAAGTGAAGAAATCATTCATCATGAATATGGGGGAAATGAAAACATAGACCATAGATTCAGAAAAACTTGGGTTTGAATTTGGACTCTACCTCTTACTCAATGGAAGACTTTGAGTAAGTCTCTTAATCTCTCTGGGTGCAGTTTCTGCCTCAATAAAATGTGCCACATACCACATGAAAGTAAATTATGTGATACCTGGCCATACCGGGCATCCAACAATTTTAAGACATCATTAGCAGTACCCTATGAATTCTTCCCCAATCTCATTCCATGTCCTTCCCACCGAGAGGCAAATATTACTTATTATCCTTAAATTTCTAGTATTATCACCATGATTTACTTAATTACATGTTTCATGTCCCTGAACAATGTATATTTTTTCACCTTGTATGAGTGAGTGAGTGAAGTCGCTCAGTCGTGTCTGACTCTTTGCTACCCCCATGGGGACTGTAGCATACCAGGCTCCTCTGTCCATGGGATTTTCCAGGCAAGGGGTACTGGAGTGGGTTGCCATTTCCTTCTCCAGAGGATCTTCCCGACCCAGGGATCGAACCAGAGTCTCCCACATTGAAGGCAAACGCTTTACCATCATGGAGCCACCAGGGAAGCCTCGTATATTTTCACACTTACCTTTCTGTTCTCAGCTTAAGGTCATCTTCATGAAATCGTCCCCTGTTCCCCAGGCCCAGTTCCCTGATTGTCCCTGCCTTTAGGACTGCTCTTCACCAACCCATTCTCCAAACAAAATATTGTCCTTCTCCCGATTAACACTCTAGAGGCTCCGCTGTTCTCCTGGTCTGGGCTTAGAGATGAAGGAGCTGATGCAACACATGCAAACCACAGTGTTACTCCTAGGTTTTCTCAAAAGAAAAAATGGATGCCTGTCTGGTCTGCTAGGAGAGGTGGCGTTTTCATAGAGCTGTCTCAGAGAGACCTGGAAGATTTCTGACAATGAAACATGAACCCCTCCTTAATATTTACTGGGCCTTTCCCTGCCCCCCATGGCTATTGTATAGATCTTTAGCTCTTCATCTTCCTCTGAGCCAAGAAAACATAGGAGCAGAGAAATACTGACCTGCTGTGACTTCAAAATACAGTTTTAAGGGGTGATATATGTTTATGTCATCAGTGTAAATAATTAGAGACTACTCACTACTCTGAGTTCCACTTGACAATATGATTTCCACAGTGAAATAATATAAATGAATGCCTTTGTTCATGACAGGGAAATTAATTTATAGGGAGGAAAAAGGTCTCAAAAGCCTTTAGAAAAAAGTGTTTTAAAGACATAGGTCATTTCAAATCCTCTCTGAAAATCCCTTCTATAGATTAGTAAAAGATTAGTAGAAGTATATAAAAATAATGCCTAAGTAACATGATTATAGGGAGGCTTTAGGTCAAACTTACCATGTAGGGAAACTTTTTTTTGTATACAGCCTATAAATATCCACATTTTGGAATTAGGATTACTAATTAAATTATTACTAATTTTACCAGAGATTTTTTTTTTCAAATCTGTTTTTATCCTTTTGTGATATATTGATGTCATAAATATATGATTTACTTGATGCTGAGTCCTTAATTAGGACATAGTCTATAAATGCAACATTGTCCCCAGAATAAATAAGACTGACTTCCATTGAGGAAATTAACTAGAGACTTCTGTATTTGCCAGAAAGTTAATCTCCAAATGTAAGTATTCCAAATGTTGCTTTGGACAAAGTCTTTAGAAAGAAAATAAAACTAGTTTCTGCTTTGAAAGCAGTTGACCTCAAAAGTTTTAGATTGATTCTAAATCGGAATTTTTTGCTGAGTTATCTTGAAAGTTTTTTAATTTTGTTTTGCTTTTGTCAGATGTACTAAAAGGTCCAGAAAAACCTAGGGCACTGTTTATTTATATTATATAAGGTTAGGAAGCCTGTTAGTTCTTAAATACCCTGTTAGGGTCTTCTCTTTCCCAGATAACAATATCATATTTCAAATAACTTGAGTCTAAGAGTTGCCAGCAACTCTTGAGAGAATGACACCCCAAATTACATTTTCAGTGATGTGCAAGATAACACTTCATCATGTCCTGTCTAAAAACCAATATTGTAGGGAACAATTTAAGATATTTGGGGTAAATACATTACTTCATCCTATTCACTCTGTTAGAACTAAAGCTCTCAAAATATTTGGTTAATGGTCATTATTTTATTTTTAAAATTTTTGTTCATTCATTCAACAAATATCTATTGGATATACCTTATGATATACTGTTATGTAGAATGGTCCATCAGAGAATAATGAATCCCAGGGCTGGAAGGGACCTAGTCCAATTTTTCCAACTAGAGATGAAAAAACTGCTACCTGGAGGGTTACATCTTTTACTTATGATTAGTTACATTAGACTAACACATCTTCTTAGTGGTAGAACTGAAACTTGGCCCAAATACTCTTCCTTAATCTTTTCCTGAGCCCTTAAGCTATATTTTATTACAGTTACCTATTGTTGCACAAAGTATTACCCCAGTATTCAATAACTTAAAACAACAATCAGCACTTATTATCTCTGGCTGTTTCTAAGTCAGAAATTTAGACAGGACACAGGGGAAACAATTTGATTTTGTACCTTGATGTCTGGGGCTTTAGCCTGAAGTCTTATAGGTGAGGTACTAGAATCATGTAAAGGCTGTATCATCACATGCACAGCAGTTGATGCTTGGGCTGTCAATCAGAACACCCAAACTTGGCCCTTCTACATGGTATAACCTGGGCTTTTTTACAACATTGTGGCTGGGTTCCCAGGGCAAGTGTCTCAATAAAAAGAGAGAGCCAAAGAGAAACCAATAAATAGGTCTTTATAGCTGAGCCTATGAAGTCATGAAGAGTCATTCTTGCCACATTCTGTAAGTCAAGTCAATTATTAAAGAATCCCCAAATTGAAGAGGCGTGAATATAGACACCACCTCTTGAAGGAGGGTCCACACCGCATCGTAAGAAGACATGAGATGAGATTTATGTTGAAGCTGCCATATTTGGGAGAGTACCATCTGTAACAAGTCAAAGCTTATTTATGGGAGCCTGGTACAATTTGAAAATGATGCCCATCACTTCTTCATGTAAAGGAGCAACACAACACAACTCCATCAAGAATACATCCCTGAAAAGCCTAAAGCCAATCTTGCTTTAACAGCGTATACATACATATCCCTTCCACGTTTAATATTCTGAGTTTATACCATATCTTCATGCTTATTAATACTACATGAATGATAGTAGTAAGACCCCTGAAAAAATGAACAATAACTATTATTTTCCACACTGGAAAGTGGAAGAAACTTTAGTCTTCTCATATGGATCCTCAAGAAATCAGAAAAAAAATTGCAATATATATGGAGATTTACTATATAAAGTGATAGTAGTAAACCTCTCATTATTTTAGAATATTAAAGAATATTTATCTGACAGGACTAAATATTTATTTAGAGACAGGACTCATTGACAAAGTTTAAACCTAATAGGTTATTATTTTCTGTTGTGATTAACACAAAATAACCAGAGTGATTAAGATATTTTAAATCATTTAACTAATTTGATTTCATGATGGAAAATCTTAGTTTTACTTTTTATTTTTAAGACTCATTACACTGGCATCTTGTTTTGGGAAATAATTTTTGTCCTCCTTTCTGCTGCTAGTATAATTGAGTATATATCAACATAATTTAGTAAATTTAAACTGCTTTGACTTGCAATTACCAATTTAGCGACTGACACAGGGGCCCACTGTTATTATCATATTTAGGAGCCATCTATCACATTGCATGTAATCACTTAAATGAATGCATAAAGACAGCACTAAAAGGTAAGATGAAAACTCTCTTTAAGCCTCTCAATTTAATGGCAAAGCTAATTTGCTGCATAGGTCCCAAAGGAAAGCCATCCTTATTAATTCATCTTTTCTAACCACTAAACATGTAGATGGTCTAAGTCCTTATTCTTCTAATTTTCAAAGCTCTATCAATTTACTTGGGGATTATTTTCTAAATATTTTCAGAATTTTAAATAGAGTCATTGAATTAAACATGTAGCTGGAACAGAGTCCTCGATTCAAGTATTATTAATTGAATAACCTTAAGTCAAACCCCAACTGAAGAGTCCTTTAAAACTAACTTGAATTCTAAAATACATTCCTAAAGAAATAAATACATGTATAAAATTTTTCTTGACATTATAACACTACAAAGGCAATGTTAAAAGACTTATACATTTCCCAATTGTGGCAATTATATGTTATATCCTATAAAAAATGAAATTATTTCAATGATCCTGTTGACTAAATAAATTCCCTTGGGTATATACCAAATGGCAATAAAAGTTTTCATTGTACTTAGTATCTAGGCTTCCATAAGATTCTTCGAGGGTATCCAATGACATATTGTAGATTTGATCCTTAAGTTAATCAGAGATTCAAGGTTTTGTGAAATTTGGATCATCAATTCTTACATATAAAAATGGAGACGTAGCCATCTTCATCTTGTCCATGTGGACACTTGCACAAGGGTACGCAAATTTTATCAGCCTAATTCCAGTCCTGCACACACAATGATATAGGTGTGGTTTCTTCTGCTTTCTTTCTCAGCAATTCTGTCTCTCCTCGGGACCTGATTTAACTTCCAGGCTGTCTCAAGAACCCCAACATCAAGAGCACAATTGGCCTGCCTTACCTGACCATTCCCTCTGCCTCTTTTCAATCCTGGCTCACTGTTCTCCCTGCTTTTCCTTACTCTCCCAGCTGGTCGCCCTTTTGAAATGCTGCTGTTCCACTAAAGTTTTCTCAGTCAGGTGTTAATTGACATACCAGCTTAATGGATCCCCTTTTTACCACCTCCTCACGTCATTGGAAGGTGCTTGTTCAACTGGGAGTGTTCTTCTGCCTTATAATTAAGGCTGCTCACACTTCATTTTCAATAAACTAACCCTAATTTTGCTCTTTGGGACTTTATTCCTTTCTGCTTATTAGTCACTTTCAGGAGAAGCTCCTGCTTCGAAAAGTAAGCTAGAAAGCAGAGACCCTCCAGATCTTACACAGTCCTAAGTGATCAAATAAATATTTAATATAGAAACCCTTAGTTGGGACCAAAATGGTATATACACATAATGGTATATATTTCATCACTATTTGGTTCCCACACAGGTAACATATCTGTAATCACTGTTAGCAGTTCATTCGTGACCTCTGGCCATTTAACTTATTTCCATTGAAAATTTTACTGTTTGCTCTGTCTTTGGTTGTTGAGTTGCTAAATCATGTCCAACTCTTTGCGACTCCATGGACCTGCCAGGCTCCTCTGTCCATAGAATTTTCCAGGCAAGAACATTGGGTGTGTTGCCATTTCCTTCTCCAGGGGGATCTTCCCAACCCAGGGATCCAACCCCCATCTCCTTTTAGGTGGTCAGATTCTTACCACCGACCCATCAGGGAAGCCCTTGTTTTGTCATAGTTTATGATTCAATTTTGTTTTATGCTTTTTCTCTTTCTGTTTTTATGATCACTTCAGTACTCACCATGGATATACTTATTATCTGGGCAAAATCACCCTAGTGAAACATTTTAATGACACAGCACTCTATTTTTGATGGTAGCTCAAGGCAGCTTGTTCTCAGCGCTTTTTCACAAGAATTTGTGCAGATAATGTCCACAAGGAAAAGAGAAGATCTATTAAAATACCTAATATGCCTTGATGTAATCTCTATTTCTTTGGAAACACTGGAGATATCCAGGAATGGATGTCCTCAATGACTTCTTTCCAAGAAATTCTCCAAAGAAAGAAAATAGCTTCCCCTCTTTAAGCAGTATTGTATGTATACCCATGGCGGATCCATGTCAATGTATGGCAAAACCAACACGATAATGTAAAGAAAAAATTAATTAATTAATTAAATTTTTAAAAACCCAGAATATTTGTTGTTTGGCACTGGTGGCTCAGACAGTAAAGAATCTGCCTGCAATGCAGGAGACGTGTGTTCAATCCCTGGTTTGGGAAGATTCCCCTGGAAAAGAGAATGGCAACCCACTCCAGAATTCTTGCCTGGAGAAACCCATGAACAGAGGAGCCTGATGGGCTACAGTCCGTGGGGTCGCAAGAGTTGGGCACGACTGAGTGACTAGCACACACACACACACCCTTCTATTCAGAAGTGACAGGGATAGTGTATTCTAGGAATTACAATGCTGAAACTGTAAGAATTTGCTGTGTTCTCCCCCCGCTAGTGGGAACTTCCAAAAAAAGCAAAATGGAGAATTTGGGCCATTTTCTGTAATATCTCTGAACATGTTCTGCCTTCGTTTGTGTTTTGTCAGTTGTTTTTATCAGTTTATTATGACTGGTGTTTTCATTGGTCACTGAGATTCGTTTCCCTTTATAGTTTGGTAATTATATTTATGAAATATATTTTTAATACCTAATCACCATCAGGGCACTCTTAAGGGATGTAGTTAAAAAGATCATCAGACATTATGTCTTAAATGTATTGCTAATTTAGTATTAACTCTTTTTTTTTAATTGCAACTTGCTATTGAGTCATGAACAGAGCTTTAATTACACAGAATGGTCCTTGCTGAAATGGCACTCTCTTTGGTCTAAGTGCCTTCTTTCAATTTATGGAGTATTCCTTTGGGGAATTATTGTGAAACATTCTTGAAATTATACTTCCAGTTACTGGAAGACAGATTGAAAGCAAAACCAAACAGTTAAGGTGAGATGAGTATAACTTTTCCTTTTCCTCCCTCCAGCTTTCTTCTGTGCTCCAAAGCTACACCACAGGGAACATTCATATTAGCAAGGCTGAATAAAACCTGGAACTTGCATCCCCAAACCAAATAACATTCATTAAGATTGCCTCCTTGGTGTTCTTAATGAAATTAGTTAAGTGATTGGATAAGTCTTATTTATGTACCATAACTTCTTTATATACTGAATTTTTCTAAAGCAAACTGGCAAAGCGAGTCATGAGCAAGTTCTTCACAAATACCAAGCTTTCTGTAATAAAGCAGGTGGCAAAATGTTCTCTTCACCTGAAATATTAGGTTGCCACACTGAAATTGACTTGGATACCATCAATTAAGATCAATGTCCTTTAGATCATATTAGGAAACAACTGCTATGATGGAAACTATCTACACCATCATGGCTTGCATTTAGCCATCCAGCTAGGCTGACCATCCCTCATATCATTAACCCTGCTTAATCTCTCTGTTTGTTTGTTTTTTCTCCCCGGGAATCCAGCTAACTTTATAGAACCTTTTGAACTGCTCACACAGCCATGCAAAAAGCATCATTCCCAAGGTGCTCAAATTTCAGGGAAGTGGCTCCTCAAATAATTTAGTAAGAAAAGGGAAGCTTTGTAATGATTAAATTACATTTGATGGCACTTTTCAACATTAGTAAATATATGCTACTGGAATTGGAAATACAAGGGCAAGCTTGTCCCTTGTAAGGTTGAATATCTTTGTGTGGAATCTCAGAAACGTGGGTTCATAAGGGTAGGTCCCACTCAGACATTCTCTGTAGTGTGTGATGGCTCATAAGAGCAAGAAATGCATCTGACTCAGTGATACTTAATGAGTGAATTTATAAATACAAGAAGTACTTTCTTGTATCGTACAACATGAAGAATATAGCCAATGTTTTGTAATAATTGTAAGTGGAAAGTAACCTTTAAAATTGTATAATTTTTTAAATTAAAAAAATAAAAGAAAATATTCTTAATCACTAGAATCAGAAATTAAAATTTTTAAATTTTTTTTATTAAAAAAAAATGTAGTGCTTTCTGCCTTTTTCCACCCCAACTCCATTTCTGCAACCACAGATGTGGAGGTACATACACAATGAATAGCAGAGTTACGGAAGAAAGGAAAGTAGAGAAGCCTGGGCTGGTTTACAGCTGGTGAGCATTAGTATAATAGTACCGTGGTTAACAGCCAGCAATTGTTCTGATTGATGGATGTTTCAGTAATAACAGTTGTTAAATATTTTGAATAAAACCACAGGTCATTTCTTTATTTAACCCATTTGTTCTGGGGCTAAGCACCTTCTACCTAAAATATCCTTGAGATCAGAACCAAACAGAAATCCTTAAGGTAATTAAGAGAAATTGAACTGAGCAAGAGAATGAACTATGGTCATGGGTTACATCTATTCCAACTAGACCCAGCCTTAGAGGTTTCACTGGCAGAAGATTGAAGCCAACTAGGGAAAACTTTGATGTGGGACAAGAGAGTAAGTTAGTGTATACCAGTTTGCGGGGTCCATGATTTAGGCTCACCAGAGTGCTTTAACTAACTTTCTAATCAATTTAAGGGAAATCATTTCAGTAGGTTTTCAGTTAAAAATTCAGAAAATTTGAATTCTAAAATCCCTTCCAGTTCCATCATCTAATCAAATCAGGTATATTTTTCTTGAAAGAGAATTTTTTTCAATAGTGTGTGAAAGGACACAATAACATGTAGAGGAAGACTAAAATCATAAAACTACAGTTTTAAATTCCTGTGGGTATCATAGACTGGTTTGTTTGTATGACATTGAATTCTACCTAAATATTTTAAAGTTTGACTTAAATACATACACCCTGCTTCTCTCAGGGGTGAAATCATAGGACTTTCATTATTAAGGTGAATTCTTTACCACTGAGCCACCAGGGAAGCCCTCATATATATATATGTATGCTTTTAACTTACCAGTGGGCTTGAGGTCAATCAAAAACAATGCATAATTATCAGTGTATGACACTTGAAAATTACAATTTACATCCTGAGTTTCCTGGCATACTAATATGTAAATTGAATACAATTTACTTTTGGGGGGAAAGGACAAGTATTTTGAGTACTGTATGGTCAGGCTACTCAGGATGGTTATTTTCTTGCTTTCTGTACATCCCCTGCTTGACCAGAGCCTGCTTCTCTCACATGAATATCCAATCCCCTTAATGATAGGACCTAATTAGTAACTGTCCACGTGATTGCCCTCTGCCCCAGCTGCTAGTTTCCCGGGTAACCAAACCAACATGGTAACCGAAACAACGTGACGTCAGTTCCCCTTTAAATGGTAGCTTCCTTTCCTGCCCTGCTGCCCCACCTAGTAATGGAGGTTGCTGTCCCATCCCACCTGCCAGCCAGCCAGCCAGCCAGCCAGCCAGCCAGCCAGCCAGCCACTGGCAGGAGGTGTCACTCCAGAGCCCACATCCAGTAAACACCAGAGTCTCTGTTGCCATCTCCTGTGGCTCATCGATCCCAAGGCTGGGCAACTACAGGGCTTGCAGACCTACCAAGTGCAGCCCTCTGTCAATCCTAAAGGAAAGCAACCCTCAATGTTCATTGGAAGGACTGATGGTGAAGCCCCAATACTTTGTCCAGCTGATGTGAAGAGTTGGCTCATTAGAAAAGGCCCTGATGCTGGGAAAGATTGAAGGCAGGAGGAGAAGGGGATGAGATGGTCAGAAGGCATCATCAAGTCAATGGACATGAGTGTGAGCAATCTGTGGGAGATACTAAGGCTCAGGGAAGCCTGGCATGCTACAGTCCAGTCCATGGAGTCACAAAGATTCAGACACTACTGAGCGACTCAACGAATGACAGCAACCACTGGTGAGGCAGCCAAGAGGCCAAAAAAACTCTCGTGAGCCCCAAGATGTCAGAAAATAGGGATGGGGTGTGGAAAGTTGAGGAAGTGACCTGAGGAAGTGGTCCACCAGCATGTATGGCCCTGCGGAGCTGACCACCATGAGATATGAGAGATGTCTTTCTCTTCCATTAAACTGATGATCTCCTGCTAACCTCAGAGCCTCTTACAAGTTTAAAGGTAGCTGTCCCATGCTCCTGGCTCTTCTGACTATGTGGGGATGGCTAAAGGATACAGACAAAGTGTAAGGACATGGATTATCTATAAAATACTTGGATGTTAGCTGGTCAGGTAAGAAGAGCGTACCCCCAACCACCAGCCCTAAAGAGCTACAGACACAGGCTTTAGGAGTGTCAACTCAGGGGCAAGTTCGTGAGTTGGAGGTGGCCGGTTAACCAGAAGGGTTTTGGGGCCTGTGGCAACTGCAAAATACCCTTGGGCTTCTGGTCCCAGCTATGCAAATGGGCAGAGAACAATACTGCATACAATAGCTATGTGTAGTCTACAATGTGTTACAAGAGGTGCAACCCCATGGACTATACAGTCCTTGGATTTCTCCAGGCCAGAATACTGGAGTGGTGGTAGCCTTTCCCTTCTTCAGGATCTTCCCAACCCAGGGATCGAACCCAGGTCTCCCGCATTGCAGGCAGATCCTTTACCAGCTGACCCACAAAGGAAGCCCAAGAATACTGGAGTGGGTAGCCTGTCCCTTCTCCAGCGGATCTTCCCCACCCAGGGATCGAACTGGGGTCTCCTGCATTGCAGGCAGATTTTTTACCAACTGAGCTATGAGGGAAGCCCCACAACAGGCACAAGGTGTTACAAAGGCCTACTGGAGCTGCAGAGCAATGCAAAAGGGCCACCAAGTTCAGGAAGGGACCAATACAGATGCTACACGCTAGCATTTCCATCTGCCCTATCAGCTAATTGAAAAAATGAAGGGACTACTTAATGACAATTGAGGTGGGAAAACTCTCTCTACATGTGAACATGTCCCAGGAGCAACCACTCCAGTGTTTACGCCATGTTAACCCAGAGGCAACTGGTCAACACCATCCAAGTTCAACTGTTGCCCATCTGAGGACTGCTGCCAATGGTCGGTCAGAGAATAGCTTGCTTTTGCTCTTGCCGCAAGATCTGCCCCCAGAAGAACACATTATAAATCACCCGGGGCTGGCAGGTATGGCCCCAGTGGTTTGGGTTTGCTTCCTCGTGGGGAATAATATTAGAAAAGGATTTAAAGGCTTCACCTGGCTTCTACTCAGCCCCACCTGAAACTACTAATGGAATTAATGAGGGCACCATCATATTAACCCTTGGTCCATTATACTGTCTCTCCAGTATTCGGTGCCAGCTCTGTGAACTAGGGCTGGACAAGTGGGATCGTACTACAGACCAAGACAAAAACCACAGCAGGGGTGGTATTTATCTCAGAATGCTCTTACTGCCTGTATTTTGCTTAATGGTCATATCGCCCCTGTACTGGGCCTGCTGAACATCTTATATTCTCCCCTTAGTCTAAGTGGAGGGAGAGCCCTGTTCATGGACTGGGCTACAGTAGCGACCTCACTGTGAAGGGAGTTTGATTACTGGTTCCCTCTAGTGGGCTATAGTTCATGGGTTGCAAAGAGCCGGACATGACTGACACTGTTAGCCTCATCTGGACTTCCAGATGAAAGTTGACCTGAAAAGCCCCTGGCTCCAAAGGTTGCCCACCTCTTGGCTGCTGTTTGTGGTGTTTGAGCATGCCTCTATATGCCTGAGCCCAGCGATATCACAGAAAAGAGGTAGGCCAAGACTGTACGGATCCTGCAGGGTATGTAGGGATGGAGCGTATGGTCAGGCCACTCAAGATGGCTGCTCTCTTGCTCTCTATGCATTCCTGCTGGGCCAGGCTTTGTTTCTCTCAAGTGACTATCCAGTCCTCTTAATTATAGGCCTAATAAGTAACTGCCCATGTGCTTGTTCCCTGCCCCAGCTGCTCGCTTCCCTGGTAACTGAGGCAACCTGATGTAAACTCCCCCCAGAGATGGTAGCCTCCTTCTCCCCTGAGTAGCAAAGGTTGCTGCCTCGTCCTGCCTGCCGTTTGCTGACAATGGTGGGATTTGTTCCAGAACCTTTGGCTTAAGATCCCCTCTCCAATAAACAGGTGATGTTTCCGCCATCGTCCCCAGGCCCTTTCTTTAGTCTGAAGTCTTACAGACCTACAGGGTACAGCCCAACAGGCACACAGTGTGGAAACTAAATCAAACCAGAATATGTAAAATCTGAGAGTGGTACAATCAATACAGCATTAGATGCAATTATAACCACTCACCCCTATTTGAAACAGCTTTCACACAAATCCCACTGAAGAAAGGAAATGTTTGTGTTTAAAATTTTTTTCACCCCTTTATTTTTTCATGTATAAAATTATCTGCAGGGAAATGAAAAACTGTTTATTTGTGACAAAGCAGCCTGTTTCTGACTATTGTGCTCTTGAGTAGGACTGGCGAGCTGTTAGCTGACAAACATAAGTCTTAACTGTGGAAGAAATTTATTCTTAATAGCAACTTGAAACTTGAAGAATTTGTAGGAAAGAAAAATACTCAAGGTTCTAAATAAACTATTTAAATAAATTTGGCTTTTGATTACCCAGAAGGTATGGCTATTAGTCCTTTACAAAGCACAAATTTTATTTACTCACGCCCATGAAAGTGACTTTTTTGTGGATGTTTCCAGTGAAATTTTTAGCAGTTCTTTTGACGCCATGTGTTAATTGAAGTCCACATTGATTGCTCTTGATTTCTCAGCATCTTTTATTGTGGTCCTGACATGTAAAGGGGGCTCAAGAATTTCTTAATGGGAGAACTTTAGACAACAACCAGACAACAATCTCTCCAGGTTGAAAGGAGGGACAATGAAACGTGCAGTTGCATTTGCCTTATAAAAATACTATTCTCTTTTTTGGTATCTTTTTTTAATTGGAGAATAATTGCTTTACAATGTTGTGGTGGTCTCTGCCTTACATCAATGTGAATCAGTCGTAATCATAATTATATACATATATCCCCTGCCCCTTGAGCCTCCCTGGCCCTGCCTATTCCACCCGTCTAGGTCGTCACAGCGCACCAGGCTGGGCTACCTGTGTTATACAGCAGCTTCCTGCTAGTTATCTCTTTTATACATTATAGTGTGTATATACATGTCAAGCATACTGTTCTTACTTTACATGGATTTTATTTAGGGTGTCTTGGGACACTGATCTTCAAGTCAGATCGACAGGGGAGAAAAAGGCCACAGGCAATATTAGAGCTACATTAATTTAACTGTCTTTGTTACTTTTATATTTTTTAGGCCTTAAAAGACCGATTTCAAAGGCCCAAAATGAAGTTCACACTTACACGCTGGTGCTTGACCCTCTTCATCTTCCTGAATGTAAGTGAACAGAGTTATTTTAAGCTGTGTTAATCAAGAATGCTGAAACAGCAAGGTTGAGTATTATTGAGCAAGGGTAGACATTGTTCTCCAGAAGACAATCTATAATTTTATTTAATATTTTGTTAACAAATCTCTTTACATTATTCAAGGAAAACTATTACTAACATTCCATGCCTGTCAATTTAATTTTAAAGGGATTTACATTTTATAATGTTACACATCAAAGTTTATGGGAATAATTGCTAATGTAGTCCTTCCTTCTGTACCTGTCTGAATGAGGGTTATTTAGTTTATTATGTAAGACAGCCATGTTATTTTAATCTTCAGATAAAGTACAATATAATTTGCTAAAAGTAATCCAGTACTTGGAAATGCATTTATCTTCATGCAATTGGAAATAAATTTTAAACAAGAATATTGTAGAAACTATTGGAATATTTTCTTTGGTCTGTAAATGTCTAGCCTTATGTCATATTCTATAGATGCAGAGAGATTGGTATATTTTATTCATACTGATATTGTTATTCGTATCTCAAATGAAATCCTATGTGATCAACTATATGTGAATATTTCTGAATTTTGCTTCACAAATTATGTAACTAGACATTGATAGAAGAAATGATAATAAGATAGTTTGAATATTATCCAATCATCGTTTTTTTCAGGAAAGACTAAATGAAGTCTTTTAACAAAGACTACATAACTTTTGGTGTGGTTTTTTAAAAAAGGTCACCTTTTAAAAACTCTTACCTAGTACATTTTAAAATTCAAAGATTGAAAGAATTTCATATATTTGCATGAGCATGACGGGTGCCTTGTGGTTTGTAGGCATCTTTTTACTAGTAAGCATGATTGCACAGGGTACTTAAATGGCTTTATAGGTCTTCACTGTGACAAACAGAAATTTTGCTTCTGTTTGTATTTGGATTATATATTTGGTCTAGGAGGATTTGTCCATAAAAATTTTTATATATCAGTTTTCTTCTAAAATACTCATTATGTCCCAAACTAACATTCTTCAGAGAAAAGGAAAATTTTTCATGACATTGACTTTAGTTACTCTAAAATGTCACTTCTTAGATACATTATTATGAAAAACCACTACCAATATCTTTACTGAATTCTACCAACCTGATTTCCAAATGGCCTTTAAAAATTATGAATTTGGGTCATCACATTCCCTAAGCCTCATCTACATTTACCAAAAGCACTCACTTTCTCTTCTTGTGCAGTAACACAGTAGGCTTAGAACAGTGCTTGGCACATAATGCTCAAAAGATGCCAGTGAGGATGATGACAATGATCCCAACAACGATGGAGACATAGAAAAAGCAGGCTCTTCTGAGAAGCATTGGTTGTTTTTGTTCACTTGATTGTGTTCCCCAATTTGTGTTGAATTTATGACCCCATGGATTGTAGCCCACCAGGCTCCTCTCTCCGTAGGATTCTCCAGGCAAGAATACTGGGTGGGTTGCCGTTGCCTGCTCCAAGGGATCTTCCTGACTCAGGGATACGACCCGAGTCTCTCAGTCTCCTGCACTGGCTGGCAGGTTCTTTACCACTAGCACCACCTGGGAAGCCCCTTATGATATATACAGGACTTTTATGTGATGCTTAGGTAGAAAATTCATAGTCAGGCATCTGATCCCATCTGGACGAAGCAGAGCTAACACTTGACAGACCTCTATTTTATCCTTTACTTTGAAAAACGTAAGTAACTGAAAACTACAAATCATCCTAACATAGATATTATCGAGAACAGCGACATGGAGAGTTGGTCATATCAACTTGTGAATTCTGGATTCACATTCCCATTAGAACAGGTCTGTCTGCGACAATCTGTAGAAACATCCTTCAAGCCAGTGGCGTGGGTCCCCACAGTCAGTAGTTTTGGACCATTTCTAAAGTTCTACACAGAATTGCTCTCTTCTTGTTCTCTCTCTGTTCTTCTGGAAACCACCTGTAACACACAAGGACGTTGATTGTCTTACATCCAAGTAGGAATTGCTTAAACACACAGCCATTCAAATCAGATTGCTTTACTTCTAGACGCCATGACTAGTGTGGATGGAACCTTCTAGAATGTAAGCTCCACGAGGGCAGGGACCTTGCCGGTTTTGTGCTCACTGCTGACTCTTCAGAATCTAGGACCGTGCCCGACATATGGAAGGCACTCAAAGTAAAAGAACAGAGATGTTTCCTCTGCGGACTACAGCTGTCAGTGGCAGCTTAGTGGTCGTATGTGTGGCGCCATCTACTGGAACCTTTAGGAGTGACATCACATATACGGCTACTAAACTGCTGCATACGACAACAATTAAGAGGTACATTTTTCTTTAATTTTGGAAGCGTCATGCGAGATGGCTTGAATGCAAAACTTCGAATTTTAGTCTTTATTGAGAAAAACATGTCTTCCACGTCTCACTTCTATCTTCATGTGAAAATGAAATTATATACTTACATTCCACAAACATAGAATAAACATAACACATATGATAAGTGGAATATTGTTTTCACACCACTTGGTGGTGTAATCACTACTGTTTATATTTTCCCTCTTTACTGCTGAAAACTGTACCACCGCACTAGCGATTTTTATCTCTGAATTCATCAACAGTTTAATATGTTCAATGACCCTGATGAAATTTACATGTTATTTTTCAGCAGTAGCAGAATTACCCAGATGTAATAGTTACCTATGTCATGTATACATATATAACAGATGCCTCAACTTGTATGTTATTTTCAGAAAAAAATCACTGAAACATTCAGCTACCACTGGAATAACTGCATTGTCAGTGTTCAAACATGAACCAGACCAGGAGTGGACTCAGATTATTACGGCTCCTCTGAGGACAGAAGTTCTAATTGCTCATTCCCTCAGTGTTGAAACAATCTCCGTTGAACCACATTATAGGAAGTTCACTGGAGTTTAGTTTCAACATTGGAGGAATGATAAGATGCTGCTGTCGTCTACATGAACTACAGCTACTTTTTCAGATGGTCACATCGCCGTGATTACTGGTGTTTAAGACTGCATTAAACCAAATAACGTTGTCACTGAAAATATAGGTATAGGGTTTTCACTTGCTATTCTTGCACACACTGCCTCCCCATAGCCTCCATGAATTTCCAGCTAACACAGGAGCATTTAATGAGTTGGAAAAGGAAATGGCAACCCACTCCAGTATTCTTGCCTGGGGAATCTCATGGATGGAGGAGCCTGGTAGGCTACAGTCCATGGGGTCGCAAAGAGTCAGACACTACTGAGCGACTTCGCTTTCTTTCACTTTCAGTCTGTTTGAAAATAGAATTAAGAATGTTACTTTGCTCAAGCTTAAACAAAATAGTTCCTAGTGTCTAGTATATCTAAGTGACAAGAAATTTATATATGACATCATATTACGTCTTCTAATTTGATATGAAGATCATGAGTAAATGACACAGAAATAGTATATCAAATGATGATTTTCATATCAACTAAAATTCTAGGAATAAAGCCACGAAAAAATCAAACAGATGCAGAAGATAAACTAATCATTTGTGTCCTGTGGTGAGGGCACAGTGATCAACTAAAAATCATGACTGGAGTGGGTTGCCATTGCCTTCTCCAAATTATTAAAATACACACCTTCATACAAATGTAGGCTAATAAAATCCAAAAAGATGCATGTACATGAAATCTCTTCAAAATACTTTCTCCTTCCTCCCAAACCATCTCTCAATTCCTAATGGAGTATCTGAGCATTTAACAACTGGTAATTCTTGACCTTTCACAGTTTCTGGTGTCAGGAAATATTTGTAGTGTTGGTCTTTTTTGCTGACTGTATGTTCCGCCAGGGCAGGGTCTGTGCTTGTTTTATTCAGCACCATAATCCTCAGCATCCAGCACAATTCTTGGCCCATCAAGTTCAATGACTGTTTGCTAATAGATCTTAAAACCCATGGGAGAGGGGCCCTATTACGACATAATGGTTTTCAGCCACATTGATAAAGGATGTGTATACCTTTAATCATCATTGTCGGTTTGTTCATTTCTTCTGTCATGAATTCTAGAGGCATTATAATAAGAAATAATCCTGACAGGGTGCTGTCAACTGTATTTGCAATAAGTATTCATATAGAGTTGTAACCATAATGTTACAACAATAATAAATATTCATCCTCTTCTGTTTGCAAGTGATTTCGACTCAGATGACTTGCTGATACCTGCACATCCAGTTCAAAAGACAATCTATCTTCTCCCCCAAGAAAGGTTTTCCTTTCTTAATGTCTTCTCTTTCTCAGGACACTACCTTTTTTAATTATTCTCCATTCCTTATCATCAGGTATACTTCAGTGCTTTTATTATTTGAAACAGTGCTGAGGTGCTGTTTCTTGTTTCATCTTAAGGTGATGTAGTCCGTGCCTTGTGCTGCCTGACTGGCCTTCCCAGCTCTAATCTGATGCCTAACTCTCCTTTCACAACCTTCACCGGTCAAAAAACTGCAAGACAGCTTTACTTTATCATGCTTTAAAAATATTGGCTAAAATATCTTGAGCCTTTCATGTCTCCAAAGTTTTGTATTTGTTTTCACAGGGCTCTGTATTATCTGATTTCCCTTGATTTCATTTCTTACCCTCAAATATGCTCCCCTCCAGTGTGGTTTCTGTACAGTTTCACACATGCCCTTTCCTTCCTCTGGGCTTATCTGTGAGACTTATCTTCCATCCAGAAAGCCTTCCCTCTCCTCTCTGCCTATGCAGACAGTATATATATTAAAGTCCAATTCTACCTTGGATCTATAGTCATTCCCATCTTTTCTTGCTTCATGCTCTCTCTCCACTATGAATTTTTATTGTTTAGCCTTTAGTGATTGATAGACTATCTCATGGGACAGGATGCACTGTCTATACAGTGAGATAGTCTGGAAAACAGTGAGGCTCTACCATGAATATGCTGGGTTATATGGGTCAACTTAATAAGGATATTTATTTTAGCAACTGTGGAGAATAGAGAAAGGTATATAATGCTATCTCTGCCATCAGTACATTGGGGAAATTTCCATCTTAGAATAATTTAAACAGAATAAGGCCAATTAAAAGTATTTCAGGAGGTGTGATAGAAAGCCAAGAGTATTTCTAACATCAGAAAAACAGAAGTTAATGCAGGTTAACACTTGCAAGTCTTCTCCAAAAAACTCTCTATGCAGAACATGGATACAAAAAAAAATCCAATTCAAGCACAATCAAAAACATCAGAGCCACAAAAGAAATTGAAATCGATCTAAACACAACTTAAGACAATTTGTCAGACATTCATCTTTTCAGATACTCAGACACACAACTTTGATTAATAGGACCTATGATGATAATGAAAACTGACTGACAAAATAATGTCAGTCTGCACTGAAAATTCAGAAGCACTAGGAGAAATGTTTAAGATTTACATTAATTCTCAGCAGTGAAAATGAATTACCTTGTATAGGTCATCTGCTGATGAAACCAGTTTAAAGAAATTAAGGTAATTATTCAAAGCAGAATATTTCAAAAGAACATATTTTGTTTGTTCTGTGGAATAAATGGGGTAAATTTTTTGGCAGTGTGTGCAATCCAAGTGCGAACAAATCATTTGAAAGAATCCAATTAAAACTTATTTATTGCACTAATATAATCTACTTTGAATAACATGATTCATGATTCTTAGGAGTTCCAAAGAAAACAAAGTTGATTTACTATTCATATTTTTTGGAAATCAGGTTATTTACTTTATTTCTAAATTTTACATCGATAATAAAATTCTAAAAATCTTGTAAAAAGGTACATGGGTCTGTGTGGGTGCTATACATTTTCAGTGTGAATGGAATGAATGCAAATATGAAAGTTTTAGGTAGAATTTATAGATGAAATATAAATATACTTAATTATAAAGAAAAAAATAATCCACGTGGAGACCACGCATAATTGTTGCTTATAGAAGGAAAATAAATGCTTTCATACTTTTTGATTGTTTCATTATGCATTCCCCTACCTGTACTCTCCATAAGTAACTCCATTTCCTATCTAATGCAGCGCCCACTTCCGGTTCTTCCTGCCAGTTCAGATTCCACCTACTCCCCAACACTGGAGCCGGAGCCATTTCTCTTCCTTTTAGGCAAACAGAGACTGTTGCAAGCGCAGCACAAATGCTTTGACCGAATGCAGAAGTTGCCCCCCTATCAAGGAGAAGGTAAGACGATGGCTGTATGTGAAAGTGTGTTTCAAACATTAGTAGGCTTATTTTCTTCTGTGGGTAAACATGTGTTAACTCAATTAATGTAATATGCCAACGGTTTTAGCAGTGGCTTTCCTACTGTGGTATGTTTGTGTATTTTATGCCACAGACATGCCTCGTTTCTTTGCTCAGGTTCATCTGACTGCTTCTAGTTAATGTCTGCCCTTAGGACAAAATGTAGTAGAGTAGCCCGGGGGTGGCTCAGCAGTAAAGAATCTGCCTGCCAATGCAGGAGACCCAGGTTCAATCCTTGGGTTGGGAAGATCCCCTGGAGGAGGGCATGGCAACCCACTCCAGTATTCTTGCCTGGAGACTCCCACGGACAGAGGAGCCTGGCGGGCCACAGTCCATGGGGTCACAAAGAGTCGGCCACGACTTAGCAACTGAGCATGCACCCACGATAGAGCCTATACTTTCACAAGGCTTCTTTCATAACATTTTTGGAGATACTGTAAAGGAGAAATTTTGGAGGAAAGATTTGACACAGGTGACAAGTAAGCCTTTTGAGGAACAAATGGAGAATATCCTACCAAAAAAAAAAAAAAAAGGGAAATTCCCTTAGTAGTTGGAAAAGTTAATACCTTTATTTTGTTGCTGCTGCTGCTTCTGTTGTTTTAACATTTCCATACCCGAGTGGAGGGCCCCTGAGTAACCGTCTCTGCCCTGTTAAATCTCGCTGAGGATTCTATGGTTTTTGATAACTGCAATGTAATTTCTTTCTAAATGGCCAGGTCTGTACTGCAACCGTACCTGGGATGGCTGGTCCTGCTGGGATGATACACCAGCTGGAACGGTCGCTGAACAGCACTGCCCAGATTATTTTCCGGACTTTGATGTGGAAGGTAGAGTATTTCTTTTTAGTTTACATTTTGCTATGAATCTTTTAGCATTTTTCTAGTTCCAAAAAGAAAATCAGATGCAAAATATACTATCAAATCATAGTCTCTACAGTTTAGCACGTTCTGAAACATTTCCACAAATGAAATATCCAGTTGTACAAAGATTGTGAGCTCCCCTTATTTTTTAAGTCAATGACCAGTTGTGCATGTTGGTCATAAATTCCATTAAATATTAAATAAAAGTGAAACATTTATATATTTTAAATATTTAATATTGAATTTTAATTAACATTGCAATTACTTTTTCTAAAACTGAATAGTTTTTATTTAGAGCTGAAGTTTTTGTAAGATTTTCAATTGTCTCCCATTTGATGACTTATGCAAATCATTGATCTAGAGTTTGTGTGTACTGGGCTGGTGAAAAAAGCATCATAGGAATTTGATTGTGATGTTGAAAATGATATAAAACTATCCTGTGTAGGGTAGAGAAATCAGAAGGTGGTAACTCCAAACATTTACTAGATTTCTGTTCCAACAGCAGATGATTGAAATATGCTCAGTCAAGAAGACTGGTACTATTAACGTGGATCAAACTAACCCGGCTCTATGCCCTTCCCTAGATGAACAGCCAACAAATGTGTTAATTAGTAACATCAAAATCGCTCTAATCATAAAAGTAACATAGGAGGATTTTCATTGAATATTGTGTTTTATCTTTTACTTTCCAAAATAGTTTCATATATATCATCTCCTTTTATACTCACGCAATATTTTATATAAAACCACAACTGAACTCAAGCCTTCTGAACTACCTAACCCTTTTCTAAGTAAATGAAAAAAGCATCTGAGAAACAATATTTCTAAATCATTGTACAGACTTATGTAGGTTGAAGTGGTTTTCAGAACTTTCGAGCCAGAATATGGTTTTCCTTCAGGCTTCAGTCTAGCCACACTGGCGGGGGACTTGCTTTTGTGCTTCCTCCGAGAATGAGTTACAAAGTTTGACCCCAGTGAGAGAAGATAGTGGAAGTGGAATTACAGTGGGGCACTTTTAAAACCAGTTCAGGCCAGCCATATGTAGGAATTCTCATTTTGATTTAAGAGTTGGAATGTGAGAGAGAAAGAGCGTATCACTCTCCCCTGCTCATCACTACATTCCTGTAAACCCTAACTTGGTACTATTTGATGGTGGTCCCTGACTTTCCCAATAAATGATGCTTCATTAATCTTGATCTGATGACTGTATTAGAGCAACCTGATTGGCACAAAGAGTTCTGCAATTGAGGCTGCAAAGCCAATTCCAAAGCAGCAATGGGCTGCTGCCAAAGTGGCTACAATTATTAACTAAAGGGCATCTTTGGGGTCAGCCAAACAGTGATTTCCAGGCATAGATCCATCTTTTCAGCCTGATTTTTAGATAGAACCCTCCCAGCTGGGAAACAAACCCACTTCAAAAGAAAGGCAATCCCGGGGGGGAGGGAGGAGGGAGGGGGGTTCCGGAGGGGAAGCATATGTAAACCCATGGTGATATCATGACAATGTATGGCAAAAACAATAATAAAAAAAATAAATAAATAAATAAATAAAAAGAAAGGCAATTCTTAAATACAGCTGTATTCAACAAACTTAAATTCTTTAGTACTTTACCATTGACCCAAAGCTGTATCTCAATGATCCACACAACAGTTTAATGAAATGACAGAGATTTCCTTTTAAACAAAGTGCTTGGTAAAAAGATAGGCAGATAATAAGAGAGTGTTAAGATTCCAATGAGGCTAATAGAAAGAAAGAGAAGAAAGTGAAGTCGTGTCCGACTCTTTGTGACCCCATGGATTGTAGCCTACCAGGCTTCTCTGTCCGTGGGATTTTCCAGGCAAAAGTACCAGAGTGGGTTGCCACTTCCTTCTCCAGAACGAGGTTTGATAGGCTGAAGGCAAATGCTAGAGTATAAAAAGCAAATCCCTGTTAGAAGGGATGGAAGGGCAGGAGTCAAACACTCAATCAACAGGAATGGGACAGAGCCAAGGTGGCCGACTTATGGTTGAGGACAGTGATTCTCAACCCCGAGATCCTTGGGAATCAGTGAGCTTTTTAAAAGGGCAGGTGTCTGGAATCTCTTGAGACTAATGGCACATGAATCTCTGAGGACTGGGTCTGAGAATCAGGAGAAAGTTCCCCAATGTGAAGGAAGGGAGCATGCTCTCCTCTTCATGGAACAGTCCAGACTTGGACTATTTCAGAGGAAATGCCAACCTTCAAGCACATGCACAGAGGCTCCAGGCTTGAGGGCACAGCAGGTGTGGTGTGAATGGGGGTGTTTGGTTTAGAAAGGGAAGTCAGAGGAGACGTAGCCTTCTGTCAAATAGATTTGCCGGGCAGAAGAGGACAGTTTCTCTTTTTTTAATAATTATTTATTTTTGATTGATTGATGATTATTTTGAAATATTGGTTTCATTTCTGTCATACATCAGCATTAATTAACCATAATATGCATATGTCCCTTCCCTCTTGAAATCCCTCCACCTCCCACCATTCCCACCCATCTAGGTTATTACAGAGTCCCACCTGGAGTTCCTGAGTCATACACAAATCCCCATTGGCTGTCTATTTACATATGTTAGTGTGTATACATCCATGCTACTCTCTCCATTTATCTCACCGTCTCCCAGAAGAGGACAAATTCTTGATAACTGCAACAGTTAGAACTAGGAAATGCCTAGATCCATGTAGCACAGTAGTAAAGAACCTGCCTGCCAATGCAGGAGACATGAAAGACACGGCTTCGATCCCTGGGTCAGGGAGATGCCCTGGAGGAGGAAGTGACAACCCACTCCAATATTCTTGCCTACGAAATCCCATGAACAGAGGAGTTGCTCAGATTATAGTCCAAGGGGTCGCAAAAAGTTGGACATGACTGAACCATGTACGCACACAGACTTGAATTAAATCCAAATAAAACATATTTACTACAGTGCTGCCCATGATTGGAAGGTTCTCAGGAGGATCACCCTCCTCCATAGAACATATTGCCCTATGTAGCTGTGTAACTTTGTAAAAACCAAATTATATTCATTCAGGAAAACAAAACCACTTCCTAACAAGATGTTAAAGATAAAATGCTGCATTACAAACCCCTTTTTTAAAATTGCAAATCATTAACTAAATCATTGACCAGTTTTCAACATCAATTTTTTTCTGCTGATTAGTGCTGACCCTTTTGGAAACTGTTGGTTTCCAGTGGTGGTCCTTTAAATAATTTTTGTCCAATGGCAGTCACAGCAAATTCACAGTTTAAAATGTTCTCAATATTGAAACAGATGGTTCTAATAGGTGTTTTAAAACTCCTTTGTTAGGGAAAAAAATGGTTTTTTTGGTCCATTTTAAATTGTTTTTGGAGTAGACCTACAAACAAGTCTACAGTTTTCAGTTTAAATCTTGTGCTAAATTTGGTAGTATGTGTTTCAGTCATACAATGAAAATTGTGAATTTTACCTGGAAAACTGCCAAAGATAAAATAATTTTCATACCAGCTCTTAGCATGTTGATTTGACTAACCAAAATTTCTAGTAGAAAATTATTTTAAATGTTATCAAATCTCAGTAATAATTCACCAAATACATTTTTACCATGAATTGTTTCCTTAACCTTTAAAACAGTAACAAATATTAGTATATGATTCTGATTTCCATATTCTTGTGTTTAAGTCATATGTAAAACAGTTTTCCATAAGCTTTACACCTTTACAATGAAGAACAATGCTACAAAAATATCACTGCTATGAAATTATCAAAAATCAAAACTATGTAAGGGTTGCAAACACTGATAAAATCTCCTTTCACATTTTACCAGTTTACCATTTAGGATTGCTCTATGATCTCTAAGGCAATAAACACATGGCAGAGGCACTTTGGAGAGCTATAAAAAGTTGAATAACTCAGAATAAGTTTGGCAATGTAAAATGGAGATAGCAATGCTTCACCTGGCTTTGCTGAAGCTAAATTTAAGCAAAGCATATTAAGGCATCTTGTGTAATGCGTGGTTCCTGGTTGTCTCTGTTGACTTCTACTCACGTTCAGGGTCTGTAAAGTGATTAACCCTTTGGAATGGCTCTTAAGCTTTAATTTATTGTTTTTCCTTCTTGCGATTTTGAGATAGTAATAAGTTCTGTTTCACTAACAGAAAAAGTTACAAAATATTGTGAGGAAGATGGGGTTTGGTACATGCATCCTGAGAGCAACATTTCCTGGTCCAACTATACCATGTGTAATGCTTTCACCCCTGAGAAAATGCAGGTAGGTCCCATGGCACAGTTCAGTATTGGGGGAGAATGCCATTATCTGTACACGGAAATGTATGCCTAGTGGTAAAACACCTGCTACCAAGAAGCCAACCTATTTTATAGAAGGAAATCAGCTAATGACCTGTCGTTTCTGGGGAGTTTAGGGAGTGGCACTGGAAAAAATGATGCTTTACTTCTTGGTTGGCACTCAGTCAATGTGGAACAGGCCATTTATGGCAAGGGGAATGTGTCCATGGAGCAAATGATGGGGTTCCCTACAATACCAGACATTAGGCAGCATTTTCAAGAGCTCCCTTAGCAGTTCTCTTCTGGAAGGATTCTAGAACGACAGATTTCTCTGCAAGTCACCAGCTAACAATCACCCTCTCTCTGTCCTGAGAGGTCCATGACAGTTTTGCTGTCAAGCCTTGAACAAATTCTTAAGAATGGAGCTTCTCATCAGCCCACTGATACAGGTGCAGCTGTTTATTTGGGGGAAATCCATTCTAATTTGTTACTTCTTGTGTCTTACTGTGAAATAGCTTTATTATCTCTGGTTAGGAACATTTAAGCCAATAGGGCAGGTGGCGGGAAGTGGCGAGTAGATAACTACTCCCTTCTTCAGGTTCTTCAGAAATCTGAAAAGATCACCAAATCTTCCACCAGCCTCCTGTCCCCACCGGGCTGGGAGAAACTATGGGTGCGCATTTCATCACACAGGGCTTCTCTGGGCAGCCCTGGTGGCTGCCAAGGAAACCTATCGTTTCCTTCAAGGGTAGGCTAAGTATCCTTGAAGTATCCAACTAAGTAATTACTAGGGTGGAAGCCACAAGCACATCAGTGCTTTTGTTTTCTATAAAGCTTTCAAGTATAGAAAACTTTCCTGTCATTAAAACAGAATAAAAAAAACAATTAAACAAGATGAATAAATAGATTAGAGACCAGATCTGTGACAACTCTGCACAGGCCAAGGGCACCAAAGCCAGTTACAGCATTTTGTGTACAAGCTTTTCATCTCTCTTGGGTCTTTTTTTCTCCCCCTTGATCAGTCTTGCTAAGAAGTATTGACGTTATTTTAAGAACTAGGCTTTGTCTTTGAGCCACTCAGTATATATTCAAGTTCTCTTTATTATTTAATTTTCTTTAGATAGAAATTCAGGTCATTAATTTTCAGTCTTCTCATATATGCATTTTAGTCTTTAAACTTCCCTCTGTGTATAGCTTTATCTGTATCCAAAAAGTTTTGGTATGTCATTGTGAGTTCTTCTTAGATCCAATGGTTATTAGAAATACATTTTTACTTTTTAACAATATAAGGGTATTTTTTAAGTTATCTTATTAATGATTTCCAGAGTATGATGGTCAGTGAATATCCAACTTAAGATTTTAATTGAAATATATTCATTTGCTCTACTGACTAGTGTATGTCAATTTGGATATTCTTTGTGCTTTTGAAAAGAATGGGTATTCTGTGATGTTGTGTGCAATGTTGATTGTATGTGAACTAGTAAAATCTGTTGACCATGTTGTTCAAATCTTCAAATCTATATAGATTGATTTTTCCTCCCTGTGTTCATTCTATTGATAACGAGAAGTTGTCGATTTTTGCTTTATGCTCTCTGTGACTTGAGTTTATATTTTTAGGTGCATAAAAATTTAGTATCGCTGGGTCATCCTGACTTAACATCTAGAGTTTTATAATTTCACACCAGTTTTCTTGTGATTAGTGTTTACCTGGGTCACCTTTTCACAACCTTTCAGATCCAGTATTTCTGTTTGCCTGGGCTAAATGATGTTCCTTACAGCAGCATATAATTGCTTTAAAAATCGTCTAGTCCAGAATCAGGAGGGGAGTGGGAGGGCGGTTCTGGAAGGGGAACACATGTATACCCATGGCAGAGTCATGTCAATGTATGGCAAAACCAACACGATAATGTAAAGAAAAAAAATAATTAATTAAAAATTTTTAAAAAAATCGTCTAGTCCAACCACATTATTTTAAAGATGAGGATGACTGAAGTGACTTAGCAGCAGCAGCAGAAGTCTGGGCAAGTAAAGTGACTGGACTTACGAGAGTCACACACTTAATGACAATATTCTGAGTAAAAAACACTCTGATGAACCCAGTCTTATATGCTTCCTGCCATGCCATGCATATTCTAGTTTAACTGATATTCTTATAATATCAGTTTCGATAGTTAATCCATTAATCCAGTTTATAATTCAATATAATTTAATTCTCTGAAATATTTATAATTATAATAGTGTTTTTTTAAGGAGAAAAACCATTGTCAATTTACATTACTTAAAAATAGAAACTATTTTCCCTCTTCTGTAATAATGTATTCATGTATTTGTCTTTGTAACTGCTTTGCTTTTCTTCCTGTGTTCCAGAGCGCGTACATTCTGTACTACCTGGCTATTGTGGGTCATTCGATATCGATGGTCACCTTGGTGATTTCCCTGGCGATTTTCATGCTTGTTAGGTATGTACACTTCTAGCATCTGCCTTGTATTATCTCTCAGGTGCTAAAAGCAGTGGTATACTCTGCACAAGTGTGGGGCACGAGAAAGTCTGCAGATTACATGACGCGTGACACTGGGAGTCTTGGAGTAGCAAGAAAAATGAAATTAACTAAAAATATGCTTTTTTGTTTGTTTGTTTGTTTTAACTAATTTATTTATTTTCTTTACATTATTTTGTTGGTTTTGCCATACATTGACATGAATCCGCTAAAAATATGCTTTTTAACTCTATCTTTGAGGAAAAATAGGATGGATTCTTATAATTTTCAAAGGCAATATACCTCCTTCCCCAAATGAAATAATCCTGTGAGCCCATAGATACACTGCATTAACATGGACAGGTTTCACTTACCATGGCTGAGCTGCCATGAAGCATTGAGGAAGGAATCTTCCTCATTTTTTTTTTTACGCCCACTCTGAAATATGGAGGCCATGGCCACAAGTTCAAACGCACCCTGCTTAATTGGGAATTGTACTGTAAGTGGACTGGGCCAGAAGAGAAGCGGGGCTGGTAAGGCTCCAGTCACGCTCATGTGTGAAAGGAAGTCTGTTTCAGCCTTGACTCACTCAGCCAGAGTCAAGGACAACTTCTTGAAGAGGATGGCCTGTTGTCAAGGGTCAGGTTTTTGCCCCTGCACCGCTACCATTGTTAACTGAAGTTCTCTTCCAAGAAGTGTAAGAAACAGCATTCCAATGAGGGTTTCTATTTGGAGGACATGTCCATACAAATGATTGCATTATCTATTGCAAAATGATTAAGTTGATTTAGACACTGATTTTACACTAATAGAGAATTTAAAATACTGATTCCATGTTCTTAGAAATGACTGCAATGTATGTGAGATAGTAACATATGTTAAATTTGGTCCTAAATTTAGTTGTCATTTCTATAGGTCAGAGTCAGGAGGGACTATGTTACTCTTCCCTGAGAACTCCAACTTCCACGCTACCACGGGATTTCCTTCCACCAATACTTTTTATAGTGATATTATACAGATGACTAAGGAAACCTCATAGATGCAGACTACAAATACTTCTCCACACTTAAAAGATGTGAGATATAATTAAATGTATAGTGATCTGTATACAGAATAACAGAATCTTAAATTGACTTTTGTTCACATATTGCCATAATAATGCTAGACAAAATTAAACCAAGGAATCACTTATAAATACACCCTTAACAAAAGTATTATTTTTCCTTGATCCTGTTTTTAATCTTTGTCTATAACTTACATCATAATCACATATTATATATGTCTACATCTTATATCATTAAAATTTATGTTGACTAAGCAATATAGCAATTTTTGTTAACTAAATAGCAAATAATAGTATAAATAAGCAGAAAATGAGTTTCTTCCACATATGGTTGAACAGGATGAAGACTGATAAAGCAACAAGACATGAGGGATTAATGATTAGAATAATTTTTTCAATTATAATGATTCAGGATACAGCAGAGTGAACATATAGCCTGATTAATCTTTGAATGTCTGTTTATTTTTCAACTACACTTGACCACAATGTGAAAAATATGTCACCATGGCTCTCATATAACGTTGATTAAAAAGTCTATCACTAAAATCTATTCTTTAATTTTTTTTAATATAACCATAAGAAAATTCAAAGAAAAGACCCTAAATTTGCAACTGTGCAACTAAATGTATGCAACTAAATCTATGACTACTTTAAAGATGAAAAAAAATGTCAAGGGAACATTTTTCTTCTGTCACTTAAATGAGTGATGAGGTATGAGAACCAAATCAGCAAAGAAAGTAAGAATGTTCTTTCAATAATTATTTCTCTGTTAAACCACTAAAAATGGGTTTTTAAAAGTGCAGCACATAAGCAAAATGATATATATCTCAATTCCAGTTAGTCCCAAAGCAAAATTAATCTGGCAAAAATCTTTGAGAGAGTGTGAGGGCAGACTGTCTAGGAAGCACCAATTTTTGCCCTGACCATCTCTTCTTTCAAGAACCTATCAAAGAGAAACTTAAGTCTTGGGAGGAAAAACACATCTTCTTGAGGGAGAATCTGGATACATGGTACAATGATGGGAAGACAAGCTGAGATACCTGGCTCTCCAGGGTACACACAGTGAGAGGTGACTAGGGGATGAAGAACACCATATTCAAATCCAAATCTGTCATGTCTGATTTTTATATCTGTTCTTAGTCTTACCTTAAATTTCCCCAAACTAAAAATATCAAGGCTATCTGTTTTTCTTAAAGTACATTTCTGAAAATTTGCTGGTGGTTAGAACTCCATGCTTCCACTGCCAGGAGCATGGGTATGATCCCTGGTTGGAGAACTAAGATGCCCACAAGTCATGCAGCATGGCTAAAAATAAGTAAATAAACTATGTTTCTGATTCTTCACATTTTTTTTTTACATTTGGATTTCAGAAATTCAAAATGATTGTGAAAATAAAAGGTAACTGATCTATGACTACATTTTTCTCTCTTAGAAATATTTTTCTAGATTTTTTTTAAAACAGTCAACATCATCCTGTGATATTAACTGTATATTATAATGGGAGGCTTTACAATTTATGTACTTAAATGGCATCATCAGTGTGAAACCTGAGCAAAATCTAATCATCACTCCCTTGCTTAATTTTGCATGCCCAGGGTTGAGCTATTTAGCAAAATCCAAATAATCCATTTCATAAAACTTACATGAAACCAAAATGAGAAGTTACACCCAGCTCCACCTCTGAGACCTAATGCCCTATTCACAATCGTCCCATTGAAATCTCACTCTAATTTCACAAAATGTGCTTTCTAGGGTCTATAACAAGGAGTAACTCTGCAGGGGTCCTACTCAAACCAGCAGGCCAGAAAGGCCTGCAGAAGAATTTAAACTTACTGAATATATAGGGGCCTGTAGAACAGCCAATACTTGGTGAAAAATCCTGAGACATTACTCAGAATGAGATCATTAAGGCATGCCACTAATCTTAATGTGATTTTATTCTGAGCATGCAGGAGAAGACAAAAGGCAGGACTATGTAACTCTGAGACAACCAAGAATTACTTTCCTTGTGCTGTTGGGAATTAATGTACAAATGTACATAAAGTCTTTGTTATTTTAAAAGAACAAAGTTGAACTTCTATGCCCTCTTCAAAATAAAGGAAAATTTTTTCAGTAATTTAAATCATAAAGATCTTAACTGAATAAAAATGGCAGAGTTAAACGAATGATAAGCTGGTTACCTCTGATCCACCAGTTTAAGTTTGAAGATAGCCCCATTAGGGCGGCATTTGTTTTAGGACATTCACTGGGAAGAATAGGAGCAATACCAGGGAGAGGAGTTAAATAGAAACATCAAATTAGTTAATCAAGACTCCCTACTACTAGATGCCAAGAGTAAATGTCTGTAAGAGAGTTAAAGTAAAAATACCCTGAGAGAAGATTGGCTAATGAAAGCCATGCAAGTGGATATTTGTGTTTGTTTTCTGATTATTTTAAGCAAGTTTGCAATAAATTCACTTATTTCTTTAGTACCATTTATAATTTATCAACTTACATTTCTGCATAACCATTTGAAACACTGAAACATCTCATTGATTTCTCTTAAGGAAGGTCCAATAATAGAACATTCGTTAACCTCCATTTTGACTGCTTAGTATCCACGCATTGCTGATTGTTAAATATCAATTGTGAATATCAATTACTCTTGCCTGAAAGTATATGTTGGTATATAGAGGTATATGTTGAAAGAGGAGTGTCTTCGTTGCGTTCCATTCTCTATATTACATTGCCTACGTTGGCCAAAAAGAAGGGGGGGTGTTTCTACTGGGACCTCAAAAATGAATATTGATTCCTCTGTTACTCAGTATTCCCCGTTATTCTATTTCACATCGTTATAGAGGATGGATATATAACTCTTTGTCTTGTATAGTATCTTAATATACATCTCTGGCTATTCCTCCAGAGAAACCATTAAACTGATGGCTGCAGAAATAGCGTCCTTTCTCCCAACCCACCCCAAAGATAACGCTTGATCGTGTCTTGGCACATGTTCACTCATAGACCAGTAGTAATAAGGAAAAAAAGGCAGGGATCATAATTGAAAGGGAATTCCTCAAGGGTAAAGATTTTGTGCTAAATTCAAAGATACAAAGTCCCTTGTCAGGTAGGAAAGATGTATAATGTTTTGAATTTTTCTAAGAGTTTTAACATTCTACTTCAGTCTGCTTCCCATTCCCTTCCTCCCTCATTCCTCTTGTCCATCATTAACAAGGTATGATACCTAAGTAAATGAAAACTTTTAAAATTGACCCTTGTCCCTATGATATCAAACTGACTTTTATAATCTGCAAGACTCAAGGCAAATACCTTCTCATACAACTTTAAGATTCCCCCAAGCACACATATACATACATAGGATACCAGTCACTTGGAACAGTTTTTGATGTGAAAGATTTATACTAGAGAAATTAAAATTATGAAAGTGACATTTGTCTTCAGCTTTAAAGTGTGACATCTTGAGATTCATACTAAAGTAAATCGTTATCTCATCATCATATGTGAGTGACACCTTGACTGGGCCAAGACAGGAGTAGATTATATTGTCTTATCCTCCCACTCTTATAAAACGTATAGTTCTTATGGTTCCCTGTCACTCAGAGTAAGCAAATGTTCTGTCCATCTAAATACTTACTTTTTTATCAAGAGGAATAAAATAGAGCTAACATCTGGTTCATGCTATTTCCACTGAAGACATTACAGGTCTGGCAGGAAAATGACCACTTCTCTCGTGTTCATTCAAGCAACAGGATATTTGTATTGAGAACAATTAAACACATCATTTCTTAAGTTCAAGTAATCCTCCTGAATATCCTGTACCTCTCTTTCAGAACATTTATTATAATAGTAAATAATTTGTAACGTATAAGGTCCCTGAAGGCAGCAGCTGTTTTGTTCAGCCATATATCCCAGGCATCTACAAGAAGGTTTGAATCAGAGGGGACACATAGTAATGCATGTTAGATTATTAAAAGAATTTTAATAAATTTAAAGTACCTTCAACTCACTTCAGAAAGCAGGTTGTAAATGTCAAGTAAGTCTCATAAAATTTTTAAAACTCAATGAGCAGAAAGTATATTGAAATCTTCAAGTAACAGAGACTTGTTTCTTGGAGAACTTGTTTCAGAGTAAGTCATATTCTTACTTTGGAACTTAACAGTTTATCCAGCTTTAAGCCATCATTTTCTCATTGTGTGCCTAGTGTAAATAATACATTTACATAATGTGAATGACAGGATAATGTCCGATATTAGTTAATTTAAGAATCTGGAAAATGTTCAATATGATACAAAGTGTGAAACATGAGATCATCTAGCATTTGATGTTAATTCTCTGAAGTACTGGGAAACTATTCAATGGTCACGGCTCACAGAAGAAAAGTGCTATTTTGTAAAGATTTTTAGTGCAAAAAAGTACTAAGCCCTACCGTATGTCAGACCCTCTCCTCCTAGGTATACAAAACAAATACCTTTATCAGTAGGTCCACTGGAGAAGGGACAGGCTACCCCCTCCAGTATTCTTGGGCTTCTCTGGTGGCTCAGCTGGTAAAGAATCCACCTGCAATGCAGGAAACCTGGGTTCAGTCCCTGGGTTAGGAAGATCCCCTGGAGAAGGGAAAGGCTACCCACTCCAGTATTCTGGCCTAGAGAATTCCATGGACTGTATAGTCCATGGGGTCGCAGAGAGTCAGACACGACTGAGCAACTTTCACTTAAGCAATAAGAGGATAGTAAATGTTAAGAAGAAAAATAAAACAAGGATACAAGGGGCCCCATAAGCTGGAAGTAGAGGAAGCATATATTATTCAGGGCAGTTCTAGTTTACACAGAAGACTGAACATTAACCAGTTCTGTAAGCTAATGTCCATCGACAGATTATTGAACTCTGCTCAGTCCAAAGAAAATTAGGCATGAGGGTGACAACGCTGAAGGATTCATTCATCCATACTCCTCATTTCTGCATAATGTCAACTGTCGTTGGTTTAAGCCAGACTGAATCCAATAATGAGACCACAGCTATTTGCCTCCCAGGGAGAAGAATTATAAAGTGCTATTATGACTACATGAAAAATGGCAGGTCACAGATTTAACAGTTGCTTTATGGAAGAGCTTATGCAGTATAAATGAGCATAATAAATTTCTATTTAAAGTCTTAAATTTGCATCCTACTTTTAAAGTACTGTTATAAAACCAATTAGGTTCAGTTTATTTAACAGAATTTTCTGCTGCAACATAAAATAGCACATGGTAGTGTGTGTGTGAGAGAAAGTCCTTCTCTAAACCCCATCTCCACCATTGGCTACCTCCTGCATTTTACCCCTGCTCAACAAGTTGACAATTTAAGAATATTCTGTATTAACTATTTACTAATGCCTGTACTTCCTGTAGAGTTGAAAAGTGTAGCCACAATAATCAAAATATGCTCTCCTCACAGATCCCTCATGGCTTAAACTTACTTTTCACTACAGATAATTGACAACTCATTTTCCTTTGATTTGAAAATATAGGAAAGCATTTCCATTGTCATTTTTCCCCAGAATTTTCTGGTCAAAAATGCCTGGAATTCTAGCTTTATTCCATGAAGATTTTTTAGGAGTAGTTACTATGATCAATCATTGGTGTCATTAACCAAACATTAATGTTAAAGTCCTCACATTATGTTAAATGTTCTTTGACTGGATCAAATATGGTAAACATGAGATTTTAATTCATCTAGGATAATCACTCCAATTTTGTACAGCCCTCCTGCAGGCTCTCTCCATTTGCATCAAAAAGCGGAATAGGATATTTAAACAAATACATATGTACAAATTCAGGAAGTGGAGGAGAGGAGAATGGAAAATCCAGCAAAATCCCCCCAGAGGTGGGGCAGAACTGTGCCAATGAGCAGAGCACTTGGAGCAATCCCAGGTCCAAACCACACTGTGCCCCAGCACGACATCAAATTTGAGCCGAGTTAGAGTTCTCTGTGTCTGAGCTCCACCATCAGGAGGACGTGGAAAAGAGGAGCCGTAGAGTTGAGTCCAGTTGGACTACGAGAAATTAGAAGACATCAAAAGAAATGGTGAGGGGACTTCCCTACAAATCCAGTGGTTTGGTCACCACTTTCTGGTGCAGGGAGTCCAGGTTCAATCCCTGGCCAAGGAACTAAGATTCCGCTTGCCTCATTACCAAGACATCGGAACATAAACAGAAGCCACAGCGTCACAAACCCAGTAAAGACGTTTAAAATGGCCCACATCCAGAAGAGAAAAAAGAAATGATGAAAGAGAAGACTGACAGGAGACAAGAAAATCAGCTTATGTGAGGGGCCAAGGACCTAGATTCAGTCAGGCTGTCAGGCAGCCTTGGTGCTGACTTTAAGCTCTTGTTTCCCATTTGCCACCCAACTTCTGGCAGATTACATCAGTGGAGAGTTGATTTTTCCTCTGAAGCTCCACTCTAAACCCTAGCAGTTTCCCTTAGAAAAGTTCTTCTCAGTTAATTTTATGACGTTTGTTATCATTAAAAGTGATTTTTATCCCTCACTCTTTTAGTTATTGTAGGATATCACCCTGAGAACTGAAAATCGTGAGTTACCATGACTGGAAAACTGTCTGAAAATCAGGCAGGAAGGTACTAATGAACCTTAGAAGGTGGGACTGGCCTCATTTATATGTTCTTTCATCTATTGCTAAAGAGAAGATTTAAATATTACTAAAGAAGGCGTATTTTCCAGGAGCATCAATATTTTGGCACAGGTTAATGCTTTCTCTTCCTTTTTCCTTCCAGGAGCCTTAGTTGCCAGCGGGTGACTCTGCATAAGAACATGTTTCTGACCTACGTTCTGAACTCCATCATCATTATCATCCACCTGGTTGAAGTTGTGCCCAATGGAGAGCTCGTGAAAAGGGATCCGGTAGGCACTGCGTGATTTGTTTGTAATTTTATTTTCAAAGATACAGTATCTGTAACTGGGCTTTCCAGGTGGTTCAGTGGTAAAGAAGACGCCTGCCAGTGCAGGAGATGCAGGTTCAATCCCTGGGTCAGGAAGATCCCCTGGAGAAGGAAATGGCAACTCACTCTAGTATTCTTGCCTGGAGAATTCCATGAACAGAGGAACTTGGTGGGCAATAGGCCATGGGGTCTCTTGAGTCAGACATGACCTAGCAACTAAACAACAACCTCTGTAACTAGTGAACATGGTATCATTGTCTTACGTAAGCTGCCTTTTACAGATATAATAATATTTACTTGCACAGTTGAGTTTTTCATTAAGGCATATCATTCCTGTGTAAAGGGCTGAAAATAATTAAGTTATAGCCAAATAAGATTTATACCATCGCTCATGAGTTGTCATGACTAATCAATAATTTACTAACATCTAAGGGAAGTTCACTGAGCACATACACTAGGTATTATAAAGCAGTGCTTTGCGGTGGCCCCAGTGTGTCACAGATGGGATACACGTGTGCACAGGTATTAATTGCTCGTCATCCTGGGGCCTGAATGGTCTTGGGCCAGTCACTTCAGCTGTAATGCATTTACTCTAGTGGGTCTTAGAAATTTTATCATGGCTTATGTCTGCATGACTTTAAAAAAGGTTTGCATGTCCCTAGTTCACACACTCTCACCTCCCAGTCTCTGCTGGTGGCCCCCACGAACTGAGCCTAGCCAGAGGCCAGAGCATGAGGGAGCCCCAAAGGACACGTGCAGGGCAGTTTCTCTGGGTCCTGGAGCAGAGTAGAGAGTGCCTTTGAAAGCACAAACAGAAGTTATCCAGCACCCAATGACTGGCCGTGGGATATTTTCTTTCTTTCTTTCTTTCTGTTTTTGTTTCTCTGCTTAACTGTGTTATGCAAGCATCTGTAGATAGCCTCATCTTTCAGAACTGGCACTTGATGGCTTTGCCAACCCAATGACAAAAATGCGTGAAATCTGCCCAGAGCGTGCATCCTGTGTGACCGTGCCGTGGCATGGGAAAGCAGCTTAATCTGGCTTCTAATGGATCCACAGTGTTAATAACCTTTGCAGTGGGAATGCATCCAGGAAGGCATTATGATCTATCTTTTCAAACCATGGCATCTGTGATTGGGACAGAGTCCTGTCTTAGGTGCAGAAGGGGTTTTATCTTAATGAGTTTCCTTTTTTTCGTGTCAACTGATTTTAATAAAAATAATCTCATGTCACTCAATCCTCCCAAGACCCTAGTGGAGAGCAGATATTCTCCCCATTGTTAACTGAGCAAGTGGAGGTTCGGTGAGAGCACGTATCCTCCACGCTGTGGATCATTAGAGGGGTTTGCACCCAGACCTGTGTCACACCAAAGCCCAGCGGTGTCCTCTGGACCGCGTGGAGCTCCTGTTCATCTTGATCTCTTGCCTTAGGGAGACTGTTCTCAAAGATACAGACTCAGCCATTTCAAAGTGATGGTTGTCCATTATTAAAGATGCACACTGTATTTCATTAGGGACGCTCACCCCCACTAAGATTAAAACAGCTGTAGAGGGAATTCCCTCGTGCCTTCCAATGTAGGTGACGCAGGTTCGAATCCTGGTCAGAGGACTAAGATCCCACACATGCGACAGGGCAGCTAAGCAAGCCCAGGCGCCACAACTAGAGAGCCTTCGTGCTGTAACTAAGATCTGATGCAGCTCATAAATAAATGTTTACAAAATAGGAAAATAGTTGTAGAAGCCATTAACTATCTCAGCGAAGAAGACTCGAATTTGGAACTCCCTATTAAGTGTGAAAACTCTGTTAATTAGCAATGCCCCAATACAGAGTAAAATGTTTAAAGTTGGGGTGAAAAAAAAAAAAACCTGAGAAAGTTACCATCTGTTCAAAGTAGGCCAGAAAATGGCCCTTTGGTTATTGAATATTCGGCACATCAACCTGGGCGTGGCACTCAGTCAAGTGATGAGATATTGCAAATTCTTAAGTAGTCTCTCTCCCACCTCTCCTGTGGGGGTCTCACACCCACTTGTCATGCTCCCAGCCCACTCTCTGGATGTTAGAATAAACAGGGCCTCTCATCCATGATGAGATGATACTTAACCTGTTATCCTCCTGAAATAGTATAAATTCAGGACTTTTCTGAGTTCACTAATAAATTGTAGAAGTCATTTCACCTTATCCATCAAATGAGAGTAATAAAAACTGCCCCATTTACTTGTAAGGGGTTGTTCCAGAGTCCTAAAGACACATAAAGCTTTTAGACATTCCCCAGGGTGTGCTATTGCAAGCAGTTGCTCACAAGGTAACTGCTAACCCCGTCCCTGTGGCTAGCTGCTTAAGTCTCTGCACACGGCTTTCTCAACCAACCTGTTACTCTGTTCATTGTTTTAGTGTCATAAGTTATCATTGGTGGATGTTAGTATACTTTCATAGTATACTTTAGGGACAGACAAGCCTACGTACTCTGCCAGTCAATGTGCCCAGGCTGCCACCTAACCACCAAGCCAGCTCAGCCCTGCCTTGCATCTTCACTATTGCCTAGAAACATTTAACAATGCCTCGAAGCAGGTACCTAGGGACCTGGCTTAGCCATGACACGGCTGATTCCCTGGGAGAGTGTGGATGTGAGCATAGAGGAGTGGAGAAATTAATAGAAAGCCTTCTTCTGCATATGGAGGAGTGAGGGGTGGCTCTTTCACACACATTAGGCATTCTCAAAGTGATGTAAGTTTGAAAAACAGGAAAGAAGTTCATCTTTATAGCATGACCTCATTCTCCTAATCAATGTATTTTTAACCTAACAGACTTGGATTTTGTTGTCTTTTGTAGCTATGCAAGAGCAAATTTCCTAGGAAAAAACTGTAAAAGTCTTGAAAGGTAGAATTTCATCCAATCAGTCAAATGTTGGTTGAGCAACCTAAACTCAAATATTAGTCTTCAGGCTGAACTAAATTCATGTCATTTGGGGGAAATACCTATTTATGACATTCTCTTCACGATCCCTGGAAATGCACCCAGCCTCACATGGAAACAGTGTTCTGTGTCTTAAAGCTGTATATGTGAGGCTCCACCATTTCTTTACCTGTTTCAGTGTGTGTGTGTGTGTCTTTTTTTTTTGGTAGAAAACAAAGGAACAAAACATCTGGATGTTTTATTTGGTATGCCTGAATGAGAAGTCTCCTTTCCTCTGAGGTCCAAATGAGAAAAAGTGAAAGTCTTAGCTGCTCAGTCATGTCCGACTTTGTGACCCCATAGGCTGTAGCCCACCAGGCTCCTCTGTCCATGGCATTCTCCAGGCAAGAATGCTGGAGTGGATAGCCATCCCTTCTCCAGGGGATCTTCCCAACCCAGGGATCAAATCCAGGTCTCCTGCATTGCTGGCTGATTCTTGACCATCTGAGCCACCAGGAAAGCAAAGCCACTAATCACAGCCCACTTACAGTGGTAGATGGGGCATATTCTCCTGTGTGATCCCACACTGCCCTCTTTCACGGGTCCAGATGTCTGGTTCTTACAGGGGAGAAACTCTGAAAGTATGTGTCTTTCACCAAATAAATAGCATAGGCTAAAAACAAACAACCACAATGACAAAAGTCAACCTACGTCTGTAAATTGTGAAGCATACACTTGGCCCAAAGAGGGGGAAAAAAAACAAGGACATTTGTTTTCAGTACATTGAAGACAGCTCTTGTTTTCCAGTGAGATTTTGATCCATCTCTTATCTAACCTTACACATACAAACAACACAGGACTGGTGTCTCAGGCAGGCATAATTCAAGAAAGGGCAGGAAAGAACTCTCCAGTGGATATAGCTTATATGTTATTCATCCTTGAAACTGCTTACTCACTAGTTCCAAAAGAGACACAGGTCTTAAACTTTGTATTGAATCTCACCTTGAAAATGCATATTCTGTCATAAATGCTATCATAGAAGTTCAATTTCTTGGAGATCTTCACATGCAGGCATTGGGAATAAAGGAGATTTTGCTGTTGTAACATATATGAACATACAGGTCATAAACAAGAACAAGGAAAGGTTTAATTCGATTTAACTAGACAAGCCCCATCTTTCCCAGCAGTAAATTCCCCATCTCTAAAAAGACAGAGATATCCAAACACTGAGCATCATATCGTCAGCATGTTATTAAGTCATGTGTAATTTTAAATTACTCTAAATTATGTGAAATATTGCATTTTTCCTGAAAAACTGACATTCTGGAAAACATTAGATTAAGGCCCTCTCTAGCTGAGAAAAGTGGACATAATAAAGAAAAACTCAAGAAAGAAGAGATAAACTAGCAGAAGAAGCTTTTGAAAAAGGGAAGTTATTAGATATTGTCAATCTACAAATATTTATTAAAAATTGAAATCAACATGAAAAACACAACCAAAGTCATAAACTAAAGAAAAGCACATCCATTAGCCTTCATCTGACTGAGATTCAAACAAATGTCTCTTTCCTATAAAAAATATATATAATTTTCTATATACAAAAGAATATATACTTTTTAAAGACTTTCTTTTTTAAGCAAACTAAAGGCAGAATTGTGGGTTTGTTTGTTTGTTTTCCTTTCATTTTGACCCAATTCTCAAGTCACTGAATCAGCGGTTAAGAGGCAAAAATATTTTCCTTCCCAGTGCCCATGGGGATATATTAAAAAGAAAGTTATTTCTTGTGAAAGGAGGCTGCATCATCCCAAATGCTTTTATACTACTTCTGGGAGGGTGTATTTAGTTGGGGCCAAAAGAAAACCAAGTTCTCAGTCCTCAGCAGGGAATCCCAATGGGCTTCTGGTCCCCTTCCCATCAAAGCAGTCAGTCTATTCCTGCGGAAGGTATTTGGTTGGGCAAATTCTCCCCAGTAAAACCAAGAGTGAGAATCTTCTTCCTTCACAGAACTTTTTTTTTTAAGTTAAACTCAGAATAACTCATGGAATAAATAACAGCTGAATAGATCCTCAGTTTATTGAGTGATATGAAAATTGCCCATTGTCACTTGTGTCATTTGAACATTTGATTTCCATAATATCTAAAATTTAATTTTCTTGTTCTATCTGCTTTTTCAATGATCTTCATGTATGGAGTCAGGAGGCAAATTAAAAGCATTGTTCTTGCAGCATCTAAAGGAAGCTGGCAGCACCCTCATCATTTTCTAGAAAGAAATGTCTCTCTGAACTTTTTGTCTGAGTCCTAAAGGGGACAATACAGTGAGATTAGGTTTTGCTAGGAACCTGAGCATTTTGTACCTCAAACGCCAAAACAATTGGGTCACATTTTCTATAGCCTCTTATATAAGCAAAGTCAAATGAGCCCCAAGTTCTGAAAAACAAAGTAGATTTCTTCTAAGTCTCACTTGTTCAGGACAGTTGGGACAATGGACTAGGTCAGAGCTTCATCCTAGTCACAGGAAGCTCAGCTTGGAATGGGTGCTCAGAAATGAACCCAAGGGTGCAAACTGACTCCTCCTGCCCAACCTAGAGGAGACTGGTGAGAGGGTGGGCTTATACATGTAAGGGAAGTTACAGTAAAGTTTTGGGGATGAGAGATCAATGGCCAATAAAAACTGTATTGGAATTATCCATTTTGGTGCCTCTGAAATACATTTGCTTGAGAAAGAATAAGTATTGTGGATTTGAGGAACAGTGCAGAGAGAATAATGCCAAGACGTGGTAATGAAGGCAGGTATCTTACCCTGGTTACTTATGCAGTTTCACTTGGCTTGCATAAAAAACCAATAAATGGTCTTTTAACCAAGATCATATGGTACAGAAAAGTATAGAGGATGTCTTTATTCCTTTTAAAATGTATTAATTATAGTCAATCACATTCCCATATGGCTGTAAAGAATTTATTCATAAAATGGCTATAAACGCCAACCCAGCTTCCCTCATCTGACCCATCTGGGCGCTACCTCTGCACAAGAGATTAGTGACCTACAAATGGTACCTGGCAGCGTGGTTTTGGTAGTGAGTGTTCATCTCAATGTTTGCAGCTAGTTTCCCCTGCTTTGAGAAGGCTGTTATGAATTTAGTGCAGCACTTCTTTTAGATGTGTTTTGATTCTCAAAAAAAAAAAAAAAAAAAAACAACTTTCAGTTGGGATACTAGAAGTTTTCTTTCCCCTTTTGATTTTTTTAAACTTTTTATTTTGTATTGGGGTATAGCTGATTAACAATGTTATGCTAGTTTTAAGTGATAGTGAAGGGACTCAGCCATACATATACACGTATCCATTCTCCCCCAAACTCCCCTCCCATCCAGGCTGCCATGTAACATTGGGCAGAGTTCCCTGTGCTATACACAGTAGGACCTTGTTGGTTATCTGTTTTAAACGCAGCAGTTTTTACACATCCATCCCAAACTCCTTAACTATCCTTTCTTCCCATCCTTCCTCCCTGCCACATCTGCAACCATAAGTTAGCTCTCTAAGTCTGTGAGTCTGTCCCTGCTTGGCAAAAAAAAAATTTTTTATCATTTCATTTTAGATCCTGCATATAAGGGATGTCATAGGATATTTGTCTTCTCTGTCTGACTTACTTCACTCAGCATGACAATCTCTAGGTCCACCCATGATGCTGCAAATAATATTATTTCATTCTTTTTAATGGCTCAGTAATATTTCATTGTTATATGTCCCACATGTAAATACTAGAAGTTCTGTACACTCCCTTGGGATATGTTGGTTAACTGTCAGAAAGCTATGGAGCAATAGTCATTTGATATTTGATGTGTTTAGGTGGCTTGCTTCAAATACCATAACATTGTTCTTGCTAAAGCCCAGGATCTCAAATCCAAACTCTTCTACTTACAGATTAATCTTGAGCCAGTTACTTAACCTCGCTGTACTTCACTTTCCTGATAATGATTAAAGTAGTGCCTTTCTCAAAGAGCTGCTTGTGAGGATGAAATGAACCAATACATATAAAATCCATAAAACTGCGTCTGCCATGCAAGAACTCTCAAATGTTAGCTATTATTTATATTATAGTTGTTACTATTGTCGTGGCCTTAAGCACTCATTTTCTAACCGTGGTACCAAGTTTCATTTCTGTGTTACACAGCATGGGAGATATGGAAATTCAGAGCATGTGTAAAATACTGCTCAAATCTTAAAGGACTAAGTGTGAAAGCAGAATGCACATACTCAGAGGTTTTTAAATCTCAAATAACCGAAAGGGCTGTGGCATGAGAATATAAAACTCATTCAGTCATGGCTTTGAAAATCCCCAGTGAAGAGTGATAATACCCTCATTACACTGTAGAGAGAAAAGACCCTTGAGTGTAGCAAGCTGTTAATTTTTATTCCCCTGCCACATTTCTAACAGCCCCCCCCCGCCCCAAATCATGTTTCTCTTTTCTCTGGCTTTGTTTCCCAATCACTTCCAGAGTGTTGCCTTTGCCAGTTTCTGGATCATTTTCCAACGTATTTATCTCATGTGGGACTTTTTCTTCCAGTGTTTTTGTTTTGTTTTTGTTAAACACACCCAGTCGTGGCTACAGTTGCACAGATTCAAGCTCATTTTCTCTGAGGTGTTATCAAAAATCAGTCCAAGATTGCGTGACGGATTCACATTTAATTGAAAAAACTCCATCTTTTAAATTTCTCGAGAGAGGAAGGCTGCAGTGGTTTCCTTCAAAGTTAATGCTGACTTTCTGACTGGGAGATCTTCCTCCTTCTTTCAGCTCGCATTAAATACTGGACCCATTGACAGTTTTCGAGTTGACAGGAGAACGTTTTTTCCTTTCAGTCAACTGTTCTGGCATCTTTACAAAAAGTTCTCTCTTTACAAAAACTCCTCCTCAAGTGGTTTTAGTATGCATGTGAATCAAAGCCAGGGCGTTTCCCCATTGCATTGTGAATCTACTGGAGAACAAGCCTGTGCTCTTCAGTGGTTAGGGTTATTACTACTGGAAGGCTAGCAAGTAACCAAAACAGGAGTCAGGTACCGAAGGAACTCCTTACATACTCTAAATCTATTCCAAGTGGGGCCCTTAGACCAACAGCTTAAGCGTCACTTGGATGCTAATTAGAAATGAGAATCTCACGGCCCACGCTAGATCTTCTGAATCAGAATCTCTACTACTGGGGCCCCAAAAATCTGTGTTTTAACAAGCTCTCCCAGTGATTCTGATGCATGCTAACATTTGAAAAGCACCACTATGAGCCCTTTCATTATTTATATTTGAATTGGATTCTTATCTCTGTGTCCCAAACATTTGGACCCCAGTGTGGAAACTAAGGCTCCCTTATAAAAACAAAATCCCTCAGGTCAGATGGGCTCGGCATAGCTCCTGGCTCATGTATGAGACATGGATCATCTAGTTCTCTTCTTTTTTTTTTTTTAATGTTAAGTGGGTATCACTAACAGATCAGTAAACTTTAGGAGAGCATTAACAATTTCTGTGTTATTCTCCTCGTTGGCCATAGAAAAGGGGCCATAACAGTTATGTGATGAATCCTTGGATGCTGTCAGAAATTATGGTTCTCTGACACATTATAGGAAAATAAATTTGTCTAGTCTATAAGTCCTTGGTCGCTCAGTGGTAAAGAATCTGCCTGCCAACGTAGGAGACGCAGGTTCCATCCCTGGGTCAGGCAGAATCCCTGGAGAAGGAAATGGCAACTCACTCCAGTATTCTTGCCTGGAGAATTCCGTGGACAGAGGAGCTACATGACTTAGCACCGACTAAACAACACCTCTATATAACTCAACCCACTAGAACGTAATAAGAAAAGAACGCTTGGGGCACTGGAATTCAGTTGCCCTAGTTGGCTGTTTACACGTGATACTAATCATCGATGAGCTAGTACACTGATCTCCGCATCTAGTGGGTGACACGTGTTGAGAGATGCTCGGGGAAACTGTCTCTCTGGCTGAATGCAGATACTTTGGCTCATTCTCATGTTCATCTTCTGTTCACGGCAAATCATCGGATGTCTTCCTCTGAGTATTGTCATTTCTCTCCAACAGCCAATGTGCAAGATTCTGCACTTTTTCCACCAGTACATGATGTCGTGCAACTATTTCTGGATGCTCTGCGAAGGCCTCTACCTGCACACTCTCATCGTGGTGTCCGTGTTCGCCGAGGGGCAGCGCATGTGGTGGTACTACCTCCTGGGCTGGGGTAGGTGTGCTCTGCTGCTGAGTTTTGATCCGCTTTTACCTCTGTCTGTTTGCAGTCTTTTGCTAGTCTTGATCAGAAAATAGTCAAGGGCTCAGGTTCTATGAGGAGAGATGGGAGACAGGTCCCGGCCACAGTTCATTCTCCATGAGAACTTGGTAGAAGCTCCCAATAAGTTCAGACAGACTGTGATAGGTATGGGGGTGAGTGCCACAGAGGAGGGCTGTGATTATGAGAATGTCTTCAGGAAACAAACCCAGCTGACAGATGGGCGGAAAGCATGCTCTGATGGAGAGAAGATCCAATTCTTCCCAAGAGAAAATGAAAGAATGCTTCTTTCAGTAGTTACTTCCTTATAAGTCTGTATGGGACCACTTACTGGTCATTTTCTCCCAAATCGAAGCAACTTCAAATGCTGAAGTTTAGTTCTCAGAAAAATCATTTATTGATTTATTTTACAACCCTCTTCAAATTGATTCTTTGCCTTGCTTGCCCTCCCCTTATTGTAAACCAAAGAAGGAAATTCCCTACCCTCGATGAACTTTTATAGTGAACAAATAAGACATATCTAGTATTCCAGGAGAAGAATCCTAGGGAGAGAAGGATTATTCTTTCTCTCACCATCTTTAATGGAAGGGAAAGGTTGTTATGGTTCTGGAAGCCTGCAGGGAGAATTAAAAAAGGAAAGAAAAACTAAACTGTGTAAAAAGTGACATCATGATTAGAGGAAGGTGAAGAGCCCTAAGAATTAGCAGATACAGAGTCTACACTCTTCTCCAAAGCATGAAACACATTTCCTTTTTACAAAATGACAAGGTAGAAGTGAAATCTCCATGTTGCCTCTCTTTCTAATTCTAAAATATGCATTTCGAAATCAATCCAGAGAATGAATTTCTGACTCATTCAGAAAGTATTCTGAATGAATTATTCTGAATAATAAAATAATAATCATAATTTAATTCAGAATAATAAAAATTATTCTGAATTATTCTGAATGAAATTATTCTGCTGTGAATAAAACACAGATATGTCTTGTATAAACAGTCAATTCAGAATTCTTTCAAGTCAAACATTTAATCAATGGCCCCATTTTGAATTATATGCTTCATGGGTTAAGAAGCTAAGGGGTTTTTAGATGAAAACTCAATATTCTGTATCTCCTTTTGCACATAATTCACAGAAAATAAAAGTGTGGCAGTCTAATTCACCTGAGACGCATTTCTTAATCTGAGGATAGTTTTTAAAATTGTCTACAAATATCAACCACATGAAACAGTATTTTATTGGGCATGGGTACATCTGAGAGAGAATCTTTTTTTTTTTTTTTTACAAAAATTACTTTACTTTATAGAATGAAGGTTAAATTGTAAAAGGTTAAGACAGGGTTCACTGCCAGCAGCTATGTCCTTCATTCTGTTTGTAAATTCAAAGTTGTTTTTAACAAATTAAATTCAAGTTTACTCAGGGGAGTAGATTCTGAGCTACTTTAATGAAGGTCCTGCAGCCAGAACCTTCAGAGAGTAGCTACTCTGAAGTGTTCTTATTGAATGAAAATAGGATCAACACACACGTTGTAAACAGAAGAACAAAAAGCCTAGAAGAAATACTGAGAGCATCTCTGGAGCAGCCTCAGGTGAGCGTGTGACCTGAAGGTCACGTCCCTTCAGGACGTGCTCCCCCTATGAGAGCACCCAGTTCACACACAACGACAAGCTTTCTGGCCTCAGTTACCAGTCATCACCATGTACCCACCACACTGGATAATTTGTGAAAGGCTTTTAAGTAACTGGAAGCTGCTCACCAAACTCTCTTACAGTTTGTGACGTTCTAAGAGCAATTTATCTGCTTTGACCGAAGATAATTCGCACAAGAACATCAGGACAACATTTCGACAAGACGTTGAATTTGTCACTGTTCTTTCCATCCAGCTGTAGTTACAGCTTTTTAAATTTTGTTTTCTTTTTTCATTTTAGGACTGCCGCTGCTGCCAAGCACTGCTCACGCTATCGCCCGGGCTCTGTTATTCAACGACAAGTAAGTTTTGTGGGTTTTAGTCAATTTGTTTGTAAATAAAATGCAACCATATTGATGTATTCCCCGCTCTTTTGTTCAGCTGCTGGCTGAGTGTGGACACCAACCTGCTTTACATCATCCACGGTCCAGTCATGGGGGCACTGGTGGTGAGAATCGCTTTTGAAATCCATTACTAACAGTGTTATCTCTGTGGGGTGTTCTGTCAAGATGGTTTTATGTAGTGTGAGTATTACAACTCCAAAATGAAGTTAATGTAATGATAGTCTATAATAATAACTTGATCCGAGAATCTTTTTTTAAAAAAATATTTTTATTTAATATAATTGAGTGGAGGGGCATAAGCTCATTTCTATACAAGCCACAGCCACAATACCATGGGTTTTTTATTTTTTTAGACAATTTGATAAATTCTCCTAATTAAAGGTAAAGACCAAAGGGGAAGATGTTGCTGATATAAGGATGAGAGAGACCACAAAGTCCACTTGCACCATTCTCCGCTGGGCACTGCCAGACTAAACCATCTTCCCTTTCACCTTTGGTCCATGAGCCATCATCATGACTACCACTGAACATGCTCTCAAAGCATATCAGGCACTTCACAGACATTGCCATGCTATTCGCTAACAGCATTCCTTCAAAGTGGACACATCAAGACGGTTCACTCGTTAGGAAATCTAGACTCAAAGGCTCAAGTAAAGTCATTTAGAATCCCATGACAAGTAAGAAGTCGGGCAGGACAAGAATCTCATTCTGAATCTATATCCAAGCTCTTTCTTTCTACCTGTAGTTTACTATATGTTGGCCATCATCAGAGCCATCAAATTTAATATTTAGACATAATTTCCCCCATTAATCTCAAAGACTGTTTTCTTCAGGTAAGAATTAGAAAAATAAAAACAGTCAGAGTCATAGATCATACTCTTCTCCTGTACTGAAGAATCATCCATTAGTAACTGATGAAACTGGGTCACACCCAGACTGTCTCCTAACTTCCCTGGCCTTTCCAATGCAGATTCAATTTCTTTTGCCATTTTTCACCGTAGTGATGTACTTACTAGTTCAACTGTGCTCACAAGGACCTACTAATGTGGGTCTTGAATATTTATCACCACTGCATAAGAATTTGATTTTTACTAAAGGTTTCTTTCCTTCTTGAATTTTGGGGGTAACAATGTTTATTTCTACTCCAGGTAGAAAAACCACTCTGATTATTTTTAAATAAATGATCAGTTAAATTTTTAAAACAACCTTGGTTTCAAAACTAACTTTCACAGCCAAAAGTAGTTTTTTGTGATCTACAAGAATGGCAGATATTAAAGAGTGACCATACCAAATGCTGGCAAGCGTGAAGAACATCTGGAATTCTCACATAATGCTGGAGGGAGTGTAACATGAAGCCACCTCTTTGGAAAGCAGTTTGGCAGCTTCTCATAAAGTTAAACATACATTCAACAGGCCTTTCCACTCTTAGGTAACGTTTTCAAATGAAATGAAAACATGCCCCCACAAAGACTTGTACACAAGTCTTGAGTGTTTATTCATAACAATCAAATTTTGGAAACCATTGCAATTTCCGTAAAGAGGAGAATGAATAAACAAATTATGTGTGTGTATTATTTATATAATGCAGTACTACTCAGCAGTAAAAATGAATGAAATGCCAATATACACAGCACAAATGAATCTCAGAGATAGTATGTTAAACCAAAGTAGCCAAACACAAAAGAATACACAGTGTAGATATATACACACTCTCGTTTCTGTGATGCTAGAAATCGGTGGCTACTAGAGGTGAGGGGATGGAGTTGTTGACTGCAAAGGATCAAGAGGGGACTTTCTGGGGTGATGGAATTGCTCTTCTCTTGTTTGGAGTGGTGGTTACCCTGGTACATACATTTGTCTAAACTTCCCAAATGTGAACTTAGAATCTCTATCTTATTGAATCTACATTATGCCTCAATGAAGTGATTTCCTTTAAAAAGTGTTATTGACAAACAAGATGTAGTCTGGGTTAGCCTTCTCCACTGCGTAAGCTTTACAGATAAATTTCTCAGACCCCATTTTACTTTTAGTTAACTAGTCCTAGCTAAGGGGCAAACTCTTAAGGAAAAGATAAGACGGTGAAATCTAAAAATATCATTTATGACTTCCCTTTGGAAAAGCGATAAAAACCTAAATAAAGAATAAAACATCTTCCTTAGATTTGAACCTAATATAGTTACATATTTAGGATATTTTCTCATTTAGAAAAAAAAGGGAGGGATGTTAATTCATGTTCAAAAGGAGCATTTGGCTCTGCTGATGCTCCATGTTGTCCTAACAAGGAGCAGATGGTCTCAACTCTGAGGCAGGCTCTGTGTCCCAGTCAGTGTGGGTGCCATCCCTCCTCCCCACCCCCTCCACATACCCTAGGTAGATAAGAACTGGGCCAAGGGGGTATCCTTCAGGGGCGTCCATCTGGAGAATTTGCTCAGGGCATCGTTTATCTATGCAGTTGAACTTCTTCTTCCTGCTGAACATCATCCGAGTGCTTGTGAAGAAACTCAAGGAATCACAGGAGGACTCCTACATGTACCTGAAGGCGGTGAGGGCCACTTTGATCCTGGTGCCCCTTCTGGGGGTCCAGTTCGTCATCCTCCCCTGGCGCCCTTCCCATCCCGTGCTTGGGAAGATCTACGACTTTGTGATGCACTCTTTGATTCACTTCCAGGTGAGGGGTGATGTACTCTCTGATTCACTTCCGGGTGAGGGGGGAACCATGGATTCAGCCACTCTCAGCTACTAGAAGCAGGGGCCGCCGTTGTCTGGGGCCGTCTTTAGTGAGAATGAGCCTTCCGAACATGCATTACCTGGAAGGGAGGTGGCACCTGTCTGTCTTCCTCACTGCCTGCTTTCCCATGTTTTGAATCTTAAAACTGAGCAAGGAAACAGGAAAAGGGAGGCCTGAATTTTGAGAATACATCTGGAAAACCCCATGAACAGAGGAGCCTGGCGGGCAACCATCCATGGGGTCACACAAAAGTTGGACATGACTGGGTGACTCAACAACAAACAACTTAAGTATTTTTACAGAAATTGACCCATTTGCCCAGTGCTGAGGACAGAGTTACTCCCACAGTCGCTGACCACTCCTCCTCCCCCTTATCTGGGGGCCATATTGGGTTTTGCTTTACTGAGGGGAGTGTTGAAGACCCCTGTAATAGACGCCAGTTGGCTTTCCAAACTGGAACATCATCAACAACTTTGACCATTTCTATAGACACAAGCTTGGACACAAGGAATCTTGAGTGGTGACAGAAACCTCAGAGTAGTTACTAAATCCATGTCCTGTTTGACCAGGTGGACTTAGCTGTGGGTACAGTACTGCACTAGTTCACCACAAGGACACAGGTCAGAGTCAGGCCTGTAGCCATCCCTTGTGACACATGCGCTTGAGAAAGTTCTCTCTACTAAACTCTACAAGATCGTCGTTTTTAAGTTTTTTGGGTACAAAAATTCTTTTCATATTCCCTATAATCAGCATATTCTGCTATAAATCTCCATGTTAAGGGAAGTGATATATTAACCAGATTAATGAGAACAGTCCTTGTAGCCAAACAATAGAATCCTGGTGAGAAAAAGTCATTCCTGGTGGAATATTCTTGGAGTTAAGCCCTGGACATGAGTGGTAGTAACTGTGCTTTTTCATCGAGCTTGACTTGTTATTGCTGTAGTGAAATGTTCGTCTCCAGGTTGTCGATTTGTATTGATTACTAAACAACATAACACACACAAAAATAACTTAAGCTCCATTTTTCCTCCTCTTTTTAGGGATTCTTCGTGGCCGTCATCTACTGCTTCTGCAACCACGAGGTAAGTGTGCATTTCATGTAATAGTGTGACCTCTTTATATGAAGCCAGCACTTTACCATCTCCCAAGGGCCTCCGTGCACTTGCACTATCTCTCACTTCTTCAGTTGACCTTACAGGGTTTCCTGACTAGCCCAATCTTATTTTTTCCACTACTGCAAGTTGAATCTTATCTATGTTTTCATGTGGTACAATTGCAGATATTATCCAGACAGGTAGCTAAATTCACATTTCCTGGCATTGTACCTTAAGCCGGTTGGCACTCTGAGAAGCTACAGCTAAAGCTATTCTGGATTCCCATAGACTCCAAGTCACATCCACATTCCCTTTGGAAGAACCAACCCATCACTAGGGCAGAGCCAGTATCTAGCCAGTCTATCTTGAGCCACAGCCTTCTTTCCCATTTGCTTGGTGCCAGTGACACACCACCTATTCAACTCTTGGGAAATCACCCTGGAGTTAAGACTCAAAAGGGAGTAAGTAATTTGTTACCTGAATATTTAGATCAGGAAAACCTAGAGACCACATAGCCAGTGTTTTAAGGGGTATTTTTAACCAGAGTTCCCTTTCTTCCAATGATATCCTGCATGGAAGCTCAATTTGTAAAACATAAGTAGAGCTGCTTAAATTTGTACCAAAGAACATCCAGGGCTGCAAAGAACATGATTTGAAAGCTCCCTCATTTGTCAGGTGAGAAATCGAGACTCCAGAAAGATCACGTGACTTGCACAATGTCACAATCATAGCTTATAACCAGGACTAGAACCCAGATTTCCTGATTCCTAGTTAAATGGACTAAATCTTCCACTGCACAGCATTATATATACGCCTCCTTCCTGAAGCTTCATTAGTATACTTCCTTGAGTTATACACCTCATAACTTAAAGTATCTGTGATCATTTTAAATCAATCTTTATTAATAATTTTATACCAAAGCATATCACATTTTGTTAAGAGATCTACATATTATTTCCAAGTTGGTAATGAGAACCATTGTCTAACCATTATCAACTGATATTTAATGGATTTTCTAGTCTTTATTTCTTCAGTTAAATAACATTCAGTGAGCACCTATGATATTTTGCAGCTCTGCGACCTCTTGCTCATCTCCAATCCTCAAATTGCAAGATTGTTGCTCCTGTTCTCTCTTTTAATTGATACATTTTATTCCTTCATTCATCCATCAACTCTTCCTTAATCCAACAAAAATATACTGTACCTTCATTATTGCTAGGCACTATCCTGAAAGCCTGAGATAGACATCTTTCTGTTAGCAACAAAGTGTCTCTTTAAGAATAGTAAAAACTAATAAATCAATAGGACTTAGGTCACCCCATCTTTATATCAATTCCTGTGAATGTATATGCCTGCTTTTTGAATTGGCTCAGGATGGCATACAAAATATTTTCATCTAAAATAATATCAGTATAGGGCTAATATAAAAATCAGGTTCAGGTAGAGTATACCTTGAAAACACGAGAGATCTGCATGCATTTATAAAAATACCTCAATACTGATTGTGTCTTAACCATGATGGTGTCTCTGAAGTGGCAGGCATAGAAAGTGAGCCCAGAGGTGTGCAGTAAAGAAACCATCTCCATTTTCATTAATATCATGTTATGGGGGAATGTGCAAGTGTGACATTTCTAATAATATAGAAATCATGTACTGTGCCAAATGTAATATCAGTCCCATGAATTGTAGGCCTCTGGGCCTCAGCTGGGCCTTCTGCGAACATATTGTCTTCCAACACTGAACAAAGGCAGGGCACTTAACTCACGCAGGAAGTGATTTCCAGCCATCTGAGATAGGGTTGTGATCAGGCTTTGCCTGACTGAATGTTCCATTTTAGCAGAAATCTAGGGGGCTAATACGTCAGCTCTACAGTGAAGATGCAGGTTTTACTTTTTCTTTATTATCCATTTGTCATCAGTGATTCCTGCCATGGAAATGGATCCGATTTCATGGAGGAAAGGATTTTTGAGAATTCCAGTCCTAGGTATCAGGAGGTCACCGTGAGAGCGTGCTTGTATAAAAACACTTCCCACAACTCTTCCAAGACAGTGGACACTGGCTATCCAATCATTTCAGCCAGTTACCAAGGACCTAAGAGACCTCAAAAAGGGGACTATAGCTATGTGCGTAGTTGCGTCCGACTCTGTGACTCCATGGACTGGGGCCTGCCAAGCCCTTCTGTCTGTGGGATTCTCCAGGCAAGAATATGGGAGTGGGTAGCCATTTCCTCCTCCAGATCACAGCTATAAAGATACCCAATTTTTCCTAGCTCTGTACTCACCACTTCCCTTCCCTGTTTGTAAGGGGTTCTCCTTATGTCCTTATGTGCTATTTCCAGATCACTAATGTGATCACTTCATATGCGAAGATAAATTTGTCTATTTAAAAATTCTTTCAATAAAACTTGGTTTTCAAAAATACTGCCTTTTTAGAAAACTCAAGAAAGTCAGCTTCAGGACCCAAAGCTAAGCGATGATTTCTTTGTCCTAGACAAAACATGATCAGAACTCCTGAGATAAAGCTCATTTTCCAGTCAACAGCACATAACTGCAAGTTCTTACAATGAACTTAACAGGAAAACAAAGGCCAAAGACAAAAACATTCAAATTCAACAACAAAGATTCCAACCTGATTTCCTTTTTTACAAATATAGAAATAGAGACCTCCAAATGTTACCAACCCTACACAGTTAGTTACTAATAGAACCAAGTATAATCATTATTCCTTCAAGCCATCAGGACTCATTTTTTACAGTTGACAATAAATAAATGGGCATAATCGGGAAAATGTGAAGTGATCTATGTTAATTGCGTTTATAACTAGCAATGCATATATATAATTCAAAACTTTGTGTATTCTGCTTTCCCCATGGGCAACTCCTTATATTTCTGATGCTTTTCAGGAGCAACCAAAGTCTCCTCTGTTTTTTTCAAATAGATTCAATGCCCATATTCTTGTGATCAAAGCACTGTTAGGCTCAACCTGAGGTATTGTAGGAGATAATTGCCCTTATTAAACTGAAATTATTGAAGTGTCTTTCACATGCTGCTAAGGGCCTATTCTTACATGTGTGGTTTACAAATGGAAGCAGATTGCCATCTCCACACAAAAGGATGGCTTATAATTCTGGAATACAATTACAGGAGGCAATGAACATTTCTGTCATAATTTTTAAAAATTAAAACAGACTTCAAACCCTTTGGCCTCATGCTGGGTACTTCATTAGTACGCATGGATACTCCAGTGGAGATTATTTTAAAAGGACAGCTGAGGCAAAACAAAGGACTTCCTTTTTTTTCCTGCTGGGCACTGTCCGCCTCGGACACCTTTAAATATCTGTGTTACGTTTTAGCTATAAAGGCAATGTTGGTATTTAGGAGATTTTGAATCCACAGAAACTATCAGTTCCCTTTGTCTGGGGACAGTGCTTCTCTGAGCTGTTTATTTCCTAATTCAATAGGGCATTTGATAGTTCCTAGATAATAAACTCGGCATTTAAGGACCTATGTTTAATAGACAGTACAGCCCCAAAATTGGAAAGCCATTGAAATATTTACTAGGTTCTGGACGAGATGCTAAAGGAGAAATGCATGGCCACAAATATTTAGCTGAAAGTATAACTCAGGAGAGATGTTCTTTCCCAAATGTATTCAGCTATGATTTCATATCAGTCCTTTCTTATATAATCAATCTAGTCTCTTCAATTCTGTAACTCTCCATACTGCATAAATTGCAAAGCAAAAGCTCACAAACTGACAGGGAAACATGGTATCTTTTTCAGGAGTGAAATAGAAGACAAAGTGGGTGAGACAAGAGGAGAGTCTGAACTATTCATCAATACCTTTAATAAATGCATTCGTATTTGAAAATTCATTCCTAGGGTAATCTTCCCACCAAGAGTATTATCTTTCCTTTTCCCAAAAAGATTGAACAACACCCTTTTCCCAGCACAAATCACAATGTGGAGAAAACTTTCATTCATATTAGCATCCAATATTTTCCAGGCTGTTGAGGACTCTCCATGGAGACCTAGCTTAGAATATATGAGAAATAACTGAACATGAGATCAGAAACTATGTCATTAAGAGCTCTTTTTATATCCCTAGCAACACCACCCTCCAAAGATATATATCCACACATATAACAGAAGAGTTTCCTTCACTCTAAAGACTAAAGACCACCATCCTGCCATAATAAGGGTATAATAGTAGGAATACTAATAGCCCCCTTGTCTGGTATTATACTTACATCTTAGATGCCACTTGATTCATACTGTAGCCATGTAATCCATCAGGCAGCTAGGTGAGGTAGAAAAGTTGTATAGAAGAAAGTAATCTCAGAGGGGTTAACTATCCTGCCCAAGATTTCATGACTAATGTGGGCAGAGCTGGTTTCTTGACCCAAAGTTCCATAGTTTTTCATGGCATCAAATGAGACAAAGTGAAATGGCCTTATCAGTGGAGAAGGCATTGAAAGGTGATGAGACGTTACTGTTACAAGTGTTTGCTTCTGGTGATTCCAAAATTAGCAACCCACTGCAGCTCCCTAGCAGTTCTCCAAATCATACACTGTGGAGTGACAGAGAATGCCTAACAGTAAACGTAGATGACCCAGTGGTTTATAATTCACCTCAGGGAGGAATTCAAGTTCTCCCAAACCCCCATTTCTAAGTCTTATATCAATACTCAGGCTTTCATATTTACATGAAATAAAACTTCCATTTCTTCCTCAGATTCAGTCTAGACATTTTTAGCACCCTCACCCTGATACCACTGGATGTTAGTACACTAATTACAATACAGTCATGGATGGTCATTTTCTTGGAGCTAGAAACTCATTCTGGAATGGATGTTGACAACCATTCAAATAACATTTATTGAATAACTGCTCCTTGCCAAACACCATGACACCTAGCGTTACAAAAAATGAATAAGACATGATTTGTTAACCACTAACCAGAGTTTTATTGGGCACACCTCATCTCAAGCCATACTGGATAAAGGAAAGTCAACAGTCTAAGGCCATTATTATAAAATCTAGAGCTGTGAAATGGCTTCCAGATATTTTTCATGACCAATAACGTGTAGATTTAGAGAAAAGCTGCTGCTGTATCAGAAGTTGTAGCAGATAAAAAGGTTTCAAACTCTACCTTCCTAATATGATGCACATGCCATATTGAATATGAAACCAAATCAAATTTCATTCATTGTATAAAAGCTCTAATTAAGAAACTTTTGCTCAAAGAGCAAATAACCTTGCCAGGGGCAGCTGAGGCAAATTACTCAGTCCTCTGCAGATTCTTCCTTCAAGATGGTATTTCATAGCCAGAGCCTTTCCCACACAGCCCTTTTAGATGAGAATTAAAAATTCAACCTCCCCAGACCTCTGATGGTGGCTTCTCTAGCGGCTCAAAGGGTAAAGAATCTGCCTGCAATCCAGGGAGACCTGGATTCCATCCCTGGATGGGGAAGATGCTCTGGAGAAGGGAACGGCTACCCACTCCAGTATGCTTGCCTGGAGAATCGCATGGACAGAGGAGCCTGGCAGGCTACATTTCGTGGACACGACTAAGCAACTCACACACACACACACACACACACACGGCCTCTGATGAGCGCCGAGAATTGTGCTCAGGGCATTCCCGATAGTGATATGACAGAAGGTTCTCTCTCGGCTTCCAGGTCCAGGCCGCCCTGAAGCGCCAGTGGAATCAGTACCAAGCGCAGCGCTGGAGCGGCCGCCGCCGGGCCAACCGTGCTGCCAACGCCGCCGCCGCCACTGCCGCCGCCGCGGCCGCCCTGGCTGAGGCTCCGCCGATCTACATCTGCCACCAGGAGCCGCAGAACGAGCCGGCCGACCCCGTGGGCGAGGGCGGCGCTGAGGCCATCCCTATGGAGGGCGGGGAGGTCGTCTCCATGAAGGGTGCCGAGGTCATCGCCGTGCAGGGTGCTGTTGAGGCCATCGCCATGGAGGGTGCTGAGGTCATCGCTATGGAGGTCATTGAGCAAGAGTCATCCGCTTGAAATGTGACGCCAGCAACAGCCTTGTGATCCCTGAGCCCTCATTTCCTGGGAGCAAGACCAACCCTGCATCTCAAGTGCTCTCCATCCTCCCAGGAGCACACATCTCATTTGTGAGAAATATCAAGTGCATTTGTCCATAGTGAATCCAAGGACAGTTTTACTTGGTACTCTTGCTACCGGGAGACAGTCGAGGAATGGAGTCTCCCTCTACAACACCTGTGAACTCTGCAACCCTGTGAACTCCTGTGAATACCATCTCTCATCCAGGACTGAGATGTACAAATGTCAGAGTAAAGCAAGCAAGGTGGCCGAGTAAAACACAAATTGACCTAGTTCAGATCCAGGGTGCTCCTTGTTAATCTTGAGCCATTTCTACCTTCCAAAAAATTCAAGTCACCATCAATGGTTTTCTTTTTAACTAGAAACTTTGAAATTAGGATACTTTGATATTTGGCTATGGTTCTGATTTTTTTATTTCTTTTTTTAATTTCAATCAATTCTGATGTTACTCAGATGTTTTACCCTCCACAGACACACACACAGTGTAAACCGCACAAATTACGACATGACCTCCTCAAAACAAAGTGGCTTTCTAACGTAGAGATGACTCAGTTTGTGGGGAAAAAAGACCTGAATTTGGCAGGAAGATGTAAGGCTTTAAATGAAAAAACAGTTTGCTCCAAATATTAGATGGGTCTATGTGTTCATTACTTTACTAATGCCGTGTGCTCAGCTTGGTCTTGGGCAGGTCCTGACTTCTGTAAGAAGGATTTGGCTTTCTTGTTGAATGTGCTTTGGTTACTAACATCTATAAATTGGGAGGTCACAAAAAATCTATCACTAAATTTTTCACAAAACTGCCAAAAAATCCAATTCCTAGTGAAAGAGAATACTCTCTCTAAAGAGAGTTCTCCACTTTCCTCAACTCCAGGATTTATAAAGCAAATCACTTGAGGTTTCTAAAGCAGATTACCTCTTGCCCTTGGGTGCTATGTAGCAGTAAGAGATAAATTTGTCTAAGACTGGTAATTAAAAGACTCCATATAGCTCCATTAACTGCTTTCCACCCAGCTTCTAAGCTTAACAAGATCTCAGCCTTTTCCAGAAAGATTCAGTAGGGCTAATTAGAAATCAGTTTGTAGTTGACCTCTCGTTTGATGCTATTAGTGAAACAGGAGGGGAAAAAAAAACAGTTAACTACTACAAGTTTAACTGTATACCCACTCGTATAAAATAAGAGTTTCTCATTAAAATCCAATGTTATATTCCCATACCTCTCTTTACTTCCATATAAAATCTTCAAAAATCCCTGAGTAAACCAGTATCTTTACTGGCACCTGAGATTAATTTGTGAACTTGCAACAGTATTCAGTTTTCCTTACCTCATTTGTATCCTAAATGAAGAGATACATCAAAGCCCTCCACATCTCAAGTCTCAAGTATGTGCTCTTATGCCACTGCCTTTCAGAGATGATATAGTTTTAGAGATGATATAGTTTTGGAAAGACAAAAGAAAAATATATTCTTTCAGAGAAAATGTATTTTGGATACTAAAGTAGTTTATGTCTCCTTTGCTTGAATGTAAGGGAGGATTTGAAAAGAGGGTATTTTTCCAATCACAGTATTTATGTAATAAGTGTTCCTATTTTTGTTTACAAACATGGAAAACAGTATTTCTGGCAGCTCTAGTACAAATGTGATAACATTTTGCTGAAGTATTCTAAATGCTATTGTGCTAATATAGTAGTGGCTGAATAAGATCAAACAGCTTACTATAGAATTGTGCACAGTGCCAAAATGATGTGAAATGCTTGCGCTGTATCCATGTATGAATTAATAAAGAGTAATGATAAGCAAAAGTTGTATGTGTGTTTCAGTTGTGTCTGGCTCTCTGTGACCCTATGAACTATGGCTTGCCAGGCTCCTCTGTCCATGGAATTGTACATGTGCATATTTTCTAAAGAAATATATTCATCTTTTCATTCATTCACCTCATCTCCTAAGCTCATTCCATATTATCTGGGATGCTAACATCTCATCTTGCTTGTATTACAGGAGATGGCAAGATAATCCAAAAATATAAATTAGAAAACCATATGCAAAAACACCAAGGTTATTGGCTTTGTCAGTGTAGCCATATTCGATCTTCACATTGACTATAACCTCCAAAGCACAGTTCTGATACCCTTGTTAATGCAAAACCACACAGGACTATCAGCCTATTTTGTATAAGTCTGGGAAGCACAGCTAAGAAATCTAGGACAAGAAAGTATCACATTCTTTTATCATTGCTGTTTTCTTTTTTCATTAGACTTGAACTGTCCAACATCACATCAGATTGTTAGAATTGTTAAAGTCATTGATTTTTAAGATAGTTTTGGAGATTAAGGCTGGATAAAAGGCAACAAATTAAATACCATTAAATGCATAACAGCCACTGTTAGAAATATTTTCAGATCTGGAAAACATGAAATGGAAAAAAAATGAGGATTAAATGAGAACCATGATAAATTAATACAGGCAAACAGAAACAATTTGTAGGTTCTTCATGCAACATGATAGCACCCAGAATTGCTGGCCTCTGGAGATCCGGGGAAATTTTTCAGAAAGGATATAAAAGGACAACATTTTCCCCTTTGTGTTCCACTGGGAAATACAACTAAATATCATTACCCTTGTGATGCTGAACAAAAATAATTTCCCATCATACCGTAAAATCTGATTCTCTAATAGGGTAACTTGAATTAGACAGTCAGCTGCCTGCCAGCTTTGGCCCAAAATCAACCTTTGGATGTATGTCAATATCATGGCCTGGAGGAAGGAAAGATGTTGGAAAGAAATGATAGAAACACTCATCACAGAGCTCCAACCCTTCTTCATTCCTTCATTATCATCGATTGAACAGATGTTTCATACACCTTTCATTCTGCTATACAACAAATATTTGCTAATGGTAGCCATTATGAAACAATTTCTTTGTGTCAGACCTGCCAAGTGAGCCCATACCCTTAAACCATGCATGTGTGTGTCCTCAGTAGTATCTGACTCTTTGCAGCTCCGTGGACTATAGCCCTCTGTCCATGGGATTCTCCAAGCAATAATACTGTAGTGGGTTGCCATTTCCTCCTTCAGGGTATCTTCCCAACCCTTGCATCTCTGGGCATGGACAGTCGGAGTCTTTAGCACTGCCTGGGAAGACCACATCCTTAAACCATAACCATTGATATCTTTGGGGCAGAAGAACATACACATGGGGTGGAAAACCAAGGCAATATAGGGTTGGAGGTGGGTAGCAGAGTGTGACATTTTCTCCACATTAGCCCTGAGTGGGACAGCTAAGTTATAAGAAATATTCTTAGAACAACATCTCTTCCTAAAGGCTTAGCAAGGACTCATATTCTTGACAATAAGGTCTAAAATAGTAGTTCTTTCATTGGCTAGGTTGCAATTCAACACCTTATCATTGGAATGAACACTTCAGAGTTAAAGATTATTCATGAAGAGGATGGAGCAGAAGACATATTTAGGAAAGCATACTTAGATAAACTCAGACAGAAACAATCATTTGTCATTTTGAGAGAGGAAACAAGATGCCTCCCTCCTAACTTAAGCTTAGGAGAACTGCTTTTACTGAATCAATCCATAGATAACTTGTATGGGGTGGGGAGGGGGGTTGGGAAATTATCTGGAAACATAAAGAAAAAGAATGATCACAGAGGTACAAGCAGACATAGGAAGGTACATGCATATACAGGAAGGCACAGAGAAGCCACATTTGAAAATTTAAAACTAACTACTTTTAATTTTTGTTCTTCTGAACATAAAATTAGTATGTTTCAGATCTTTGAAAAGCATTGAAGGAGAGAAAACACAGCCACTGAAACTATAAACTAACCTAGGTCAGGAAGACTTCCTAATATATCTTCTTCCATTTGAATTAGCAAACACCTCTGAAAGATTTCAGAGACTTTTCCATTAACTTAAGCATTGATCAGCCAGTCTCTTAGGTGACTGATCAGTGTCCAGTCTCCATTTCCAGACATCCAATGCCTTCTACCTAAGTCTCTCAGAAATCCTTCCACTGACATTCAAACTGTGTTGCTCTTTGCCAACTGACCAGCCATCATGACCAACCACTGCATGTCTCCACAGCTTCCTTTACTTCAGAGACTTAATATCTCACTTTAATTTGGAGAAATTGCCTCCAAACAAACCCTCAGAGTATCACTGGTGAAGTGCTAAGTAGACATTCAATAAGAACCAATTGAGGGATCTTCAATAAGAAAAAAAAAATTCAGAATTGATCAGGATATCTGTTTTCATCCTATCATGCCAGACTCATTCATCAGAGCTAGTATACTAGTCTCATGCCAAAACACACACCCAGCTGTGAGCCCTCAAGATCTCTGCCCAGTAGGGTAGCTGGTGAGTTCTCAGGGCAGTTAGCACTTCTCCACTGCATGCAACATTTTAGCTTCTGTATGCTGTCATCCCAAGATGGATACTGTGAGGCTTAACATGGAGTTCAGTCACAGAGAATTTAGGAAGAACATCTACCAAATAGGGATAATCCGAGAAGGAAGAAAAGAGCACCCATCACTGAAACACTGTAGTCAATATAAACCTATGGACATTAGCTTACCTCCCCTTTATAACCACCAAACATGTTTTTAATCCCCATTTTAGTGATGAGAAAACTACATGGAAGTCAAGTGGGAACAATGTGCCCACCACAGTCACAAAGTAAGTGGCTGAGCTAGGGTCTGAATCAAGAGTACCCAATGCCTTGAGCAGCCCCATGTAAATGGGGTTAGGTTTTGCAAACTCACTCAAAAGAGCAGGCAAGCTCTTCTCTTCCTTCCCCACCACAAAACAGGGACTGAGGAAATAAAAACTGAAAGTCCCTTTGAGACCTCCCTGGTGGTCCAGTAGTTAAGAATTTGCCTTCCAATGCAGGAGACACAGGTTCAGTCTCTGGTCAGGGAACTAAGATCCCAAATGTCACAGAGCAACCAAGCCTATGTGCAAAAACTAAGACCTTAAGCAGCCACAAATAAGTAAATGAAAAATCTGAAACCTTTGAACGTTACAGCCAAGCATCATATCTGGTGCTTCCCAAGAGAAACTGATGGGGAAAGACTGCAAAGCTGTACTTATTGAAATGCAGAAGTTATTGGGATTATTTGGAGGCAAATCTCAGATTTCTATATTTATTAAACCTAAATCAATGCCTGACATACGGGAAAAAAAAAAACTGCCCAATGCCTCTGCTTTTTAAATTTCCACCTTGGGAAGACTGGCACAAGCTCTTGTTTGAGACTTTGGCTTCCTACTGAGAATGTTGCCACATTTTGTACTTTTCTCTTTCCTGGTGGAGATGCAAACAATACTGACCAGATGGGTTTAGATCCTGGCCCAGAGCACCAGGGGGGACCCCAAGGAGCATTTGTACCTGGAATAGTGGGTACAGTGAGGCCTGGGTGAACTGCTGAGACAGGAGGATCAACTCCAAGTTGTAAAAGCTGATTTCAAAGGGGCTCGGGAATAAGGAGGGTCAAAGGGAGCATCAGAGCCCAAGTCAAGTGTGTTCAGTTCGTACTTGGTTACTGCTTCCAGCTCAAGAAAATGGGTCAGAGCTGAGGGGATTGGCCAAATAGGGATCGCTTGACTGGGAGCAGAGATGAGAGACTTCACACTGCAGCTTAGCATTCACTAAGCTGGGGCCTAGTGAAATGGTTTGCAGGGGTGGGAATATGGTTCCACTTAAAGAGATACAGGTGACTCTTTCAATTAAAAAAAAATGATGTCTGAAAACCAGGGATAATTTTCTACTACAAAATGTTAACTAAACCTGTCCTTCACGGTGGATGTTCTCTACCCAGAGTAGGACAGCTGTCAGTTCCTTCTCCCCATCCACAGCCACAGAGCCAGTATTTTTTCCCCCAATAGGTTCGGTTGGAATCTTCAACAACTCATTCATCACAAATCTCAACAGGCTACAGTCACCATTACTCTGTTAGGAAAAAATTTCCTCTGACATGTTGCCATGTACCTTGTAAAGCCTAGTTGGTCATTCTCAGAGAATGGGCCTTGGGACTCCCCTGGTGATCGAGTGACCAAGACTTCACCTTCCGATGCAGGGGGGCAGGTTTGATCCCTGGCTGGGGAGCCAACCACATGACTTAAGGCCAAAAAACCAAAACGTAAAACAGAAGCGATATTGCAACAACTTCAATAAAGACTTCAAAACTGGTCCACATTAAAAAAAAAAACTTTAAAAGATGGGGCATTATTTAGAATGGCCCAAAGGGGAAATCAAGACCAGTGAGATGAATCTGTAGGTTCATAATTCTGGAAAGTGGCAATGAAAGGGTCTCTATCCAATACCTGGACAAAAGCAATTCTAGAAGGAGACCAGAAAATGAAAATATAGACAGGGAAATACTTGAAATATTGTTTAAATCCTCCAGGATTAAAGAAAAAGACCTCAAATAGGAAAAACTCATAGATTGCCAAATAAACTCCACAAACTAAAACCTTACCAATACTGACAAGGTTGGGTGAAGATCAACATAAGGCAGCAGACTAAAGCTTTCTCTTTTAGGGGAAGAAATAGAGACTTGGATAGCTAAGAAAGCAATATGCTCAGTCACTTCAGTCATGTCCAACTCTTTATGACCATGGACTGTACCCCACCAAGCTCCTCTGTTCATGGGATTCTCCAGACAAGAATACTGGAGTGGGTTGACATTTCCTCCTCCAGAGGATCTTCCTGACCCAGGGATCACACCTAGTTCTCCTGGGTGTGATCTTGCATTTCAGGCAGATTCTTTACTGCCGAGCCACTAGGAAGCCCTAAGAAAGCAATATGGGTAAATAAACATGAGTACAAGTCGTAAAATGTGTGAAATATCTTAATATAAGGTTAATTATAATTAACTGGTCATGATCACTAGTCAAAACCAGATCATCTCATACTGGGAGCAGCTCACATACAGGCTTTATTACTGTCTAAGTAATGGTGAACCATATAATATAGACCTCTATATAGTAATAGTGGTCTAAATAAAAGTGGACATGATACTGTTCCTCACTCACATTCAACAGGTTTGTGAGAGGTAAAGGCCAGCTGATCGAGATTTGCTGGTGTGAAATTAGAGACCTGGAAAGTCTCTAATGAACCAATGTCCAATACCTAGCACAGTGTCTGCATCGTACAAATATCAAACATTCAATGAACATTTGTTGAATTGAATGTAGACCAAGATAACGAGTCAGAGATAAAACCAAGATCTTCCATCAGAGAGTGGCCCTTTTGGTACCTCTCTACTTTGGGGTTCAGTTCAGTTCAGTTACTCAGTCGTGTCCAAATCTTCGTGACACCATGGACTGCAGCACACCAGGCCTCCCTGTCAATCATCAACTCCCGGAATTTACTCAGACTCATGTCCATTGAGTCAGTGATGCCATCCAACCATCTCAATTCCTATTGTCCCTTCTCCTGCCTTCAATTTTTCCCAGCATCAAAGTCTTTTCAAATGAGTCAGTTCTTCACGTCAAGTGGCCAAAGTTTTGGAGTTTCAGCTTCAGCATCAGTCCTTCCAAGGAATATTCAGGAGTGATTTCCTTTAGGATGGACTGGTTGGATCTCCTTGCAGTCCAAGAGACTCTCAAGAGTCTTCTCCAACACCACAGCTCAAAAGCATCAATTCTTCGGTGCTTAGCTTTCTTTATAGTCCAACTCTCACATCTACACATGACTACTGGAAAAACCATAGCTTTGACTGCATGGGCATTGTTGGCAAAGTAATCTCTCCGCTTTTTAATATGCTGTCTAGTTTTGTCATAGCTTTTCTTCCAAGGAGGAACTGTCTTTTAATTTCATGACTTCAGTCACCATCTGCAGTGATTCTGGAGTCCCCAAAAATAAAGTCTGTCACTGTTTCCACTGTTTCCCCATCTATTTGCCATGAAGTGATGGGACCAGATGCCATGATCTTAGTTTTCTGAATGTTGAATTTTAAGCCAAATTTTCACTCTCCTCTTTCACTTTCATCAAGAGGCTCTTCAGTTCTTCTTCACTTTCTGCCATAAGGGTAGTGTCATCTGCATATCTGAGGTTATTGATATTTCTCCTGGAAATCTTGATTCCAGCTTGTGCTTCCTCCAGCCCAGCGTTTCTCATGATGTACTCTGCATATAAGTTAAATAAGCAGGGTGACAATATACAGCCTTGATGTACTCCTTTTCCTATTTGGAACCAGTCTGTTGTTTTGCCGGGGTCCTGCCCCAGCAGGTCCGGGGGTCTTGAGGGATGAGTGGCGTCGGCGAAGTACTGAGCTGAGTCCATGTGTTGATGGAGCAGTCTCTCTCATTTATTGTTGTTGGTTTACAGTTTTATACCCAAAAAATATCCCCATTATATCATTACATCACCTATAATCCTATACAATCTTTTATTTTCTATCTTCCATAGCAACCTTATCATTGAGCTCATTCCCCAGTCTATCATTGAAACATTCCCCTTGCAGAAGTCAGATTTCTGCGTAATCAGATTTAACAATAGTATGTTTACCATTTGATTGTCTTCAGCCTACTTCATTCAATCATGATAAGTACTTCAATCTAAGTAGAGAGGTTACATTTCCCTTATCAGGTGCAGCAGTGTAGAAGCTAGAGGGAAGGGCTTAAGCTTGAAACTGCTTTATTCTATTAACCTCAACCACTACCTGTCTCATTCTGTTCTGACACTCCAGTTCTTAGGAGGAAAGGGGAAAGAGGACAAAGGGACAGTCTAGCAGCACTGCTTTAGTAATAAAACCCTATTAACCTTATATAACTACTATAATGAATTCCTATGTCTACGCTATCCTAAAGCAATCAATGTCTCCAACTATGCTGGTCACAGTTATGAGCATTCCTAAGTCCCATTCCACCCTGGTCTCTTCAAGGAAGGGAGCCTCCACCGTGGAGTGGTCGGGGGAGTGGGAGGTGGAAAGGTGATCCAAGTATGAGCCCTTCTGGTGGTGGCCTTGCCATGACCCCAAGAGAACTCTTGGTAAACTTCCCAGTAATGAGTAGGAGGTGTAGTAATCTATTTAAATCTCCCTTTTATTTCTCCTTAGTCCCCGGGGAAGGGAATCCACCTTCCCAGATCCTCTGGTCAATAAGGTCTAGGGGAATTATCTCAGGACGAATTCTTTCTAACTGGGGCTGACCTACTGAGATGAGCTAATGTTCTGAGCATGGACAGAACTCCCAAGAAAAATACCAGTAGGGAACTTGCCTGGGATGCCCCAATAAAGAAAGTCTGCTTTGTAGTTTCCCTCTTAGTCTTGTGACCTTGTCATCCGAGCAAGGGGGCATCCTGGAGGCTCCCAGCATTGCTTCATGTCCAGTTCTAACTATTGCTTCCTGACCTGCATACAAGGTTCTCAAGAGTCAGGTCAGGTGGTCTGGTATTCCCATCTCCTTCAGAATTTTCCACAGTTTATTGTGATAAAGCACAGCAACCTTGTCTTTGCCTCTACCACGTAGGGCATCTTCAAGCAGTCACACAATGATGAGCATTTTGGTGAAGGTCAGACTTCAGTCGTCTTTTTCTTAAGCTTCTTTAAGCAAACCAAGTTTTCTTCTCTGAGTGATTCTCCTTTCAGCATTTCTAATTGGGTTTTGGTGGGGAGAAAACAATCATCTTCCTTCTGCCATTGGTGAGGGGAGAGGGAAATTGGGGGTCTTGAATATTTAAGATATCTATTTCCAGATAAATATTTATTTATAAATATTTATACTATTTATTTATAAATATTTCAGATAACTATTTATCTCCAAATAAATCCTTTCTCCCAAAGCCTCTCTATCACAATCCTTTTAAACTCTCAGAGTACAGGATAGAAAACTATCATATTGAAACACTAATTTACAATCACTTGGGCCCTTCAGAATGAGCTAACCTCATGCTTTAGGATGTTCTGTAAGGTTATTGGACACCTATCATATTGTTGATGGCTCAAAACAGAGATGCAAAGAGTGCCATTTGACATTCAATGTGTAATACTAAATACTAACATATATGTACATGAATTCCACAGACTTATTTGGAGGCAGGTTGGTATAAAGAAAAGAACACAACTTCTAGTACTTGGTTCAAACTGGATCTCTGCCACTTAGTATCTCTGTGTCACACTCCTCATCTATTAAATGTAGGTATCTACCTTCATGGAATTTTGAGAATTAAACTAGACAAGAAGCAAATGTAACAACATTACTGATTCATTGTAGGGGGTCAACAAATCCACTTCCTTAATCTCTCCCAAGTTTCTGTGAGGTGGACAATGTGATCGTTTATCCCCAGGGACATTAAATCAGGAACTCAATGACAGAGGCCATTCCAAAACATAGGACTTCTTACTTTGAGTATCACACTTTTGACCACATCAGTTTGCCTTTGCATAAGAAAGCTGGAGATTGTGATATATACTTCAGATAAACAGCTTTCTCCAATTGGCTATTTGTGGTCTCAAACATAGCAGAGATGATGGAAGACACACTCCTAAAGCTGCTCAGCTCTTTCCTTGATGATTTAGATATGCATCATGCATCCTGACTGAGCCAATTTGTGTTCAGAATTTTGATTAGTTAGCGAATTCACAAATTTGGACATCAGTCAAGATTCACTTAGCTCTGGGGACAACTGTTGACTGTATTTAGAGAGGATGGTGCACAGAGAGCACAAAGGAGTATTTGTCAACTTCCAGACACCATCATTAAAGCATATACATTATTTTTGTACCCATGACGTCCAAAGTCTTCACATTTGTAAGTGTATTCATTCAACAAAGTAAATAAGAAATTGGTCTCATAGGCTAATTTATTTATACCACGCAAGTATCAGTTGGTTTGCAGATTTTAAAGAAACAGATTGAGATAATGGCAGACATTGTGTCTCTTGATTTTCCCTTTAAGAAAAAACTGGTTGCTCAGATGTGTAGTCAGCTGGCAGCTGTTAACTCCAGGTTCCTCTCACCTTTTGGGCTCCTTTCAGCGTGTGTGTTCAGTCATTAAGTCATATCCAACTCTCTGTGACCCCATGGACTATAGCCCACCAGGCTCCTCTGTCCATGAGATTTCCCAGGCAAGAACACTGGAGTAGGTTGCCATTTCCTTCTCCAGCAGATCTTCCTGACCCAGGGACTGAACTCTCATCTCCTCCATTGCAGGTGGATTCCTTACCATCTGAGCCACCACTGAAGCCACTTTTCAGGGTGGCCCCAGCCACTGATAAACAGTATCAAATTTCTTTACAATGAAGACTAGAAGCTAAAAGATGTAAGAGAAGAACCCAGAGCTCACAGTCTTATAGATCTTTACCATTTTCCTAATCTTTATCATTGCCTCAACCACACTCACTTCAACAGCAATTTTAATAATTCACTTATCATCACTGTTGTTCTAAAGCATTTAACTTAGTTTTCCTTAAAACTGCCATTCTCCTTTCACACTCCTTATCTTTATCTGATACTTGGTTAAATTATGTAATTAGAAAATAAAGAGCAATTGGTATCTGATGATTGGAAGCAAACATTAAGCAGATATACTTCTCATAGTCCTGCTTAAACTTTAAGGTGTTAATGAAACACCTGGGAATCATTCTAATAAAAATTCCTATTCAGCAGATCCGGGGTTAAGACTAAAAATCTGTACTTCTAACAAGCTGATACCAGGAGATGCAAATGCTGTTGGTCCCTGAACACACTTTTTTTCTTTTATTTTTTCTTTATTTTTTTTAATTAATTAATTTATTTTCTTTACATTATCGTGTTGGTTTTGCCATACATTGACATGAATCCGCCATGGGTATACACACGTTCCCCTTCCAGAACCCCCCTCCCACTTTTTTTCTTTTAATGTGTGCCCTAGGAATTTGTTTTGTTGTTGTTGGACTGAGTCTTCGTTGCTGTGTACCGGTTTTCTCTAGCTGCAGCGAGCAGGGGCTATTCTTCGTTGCTGTGCACAAGCTTCTTGTTACAGTGGCTTGTCTTGTTGTGGAGCACAGGCTCTCGGTGCACAGGCTTCAGCACTTGTGGCTCCCAGACTCTAGAGCACAGGCTCAGCAGCTGTCACGCATGGGGCTTCGTTGCTCTACAGCATGTGGGATCTTCCTGGACCAGGGATCGAACCCATGTCCCCTGCATTGGCAGGTGGACTCCCACCCACTGCACCTCTGGGGAAGTCCTCGACCACACCTTTTTGAGTAGCTTCCAGACCTGAGCATCCAGCAGGCCATGGGTATCCACCAGAATGCTTTGCAGAGGGAAGGAAGAGCATGGCTTCATCTGGAAAATCAATAGAGTTTCTTCAGTAACAAAAAAAATGAGGTTTTACTTTGGTCATGAGCTAGGCGAAATGCTTTACATATATTATTTCTTTGAATCCTCTTAAGCATGATATCAAGGAAGATATGGTTCCCATTCTATGGATCACAGAAGTAAGGCTCAGTCAGCTGACTTGCTTAATTATCACGCAATCAGTGGAAGGCAAAAGACATACTGACAGGAGAAAGCATTCTTATTTCCAGTCTAAAAATTTATAAATCAACTAAATGGAAAGAAAAGTTCTCATTTGAAAAGAAGACCAGTCCACCTCTCACCTTCTTTAGATCACAGTTCAAGAAATTCTCCCAAAAGCAACATGATGCAAAAGAGAACACACAAAGGGTTCAAGTTCTAAGACTTCTGAACAGATTCTAGGGGAAGTAAACCCATGTCAGACTTCATTTGCTGAAAGCAAAATTATTGTCCTTATTAATAGAAGAGCTTTTCATGCTTAATATTCTGTCTTATCTATTAATTTATGTTTGTGGGTTTTTGAGTGCTCATAAATCAAGCAACATATTACATTAGCCCTAAAATGGATGCGATGTCAAAAATTACAGATATAAGTGAGCAACCAAACCCAAATTGAGTTGCACTGAATCCCCAATGTTTAAAAAGTTGCTGATAATCCACCCCTTTAAATATCTGGAAGAGATTGCCTTCTCTACTAAAAAGGATCTAAAAGGAGCATCACATTGATATTTTATCCTATTCTTTGAATCCCTGTTTTACCACCTCCAAGAGAAAAAAGCAACACAATAAATAGGAACATGAGCCAAGAAAACACAACCCAGATGTTTCTAAATTGTCCTTCCCAAACAATAGTACAACCAAAAGCAATTTTTGATTCCACAAAAATTTTCTACCTTTATAATTACTAGTTGACAGAATTTTAAAGAAGAAATTTCACATCATAATACACTCTCACAGAAAAACATTTTGCAGTTCATAATTTCAGTCTGTTATTAATGGCAAATTTTTCTAAGCTTGGCAAATATTTGAGTGCCTACTAGAGGGGTGGTACTGCACCTCATATTGACTTCCCAGGTGGCTCAGTGATAAAGAATCTGCTTGCCAAGCAGGGGATATGGGTTCGATCCCTGGGTGGGAAAGATCCCCTAGAGGAGGATGGCAACCCATTCGAGTCTTCTTGCCTGGGAAATCCCATGGACAGCAGAGCCTGGTGGGTTACAGGGATCACAAAGGAGTCAGACATGACTTAGCAACTAAACAACAAATGTACCTCATATCTGTTAGAGAAATGGAGGGTCCTATCTGCCTGATTCTGAGCCTGCATTAACGAAACAAATCTCTTACTTTCTTCAAAAAAAAATGAAATAATTTAGGGAAACAGAGACGAAAAACAAAATTTTGTATCTATTATTTTTCGAGTTACAATTTAAAATGTCAATAACATTTTTATTTTCTTAGAAAACAAGAGTTTCTGTCAACAAAAAACAAAGACAGGCAAACCTGAGGTGAGGTGAAAAGTGAGTGTTAGTTTCTCAGTTGTGTCCGACTCTTTGCAACCCCATGGACTGTAGCCTGCCAGGCTGCCCATGGAATTTTCCAGGCCAGCATATAGAAGTGGGTAGCCATTTCCTTCTCCAGGAGATCTTCCCAACCCAGGGATCAAACCCAGGTCTCTCACATTGCAGGGGGATTCTTTACTGTCTGAGCCACCAGGGAAGCCTGAGATGAGGTAAAGCCTGTTTTAATGATCTTGAATTTGGAGTCTGAACACTAGTGTTCTCATCCCAGCTCTGTCACATGCTATGTCTTGATATCCACATCTGAAATGAAGCTCTTTTTGATGTTATAATTCTAAAATCACATGAAAAATTTTCTTTGCAATGATGAAACGTCAAAAACTATAAATTCAATGGCTGCATTATACTTAACCTTCCAGAGACTATGAATCAAAGAAAGCAATCTAGAAATATTCCCCAAAAAGTGAAAGTGTTAGTCACTCAGATATGTCTGACTCTTTGTGACCCCATGTACTGTAGCCCACCAGGCTCCTCTGTTCACAGAATTCTCCAGGCAAGAATACTAGGGTAGGTTGCCATTTCCTTCTCCAGTAGATCTTCCTGACCCAGGGATTGAACCCACATCTCCTGGATTGCAGACAGATTCTTTACCCTCTGAGCCACCAGGGAAGCCCACAAATATCCCAAAGGGTTACTAAAACACGCTTCCATTTTCCAGTACATTTCTGTAAAGATAGATTTTAAATACTTCAACCAAAAGCAATATATTTCAACAGATTGATGGCAGAGGCAGATATAAGAATCCAGTTGCTTTCATGAAGCCAATCACTAAAGAGGCAGGCAAACATGTAAAACAGTGCCACTCTTCTCACTAAATGTTTTGTTTTTTTTAATCACTCAAATTGGCATCTCCGCAAATCACATGTTTTGATCCTTTGGGTTGTTTGTGAGTGGTCTGAATTGTACATTTTAAAATCTAACATGTCAAGGGTCAATTATATCTCTAAAAATTGTTCATAAGAGATCAGACAATCGATGTGATCATATCAGCACATTTGCAAGAATGTTATAAAGCTTGAGATTTCCTGCAACCTCTGTAAGGAGAATTTAACTCTCAGGAGGTTTCACTTCCTAGGTGAATGAGTTCCCCCCAATCAGCAGATTTCCTCCAAATAAAGTATCACTCCTTCCCCAAACCACTGTCTTTTGACTCCTCACACTTTCATCCCATTTTTTTCTTAGAGAAAGAGAGCAAAGAAACTACAGTGAGACAAACTATGTTGCCTAAAAACAACTAATTTAACATTCCTTAGAGAGCTCCTTAAAGATTTTTCTTCCAATCAGTAGGAAATCCCCCTAAGATAATAATCAAAATATTAAGTTTTTTTGTCCATATAGTCAGCTTTTAGCTGTGACACAACACTGTCACTATAAAGTGATAATCACCAGACAGACACAACTTCTCCCTCCAGGTTGGGATAAGAATGCAATATATTTGGAGCATTTCCTAACAGATCCAGTAATCAATAAGGAAAAGAAATTGCATTCAGCCCAGAGTCTGTTATTAGTTGCTATATATTTCTGCTGAATGAAGTTATTTTTTGAAATCTCCTAAATTCCAAGGAGTCTAGAAAAGGAGGCTAACTGGGTTTTTATTGTCTCCTGTGTCTCATACTTCTCTGGACCAATTTAGAGAGAATTAAGAGTCCTGGTATCTTTCTCCACTTTGATCATTTTTAAGTCAGAGAAAATACCTGAATGAAGTAGAAGTAAACCTCCCAGATCCCGTGTTGACGCCGTGTGTGGCAGCAATTTCACAACTGTTGAGTTCTCAGTCACACAGAATCTTCAGGATTACCATATCTCTTCTCTTTCTGAAGCTACCTGAAGAGCTGTTTAGAGTGAGAAGAGAAGGGATGATGTTAAAGATGGTAGGTCTGCCTGGAAACAATTCAGGTGAGTGAAGTCTGCAGAAAACCATGGGGCTCCAGTCTTTACTACAGAATTGGTTTTTCTCTAGGCATCAGGAGTAGGTCCTGGATGGCCGGACAGGAAATGCAGTCACTTCAGGGTGTGGACCGGAGAAAGCAATGGCACCCCACTCCAGTACTCTTGCCTGGTAGGCTGCAGTCCGTGGGGTCATTAGGAGTCAGACACGACTGAGCAACTTCGCTTTCACTTTTCACTTTCAGGCATTGGAGAAGGAAATGGCAACCCACTCTAGAATCCTTGCCTGGAGAATCCCAGGGACGGGGGAGCCTGGTGGGCTGCCATCTATGGGGTCGCACAGAGTCAGACACGACTGAAGCGACTTAGCAGCAGCAGCAGCAGCAGGGTGTGGACGATGAAGCACTATTTCTGGGTCAATATATTGGGGTCCAGTGCTAGGAGATGATTTATGTCCTGCAAACCAGAGGAGGGCTGAAGGGGAAATGTGACAGCCTCTGGTCCAGGATCAACCAGCTTCTTAGTATTTAAGAGGAAGTTGTCATGAAGCAGAGAATCTGTTTTCACAAAAGACTCAGTAAGGTTTAGAGCACAAGTAACAATGCTTGGGTCCAGGTCCAAAGCAAAGCTCAAACTAGGGAAAGACATCAACTCTAGAAAGACCACACTGTGGCCCCCAGGTACAGTGAGGACTCAAGGGGATGCAGGACTATTTCATATCTTAGAGTTTTATCAGTGAAGCAATTGAAGGTGATGATGTGCTGTGCTGCGCTGTGCAGTTCTTAGCCGCTCAGTTGTGTCAGACTCTTTGTGACCCCATGGACTATAGCCCGCCAGGCTCCTCTGTCCATGGGATTCTCCAGGCAAGAATACTGGAGTGGGTTGCCATGCCCTCCTCCAGGGGATCTTCCCAACCCAGGGATCAAACCCAGGTCTTGCGTGCCCTGCAGAAAGGATGGGTCACACCTTGGGGACAACTGTATGAGGAATTGGTGCTTGGCAGTCACACACTAGACAGCTACCCAAGAGTGAGTGAGGGAAACTAATGCCAATTGTCTTCATATAATCATAAACTGATAGACAGTGGATACTTGATGATTACACATATTTTCCACATTTGACTTCACATTAAATAGATCTGAATCCAAGTTGTCAAACATTTGATTTGCAAAACATTTTTCAGTATGGGGCCATTGTTCTTGAGGTGTCTAGTTAACATGTCCTTAATTTAGTCTTCTTATCTTTGTGATTTTCTAATGCCACCAAACTAAGATTCTAGGCAGAATTTATCCTCCTTTGCAAGGGGTAAAATCAAACATCTTAAGATTTTCTATGCAAACCATTATGTTGATTTCTTTACTGTCACCTATCAGGCCTGAATGTTTCTGAAATTAAAAAATAAAAATATTTCCTACATCAAAAGAAACCACATTTGAAAAGGAACTTACATGAAGTTAATTTGCACAAACAGCCTCTATTTCTGTACTCATTAAAAGAAATCAGCAGAGGCTTCCTTGGTGGTTCAGGGTAAAGGATCTGCCTGCCAATGCAGGAGATATGGGTTCAATCCCTAGTTGGGGAAGATCCCACGTGCTTCGGACCAGCTAAGCCTGTGTCTGAGCCCAAGAACCGCAGCTACGGAAGTGTGCATGCCTAAAGCCAGTGCTCCACAACAAGAGGAATCACCACAGTGAGAAACTCGGATACCACGATTACAGAATGGCCCTCACTCGCCACAACTAGAGAAAAGCCCTCACAGCAATGAAGACCCAGGACAGCCAAATATTCATAAATAAATAAAATGTTTAAATATTAAAATCAAAAAAGAAATCAGCAAATGTAGGAAGAAAGATCTCTAAAGAAACATTTTTGGTTTCCTACAGCACTTTGTGCTGGAATTAATTGCCCGTTTGCTCCCATTGATGCCAGGCTGCTCTATTGGGTTTAGCTGTACACATTTGGAGGGCAAGATCTAAAAGCACGTCACTGTGGCATGAATGTGGTATGTGACCAGCAGCTGGACTACTACAATGGAAACTCCTTGGGTTTGCGCAACATGATCACCTTTTAAAATTTACCTTTCAGATCATGTTTTCCTTATCTCTTGGCAAAAGGTTATCCTCAGATTTCCCACTACTTTCAAAGGAGAGCTTGACAGGTCAAATTTCAGCAGTTACAATAATTCACAAAAGCACATAAGGTTATTGTTAGGTTCTATTTGGATTTCAGCTGTCCAAAGGACATGGTTAAACATTTTGGCAAAGGTACAAAACTCAGCCAAATTTGACAGCCCGTCACTGGAAGCCAACTCTTTCTCCACAGAACTGACATGCAGGCTGGAAAGAGTACAGGAAACTGTTCTTTACAGAGGACTGAGGGCAAACCTCTGCCAGGACATAGCACAGAAATCATTCTGACAAACACCTGTGTTCTTGAAAGGCTCAGGTTTTTCTCTTCTTGGGACATAACCCTACCACCATCCAAAATGACTCTTGCATCTTCTTTATTTCTGTCTTGGTGGCTCAGCATTCCACTGACCTCCGTCTCCCGGTTGGGTGCTCAGAACTTCCTCCAGAGTTAGAGAAGTAGGCATCGGGGCAGAGGGAATGTGGCTCTGGGAGAATGTGAGCATAAAGCAGTGTAAAGTAAGAAATGCAAGCCTGAGAACAGGTAACTTAAGTGCCATCCCATTGCCACAACTAAGACCACTTCAACTAAGACCCAGTGCAAGCAAATAAACAAATAACAACAACAACAACAACACACATAATCCCTGCCAATATGGCATAGTGTTTGAAATTCCCACTTTGTACATCATTTTATGTTGACGTTACCTGAGAAAGACTACTGTCAAATGCAAATCCCTTAACTAGAAATGCATGTGGGCTCAGTCGTGTCTGACGCTTCGCTAACGCTCTGTCAGGTTCCTCCGTCCATGGAGTTTTCCAGGCAAGAATACTGGACTGGGTTGTCATTGTGAACAATCATTCATACACTTGCACATAGAGTTCATCAATTCTGAGCACTGGGCTAGATCCAGAAGTGGGATTCTACTCCTACTCTGCTGGTAGGAATGTAAATTGCTGCAGCCACCAGGGAGGCTTCTCAAAAACCTAAAAATAGAGTTCCCGTATGATCCAACAATCCCACTCTTGGGCACATATTCAGAGGAAACTCTAATTCAAAAAGACATGTGCACCCCAGTGTTCACAGCAGCATTATTTACAGCAGCTAAGACATGGCAGGGATTCCCTGGTGGCTAAGCAGGAAAGAATCTGCCTGCCAGCGCACAAGATGCAGGAGACAAGAGTTTGATCTCTGGGTTGGGAAGTTCCCCTGGAGAAGGAACCCACTCCAGTGTTCTTGCCCAGGAACTCCCACAGACAGAGGAGCCTGGCAGGCTACAGTCCCTGGGGTCACAAAGAGTCAGACACGGCTGAGTGACTGAACAATACGACATGAAAGCAATCTAGTGTCCATTCACAGATGAATGGATTAAGAGGATGTGGTCTACATATACATGCTTATATATATGTATACACACACATATGTGTATATATGCACATACATACATATATGTATACACACATATACATACAATGGAATACTACTCAGCCATAAAAAGAATGAAAGAAAGTCATTTGCAGCAACATGGATATACCTAGATATTATTATACTAAGTGAAGCAATTCAGAAACAGCAAAAGACAAATACATATGATGTCACTTAGATGTGGAATCTAAAATATGACACAAACAAACTTATTTATAAAACAGAAATAGACTCAAAGACATAGAAAACAAATTTATGGTTACTAAAGAAGAAAGGTAGGGGTAAGGATAAATTAAGAGTTTGAGATTAGCAGATACAAGCTACTATATACAAAATAAATAACAAGATCCTACTGTATAGGACAGGGAGCTCTGTTCAGTATCCTGTACTAAGCCATAATGTGCAAGAATATGTATGTATATTTACTCATATATATTTCTGAATCCCTTTGTTGTACACCAGAAACTAATACAACACTATAAAGCAATCATACTGCAATTAAAAAAGAAAGATAAGTGGGATTCTAAACAGAGAAACTTGACAGGAAAGAAAAGAAGAGCCACGATCCTGTAAAAATTTGGTGAAGGGCTGGGCCCAATGGGAGTATCAACACAGGGGATCCACAGACATTGGTTTCCTGCAAAAGTCGTGCCTGCATGTAGGAGAGGAATAGAGCAGCCCTCAACAGAAGAAAGAAAAGGGGCTTCACTCACAGTTTAACTCAGGTTAACTCATGTTAACTTGTCTTCCACTTTGCTAAGGAGGAAGAGGAAAATCTTGCTGATATTTTAGATCTCCCGAAATTGGAAAGAAACCAACCCAGTGACAAGAGACAAGAGACAAGAGACAAAGGGTGGGCTCCAACTGAGAAGGCACTCTAAAAGAGCCACTAAACAGTCAGGAAGAAATCTGAAGTCTGAATCATGCTAAAAAAAAAAACACACACAAATCAAATGTACAGAGTTGACTCCAAACTGGCTAAGATGGGATATTGACACCTAGACAACCTTTGTAGAAAATCAAGCAGCAGGTAGTCTTGCCTATAACAAAAACACCATGGAGAATATAGCCTTTTTTTTTTTGGTTGTTGTTGTTATTTTATTTTTTAAACACTTGCTATGAGTTTCCACTTCCAGGAAAGTGGAGTACACGAGAATTTCTCATGGTAGCTCTATTGCCATGGTAAGCAAACCAAAATCTGAGCCTTTAAATGCCTCAAAGTTACAAAATTAAAACACTGAGGAAACCAGTCACAACCAACCAACTATAATTAAGCTATGGTGGCAGTGCTCAGCTGCATTCTCCTCTTCGAAACCCCATGGACTGAAGTCCACCAGGCTTCTCTCTCCATGGAATTCTCCAGGCAAGACTACTGGAGTGGGTTACCATTTCCTACTCCAGGTGCCAATTAAAGTAGAGCCAATCAAATAACTGAGTCCTGCGGTCCCCACTTTTTCCATTTAAGTCCCCCACTCTCACAGGCTCCTTTCTGAGGAGCATGCCTAAGCACGTCCGGTTAGGGAAGTGCTTTCAATTAGAACTGACTTTTGCTCAAAGACTCTGAAAGTTTTTAATATATCTTAGTTTACTTTTGACAATCCTTAACATGTGCTTGTGAGTTTATCTCATTTTAATTGCTGTCTTGGCCTTTGCACAATCCCAGTGAGTCCCGACTGGGAGACAGTTAATGAAGCTGGCTGTGTGTACTACATTCCGTTTCCTCCCGGTGCTACTTCTCAGGACCGTGATTATCCCCCCAGTGCTGGCTCAGCTTGTCTAGTCCTTCTAAGCAGGCTTGTCTCACGGTATCTTCCCCTGTGGATTAGATTTTCAAGGCCTTTGCTCATGTCTGCTACTCATCTCTGGAACTCTTTCCACTTTGCCTACATTTCTCAGGTAATGAGATGTTCAGGACTGAATACATTACTTACCAAAGAAAGACAGAAGGAACATTCTGCCTCCTCAGATTATGATCAAATTCCTTGAGCTATGCTTTTTAATAGTTTTTTTTAAAAACCCATCTCCCATTTAAGATTTTAATATAATTTTCTGTCTGTGGATAACTTCAGTTGCATTTCTGTTACATGGGTTTATCCTTCTAGTTCAAAAATTATTTGAGAAAACAATTCTCTCCATGGATTAGCTTCTGTTTTTAGAGAATATCATTAATTGTACCATTTCAATATTCTTAAGCTTGCAATTTTAAATTTTAAGAAAGGATTTTTCAGTCTGAATATAACCAAAATTTTGCATAAGTGAAAATTAAAAACTACTTTTGAAAAGCATAACATCTTTTAGGAAAGAAAAGTAAAAAATGAAAGTGTTAGTCACCCAATCCTGACTCTCTGCAACTCCATGGGCTGTAGCCTAGCAGGCTCCTCTATCCATGAAATTTCTCAGACAAGAATACTGGAATGGGTAGCCATTCCCTTATCCAGGGGATCTTCCCAATCCAGGGATTGAACCAGGGTCTCCTGCATTGCAGGCAGATTCTCTACTGTCTGAGCCACCAGGGAAACTATTCAAAATCAATTTATTCAGAGTGCCAAACTTAATCGAGGTACACAACAAATTCCTACAGATTGCTTTTTAAAAATAGGATTAAAAGGCATTATAATTAACCTTTTGTTTTGACAGAACATCAAAATTAACAAAGTGCTTTCCAGTTTACATAGTCTTTAATTTCTTTGTAAGTGGAAAGATGTTCTCCAGTGTATCAGATCGAAGAGTGATTATTCTATTCCTGTGAATTTGAATTATGGAACTTCATATAACTTTAGAATCTTTAGGCAATGTGAAGTAATCAGTAAAAGCAGTCTTTCAAAGTAACGCCTCCATACCTAAACTGAAACCAAGCACCCCCTAAGGGCCAACAAGCTCCAGAGTAAGATATACCAAGCAAATTCTCCAGCAACACGGGAACATAGCCTGGAGCTTCAATACACAGGTTGCTCAAGGTCACACCAAGCCCACCGACATCTCAAAACTCTTTACTGGACACTTCATTGCCCGTTAGAGTGAGGAAACCCAGATCCACCCACCAGAACACTACACAAGGTTTCCCAACCAGGCATCTTTGACAAACCACACATCCAACCCCACCCATAGTGAGGAACCCCCACAATAAAGGGACAACACAAGATAAGCAAGATAAACAAGATGAAGAGGCAGAGAAATACCCAGCAGGTAAAGGAACAGAATAAATGTCCTCCAGACCAAACAAAAGAGGAGGAGATAGGAAATCTACCTGATAAAGAATTCCGAATAATGATAGTGAAAATGATCCAAAATCTGGAAAATAAATTGGAGTTACAGCTCAATAACCTGCAGACAAGGATTGAGAAGATACAAGTTCTAAGCTTTAACAAGGACTTAGAAGAAATGACTCAAAATACAATGAATAATGCAATAAATGAGATAAAAAACACCCTGGAGGGAACTAACAGTAGAATAACAGATAGAAGACAGGATAAGTGAGGCAGAAGACAGAATGGTAGAAATAAACAAAATAGAGAGGAAAAATGAAAAAAGAATTAAAAGAAATGAGGACAATCTCAGAGACCTCTGGGACAATGTTAAACGCACCAACATTTGAATCATAGGAGTCCCAGAAGACAAAAAGAAAGACCATCAGAAAATTCTTCAGGAGATAAGAGTTGAAAACTTCCCTAAATTAGGAAAGGAAATAATCACTCAAGTCCAAGAAACCCAGAGAGTCCCAAATAGAATGAACCCCAAGCGGAACACCCCAAGACACATATTAATCAAATTAACAAATATCAAACTCAAAGAGCAAATATTAAAAGCAGCAAGGGAAAAACAACAAATAACTCACAAGGGGAATCCCATAAGGATAACAGCTGATCTCTGAATAGAAACGCTTCAGGCCAGAAGGGAATGGCAGAACATACTTAAAATCATGAAAGAAAATAATCTACAACCCTGATTACTGTACCCAGAAAGGATCTCATTCAAATTTGAAGGAGAAATCAAAAGCTTTCCAGACAAGCAAAGTCTGAGAGAATTCAGCAACACCAAACCAGCGCTCCAACAAATGCTAAAGGATCTTCCCTAGACAGGAAACTCAGATAGGGTATATAATCTCAAACCCAAAACAGAAAAGTAAATGGCAACGGGATCATACTTATCAATAATTACCTTAAATGTAAACGGGTTGAATGCCCCAACCAAAAGACAAACATTGGCCGATTGGATACAGAAACAAGACCCCTGTATATGTTGTCTACAAGAGACCCACCTCAAACCTAGGGACACATATAGACTGAAAGTTAAAGGCTGGAAAAAGATATTCCATGCAAATAAAGACCAAAAGGAAGCAGGAGTGGCAATACTCATATCAGATAAAGTAGACTTTAAAATAAAGGCTGTGAAAAGAGATAAAGATGGACATTACATAATGATCAAAGGATCAATCCAAGAAGAAGAAATAACAATTATAAATATATATGCACCCAACATAGGAGCACCACAATATGTAAGTCAAAGAATATCATTACTTTGAAAGGGATATGTTCTTAGTGACTCTTTAAGAATAAGAAAGCATTCTACATGTAGTGAAAGTGAAAGTGAAGTTGCTCAGTCATGTTCGACTCTTTGTGACCCCATGGATTGTAGCCTACCAGACTCCTCAGTCCATGGGATTTTCCAGGCAAGAGTACTGGAGTGGGTTGCCATTTCCTTGTCCAGGGATCTTCCCGACCCAGGGATCGAACCCAGGTCTCCAGCATTGTGAGGAGATACTTTACAGTCTGAGCCAGCAGGAAATTATCTACATGTAGTAGTACCTATGAAAAACAAAACAAAACAAAAAACCACTGATTCTATCAAAAAACAAAACCCAAAATAAAGAAATGAAGAAATATTTATCTGTCCAGGCAGCAAAGGAGCCAGGGTTAAGCCAGTCTACCCAAGATCAGATGTTTTACCAAAAGTAAGAAGACAAGCAGTCATTAAGAAAGCTCTTATAACCACAACAAGAGCTATCAAAAACAAGAAGCTGTGATGTGACAAGGAAAAACTGTAATTGCTGGGCTTTAAAACATCTCTCAACAAGGTCTGCCTAGTCAAAGCTATGGTTTTTCCAGTTGTCATGTACAGATGTGAGAGTTGGACTATAAAGAAAGCTGAGCACCGAAGAATTGATGCTTTTAAACTGTGGTGTTGGAGAAGACTCTTGAGAGTCCCTTGGACTGCAAGGAGATCCAACCAGTCCATCCTAAAGGAGATCAGTCCTGAATATTCATTGGAAGGACTGATGTTGAAGCTGAAACTCCAGTACTTTGGCCACCTGATGCGAAGAGCTGACTTGTTGGAAAAGATCCTGATGCTGGGAAAAATTGAAGGCAGGAGGAGAATGGATGATAGAAGATGAGATGGTTGGATGGCAGCACCAACTCAATGGACATGAGTGTGAGTAAATTCCGGGAGTTGATGATGGACAGGGAAGCCTGGCGTGCTGCAGTCCATGGGGTCGCAAAGAGTTGGACACGACTGAGCGACTGTACTGAACTGAACTGAAAACATTTGTAAGTTGTGGCTTTTGGATCCTGAGCATCATATTTATCAATAAATGAGGACAAAGAAATTATCCATGAAGGAGAGACTGTATGAGACAAATGTTCTTCTAAATATACCTGGCAGGGAATGGTTTCCTCTTTTTTTTAAACAAACAATGTACAGGTCAAAGAGCAAAATAGATTCATTCCACTGAACTAAAGCACTGCCTTATTTTTTGCCTAAAGGGTTTCAGAATATTCTAAGTTCATTACAAGTGGTAGATCAAGATAATCAAAGTACATTAATACTAATCATCCTCCTAGGAAAGATTTCAGGAGAAAGTAACATATCTCTTACATCTTTGACACAAAAGACATACATGGCCATTAGTTTTTTTTCTCATGGTCAGTGTAAATAGTACCATCTGATTTTAAGTGGTTTACTGTTGGCACACTTTCTAATGAAGTTTAAAAGTATTTGGGGGGTAAGTACTGATCTGATAAATAATGGTTGATGGAAAACATCAATAATGTTGATAGACAACAATCTATTTAAATCTGGTTTTCCACCTTTGAGTGACTCATCTTGTTGTTGTTTAGTCACCAAGTTGTATCTGACTCTTTTGCCGCCCCACAGACTACAGCCCGCCAGGATTCTCTGTCCATGGGATTTCCCAAGCAAGAATACTTGATTTGAGACCAAATTAGCATAGGAAAGTAACTAAATTTGTGTAGAGATAAAAGATACTTTGAGGCTTCCCTGCCAATACTCAATACTCAACATAAGGGCAATTTCATTCATCATTACCAAACAAGGGTATTAGCCACAGGCAACAGAAAGGCAATTCAAACCATGAAAATGAGGAAAGGAGAATGGCTCATGGTTCATGCAGGTGAAAAAGCCAAGGTTGAACTGCATTTAGGCACACACTAAGATCCAGAAGTTCAAGGTATCATGTGGATTCAGTCTCTTTTTACCCTCTCTGAGTTTTACTTTCCTCCGTATTGACTTTGTTCATTGGCAGGCTCTCTCCTTTTTCTCTTTTCTTTGACTGCCAGAAAGGTGACACAAATTCTATATTGTTTCAGTAATTCTCTGGTAAGTGAAACTGTACAGTTCTTTTTCCTCTTCATATGATATCAACTTATTTTTTTATATGTATATAGTGCTTTATGTGGGCTTCCCTGGTGGCTCAGTGGTAAGGAATCCGCCTGCCAGTGCAGGGGATACGGGTTCGATCTCTGGTATGGGAAGATCCTCTGGAGAAGGAAATGGCAACCCACTCCACTCTTTTTGCCTGGAGAACCCCATGGATCCTAGCATGCTATAGTCCAAGGGTTGCAAAAGAATCAGACATGCCTTAGCAAGTGAACAGCCACATGTTTGTATGTATATGTATATACATATGTTTTTATGTATGTATATATATATGTATATGTATATACATATACATATTTTTTTATGTATAGACTTCTTCAAATTACCTTTGGAAGTGCAATGGGGCATATTTTAGAACAAAATAAATAAGATGTTTTAGATATTTATGATTGTCAACCCAGAAAATCTTCTTTCTCTGGATCCCACATACTACAATCATTCCCATTACAGCACAAGTTAGAAGACCCTTCAGGAGTTGTTCTATATCAAGTAAAGTTCGAAATAAGTCCACGGTTCATTCTGTTTTACCACTAGAATATATATGTCAAATTTTGATAGAGAAAACTCTAAACACTTGGAAACTAAGCAACATACTTCTAAGTAATATAAAGATCAAAGAAGAAGCCTAAAGGAAAATCAAAAGATAAAGTGAGCTGGATGAAAACACATTATATCAAAACTTGTGGAAAGGAGTTAAATCAGTGATGATAGTAAAACCTAAAACATTAGATGCTTACATTAGAAAAGAGGAAAAGTTTCAAAGAAGCCAACTAAGTGTATCCCCAAAAAAAGAAGACAAAAGGAACTGAAAGCAAACAGAAAGAAGAAATAATAAATAGGAGCTGAAATTGAAGACAGAAAAATAGAGAAAGTCAATAAAAATAAAGAACTGGTTCTTTGCAAAGATCAATAAAATGGACAAACCTCTAGCAAAACTTAAAAGCAAAAAAAGATAAAAGATACAAATTATCAATATCAGGAATGAATTTGTAGATATCATCACAGATCCTATTTATAATATAATAATGTAATATTATAAAGGGATAATATTAAAATGCTACAAAGAAATAAGAAAGAAAATGTTTGAAAGAATTCTATACAAATGAATTTGACAGCTTACATGATATGAAGGATAGACTCAAAATATACAACTACAATTCACTCTATGAAGCATCATCTAAATAGCCCTTTATCTGTTAAGAAATTGTACTCATAATTTAAAATCTCCCCCAAAAAAGAAATCCCTAGACCCAGATTATTTCCCTGAATAATTAACATCAATTCAAAACTATCTTTTCCAGAAAATAGAAGAGGAGGAAATACTTCCCAATTCATCCTAGAAAGTTATTATTACCCTGACATCAAACTTCACAAAGACAGTTCAAAAAAGAAAATTACAGATCAGTATTCCTTATGAATATAGACACAAAAATCCTTAAAATATGTTAACAAATAGAACTCAATGAAATATCAAAAGAATTATATACCATGAACAAGCAGGGCTTATGCCAGGGATGCAAGAGTGGTTCGCTGTTTCAACTATCAAGCAATGTAATCACACATCAACAGGCTAAAGAAGAAAAGATATGTGGATTATATTCCGCTCACTGGCCAGAGGTACAACTACCTACAGACAGGCTCTCAGAACATGTCAACACAAGCACTTTAGGGCCAAGAGTCTTTGTAAAACTGGGTTCTTGACTTGTCAAACTCCTAAAATTGGTTAGTGTATTGAGGCACGTGCTATCTACTTGGTCTGTTCTAGGTTAAAATTAACAACTCATACAATGACTTTAAGTCCATTCTCCAATTTATAGACACAGGACCGGGGTAAATGGAAAACAGAAAAACCAACACTCAGTTAAGAGTTAATAAAAATATTACTAACTCATTAGCTGGTTAAGACTTGCTTTCAAAACAAATCCTAAAGCAATGGTACAGTGATATCTGTAAAACAAACATGGTGCACCCTTCTCTCATCTCTCTGAACTGGTACACAGAGTATCAAGAACCCCTTGCCCTCAGTGGCACCTTCCACATTCCTGTGCCAATGGAAAATACAGAGATTGGCAAAAACAGAAAGCCTACACAGCCTTAATGTCAGAAGTGCTTATTATGTGACTCAGAAAAATATAACATATATTAGAGACAGCATGGTGATTTATCTACGCCCTACAAAGATACACTGTTTTTAGAGGAATCTAAGAAACGGAAGCAAAGGCAGCTATCCATCTGCAGGACTATGGAAGACACATCTAATTAGTCTTTGGTTGCACAGTCTGAGGGTGAGAGGTTGGGATGACCAAGTGGTAACTAAGTACATTTGGGAAATAGGAAATTGAAGTACATAAAGCCAACGCTAGGTGCTACTTACACTACACACATTACTCACCACATCCCAGTCTGGGATTCATCAACTTCCTCCCTCCTTCAGGGCCTCTTTCCAACTTGGCTTCCCTTTCCTTCAGTGAAACTATGCTGTGGAAGTGAAGTGAAAGTCAGTTGTGCCCGACTCTTTTGCAACCCCATGGACGGTACCCTGCCAAGCTCCTCTGTCATTAGAATCCTCCAGGCCAGAATACTGGAGTGGGTAACCTTTCCCTTCTCCAGGGGATCTTCCCAACCCAGGGATTGAACCCAGGTCTCCTGCATGGCAAGTGGATTCTTTACCATCGGAGCCACTGGACCTCAAATTAATTAATTTCTTTAATTAACGTCTTTAATTAATTAATTCCTGTTTCTTGGCCACGCTGCATAGCATGTGGGATATTAGTTCCCTAACCAGGAATAGAACTCATGCCCCCTTCGTTGGAAGATCAGTGTCTTAATCACTGGACCACCAGGGAATTCCTTGAAGACATCTTCTGTAAGGCTAATTCTGCTCAAGGCAGGGTCATCTGAGGAATTCTGGCTTTGTCTTACTGATGGTTTCATCATTCAGGAAGCAGTGGGAGGCACAGGGCCAGTGTGTGCACCACACAACTGTAGGAGGCACTATTCCCTCTGAAGTCTGTGTGAATGCTGCCCCCTGCAGTTATAAAGGGCACAACACACAGCCCTGGAGGCAAATTCTTAAGCTTCATTCTTCAAATAAGGGAGAACTCATTAATAAAATCAAGCAGATGCAACTATTGGACAAATGGAACCAAATTCCTAGGACTCACAGTATCCTGGTCAAAAAATGGTCCCTACACCATAAAAATAATCAATATATAGTTTATTGCATTGGGCACTTTGCTAAGAATTTTACATATTTCCATCTTTAATCTTCCACTATGACATATTATTCTCTTGTTCCAATTTTATAGATGAGGAAACTGAGGCAAAAGGAGATTAAGTAACTTGCCCACATTCACCGAGCAAGAGCATGTTGGACCCTACAGGTGAGTCACTTAACTGCTAAATAGTCCTTCCCTAGAGAAAGCAGAGTTCGGAAAATAGTCAGGAAAAGATATCACATCCTGTGTCCAGACTGAAAGGAAATTTAACTCTAGAATAACATTAAGAAGAGAGAGAGAGAGAGAAAAAGAAATTCTGACTGACATGTTCCAAGCAGTCATTCTGAGGAGGATAGAGGGTCCTTTAAAGATGGCGGTGTACTTGCTCAAGGAGTAGTATGTTGATTTCACTGTAAAAAGCACAAAGGAAGAAGACAGAGGTAGATGCATGGCCAGAGTCAAATATAAAAGAGGGACAAGTGGCCTTTCAGGAGGTTGGAGCACTGTGTGACCTGAGACGCAAGGAGCCTCTCAGGCTGTTTGCAGACATGTTCCAAGCCCAAAGGAGGAGGAAAAAACATCGCTGCTTGAGGTATATGAAGTAATATTAGGTAGGCTTAAAATTTAAAAGGAAGAATGTTCATTACAGTTATAAAAGAAAGAGAACACCCTACTAAGACGAGTGGAAGTCAGAGATATATAGTACTCCAATAAAGAAACAAACACCTAGGAACTTGACTTGAGTTCAAGTCTTCCTCCTGTGGCTTCAGAGGAACTAGAAGTGAGATCTAGCAGAAATTTCTGCACAGTTCCACAAATGGACACAGGGTGTCTGAAGTCTGGAATTCAGCGAATAACATTCTAACACTGAGAGGGATTAAACTTTCCACAAAACCTTCTAGTGAGCTTACCGTGGAATATCTGGCAGATTTCACAAGTCAGGTGTTAAAAATTAGTTTGTGAGCCCTTGTAAAAGGTCATCAAAAGCCAGCATAGAATCAGGCAAGGATAAGAATACTAAAATATTTCCACTTTCCACTTTGATGGTTTATTTTATTCCCAGCAAAGAATTTCACAAAATTTCTTATTAGCCTTGTGGTCAAACTGGAAAAACATGGGGGAAATGATCAAAGGTAGTACACTCATAGTTCTAACATACCTGTTCAAATTCTCATGACTGGAGTTGGCTTGTGCTAGGTCTGAGAACTCTGTCCTCAGTTCTGCTCTCGCATTTTTATCCACTAGACCAAGGAACTTCAAGAAATACCACCTTTTCACTTGGGCAGCAAAGTATGGCATGCTTCATATTCTGAACGACAGACTCTGGTACCAAAAAATTCTAGACAGGCTACAATAAGGCCAAACACAATAAAATAACATACAGATGAAAATTGCATAAGATCTTGTATCAATATTGGAAAAACCTCACCATACCAATGCTGAAGAGGGTAGATTTTAACAGCACTGAATACATTTAAGAACTTCAGTTGACTACAGCTCAGAATGAGTTAATACCCTGCGTATGGTCAGGTTATCAGTAGTTACCGCAGCTGCAGGTAGCATTGGTGGTGGTGGTTTAGTCACTCAGTCGTGTCCAATTCTTTGCGACCCCATGGACTGCAGCACACCAGGCCTCGCTGTCCATCATCAACTCCCAGAGTTTACTCAAACTCATGTCCATTGAGTCAGTGATGCCACCCAACCATTTCATCCTCTGCCGTCCCCTTCTCCTCCAGCCTTCAACCTTTCCCAGCATATCCCAGAGGAGAGTGAAGCTTCCTACCAGTTTCAAAACTGTTAGATGTTAGTCTGGAAGATTCTCAGCACCTTCTCTTTTTGTTCCCTGGGGCTATTCTATTGATATGTATCTCTGCTGCCAGACCCATGTGCTGCCTTCCTTCCATACAAAGTCATTGGATCCAGGGCTTCCCTGGTGGCTCAGTGGTAAAGAAACCACCTGCCAAAGCAGGAGACCTGGATTCTATCCCTGGGTCAGGAAGATCTCCCATGATGTGGAGCAACTAAGCTCCTGCACCACAACTATCGAGCCTGTGGTCTAGAGCCTGGAAACCCTAACTGTTGAGCCCACACACCACAACTATTGAAACCTGTGCACCCTAGACCTGTGCTCCACAGCAAGAGAAGCCACCACAATGAGAAGCCCATGCACTACAGTGAAGAGTAACCCCCTGGCTCACCACAACTAGGCAAAAGCTTGGGCAGCAACAAAGGCTCAGCACAGCCTCAAATAAATAAAACAAATTCATGGACCTTATGTAAACAGAATGCTCCTTGATTTTGGGTTCACAGAAGAATCCTGACATTTCCTGCCTACTAGTCTCTCCCCCACCTTCATAGAGATTCATGGTAGACTCCTAAAATTATGGTAAAGAGATAATTGCCCATCTTTTTTTTCTTCATGTTCAATTTTTATTTGTTGTCACTATTTTCTACTCCCCAACTCTACATCATCAGATGGACAATTTTAGTGTGATACTGTCACTGCTAAAATTTTCCTATTTCAAATGCTACAATTTTGTATTTACACAGTGTCCCTGAAGCTTCAGTTCAGTTCAGTTCAGTCACTCAGTCGTGTCTGACTCTTTGCAACCCCATGTACCGCAGCACGCCAGGCCTCCTTGTCCATCACCAACTCTCAGAGTTCACCCAAACCCATGTCCATCAGGTTGGTGATGCCATCTCATCCTCTGTCTTCCCCTTCTCCTCCTGCCTCCAATCCTTCCCAGCATTAGGGTCTTTTCCAATGAGTCAGCTCTTCACATCAGGTGACCAAAGTATTGGAGTTTCAGCTTCAACATCAGCCCTTCCAAGGAACACCCAGGACATCTCCTTTAGGATGGACTGGTTAGATCTCCTTGCAGTCCAAGGGACTCTCAAGAGTCTTCTCCAACACCACAGTTCAAAAGCATCAGTTCTTTGGCACTCAGCTTTCTTCACCATCCAACTCTCACATCCATACATGACTACTTAGGGAACAATAATTCATAGCATCAATGGGTTAATACCTGCTCATCCCAACCTCTGCACAAAGCCTTCTATGCTACCATCATTTTTATTAAATCATGAACTCTTTCCAAAGTTCCTCTTCATATTCTCCTGAAGATGAAATCTAAGACATGAAAGAGCCAGAGTCAAAGAAAAAACAGAGGAGTTTGACCCATAACAAGAACAAAAATCTGTTTTAGCCTAAATTAAAAAAAAAAACAAACAAGATGCCTTAAACCATAAATGCCAAGTGCCTTGTACCATGCTTAAATTCTAGTCAAACAACACTGCAAATTGCCAGTATGTTAAAAACTCCTTTACTACATTCATAGTGGTCAGTGGGAGTTCACTTATGAAGACCACCTTGGCTTTTCTCTATGCGATGCCTAGGAAAGTGTTTAAACCTGCTTCCAACAAGTGAGATTTGAAAGATGAAGACAAAGTGCTTACTGAGTGTAACAGGTATTACCAGCTCTCAGCCCCCTAGTGTGTGCTAATTATGATCCCATTTAGAATGTTATTATTGACACACACTGAAATCTCAGGGACAAAACTATAATTCTTTGCTTGCAACAAGACTGTCTCAAAGATTAATGACTCAGAAGAAGTAACCAATGAACCTCAGACCAAATAAATTTTAAAATAACTATTCCATTATCTGAAGAAACAGATACCAGGTAGGCCATTTGTTTGTTTTGTCAATGAAATTGGGAGTTCCAGGAGATGTATATGGACATATAAACCTGGAGGAAAATATCAAGTCCTCGTATTTCTAAATTTTAAAAATTATTTATTTACAGATTACAAAGAATCTACTAAACAAGTTAAGAATTCTCTCCTTACATTCTTAAGATGTTAATAAATGGCAGGATTAGCTTCCCTGATTGCTCAGCAGTAAAGAATTTGCCTGCAACGCAGGAGACCCAGGTTTGATCCCTGGATCAAGAAGATCCCCTGAAGGAGAAAATGGCAACCCACTCCAGTGTTCTTGCCTAAGAAATCCCAGGGACAGAGGAGCCTGGAGTGCTACAGTCCTTGGGGTCAAAAAAGAGTTGGACACAATTGAGTGACTTAACAAGAAAAACAAATATCCCTGTTAATGCCTCTGTTGATTTCCTGGGCTCTTTCTCTTTTCTTTGCTTCTCATTAACATCCGAGCGCCATTTTTCCTCCTTCATCCCTCAAAGAGGCTGAATTACCAACGCTAACATGATGCGAACAAAAAGATGCTCACTTGCAGAACTACTTGTTCCCTAAAACATGGTACAACTGAGAAAGGTACTGGGTTTCTCAGTGGGGTGTCTGGGATAAAAGAGAAAGAAATGTAGAAAGTAAAACAGCGAAAAAGGAGGGCAATTCTGCCACACGGACAAGAGATCAGAGAAGGGACACAGTGCTGAGCTGCCCAAAGTGTGGACATTTCTACTACCCGTGGGCCACCTGCCACTCCACGGCCCCAGATTTAAACCCCTGAATAGAGACTGGGAGGACTGGGTGATGTTACGGACCAGAGGCAAAAGAGAAAGCCTTCCGCACACCTGAGATGGAATGAGCCTAACACTTGGAATTTCCTTAGAAGCTGGTATGGCAGGGGAAACACTCACACTGCCAAGTAAATCGTACCTGAATTTCTTATGAGTCAGAAGAGGGTTCCTTGGGTGGTTTCCCAACAGAATCCAAGAAGGAAAAGACTCTGAGCATGTGCCTGTGACGATGGCATAAACACTGATTCTCACTTCCCCGAGTCAAGACACATCACTCACCTTCGGCAGGCTCTGCTATTAAATCTAGAGGCACTAGAAACAGAAGGCGCTCCACTGGGGACCAAACTGGGTTCTGCAGTGTGCCAGCCGGCGCTTCAGGACGGAGGCCCAGGTACAGCCAAGGGCTGACCCGGGGACGTGACTCAGGTAGACCAGTGCTCTGATGAGGCGAGAGGAGGTCCACCGGTACCAAAGCCGTGGGCCACACCACCGCTAGACGCCAGGAGGGGAAGAGCGCTGGGTTCAAGCGCTACTTTCATGCCTTGTACCCTTCTGGGCCACAATCTCCATTTCCACAAAACAAAGTTCACAGAACCACCACCATCTGCTGAATTCTTCCTAAATGCTGGGCACCGTAAAGAACTTCTTTTCACATTTTCTTTTATTCTTATGACAGCTCGATGAAGTAGGTACTATGGTTATCCCATCTCAGATAAACAAATTTAAAATTATTGACACAGAAGGGTAACTAGAGACTGGGCAAGAATGAAACAATATGAACCCATGAGAAGCCCGGTTACCAACACACACCCAGCTCATGCCAAGCTCCTTTTACCACATCAATTGGCCCCTCTCTCCATCTGATTCAGTTAATTGCTGAGAGAATCGAAGACAAAATCTCTGTAAAACGTAATACATTATATTTTATTTCTGCAGCTCCACTTGTCTCACTGCTTGTGACTTGGGCACTTAAAACTCTCTTGGGAGAATCTTCCTGATTCCACTCAAATGAGAAAGACACACACATGCTTGGTGACCTGTTCAAGCTTGGTGGCCTGTTGAAACACTAGTTATAGAGGCTCATATGGGGAAGGCAATGAGCTAACATTTATTTCACAGCAAAGTATCAATTCTTATCCTAAAGTGGAGGGAAAAAAGAAAAAAACTGTCCAAAAATGAAGAAAAAAAAAAAAAAGAAAAAGGCCCCCTCACCAGTCTGTTTTGGAATAGCTATTCTACTGTCCTTTCTGTGAGGAAAAAGTTCCAAGTGAACAACTTCTCTGGGTCATGTCGAGTATGTGTGTGTGTGTGTGTGTGTGTGTGTGTGGTGTGTGCGCATGTGTGTGTGTGTGTGTGTGCGCGCGTGTGTGTGCGTGCGTGTGCGCGCACAGTGGTTCACTTCCTTGGTGGCTCAGTGGTAACAAAGCCACCTGCCAATTCTTGCCTGGAGAATCCCATGGATAGAGGAGCCTGGCAGGCTACCGTTCATGGGTTCACACAGTTGGACACAATTGAGCGACGACACAGCTGAGCAACTAAACAACAGAGTTTTGTTAAAACACTGACTATGATGTCCCACCCTGGATTTCTGATTTCAAAAGTCCCTGGTGCAGCCTGAGAACTTGCTCGTGTAGCAGGGTCTCAGGTGATATTGAGGCTGCTGACTGGGAACCACATTTTGAGAGCCACTGGTCTAGGGCAGTCTATTAAAACAAGCCAATCTTCGTCTCAGGCAACCTGCAGGTGTGAAGGAAAAAAATTAAGGAATAGAAGTTAAGTATTAGCTTCTTTTTAAACTGTTATTATTTCAGCTTAAAGTGCCAGTGGGCACCTCTCTTCAGCAATCACTGAGTAATTAATGCTTTTCCCAGTACCAAGAAGTCAATAAACAAGCATCAATTATGTCTGATCCAGGATGAGGAGCTCTGGAGTGTAAAGAAGTGAATTCGTGACAGTCCTGCCCAAACAAACTGTCCAGCCGTTCAGGACAGGTGAGGGAGGAATTCTACTTGGAGGAGTACAAGTACTTGCATCTCATCTATTCGACCACGCCATCCATTGTGTCATTTGGGGCAAAGTAAGCTTCTGTGCTATCAAGATGCATAAGGAAACACACAGACAGATGCTCTGAGTTGTTTTCTTCTGTACAAAGACTCCCTTCTCCCTTTAGCTGATGGGGCCAGTGCAGGCAATTCCTTTATTTGAATGCAGAGATTAAAAGTATAATCCGAATGCCTGTAGATAAGAGCCTAGCCCGCCCCGCCCACATCTCCCTCGGTATCGAACAACATCTGCTCTTATTCATTTGCGTCTCCTGCTTGGATGCTTAAGACCCCTGAGTCAGCCACATTTCCCGTTTCCTCCTCTCTCCCTCCTTTCTGTGTACCAACCACCCTGGCCTTTCTCGTCTGCAAGCACACTCTTCCCTCAGTCTCCAGGTGCACATCGCTTCCTCAGTGGAGTCTGGCTTGACGCCTACTCCAGAAGTCTCCTTTGGAGTCCTCCTCAGGATGAAATGTGTTCGGCTGGCACCTATTTATCCTGCTAGACTTACGCTCCCTGAAGGCAGCTGTTATGTGTCCAATCCACCAGAGCCTTGCCAGCACCAGGCAGACACTGGGCTGACCCTGGAGCTCACGCAGGTTGCCTGGGTGATGAGCTGACTAGAGGAGGGGCTGTACTGGAATTCATCTTCCCAAAGAAAATGGCTTTCTCCTCCCAGATAAAGGAACAACAACATCTACAGGCCCCAGGTCACTAGGTGGTGAGTTGCTCTGAAACTGGAAAAGTTAGTCACTGGGTCATGTCTCTTTGTGACCCCATGGACTATAGCCTGCCAGACTCCTCTGTCCCTGGAATTCTCCAGGAAAGAGTACTGGAGTGGGTAGCCATTCCCTTCTTCAGGGGATCTTCCCAACCCAGGGATTGAACTAGGGTCTCCCTGATTTGCAGGCAGATTCCTTACCATCAGAGCCACCAGGGAAGCCTGGTAAGTTGCTCTACTTGCCATTAAAAGACCCTCCCCTAATGCTGTCTCACCTCTCTGATGACAATGGCAAGGGAGTAAGGGACGAAGCCTTCTCTTTTTCTTTGTTGTCTAGGCTTGTAAAGGTCCCCAAGAAAGCCTATTCCTTAACCCACTGTATGTGATGTGGAAACTGTCCTGAGCCCAGCTGTAAGGCAACACTGAAAAAAATGATGCAGGTGTAACACTCAGCAACATTCACAAAACAATATGCTGATCAAGAAAATATCAGAACTAGTGAACTACTTTCCTCCATCACTTTGGATAAGTTACGAATTCTCATGTATAGTCTGACTTAGCTTTGAATTTTTGACAGCCTCTTATCGAGCAAATATTTTCCATAATAATAAAAAAAATCTGTAAAAAGCTGCACCAGTCTTAACATTTACAAAGAATACACCAGAGTATTAATAATTTTCTTGTCATTAATCATTGTGTCCAGCGTTAAATATCACTTTGTTAACCACTAAGTCTGCATTAAAATTATCCCAAAGAGTAAATATAGAATATTTTTCCCCTGGATCACTTCTTTTTGCTCTGAGCACAACTTATATTTCACCTTCAGGCATACTTTTTCATTTGAAAAGATAACTGTTTTCAAAGTTAACTGAATTACAAGACTTTTTATTTCAGTGAGTGGATAAAGAAAAAGCTATTTAATCTAAACTTAAAGCACTTTAGCACTCAGATGAATAGAAAATTTCAAAGGAAATTCTGCTTAAAGATATGATAAAATACCAAATGGTCCTTACTTCAAGAAAATTCTATTTCATTGTGTAAGTTGAGCAAATGAACTTATTAGTTTGATGCATGATAGAGTGCTCAGGGCTGGTGCACCAGGATGACCCAGAGGGATGGAATCGGGAGGGAGGTGGGAGGGGGGTTCTGGAAGGGGAACACATGTATACCCATGGCGGATTCATGTCAATGTATGGCAAAACCAACACGATAATGTAAATAAATAAGTAAATTAATTAATTACAAAAAATAAGATCTCTATAGGTTTTATAAACTGAAGCAAACTAGTTCACTTGAATTGCTATGTATCTCCCTGGTATTTTTTAATGGGAGACAATGTATTTGTAGAAATCATCATTTCTCAGGGGATAATTTATCAGGCTCTCATATCAATTTAAAATCTTGAATTCTACAGCACTCATTCATACAAAATACCAGTTAAGGAATACTTAGACACTAAATGTTTTAGAAATGTGAAGTTTCTAAAACATGTATAATTCCATTTACATTCTCAAGCTTTTCAATTCTATTTATCTTAAAATCAGTTTCATAAGACTGGATGGGAGGGGAGTTTGGGGGAGAATGGATACATGTATGTGTATGGCTGAGTTCCTTTGCTGTTCACCTGAAACTGTCTCAACATCGTTAACCACCTATACCTCAATGCAAAATAAAGGTTTTAAAATATCACGAAAAAAATTAGTTTCATAAAATGTCACATGGTTATAATTCAGTATCATTACAATAATATATTTGAGAAATGTCTGGTAACTCTTATAATTTAAAGATTCAAATATCTTATTATTTTAAAATCGTTCACACTTGTTAAGCTACCTTTTAATGAACAAACAAATAAAATACTTTTCTTAAAAAGTATCAAAAAGATGTAGCACTTTTATTTTGAAGATGGGGAAAGCAAAGTACAGGTAAGCTAAAAGGACTCTCCAACTGATATAGCTGTCTCAAACAAGATAAATAATTCTCCTGTGTCTACTGTTATCACCCGGGAAAACACCCTACCAGGCAGATAACTGCTGATCATACAATCTGGAGTGAACTAAAGTAGTAATGAAAGAAAACTATAAAGTCTATGTGAAAACTAAGAAGTAAGCAGGGCCTAATCAATTGAGAAATAAATGAGACTGATTAGCTCTTTATGTGCCCAGCTGAATATGGGATTTAAACACAAGGACTAAGCTCATCTCACGTTTGCTTTCTACAAGTGGCTGCATATAGATAACGCTTACCTGCAGGATCCACCTTACAAGTACACAGTCTAGTTCCACAGGTAGATCATTGTGGAATGTATGAATGGCGCCATGTTCATACCTTTTCACAAGAGGGAAGATTTACTGTCAATATCAAATTGACAGCAAATGAAGAGGGAAGTGAGAGATGGAAAACGAAAAACGCATGACACAGATTCACACGAACTCCCCTCACACCAACATATTCTCGAAGTGTTTTGTGTTACCTTCTGCCAATTATAGGTGTCTGCAGGGACCGACGAACACTGAGTGGTGATCATCTCTTTGTCACCTCTGTGCTTGATCATGCGCCAGACTATGCCCTTTACTTCAGCAACTCAGCTCTCAAAGACTCACAGGACACAAGGCCCTCGTCTCATGAGATGCTTCAGGATTCTGTGATCTTAGATAATCTTAAGTAATCCTGGACCAACACCAGCTTCTTCTACTCCCCAGTCAGAAAGAATATGCAAAAAATTTCTTAGCAGACAGCTGGCAAGCATGCACAGGCAATTGATTTTTATGTCGTATGTGATGGTAGAAGATCCTTCACTTCAAAGACTTCAGAGTACACAGTTTGTAGTACAGTTACTACAAACTAGCTTAGTGTCAAAGTTTATCACTGGCTAACTGACACTGTATCTGTGATACAAAGCAGATACTTAAGAATGGCGAACATACAATCCTATACCTATGCCTGACTAACTGGCAATTCTTTCCCTGAATCACCTAATCCAGGTTTTGCTGTTCTAAGACCAAAGTTAAATTCAAAGAGAACAAAGCTTACAGGAAAAAAAAAAAAAAGAAGAAACCCTTATTTAAAAAGAAAAAAAGGGAGGGAGGGAAGAAGGAAGTCCCACAATCACCATTCTGCCTGCCACTCAGGCACTGAAGAGGTTTACTCAATGAAATTACTTCTCACGCTGATTTCAGGATACAAGACCATTAAAATTAGAACACGGTTTAAAAAAAAAAAAAGGAATTCCATTATACTTTCATGCAATCCATCTGCTGTGAAAAAATACCAAAATGCAGTCTCATTTGATCATGTTATAGTATTTATTAAATTTCATCACTTATGATCACTGTGTCATTAACTCTAACACAAATGTTGACATTTAAAAACACAGAGAGCATACTGATTTTTCAACTATTTAGCTTACATGTTCTTTTCAATTGTCATGCAGTGTTCATAATTAAGAGACATTACACATTAACCTTCTCGTATTACACTTATTAATAACCAAATTTAGAGGGTAGAAAAATGCCAACATAAATTCATTCTCCGAAACCACCCATGAGTGTACTGTCACTGTTCCTTCTGATCATATACTTAGAGTACATTCCTCAGTAAAATGGATAACTGTAGTCATGTAACAATAGTTATTATGAGGCAATACCATTTCAAGAAATATAACAAATGAGACCAAAAACTGAAGAGCTGAGATCATGGCATATAAAAGTCATTTTGCGAACACCACATAAACTTCAGTGTTTTCCACTTTCCAGTTGGAAAGAGCATGCACAAAGTTTTCTTAGAACAGCTGTCAGCAGTGCATGAAAAATTGACTGTCATGTCATGTGCGCTGAGAGACCATCAATGCCACTGAGGGAAAAGAACTGTGTTCATTATCTTTTGGGTCTGTCTATATCATCTATAGCTGAGAGAAGTTTTTGTCTTGCTTTCTTATTGATATGGGATCCCAGGCAAACATTTACCAGGTTGGTCAGCTGCTTCGTTGAATACTCCTGCTCAAAAAAAGAAGATTCAGATTTAGTACACTGAGACACATGTGTGTGATCAATGCAGAAAAAGAACAGGCAGATAGATAATCAGGACTCAGCAGGTAATTACTGAGCACTACAAATCAGTGAAAAGCAGTGGAAATTATAATTGAGACATGGAAAACAAACTGCTTACAGAGGTGTAATAAGGGAATAAGTATCTACAGCATGAGTTCGAAACAGGAACCACCAGAATCTTTTTAACATGGCACTTGCATGCACTCATGCTCAGTCACTAGTCGTGTCCGACTCTTTGCCACCCCATGGACTGTAGCCCACAGCCTCCTCCATCCATGGAAGTCTCCAGGCAAGAATACTGGAGTGGGTTGCCATTTCCTTCTCCAGGGGATCTTCCCAAAGCAGGGAATGAGTCAGCATCTCCTGCATTGTCAAGCAGATTCTTTACCGCTGAGCCAGGGAAGCCCTTCATACGGCACATAACATTTTTAAGATCACACACTACGCTTCTTTCTGTGATGGCCTTTGTTACCAAGTTATCAAAATACAATGACATTTCAAAAATGCATATACACATAATAAAATGCTACTAAATAAGTAGCTTCTAGAACTGCACATTTTAGATAAAAGAAAAAAAAAATCTCCAAACACAAAACAACTCTTCTGAGACATAACAAATGAATAAGGCAAAAAGATCAGACAATTACTGGTTCTTAAACCCTTTTATCTTAATGATAGCTAGAAAGTAAAATTGAAGTCACAGTCAACCCGTGAACAACTTAGGGATTAGGACAGCTTTCCACACAGTGGAAAACTTGCACACAATTTATAGTTGGCCCTCCTCATCCGATGTTCCTCCATATTAAAGAATTTAACCGAGGGTAATGTAGGTATTCACTACTGAAGAAAACTGCGTATAAGTGGACCTACACAGTTCAAATCCATGTTGTCTGACAGCCAACTATCTATTTTTTTGCTGTACAAACTGACTTAGTTCCTGGATTTCAGATAAGTTGTCAGGATGAGCATGATGAACAGGACTCATCAGGAAGTTCTGCATCTTGATTTGGTTCTGGAGAATGAAGACCAAGAGTTCAGCAAGGGAAAGAGCTGTGTTCTATCATCTAATGAGAAAAGAACACGTCTTCACTGGAGACAACATTAAAGATAGTGCAACTTCAAAATACAGGAAAGAGTTCATTTTAATAAATCAGCAAACTGCTCAGTTTGTGTGTCTGATCTCTGAGACCACCTGTCAACACCTGGTGAATTCTCTCAAGTGATCACTCAACATTCATGAAGTACCACCCTGGCACCATGCCAGGCATTGTGAAAAGAGCTCTAGAAAGCAGGGCAATCTCTGCTGCAAGGATAATTTCACTGTACTACAAATATCAGTAAGTAACGCTCTTCCAAAATACTAAGCTATGACAAACTTTGACAGCATATTAAAAAGCAGAGACATCACTTTGCTGACAAAAGTCCATATAAGCTATGGTTTTGCCACTAGTCACATACAGATATGAGAGTTGGACCATAATGAAGGCTGAGCACTAAAAAATTGATGCTTTCGAACTGGTGCTGGAGAGGACTCTTGAGAGTCCCTTGGACTGCAAGGAACCAGTCAATCCTAAAGGAAATCAGTCCTGAATACCCATTGGAAAGACTAATGCTGAAGTTGAAGCTCCAATACTTTGACCACCTGATGTGAAGAACTGACTCACTGGAAAAGACCCTGATGCTGGGAAAGATTTAAGGTAGGAGGACAAGGGGATGACAGAGGATAAGATGGCTGGATGACATTACTGACTCAAAGGACATGAGTTTGAGCAAACTCTGAGAGATGGTGAAGGACGGGGAAACCTAGCTTGCTGCAGTTCATGGGGTCACAAAGAGTTGAACACGACTCAGAGACTGAACAACAACAATAAAAAACTTTAGTCCACTGTATCAAAAGAAGAAATCCTAAAACGGGCATCTTTCTTACACCAGATAGTGGATCTCTATGAGTTGGGCTTTTCTTCTCAGCTACTTGTCCCAAATCCCTTCCTCAATACCAACTCCAAAGTGTTAACAGCTTAAGTTATGAAATGGCTTCTAGCCACATTCAGCAGTTCATCTGCATCTGATCTAGCATCTTGTTCCTCAAATGACAGAGGTCAATGAGATCAAAAGTGCTGACATTTCTCAGTTCTAGTGTACTGATCAAAATCACTGAAAAGATGTTTCTATTTTGCTGTCAAAAGATGTGAAACTGCCCTATGGTGGGCACATCAACACAAAATTCAGGTTAATGGTCCAGACTAAACCTCACTTCCTTTTTCTAAAGTGTTGAAACTAGAAAGGATGTGCCTGATAAATATAAATAATTCCTTACTTCCTTATCCAGTCAGATGAAATAAACATTTATGTAACTTTTACCTATGATGTTTATAGCATGTGAATGCTAGATTTATTGATGGAGTTAAGATTCAGTGAAGATTTTAACACTTCCCATATTTTCATTAAATCCATCTTCACATACTGCCTAACTAGACAAATGATATAACAATCATATCAAAAAGCTCCTCATTTGAGCATTCTCTGGTGATACACATTGAGTTGAACTGCAGTCAACAATTCAGAATCTTTAAATAACACTTATTACATGTAGTATTTTTCTCTACATATCTATATACTCACACAAAAGAAAAACAATTTTATCTACACTTCAGGTAAAATCTAATGTAGGATAAAGTTAAATTGAGCTATTTAAATATTAGTATATTCAATCATTAGGCTTCATTGGTGGCTCCATGGTAAAGAATCTGCTTGCCAATGCAAGAGATGTGGGTTGGATTTCTGTGTTGGGAAGATCCCCCGGAGAAGGAAATGTCAACCCACTCCAGTACTCTTGTCTGGAGTATCCCACAGATGGAAGCACCTGGCGGGCCACAGTCCATGGGGTCACGGAGTCGGATGTGACTTAGCGACTAAACAACAAGTATCCAGTCATCACTACTACCTGTCAGTGTGTTCAGAACATCACTGTTGATGGCTATAAGAAGGTTTAAGTTATGTATCAATTCAGTTCAGTTCAGCTGCTCAGTCATGCCTGACTCTTGAAGGACCCACGGACCGCAGCACGCCAGGCTTCCCTGTCCATCACCAACTCATGGGGCCTGCTCAAACTCATGTCCATCGAGTTGGTGATGCCATCCCAGGTGGCAGTAGTGGTTAAGAACCTGCCTGCCAACGCAGGAGACGCAAAAGACGTGGTTCCGTCCCTCGGTCAGAAGATCCTCTGGAGAAGGAAATGGCAATCCACTCCAGCTTTCTAAAAGTTATATATAGACTTTAGCTTGAGAATCATTTCAGTGTTCCTGTATTTGTCCTGAAGTTTACCAATTTCAGCTCTTTTCCTCCAACACAGTTGCAGGACAAACACAGCTCAAGTTCAGACTGTTTTCCCAGATAATTACTGTTACAGTTCATAAAGTCTCACAAGGATTGATGAGGCAAAGGGCATTACACAGACACAGTGTAAATACAGTAAAGAACTGGCCTAAGTAGTTCATGCTAAAAAAAAAAAGTCTCTGTTTCATCCATACGATTTTGAATTATCTAACATACCTCACAAGAACACACAACACAAAAGACGAGGAATAAAAATTTAATTAACTGCTTCTCAGCTCTCACCCTGTGCTCTTTGATCCAGCGTTCCATGTCATTCTCAGTTAGGTAGTACGCTTTAATATAGGTTTCCACAAATTCTTTATCTGGAATGGGTCTAATATCAGTTAGCTTTTCAAGTTTCATTAAAAACTGTTGAAAATCCAATTGCATCAAGGCACGACCCTCATTACTACACTTCTTGACGTTGGCGTATCTAAGATACACAATAATAAAAAACACACAAGTGATGGGATGGTTAGAAAAAGAAACCTTTAGGCACTTATTAAACTTTTCTCTAACCCACATTTGCTGAGATGCTATAAGAAAAAGGGGGCATAAATGTTGAGTCAGAAGGACTGTGTTGTGTTTGGGCCCTGTCACTCAGCAATCATTTTACTCGCCTGGGCCTCAGTTTTCTCATTTGCAAGGCAAAGAGATCAAGCAACTTCTAAGGTTCTTTGCTGTTCTACAGGCCAGAGTTCTGCAAAATCAATTAACATACTCGTCTATAAGAAAGTTAAACTGACATTCAAGTTAATCTGGCTGCCCAAAATTATTTATAAAATTAAGCTAAGAATATTCTCAAGTCATCTTAGCTTCATAAAACTGTTCAATATAAATACTCAAGGCAAAGAAAACAAATGAAATACCTCTCCCATAAACATAGAAGCATAGAAAGTATAAACATATTTTTCATAATAAAACACTTTTCTAACACCCCACACTACTAAAAAACTGCATTGTTAACCCTAACAGTACAATTTTATTATTCATTAAGTCAGTGTCTCATTCCTTGAATCACACAAAATGTGGAGAATTCGATCTGAGGAGATGAGGTCCTTTCCCTAAGAAAATCTGCAAGAAGACTAGTTTATATTATTTAAAGTGATAAAGCTTTTTTTTTTCATTTTAAATAAAGTGTTTATATTGAAATATAGAAAATTTGTTTGTCACTATTCTACTATTAAACAAATTTATTAACAGTAAAACCCAGTCATGACGGCTGACACAGAGACACCTTGGGATCTGTAGCATTGTTGACTTCAAAACAAAATGCCAAGGCTGCTGCCAGCTTGTCACGGTCACCTCCCGCTCTCTGACACATTCTTTTCTATAACCAACAAGAACTGAAGGGAAATCAGATGAACGACAGTGTGAAAATTCAACTGATGTGCCACTCTGGATCACTGTGAATGGTCTTTGAAATGGAAGCTTGCTTTCCGGGTATATTGTAAATGTATCACTAATTCTTACTTGTGTTCCTGATGCTATGGACAGAGTAAACATGACCTCTGAGTAAGTGGGAAATCACTTTTGATCTGTAGACTCAACATATGAAAGATTTATATGGTTTACAAGGATATAATAATGCTATTGTAAGCAGTGATACAGTGGTTATGAGGACTGATTTTGCCATGAGAAAATTAGGAGATTTTAAGCCTTCTCTGCATTTCAAAGACTGGGTAAACTTGGACAAGTTATTTAACCTGTGTAGCCTTGATTTTCTGAGGCGAGGCTATCTTCCTGTTGACAAAACAGAGAACAGTACTATCAAAGAGAGTTTCTGTCAGGATTTGGTGATAGAATCCTGTGAAGATCTTGGTCCAATAAATGACAAATAGTATTCAATGAACAGGATGTATAATAATCATCAGCATAATTATATTTGGTAATAATAGCTTAACTTTCAGATAACCAGTAGATGCTACGTTCCTCACTCGGACTAGTTGATTCCAAGTCATCAGAAAGAAAAAAAGAGACACAGTGGGATTTAACGTCTCTAAATTATTATGAGACTGTCTGCCATTTATCACTAGCTCTTATCTATTCTCTGCATCTGTTGGTGATAACACATGTTATTCATATATTATGACTGAAGAATCAGATATGCTTTCATGGAAAACTTACCCTTCCACAATAGTTCTATTAGCCAGGCGTATACAATGTTCCCAAAGTATATTAGACACAGGCAAGGGTATCCGAACTCTCTTAGAAACTTCATTTAACCGCATGTTAAACTGCTCAAATTCCTAAGAAAAATCATAGTCATATGTGAATACAATTATAATGCTTTCCCGTCTTAGAGGCAAAAAAAGACTAAAAAACTCAGAATGAAATCAAGTAAAACAAAATGAGATAATGCCCAAGATAATTTGGACTTACTGTGAAGTATACGAAATTGACTAATCATGTTGTAATGTAGAGTATGCTACATTTCCTCTCAAAGGAAGTAAGTGCCATTAACTGATTAAACAATATTCCAATGTTTCTACATCTCAAATTTTCGATGACTGTCAGTATGGATTAAAAAGGCTTAATAACTAATACATCTTCAAAAATATCTTCAAGAGACCCAGATTTTAAAAAAATGTTTTAATGAGCTTTCAACTCAAAGCAAACTATTTGTAATTTGTAGCTGTACTCCTTAGAGAGCAGTCTGATAATTATTCTCTTTCCTAAATATTCTTTTAAAGTATCAATAAATGATTACATACTGAAAGATTCAAGTCATATAATAGCTGTAAATTTTCAGCACCAAAAAAACTCCATATTGTCTCATTACCTATAGAAAAACTGAACATTTTTATTACATCAGTATCTTTTATGATACTACTCTCCTAAAAATAAAAACATATATAATTTAGACAATTCCAACAATATGAAAACAGCAGATGGCTCACCCTTCAATAAATTTACATTTCTGATTTCTCTGGACTATTATCATCTAAATATGTTCATTTAAAAAAGTAAATGCTGTTGATTCTTTCTTGACAATACAATTCAAATAAATTTAACAGCCCTTAAAACAGTATTTTTTTCTTTAGTTTCCTCAATATAGAAGCTATGCAATACGTAATAAGTCAAGACTGACAATGTGTTCAAATCACACACAGGCTGGGAAAAAATCTAATCTGATCATCACCAGTGAAGCTACTATTACATGAGGGTTGTGTTATCCTTCGCTACTTCCTAGACCACAGTTTTTTCAATGATTTATTCTTTGACAGTTAACAGCTTTTAATTATTTATGAGAAAGAAGTGGGTCTTCAATCCATTAAGCTTACTTTTGAAAATCAAAGTAAATAAGTAATTGCTCTTCCTCTTTTTTCATTTCATGAATCTAGCAGAACCAGTAGTATTTGTTACCAGATTTATGCTTCACTACAGTAAAAGCTGCTTTAGATTATAAAAGTCACAGTACTTTTTATGAATATTTTAAAGATATTTATATGCTTATTATATAAAATACCATTCTACTCATTGCTAAATCCAATCTTCAAGAATGCTTATTGTTAAATGAATAATAAAGTTACTTCATTTTACCTATGATACATTTGGGGCAACAAATGCAGACTGCTTTTACCTAAAGGTTTGGACTTGGGAAAGTAACAAAAAGAACAAAATTCATTATGAAAGTTCCCTTATGAGAGAAAGTCTTAAACTGCTGAAACCTGAGTTCAGGTTAATTTCTGAGTAACACTGGCTCTTGTTTATAATATTTCTTGAAATTAAGACTCATTGAAGCAAGCAGCCTCTTTCCAGTGTGTGTACATACATACATATATATAGTCACTGAGGGCAGACGTCTCTTTTTCTTGCCTCTCCGTAAGTACTGTAACTATTGTTGTTGGTTAGTGCTAAGTTGTGGCCAACTCTTGGCAGCCCCATGGACTGTAGCCCACCAGGCTCCTCTGTCTGTAGGATTCTCCAGGTAAGAATACTGGAGTGGGCGGCCATTTTCCTCCTCTGGGGGATCTTCCTGACCCAGGGAACCTAAGTCTCCTGCATTGACAGGTGGATTCTTTACTGCTGAGCCACCTTAAGGAAGCCCAAGTACTATAATTAGCAGGTCATAAAAAACAGAATCAACTTTTCAAAAATAGAACTGTTCAAAACAGTGTGATTATAAATTACATGTATCTTTTATATCCCAGATTAAAATTCCCAGCTGAAGTCTCCTGGGTGCTCGAGAAATCAAAGTCCTTCCAGGGTGTCAATTATCACACATGTGCAGACCTCGCGCTAACACCTAGACACTTCTGACTGATCTTGGCACCCTTAGCTCCTTGACTCTGAGGACAGTCTCAGAGTCCTCAACCCAGCCCTCCAGAACGGTCCCAGACACGCTGGGAGTTGGCACCCCAGGTGAATCCAGCTGCTATCTGTTGTGATCTCTGGGTTTGCTGAAGGGTTCTCAAGTATTCCAGCCTATTATTTACTGCCTTGGATGAAGTGGGTAAGAATGTTTGTGTAAATGAGATAAATAGGGAGCCAGGGAGGGCCAACCTTCTTTTCACTGACAAATGCGAAGAGTAACACTTTTCTGAAAGCTGTTTTCATTTTCTCAGTTGCTCTTTCCTCACTTCAGACATGCTCACGGTTCATCGCCTCACTTCCTTCAGGCCCCTCTTTATCACTTTGATTCCTTCTTTGACCATAAGGAAATATACGGTATTCCGCCCTCAACCTCACTCTGCCGCTCTCTATCCCTCTTCTGCTGGTTATTTTTTCACAAGACTACTTACCACCTGACACATTATATATTAGGTATCTCTTCACTGTTGTCCCTGCTCTAGCATATAAATACCCTGATAGCACAGTAAGCTCCTTAATTCTCAACTAACTATATTGCTAGCAGCTAGATCAGTGTTCAACACGTTAGATGATTTATAAATATCTCTTGATACATAAATGAAAAAAAATATACTTTTCAGAAAACTTAAAATGTAAGTCATTAAACACAACAGTGTTTGTATGACACATAGCAAAAGTTAACGTGATTTCTGGGAAAAACCAACTACAACAGCCAGGAGTATGATCTCTTGCCAATGAATATAAATACAGCTATAGAAATGTCTTCTTGTCACTACAGCTGTGGCTACTGGATTATACAATATGAAAGGCAGCCGAGACACATTAATAAAACTAACTCAAAACGGGAAATTTGTGAGCAAAGACAAAATCTACAAAGTATTCTTGGGTCTAAAAGAACGCAAAATTTGGAAGGAAATCGAAATCCAACTCAGGAGCTTTAGTATCACAAGAATGCTCAGATATGGTAAAAACCATAATCTCACAACTTCAGAGTGACTGCAGTTACAGGAATAGTTCCATACTATAAATATCTTTAACGAAGTTGTTTCCCAGAATACTTGCCTTTAACAGTGTATCTACATATATGTTGTGCTGTGACATGATTTCTTTGACATCCCATTTCACGTTAGCCATTAGGAGCAGCATCTGTTCGTAATCAATGGCTTTACCAGCTACAATCCAGTAGATTGGCTTGCGTAGTTCACTGGCCGTTGAGACCGTCTGAAATAAATTTCACAGAAAAACAAACTTTTTCTAAAAGTATCAAATTTATAAAAACGATTTTGCTCCCATTTCTAGTACACATCGTATCTGAAAATCAAACACTATACATTTGGAGATATAAATTATGAAAATACTTTAACTTGTGGGCAAAGATCTTACTCGAAACATAACTTTGAGACATTCAATATGCTTCAGCCCACTGGCAATACAACAGTAAAACTACAGATTTTCATGGAGATGAGCAAATATTTCTCAAATTCTTTTGCTTTTCTTCATTTCCACTCCTGTTCCCACACTGCAACTCAAGATTCGATCATCTCTTACCTGAAGTAGTCCAAAAGTCTTCAAGCTGATGTCCTGTCTCTAGGTTTGCCATCTAAAGTCCATTCTTCACACCACCCCCAAAGCTCTTTCCAAAACACACACCTCATTGAGCTACTCATCACCTCTTTCAAATCCTCCAGCAGCTTCTTAGTACCCTTGAAATGAAGTCCAGCTCCCAGCGTAACTTCAGCTTACTCACTCCAGCCATCTTTCTCATCACCATCCCTTTTTCCTTGTCTAAGAATCTGAATCTTCCTCAGCTCCACCATGCCTCTCTCTTACCTGTGGGTCTTCATATATGCCACTGCCTCAGTCGAAATACACCCCTTATGGGTGATTTGTGTTGTCGTATGGCAGAAACCAAAGCAACGTTATAAAGCAATTACCCTCCAATATAAAATAAAACTGCAAAATTTTTAAAAACTAAATTATATCAACCTACAAAAAGTATATAAAAAACACAGGTTAAAAAAAAACAAACAAAACTCCTGACTCGATCTCTTTCTCTTCAGTACAGTTTAAACATCACTTCCTCAAGACAGCATTCCTAGATAACCTTCTGCCAATTATACCCGCCCCCATCTTCAGTCAAGGTTAAATACCCTGCCACTGTTTCTTTCTCAGAGCTATAGTTTATTGTAATAGGGTTTTTTTCCTTTATTTTTAATTGAAGGATAATTACAATATTGTGTGGGTTTCTGCCATACACCTACAAATATCAGCCACAGGTATACATATGTCCCCTCCCTTCTGAGCCTCCTGCCCACCTCCCACCCCATCCATCTAGGCAGTCACAGAGCCCCGGTCTGAGTTCCTTGAGTCATATAGCAAATTCCCACTGGCTATCTGTTTTACATATGTTAGTGTGTAATACAGTTTTAACTGGCTCTCTCATGACACTACAAGTTATAATGAGGAGTTCAATAAGTATTTAGTTAATACAGGAATTCATGAGTGAATAAACAAATACTCTAATCCAGCTCTCATGAAGTTGAGACAATGATCATTAGCAAAAAGTTAAAAAGTAAAATAAACAACATGTGACAGCCTTATCTTGCTCAGAGTCAAAAGGATATACCAGACATATCTGACCTGAGAATAAAACTGCTGAAGAAAGGGTTTTTTGACTGCAGGCATCACAGCATCCAGATGAGGCTGAAGGAACTCAAACTGTTCAGCCAAGAATACCCTAAAGGGAATGAATAACCCACCATGTAAACGAAACACAGGATTTAGAGCCTGTCAATATCTTTGTGTAACTAATCTTTAAAATCTCTGACCAAAAGTTTAACAACGTTATTTTCCATTTTAAAGAACGACCCATGCACAGCCACTTGACAGACTCGTTTACAATTCACACAAAGATTAATGCTGAGTTATCTCTGAATGTGAGTTGCTGTGAAAGAAGCGTGACTTCAAGGGAGCTAAGCCGGTTACTACAAAGTATACAGTTATGCTGCTTTGCATGTAACATATGAGCACTGACGATGCAAAAGATAGAAAAAAGGATACAAAGGTATTTTCTGAAAGGATTTCTTTCAAAAGTCCCAGGTAAAGTACACACAACAGACTCATGAATTCACAGATTTAATGCCTGGTGCTTTTCAAAAATAAGCCAAACATTCATAACATGAAATAAACTGGAATTTGGCTGAGGCAGACACATGAACTTGAGGGCAGCAGGCTGGTGTGCATAAATGGGGATCACTCAGCCGGAAGACTGCTGGCAGTCATTCTATTTTTCTGTACCTTTTGTTACATACACAAAAACTCAGAGTATTCTCTCTGACTGTATGCTCAGTTGCTCAGTCATGCCCACATGTTATGGAAGAAGTTATACGCTTTAATGTTATTAAAGAACTTGGTGATTTACAAAGGTCAAGGATCGACTACATTTAATACTAAATTGATGGTGTAACTACAGTTTCTCTAGAATCATAATTCAATGGGAAAATATAAAGAACTAGATTATAACATAGGCTTCCCTGGTGGCTCAGCAGTAAAGAATCTGCCTGCCAAAGCATGAGACAGAGGTTCGATCTCTGGGTCAGGAAGATCCCCTGGAGAAGAAAATGGCAATCCACTCCAGTATTCTGGTCTGGAGAATCCCATGGAGAGAGGAGCCTGGCGGGCTACAGTCCATGGGGTCACAGAGTCCGGACACGACTGAGTGACTGAACAACAGTAGCAGCATACCATTAACACATTTCTCTGAAGTCTCACTTAAAGCAAGGATCACGCTGCCAAAGAACAAACCTTAAACGATTTCCCTTCTTCCATTTATACACCTAAAAATCAACCATGCCATTTTAAAAATCGAATGGGACTCTATCTTAGGACATATTTCTCAGAAATACTGAGTAGTTTAAATAATACAGACAATGCTTACTTTTATCATCTTTCTTAAATATTCAACGGCAAAGCAACTGTTTTCAATAACTTACAAGGATTCTGTGGCGACCACTCTTTCCGCCAACCCATACAAGGTGTCCCCAGATGTCAAAACCACTAGGTGACTCAGGTGAGGACTCGGTACCTTCTCCTTTCTCTCTTCGGCTGCTGTGAGCGTGGCAGTGGGGTCAGCTGAAACTTCCTGAAAATACAACACACAGATACACACACAGCCTGAAGGAGCAAATCTAATAGCAATAAACCATATGATGTCACAAATCTGGAACTATAAAATGCTCTCAGGCATATGTTAATTACACTTAATTTCAGTTCTTTTCCCCTCCTTTTAAGGTTCCTAACTACTAGAACTTCCCTTTTTATACTAAAGGAAAATGACCCAACTCCATATACTATTTTTCTAAACTTGGTCAAAACAAGAAATCCTTATGAACTGACAAATATTTTACAGAGACAATAGTGAGAAGTCTTTCAAGAACTTGTAAATGTTGAAAAAGAGACTGCCCCACCAGGCTCAAGCTTAACAATCCTAGAAACTGTGATGTGATCAACCCTTTCACATCGAAGTTTTAACCAAGGTAACCTTGGTGTATTCCCAAGAAGGTAGGACTAAAACGTGTGTCTAAACTGAAATAGAATCAACTGTATTATATATGTCTATGGATAGATTACTGATCTGCAGAAGATGGTAGATGGGAATAAATGAAAGGGATGTCCAAAGAGAAGAGTGGGCTGAGCCTTAAGAGATCCTCAAAGAAAATTATAGCACAAAAATTGAATATAAACAAAGCTAGAAGTGTACAAAATGTAAATCTAGATTACTTTTTAAATAAATTTTATAATCACAAATCTCTTAACATTTGCCTTATGGAAAAAAGGAGACATCAAAAACATAGAACTCTGGGAGCATAATAGGTTTATAAATTTAGCAAAATGGAAATAATACATTATAAAACCTTTCAAGTTAGAAAATGGTTTTATTCTTCTTTAGTTTTTTTTTTTATAGCCTGTCTTCTACTAAAGGTATTGTCTTTCTTCAATCTCTAATTACTCAATTAGCATTTAAAAGTTATTTCGTGAATAACTGCGTTTTCTCTCAGAACGTTCAGATAAGGGAACTATGCAAGTTAATCAGTGTCACTGTTCCATTGTTTATTTCCTTCTACTAAAAAGGAAAAAAATCACCCTACTACTGTCAAAAAAACAAACAAAAAAGATCACAAAATTTCATACTGTTTAGTACCATTTGGTTGCCTGGGCTATTACATTTAATAATTCCGGTGGCTATTTAATCATCACCTACCAGACTGTCCAAGTAAAAAACCTTAGACTCACTCTTGACCCCCCTTCCTTCTCACCTCCATCATGCCTAAACAGACAACTCTCTTGTCTGTTTCTTCCTCATGCCATTACTTCATGAGGACCAAGGCCCCACAACATTTCTGACGGGACCCATTCTAAAAGTCCCCTAATAGTCCCTCTAGCTTCCCCTATTTCTATTCCATCTTCCACACTGCTTTATTTTTCAATAACATCTAGGTGAGTTTTCTAAAATGGACATGTGATCACACCAGTCCATAATTTAAAAATCTCAACTGACAATCCCTTCCTTATGGAGAAGCCTAAACTTGTTGCCACGACATCGCTCCTTTACCACCTTGCCAGTCGTTTCCAGATGATCTCTGCACCCCTAAGATCTGGTCACACTGGACTGCTTGTTACACCTGTCTTACTGACGCTCCTGTCTTAGAGCTTTTTTCTCCTTGTCTTTCTAGCTCTTACTTCACTTTTTAAGTGTGAATCCACATTCACCTCCTTCCTGTCAATTTCTCACTCTCCTGAGAACTTTACTCGTGTCACCATTATCTATATGTATACCTGTATGTGGCAGACAGCACAGTGCAGCGGCTGTTCGCCCTTACAGCACTGTCAGTTCCTGAGGGAGGGACCAATTTCGCCCTCTTTGTACCTACGTTCTTGGCATGCCTCTTGGCATGAGCAGACCCTCCTCAGTTTCACTGATGGAGAGGATGGTAAGAACCTTCTCTGACCCTGTTATTCTCTTTCAAGCCCATTCATTCCCATCAGGCGTTTGTCTGCTTCACTCCAAAGAAAGAGTTAGCCAAGTACCCAACTGGCTTCCTTAGGGCCAAGTCCAACAGTCAACTCCGAATATTCCTCCCGACCTTTGAACTCAGCAGTGCTCCAGCCTTTATTACTGACACTTCTCTTACATTCTACTCCCTATACAATTTCATCCAGTCTCACAGAGTTAAATGCCATCCACATGCCAATAGCTCAAAATTTAAGCCCTGACTGGTCTCTCGTCTTCAGCGGATTTAACATATCTGAAACTGAACTCATGATGTCCTCCTAAAAGGTGCGGCTCCTTTAGCCTTATCCACCCCACTAATGGCACAGGCTCCAGAAGTTAGCTGCCATCCTTGACTGTTCTCAGTGTCAAACTCCTCTTGTAATCCATCAACAAATCTTGATGGGTCTACCTTCAAAACAGACCTATTTGGGGCAATAGGCTCAAGAAGAGCAAGAAAGTCACCAAAATGTCAACATGACATAAGCAAATGGTACGTGCTTACTGAGCACTTAAATGGAGAAGCTTCTAAACAGGACCCATGTTTCAGCTCATACCAGATTAAGAAAAGGATATACAGCCCTCTGAAGACTTTAAGAAATGAAACTTTCATCTTTATTCTCACAGTGAAAGTTACATTTATAGCTTTTTCTGCCACTAATGTACTAACACAAAGAAAATTCATATTTATGGACTTTTCTAGATCAACTTAGGATACATTTTTTCTTATCAAAGTTGGCCAAAGGTCTTAAAGCAAACAATTTAGCATCACCAGGTAGGTAACTAAAAATGCACATTTCGGGTACCATCACCACCTACGCCAGCCCTCTTTCCTACTTGTTCACTATTAGACCACTTTTTTTAGGCTTTTATTTGATCTGTCAAACAAATTTTGTTAGTTTACAGTGAATTTACATGATAAACAGTTTCAGGTGTCATTTTAAAGAACATCATGATTTGATTCTGCCTTTTACAACTTAAAGACAAGCAAAACTTTAAAAATATATATGGAGAAAATTACCCAAAAAGTGCTTATTAAAGTTTTAAGGAACACACAGGAGAAATATGAGGAAAAAATACTACGTCCATCCCCTGGTTTCAGATTGATCAGCCTATAATTGGTTTTAATAGACAAGAAATATGTTGACTAGCAAGAAACCAATTAATGCTCTCTGCCAGTGCAGATGCAAATTAATGAAGATGATTTATATACCAGCTTATTGAAACCTGAGATCAAGGTCTAGTAAATGACAAATATATTTTTTAAAATAATACAACAATGCTTATCAGTATGAGTAACAATTCAATATGTAAATCATTGGGAACTAATGGGAATTTTCAGAAAAACTTCCGGTGCACTGCTGCTGAGTCTTATCCATCAGAGGAGTCAGGACTCCGGAGAGACTCTGTCAAGGGCCAGTGAAGGGGAACGACAGCCTGCACGGGCTTCTGGTCCAAGGTATAGTCTTTGATTTAAGACCATGGGAAGAATAAAGTCTTAAAAAAAGATATTGTTAGGGACTTCCCCAGTGGTTGAAAATCCGCCTGCCAGGGGACAGGGGTTTGATCCCTGGTCTGGGAAGATTCCCCATTCCACAGCTACTGAACCCTCGTGCCAAGCTACAGAAGCCCGTGAGCCTACAGTCTGCTCTGCGATAAGAGAAGCTGTCGCAATGAGAAGCCTGCACACCACAGCGAAGAGCAGCCCCTCTGGGTCGCAACTAGAGAAGCCTGAGCACAGCAATAAAGACCCAGAGTGCAGCCAAAAATAAACAGATAAATATCTTTAAAAGAGAAAGTACCAAAGGAAAAATCTATTAGGGAGGGGTTTGTCTCTGGTTTAAAAAAAATGCATTTATAAAATTGACTATTACACCAATTTAGGAAAAAACGTCTCCAATGCATCAAGAACTGGTCTGACAGATGCTACAGATACGCTGTTATCAGTAGATAGGTGACAGCTTGTCTTAAAGAACAGCCAGTTTGGTCACTGTTTACTGGATCACTCTCTTTCACTACACACTGTACGACAGCATTAAATCCACACCTCAAGGGTCAGATCTGGAGCTGTGGCTTGATAATCATGAGCTAGAAACCAGCAGAGCTACCAGAGAAACACCAGCATGAATGACTCTAGTGGTATATTTCGGCCCATCTATCATCAGGCATTTAGCCAGAGACAAGAAAAAATTCAGCTGTAGGCTAAGATCTGGAGAACTAGATCTTCAGCTCAAGGTTATACTCGATGTCAAATGAGGAGAAGCAAAACTGAAACAGATAAATGCCAATGGGGCTGAAAATCAATGATGGATTTTACACAAAACCAAAAGAAAAGATACAGAAAAAACTGATGACTGTGTCAAACAAGCTTTGACTCTGCAAATGAAGATCAGGATTAAATGGACAGCAAGACCAAGGAAACAAGCCAGGTTAATTCAGGTGACACCAAACTCAAGGATTCAAGTCTACTCATTTACTTTATATACATATATTGAAGAGATGCTGTGTACTAAAGTAAGTGCTATGAATATGAATGTATACTTTAAAAATAAGTGCTGGGAAAAAAGATCTCCAAATTCAAAGGGGACTGGTTAAGACAGATACAAGTTATTTCCTCTGCACAAACAGTGCTCACACGAAATACCTACACATGGCTCTCTCACTTTATTCATATCTCTGTCTGAAGAGCACTATCCCGTCACCCTGCTTCATTTTCTTCTTGGCACTTATCAGGACCTGCTACTCTTACTTATTTGTCTCACTGCCCCAATAAAATGCAAGTTTCAAGAACATGAGAATTACCTCTGTGTACTGATGACTTTTCCACTATTATAGTAATGCATAATTCCAAATAAGTACTACTTACAAGAATGAATGATTACAAAGACTTCAATAAGAAGTATGCTCATAATATAGAGCTTGTGCAAAAGTGATTGCTTATTTGGGTAAGTGAAAGAATAAAGGAAAATTCATGGATGCAGAGAAAAGCACTGAAGAATACACGTCTCTGGCTACAGTGATTAAGCATAAGAAAAAAAATTTTATTCTTATATTAAATGCTTGTGTTGGCTTAAATACTATAGAGGATCAGTCCCAGTTTTGCTAACGCAGCATTTTAAAACATGCATTTCATCACATGACAGTTAAGAATCAAGACTCCCTACTATATAGTCAGTTAAACCCAAATGTCTCAAATGTTAAAAACATTTACAAAGTGGTCCTTAAACAATCTTTGCAACACAACTCTCTGGCATAAACGGATGCCCCATCACAAAAACCTATCGGTTTGGGCTGGGCTTACTCCCACCTCCAAGCCCTTGCTCAGCCTTGGAACCTTAATTTGAATACCATTCTTTCTCCTTTTCCTCACTAATCCCATGCCTGCTCTTCAAAGTCCTTTAGTCATTCTCAGACATTAAGTCTGAAGATAAACTTTTCTTCTCTTTGAACTTGCACTGCCTGTAGAACCAGTATCACATTCTTTTGGGTATACTAGCTTTCTCTCTCCATCTGGCTATAAGAAACTTCCATCTCACTTCCTACAGGCAATTAGTGAACTAGGAACATAGAAAATTAACATATGTATAGAAATACATTTACATGTAGTTGATTAGACGGCCAATTTCTATCTTAAATAACCCAAAAGAATGGGTTCCAACTGATTACTTACCAGATCGATGAGGCTTTCTTGTATCCTGTTTAGAGTCGTTCTTAGTCTACTACTACTAAGACCTAGTCCTGTTGATTCCAACTGAAAAAGACAACGAAAAGCATGTTAAATCACTTTGGAGAGAACCCTGAAAATGTTTTAACTTCAAAGTAGTGAAAAGTATGTGAAGAGTTTTTACTCAAATTCTTAGCATGCAGAGGGTTTCCAAACACCAAATTACCAAAATATTAAGGAAAGAAGTCAAACTGTCACCCTCAAGGGAGCGAGAGAGCTATTGACACATGTGTCACACTAACATCAATCAACCTAATGAATTTATTGGGTGAGAATTCACCAGAATTCCCTTCCCACAGATTACTACTTTCAACTGCAAAGCCTAAAGATTTTCATATACTTAAAGAACCCAAGGATGGGAAAAGTCACACTGATACAGAAAAAACAAAACAGAGATGATACATACTTTTAATATCAAGAATGAGAGTATGGATAACACTACAGATTCTTCAACATTAAAGGGATAATAAAATTTTATGAATAATTTTATGCCAATAAATTTACCAAACCAGATAAAATGGACAAATTCCTTGACAAACTCATAAAAACTGACCTTAGAAGAAATAGAGTATTTAGCAGTTACTGTTAAATTTAATAAAAACCTTCAAAAAGTACTAATCCTACACAGACTCTCAGAAAATATAAAAAAGAATGTTTCCCAATTATTTTATGAGACTAATATTGCACTGATTTCTAAGCCAAAGATATCACAGAAAACCTAACTACAGACTCATAAACTTTATGGACACAATTTTTTTTTTTAATTCTTAAGAAAATATTGAGGAAAGAGAAGGGGACAACAGAGGACGAGATGGATGGATGGCATCAGCAACTCAATGGACATGAGTGTGAGCAAATTCCAGAAGACAGTAAAGGACAGGGAAGCCTGGCATGCTATAGTCCATGAAATTGCAAAGAGCTGGACATGACTTAATGACAAACAACAAGAAAATATTACCAAATTCATTCATGACCAAGTGGTTTTTATCTTGGGAATACAAGACTGGCTTAATAGCCTAAAATACTACTTTGAAATTAACCAACATAATTCATCATATTAATATACTTCTTTAGGAAAGAAAGTTATGATTGCTTAAATAAGATTCAGAAACTTTATCCTTTCATGATAACATGAATTTATCCTTTCATGACTGAATTTATCCTTTCATAATAACAATTCAGAAAACCAGTAACAGAAGAGAATTTCGTCAACATGAGCATAGGGCTCTATAAAATAGCTAGCATCACACTCAAGGGTGAAATGCTCAAAGCTTTCCATCCTGAAGAGATGAGGGAGGAGGGAACAGGACAAGGATGTCAGCTCTCACCATTTTTATTTTACCTTGTGCTGGAGGCCAAGTTTTTGTAACTTTTCTCCAGCATACAGATATATATGCTGTATGAGGCCTACAGACTAAAAAATACAAGGCAAATAGACTGGAAAAGAAGAGGTAAAGCTGAATATCAGATACTTCCCTTTAAGCGCTGATTTAACTCCACTCCACAAATTTTGATATGCTGTGTTTTCATTATCATTCACTTCGAAATATTTTCTAACTTCTCTAGTGGTTTCTTATTTAACCCAATCTTTATTTAGATGTGTGTTAATTTTGAAATATTTCAGTTTCCCCATTTTATTGCTATTTCTAATTTAATTTTATTGACATTAGAAAATATATCCTATATGATTTCTATGGTTTTTAAACTCATTACAACATGTTTCATGGCCCAGAAATATGATCTGTCCTGACAAATGTTCAAGCCTGAACAGAAGTGTTTTAACCAATATGATAATCACAAGTCACATGTGGCTAATTTAAATATAAACCAGCTAAAATCAAGTACAATGAAAAATCCAGTCCCCATTCATACCAGTCACGTTTAAGTGCTCAAAAGACACTGTGGCTTGTGGCTACCATATTGGGCAGTGCAAACGCAGAACATTTCCATTACTGCAAAACTTCTCTTGGACAGCATGCTCTAGAGGAACAGTCTAACAAGATAGAGTAAAGCTCACCGAGAAGACTAAAAGATCCTAACAATTAGCTAAAACTCCAGAATGGCTTTCTTCTTTAATATTTATTGAGCATTGTATAATGAATTAGTAACTATTTTATGAATTCTGCAGTAACTTAAGTCTCTGATTATGTTAGTATTCTAATTTTGCAGAAGTTAAGAACACAGCAAACTCAGATCCTATATTAAAAGATCAGGTCTTTGATATACTTGTGATCACAGTGAGAATATGAGCATTTTGTATGATGAATATAGTCATCCATTAAAACTCACAAGTTTTGGAAAAGGTACAAAATATAGTATGTGAAAAATTAGTATTAGGATATGTTCATAAAATCCAACACTATGCTTTTCTAAAAAAAAAAAAAAAATCTGTCAAAAATCTAGGAATTCCCAAATATCAGATCAGTTACCTGCTTAATACTGTGCTGTTCTCCTTAGGAGTAGAAAAAGATAAAACTCAACAAGATCTTTGTAAGCACATAAAGGAGGTACAGGAAATATTAATTCTATGGCAGGCAGATGGTTCACTTCAAAAGATTTTCATATTACTTTTAAAAATATTTGCCATTATCTTCTGAAGGTACAGTGCCTGCTATGATTGTTAGCCAATATTTAAAACGTTTCATCTAATAAATATACACCAAGACAGATTTAAACAAAGCAACCTGTACATTTTCACAGCCAAAATACATCAAAGTTAGAAAGACACGCTGTACTTTTTCTGCCAAAAATGTGAATAATATACAATATGTCTATTATATCAAAGCTTAAAACTAATATATTTTGAATAAGGCAACTGGGCACACAAAAAAGCTGGTTTCAATAATTCTGTTGCATTTTGGATGGATAATTTTCAAAATGATGTTATTTGTGTATTTTATACAAAGAGAATGAACTTTACATTTACAAAAACAAATTTTAAAAGAAACAGACTCCTCCCCCAAAAGACTGACTTACTGAATCATTCCGACCAAAAAAGGTATATATTGCATACAAGTAATAATCAAAGAGCTGAGACATGAAATGGATAACATCAAAAGCAATTGGCTTAAGAATGTTCATCATCTGCATATATTTACCTGAAAAAAAAATTAAATAGCACAAAATTAAAATCTGTTAGTCTCTAATTAAGAAACCATAAAAATACTTTACCAAAATATTTTAATGAAATATTATATTCCTTAGTCATATCCGCCATGCCTCACGTACTCCACATTTATTTGTAGCTCATTTATTTGTAGCCTGTGACTACTATACTGAACAGCGCTGATACAGAACAGCTATACCACCTTGGAAAGTACTACAGGATGGCACTGATTAAAAAAAGGAAAAAAAAAAACCTATAAAGACTTCTCATGTCATTATATTTTACTGTTTGCCTGCTACAATGACACTGTACACATACCCAACATAGCTCCTCATCTCTTGGAGATTCCATTTAAGACAATTTCTTCAAAAATGTTTAGGTGTAATAAGACAAAAGGCAAAGTAATCTGAGAAAAAGTGGGGTTCTTTTCATAAGCATATTATACACATGCAGCAAAAGTAAAGAACAAACAAACAAGAAGAATGTGGAAGACACTCTCCGTTCCCCTGGATCCTAGCCCTGTGAAATCTGCCGTTGGAGGCCAAGAACATTTCTTTATCACCACATCAGAGCTCAACAGTCTCAAGGTGCCAAGAACACATCCTCCTCATTCCTTCCTTTGGGAGATGCCAGCGTTCCTTTCTTTTTCTTGGACACGTGTGATACAGTTACACAAAAACATTTAAAGCCCAAAATGCATTTATAAACTTGTTCATGTGTTTGAAAGGTGCATGGGAGGTGGGCTGAATCAAATAACACACAATAGTGAGTACTGAATTGTGTTTCTTTTTTAAAGGAAATAACAGGGAAAGAAGCATATCTATAAAAAATGCTCTTCTGCAGAAGTTGTTAAAGCAGGCTATTTGGTTTATTTCCAAATGAGCATTCAGGAGTCATTATCTAAGAACTCAGTATACCTGTCTTAATTTACAAGAGAAATGAGTTTAAATAATGGATGGTGAGAAAGACAAGCGTACATACATATCAAAGAGTAAAAAAAAAAACTCATCAATTTAGATTCTATTATTCCTGTTTACAAGTCTTTTGTTTCAGAATTTTTTTTGTAATCATTTCATATAATCGAGATTTTTTAAAAAAATCTCAATTGAAAAATATTTGAAAATACACTCATAGAACATTCTGGATCACTATAAAGACATTTCATCAACTGCAAACACATCACCATTTAAACTGCAACTATTTACCCATTAAATAATGTGATACTGTAAAGAAAGAAAAAAAGAAAAAGTAGATTATATTACTTTAATCATTTCTAAAAGGTGAATAGTAGACATTTCTGAAAGAACATTTCTAAAAGGTGAATAGTAGACAACATCTGGATAGACACATATCCAGAAGACAAAGTTCCTCTCCATTCCTAATAAGATTAACTATTCTTCATATAAATCATCTTAAGAAAGGATATAAAAATGAATTAATAGGTAAAAGCTATTTTAAATGTGCATTCAGAAGAAAAAAAAAAAAACAGATGATCCCAACTGGTCTGAAAAAAAAGCAAACATAATCATTCACTCATTCAATACGTTCACCAAACACTTTTTGAAAGCTTACTATGTTCACGGTCTCGTGTTAAGACACACGGACTACACAGAGTCCCTGTTCTGTCACAGAGCCCCTTCCAGAGCCCCTTCCATGACTTCACAGGGTCAGACGTGGAAAGCAGTCACTGATACGCAGGCTGCCAGTATATTAACACAGAGAAGAGTAAGAAATCTGTCTTTCCAGTTCTAGAGGGTAGAGTAGGCCTTTGGAGGCCTGAGGGAATTTATGCACTCCCTCAGTATTACTGAACTAAAAGAGAATTTTACAATCAATTAAAATACCTATGAAGAGAAGTGGCTGAGAAAGTTAAGGCAGGTAGGTATGGTCACCAGAAAATGATAAATCTCAAAACATTCCTAGACCAGGGGTTGGCAAATCGTTCCTGTAGAGGACCAAAGACTAGATAGCTTAGGCTTTGTATGTCATTCAGTCTCTGGGGCAGATACTCAGCTCTGCTAGTCTTGGTTTCAACTAGTCAACTCTCCCATCATAGCACAGAAGCAGCCATGGACGACATGTGAACAAATGAGCATGGGTGTATTCCAATAAAACTTTATCTACAAAACCAGGTAGTCAGACTGATTTGGCCTGCAGGCTACAGCTTCCCAACCCCTGTCTGCTCTCGATGACAGAGAGCAGATGGGAGCAGGATGATGGAAAGATACAAAGAGAACCACAAAGAATGTGGAAGCTATCTGGTAAGACGTGACTGCTTAGAAGCAACAGGTACTGCAAAAGAATAGGAGCAAGACACGGGACTGAGAAAGGATGGATTAACCGAAGGTCTACATATGGAACCAACTACGTGTCCCTACACCCTAGTTACTGTTCCTCATCAGCAGTTACAGTACGGTAGCCCCACCCTCATCTGCGGTTTCAGTTACCCACAGTCAACCTCACTCCTAGAATAGTAAACAGAAAATTCTGCAAATACACAAGTCATAAGTTTTAAGTTGCATGCGGCTCTGAGTAGCGTGCTGAAATCTCACGCTGCTGTCTGGCACCATCCCTTTGACCAGCATATCTCGCCTGCTCGTCACTCAGTAGCCATCTCGGTTATCAGCTCAATTGTTGTGGTATCTTTGTGCTTCTGTTTAAGTAATCCTGATTTTACTTTAGAATGGCCCCCAAATGCAAGACAAGTGATGCTGGCAATTCGGATCCACCAAAGAGAAGCTGTATGCAAAGGTGGACGTTCACAACTTAATAAGGAAAGAAAAAAAACATCATATGCTGAGGATGCTAAGATCTGTGGGAAGATTGAATCAGCTGTGAGACCATGAAGAAGGAAAAAGAGATTTGTGCTAGTTTTGTTGCCACACCTTGGATCGCCAGAGTTTCAGCCAAAGCAATAAGTGTTTAGCTAAGATGGTAAAGGCACTGAATCTGTACAGTAAGTTACTGTGTGAGAGATTACATGTATATAACATTTATTATAGTCTATGTTATAATTTTTCTATTTTATTATTAGTTTGGCTTGTTAATCTTTTCCTGTGCCTAGCCTAATTTATAAATTAAACTTTTTACCACAGGTATGTACACATAAGAAAAAACATCATCTACATAGGGTTTGCCATTATCTATGGTTTTAGACATCTACTGGGGATCTTTGAACATATCTCAACACATAAGGAGGGACTAATGTATAGGCTGCCAGAATTTCCCAAACAAAAGCAAAATAAACCCCCCTAGGAGTTCTTTGTAAAAGAAGTAAACAGTAAACAACACAACTCCCCAACCCCAGCAAATACACTTAATTGAACAAACTTAAAAAAATAAATTAAAAAAGCTAAGGTTTCTAGTGTGGCTACTGGCATCACAGATTGAAATCTTTCTCATTCTGGGAATCTGGAGATCTGTCCCCATAATGTAAAGTCTACCAGCAAATCCACCCAGATCTGCCCTACTCTATATAAAGTTCCCAGTCAGAATACCTACTAAGGAGAAAGAGCCGGCTCCAACACAGTTCTAATTACTCAGCAGAGGACACCCACAATGGCTATCCAGGCCTTCTATTTTAGGGATAAATAATCAAAAGTCACCAGGCCCATGAGGAAAATTAAAGTAAAATGAAAAGCTGATGCTAGAGAAAATAAAACAACTGAAGCTAAAGAAGAGGAAATACAGTAATTATGTAAAGCCCTATAATAGGCAAACATAGCAGGAAGAAAAAGAATATAAAAGGGTTCTTAAGTATCTAACTTTAAGTTATTAAAAAGTGATTTTTTAAAAAAATTAAAGAAATGGGAAAAGGAAGTCTACCAGAAGGTATAGTAAAAAGATAATACAGAAAAATACTGATATTAGAGAAATATGAGAGACGTAAAGGGCCAACTTAAGAGACTAAACACTTGCGTAAGATGAAATCAAAGAAAAAGAGATTAAAGAAAATGGGGAGGTAGAAATCAAAGAAACAGTCATAGCTGAGAAACACATGAACCATTAGACTGAAAGGGTAACAAACTACCCAACCCACTTAATGAAAAAGAACTCACACTCGGAGACATCATGGAGGATTTTGAAATATCAAGGGGGAAAAAAACCCACTAAAAGCTTTCAGACAGAGAGAAGAAATTCACCTACAATAAAATGAATAATAGAACATTAGACATTTCAACTTTCTAAGGAAAAGTAATTCTTAGTCGACAATTCTATACACAACCTAATTGTCATTCCATGAAGAGCAGAATATAGACATATTTAGACTGACAAGGATTCAAAACATTTACCTCTTAACACCCTTTTCTGAGAAATTACAATTAGAAGAAAGACAATCAGAAACAAACCAAGAAACTGCCTCCATACTATTGAGGGAGCAGTAAGTGGGTGGGAGACATTGGCTTTTTTACCACAGGCTCTTCCTCACTAATTAATGTGAGGGCTTCCCCGGTGGCTCAGTGGTAAAGATCCTGCCTGCAGTGCAGGAAATGTGGGTTTGATCCCTGGGTCGGGAAGATCCCCTGGAGGAGGGCACGGCAACCCACTCCAGTGTTCTTGCCTGGAGAATCCCATGGTCAGAGGAGCCTGGGAGGCTACAGTCCATGGGGTCACACAGAGTCGGACACGACTGGGCATGCGCGTACCCATGCGTGTGTTGCTGGGAGAGGAGCTACCTTGATAAAAATACTGAAGTCAGCCAGCCGAGCTGAGAAAGTGTGGTCAGTAGTTCAGACACACAGCACCCTCTCTTCCTCTCCAGAGTTCCCAAGAGAAGGCACAGAGGCAGCATGCTTTAGGAACACAGAGGAAAGTTACTTAATAGGTAGCCCAGATAACCAAGAAAGATGTCTCTCAAATTACAAACTTCATGAAGTCCCTATTCCTGCCTCCAATCTCTGTTATCACAGTGCTGACCTCTGCCCAGGAGCTGACACCCCTGACATCCTCCACTAGGGCTATGAAGCATGGAAGTCAAGAGCTTACTGGCTCTAGGATCAGACAACCTATGTGACATATAAGGCAAGTTATTTATCACTGGGCTTCAATTAACTGTATATTAAAAAGGTACTCTGAAGAACTCATGAGAAAATGCTTGTCAAGTGTTTATATAGCATATAATAAGAGAGCAAAATGTCTTAGCTACCCCTGCTTTTTTTAAAATAAATATACTCGTGATGAAGGCAAAATACGAGGTGCATATATATATATATATATATATAATATTACATGAAGAGAATCTAATCTAATATTACATGAAGAGAATCTAATCTAATCTGGAGATGAGGAAAAGCTTAATGGGGGAAGCACTGTTTAAACTCTCTCGCCCTTTGCAGCAACATGGATGGGTCCAGAGATGATCATACTAAGTTAAGTCAAGTCAGACAGAGAAAGACAAAAATCAGATGATATCACTTACATGTGGTATCTAAACAATGATACAAATGAACTTATTTACAAAACAGAAACAGACCTAGAAAACAAACTTATTGTTACCAAAGGGTAAGAGGGAGAATAAATTGGGAATTTGGGTTTAATGGATACACACTATTATATATAATATATGTGTATAATAATATATATATATACTATTTATATTATATATAACGTAAGTAACAAGGACCTACTGTACAGCACTGGGAACTATCTTCAATATCTAGTCTATAATGGAAAACAATCTGAAAAAGAAATATATACATATATATGTATGTACATACGTGCATATGTGTGTTATATATGTATATGAAACTGAATCATTTCCTGTACATCTGAAACACTGCAAATTTTTAAATTTTTTTAAAAAGCAAAACACAAGAACCCTCTCACCCTATGTCTAGACCATGAGTCCTGTATACTCAAGGGCAAGAGACACACAGAGGGGCTGGAGAAGAAACCAACCAAGCAGCAGCGTGGACAAGGACTACAACCAAGAGGAGCAAGAGTGAGCATGCATTACTAGCTCAGTAGGAAATGCAGAGAGAGGAGTGTGACGACCACAGGGAAGGTGGTCCGGGAGAATTCAGTCAGTGAGCCACAGCCCCTGTGCAGAGGAGGGAATGCAGGGTAAAAAGAAATGCTGGAAGTGTGTGTGTGTGTGTGTGTGTGTGTGTGTG
>ML661346.1:4681264-4844425 GCA_007570785.1 Antilocapra americana | reverse complement strand
GTGTGTGTGTGTGTGTGTGTGTGTGTGAAAAATTAAGAGTTCTCAGTGTAAAATTTACTGAGTAGCTACAGAAGCGAAAAGCATTTGGCTGGGTGCTCTATATGCTGCAAAGAGGGCAAACTTTCTTCTTCTTATATAGGAGCTAACAATCTGATGGGGCAAAAGCAAGAACAGCATCTGAGCTGGAAGGATGTTCGTTATCCTTAGAACAGTCACTGAGTTGAGAGATCCTCAATGGGTACAAATAGCACATAAAGGCCAACTGGAAACGCTACAAATGAGAAAGGAGGTTTGGAGGCCAGGGCTTTGTTTATACCTTGGGGTATTTTAATTTTTAACCATTTTCACGCATTACTTTTTCAATTTAAAACACTCTGTGATAAAAATACCAGTGCCTCATCTAAAAGAATGTACCAATGAGAGAGATTTCTTCCCTCCTATTTCTGTGTTTCCTCCATCATGTACACTGCCACTCAGCCACAGTCTGACTAAATGTCTCTTACGTACATAACCCGGTAATGTTAAATCCTGTGTGTGCTCCAGTGTGTATGCTTTCCAGCTGCTAAGGTAATAATTTTGTTGTGAGGTCTGGAGGTTTTAAAACCATAGGTTTTGGCACCCTATCTTCTGCCCCTCAGACTTACCTACACCTGCTCACATGAGAGTTGCCTCCAGTAGAGAAAAGTGTGTATGCAAGGCTACTTCAGTGATGAGACATTTACCTTAAAATTTCTCTGCCTCTGTCTGCAAGAAATTCTCAGCCTGACAGGATTTTCTCTTTCCACAAGCAAGCATGCTGGTTGGTCCCCTGTACTTGTGAAAGACTCCAAGCCTTTCTAACAGATTTAGGTACCACCTAGGACTGCGGAGCCCTGTTAACACTCTTGGTCTAATCTCTCCTAAATATCTGCCAAATAAACACCAGTTAAAAAGGACACTTTGTATATGCCTTTACCGTTCTCAAATGTGCTTCCCAACCACTGAGAATGAGCTCCTTCATCTTCCGAGGCACCAAAAATTAATCTAGCTTATTTACACAACTGTACTGGCTTTGTAAGAAGAGACGTTACCTTTGCCAGTATTACCTTCAAGTATCTCTATGCAATAATAACAGGGGATGGAGACCCCTCAGTGAGTGGTTCCCTTAAAGTTCTATTTTACAAATATGTACAAAATGAAGATAAAGACCCCAGGCAGAGAGAGTGGTAGGCATGAAAGTCTACTGAGGAATAGTGGCAGCACCTAATCCCCAGCCCTAAATGAAAAGACACCAGAGTTGGATGATCATACTGTGCACTGTGCCCTAACGACAACTCTAGTAAAAGATCCAGCGGGAAGAAGACTAAAATTACGACGGTCAGATTCCCTGAGTAAGGTTCTATTCAGGACTGCTCAGGTTTTACACACCTGCTATACGGAAGAGCCACAAGCCACTGTTAGAAAACAATGTCCACTGTGTTGGTCAGTGATCCTTATGGAAGAATTCGTTGCTACTGTCTTCTGAACTCAGTTCCAGCAGCGCACTTCTATCACGAAAACAGAATGCACTGTTCCTTCTGATCTGCCTGCATCCCAGGTGGTGCTAGTGGTAAAGAACCCGCCTGCCAGTGCAGGAGATGCAAGAGACTTGAATTCAATCCCTGGGTGGGGAAGATCCCCTGGCGGAAGGCCTGGCACCCCACTCCAGTGTTCTTGCCTGGAGAATCCCATGGACAGAGGAGCCTGGTGGGGTCCATAGGGTCTCAGAGTCGGACATGACTGAAGCGACTTAGCATGCACACAACTGAATAAAACATGATTTTCCCCTTCTCAGTTTTGTTGTGGCTTCCTATTTGCTTTGAGTGAATATGTGTCTTTTAGGGTAAAAGGCAACAATGATGACCTCTAGCTAGTCCTTTTTGAACTAGGTAAGGAGTTAACTTCCCTTAAATGTGGTTTTACTATTTAATGCGGTTGATTGTATTATTTTGCCCAATTATCTGTTCTTTCCCACCTCCACTCCCTGGAAGAGGATTATGCATCCTGGTCCACTTCTCTATCATAGGTCAAGCCTGACTTACCATGACCAGTGACATGTCACAGGAAGTCAGGGTAGCACATCAGAGCTGCAGCTTTAAGAGTCATAACATGGTTCTGCTCTTGTTCTCCCCACATCCCAGACTGGGGCTACTTTTTCAGCCTGCATCGCAGAATGAAGACACACATGGGGCAGATCTAAGATGCTCAGGAGTCGATATGCATCATGATAAATCATGATAAGGCCACTGATGTGTTAGGGTGTTCTGTTACTTCCACATAACCGAGCAAAAACTGACTTCATTCAACTTCATCTCAAGCAGTGTGTCCAGACACTGTAATCTACGTTGAGTACAGAGGACTGATAAGGATGACAAGGACTTTGGAATATCCATCCGTGAGGACCATGTAAGGGAACGAAGCACGCTGACCCTGAAGAATGGACTGGGGGAGGGGAAGTAAAAGGCAAGGAGGGACAGTATAGCTACCACCACGTATCAGGAAACTGACCACATAGAAAAACAGAAGAAAAAAGTATAGACTTACTCTTTTTGCTTTTAAGGGCATATCTAAGACCAAGAGATAGAATTAGACAGTTATTTTGGTTTACTATGAGGGAGAGATTTCTACCAATTACATCAGTCTAAGAGCAGAATGAGGAGTCTTGCAAACTAATAATGGTTTCAGCAATTGCAAGACATGAAACAGAGACTAGATGGCCAACATATATTAGATGCAATAGAGAAAGAAATTTTCATTTTATGAGAAATTATACAAGATCATCTCCTCAGAATTCTTCTAATTCTGACTATAAATTCTAGAGAATAACTCATGATTGTAGGTTTGGTTAGCTCTCCTGGATAAAGAAGAAAAGCTAATTCCCTGGCAATAATCAGCCATATAATAGCTTTTTAGAATCTACCATTTTTCTATGTCATAAAAATATAAACTTTTTCTTTTCTGCTCAATTCATTATTACTTTTCCACACTATTTTTCCTAAAGAAAGTGAGACTTCTAAAAAAAATGTTTTCCTTCTTTATCCCATTCATTAATGAAATTTAGAAATTATCTTTAGGAACACAGACTTTTTTCATTAGAGCTAAGAGTAATTAAACTAGGCAACAGGAAATTATCAACTCCATAAATAGAATACAGAGGTTTTTATAGAAAATCACTAAGATTCCTGACTGGTATAGATAACTTAATTAACATGAGAAGACATCTCTATAATTATTTGTCAAATGTACAGACTTATTTGTGAGATACAAAGGTTGAGATAGCATACAAAATGCTAAAGTACTGATATTAAAAATCCATATCATCTTCAAACTTAAATATTTCATACGGCATTTCTAGGTTATTTGCCTTCTACAAAATTATCAATAAAGGTCTTATCTGTAATATGAATAACACTTCCCACAGTGTGAACATTTAGCTTATAGAACTCTTGTGTCTGAAAAATGTCAGAACAATCACTATTCACTCTGCCTATCTGACAAGACTGTGAATATCAGTGAAACAATAAAATCCAAAATACTGTATCAATACAAAACTGGTACTACCATCATCCTATATGGACCTCTAACTCATACAGAGAATTTTTCCACTAGATTTCTATTAATTGGAATATTTTAGAAAAAGTGGAAGACACAAATATAAGTAGTTAACTAAAAAAAGAAAAACTGACATTAGTATTATACTACAATTAAGATGAGAAAGCGTTGACATAAGACAAGCTTAAATTCTTCACTGTGGTGAACGCTGGACTGCACAATGAAAACCCATTTGGTAACAAATGTAGACTAATTTAACTGCTATAATAATTTAAAAAAAAAAGGAATAGCTACTTACCAACAAGCCTTATTACATTCAATGTTGTATTTGTTAAGATGGGTGCATTCACTTTATTTAGACTGTAATCTGATTTCTTTCTGCTTTTTAGGGTCTCTCGAGAAACACTTGAAATGAGAAAACAAAACAGATTTCAAATTAGGGTTGTCAAGTAGTAAGTCAATAAGTTATTCAGCTTAGGATATAGCCTTCCTTCACTAATTAGCTACTGAAAATCTTACCCCGTATCAGCTGGGGATACAGAGATTATCCTCCTGTCCCTACAGAGCTTATGGTCCAGAGAAGAAGAGAAATCAGGAAACCAAGAAATAAAGGACTATAATGTATTTCTTTGGTTCTCACACATTATCAACCACTAAAAGAAGCTGTGTCACTGAATCAGAGCAATGTTTTCTTAGGTCTCCCAAGCCGACAGACATAAAAGCAAAAATAAACAGATGGGACCTAATCAAACTTAGGATCTTTTGCACAGTAAAGGAAACCATAAACAAAATTAAAAGACAACCCATGAACTGGGAGAAAATATTTGCAAATGATGGGACTGACAAGGGCTAACCTTTCAAAATATACAAACAGCACACAGAAATCAATAACAAAAAAACAACACCCCAATCAAAAAATGAGCAGACGACCTAAATGGACATTTCTTCAAGGAAGACGTACAGATGGCCAACAGGCACAGGAAACAATGTTCAACACTGCCAATTATCAGAGAAAGGAAGATCAGAACTGCAGTGAGGTTATCACCGCTGACCAGATGGAAAGGCCATCATCAACAGTCTATAAATAACCAGTGCTGGAGAGAGTGAAGAGAAGGGAACCCTCCTACACTGTTGGTGGGAATGTAAATTAGTGCAGCCACTATAGAGAACAGTATGGAGGTTCCTTAAAAAACTAAAAAGAGTCACCTGACCCAGCAATCCCACTCCTAGGCATATATCCAGGAAAGATGAAAGCTCTAATTTGAAAAGATACATGAAGCCCAATTCTCACAGTGCCACTATTTACAACAGCCAAGATGTGGAAGCAATCTAAGTATCCATCTACAGATGAATAGATAAAGTATGTGCATGTATAAATATATATATGTAAACACACACACCCACATACACACCCATACAATGGAATAGTATTCAGCCATAAAACCTATGAAACAATATTCAGAGCAACATGGATGAACCTACAGATTATTACACTGAGTAAAGTAAGTCAGACAAAAAAAGATAAATACTATAGGATATCACTTATATGTGGAATCTAAAAAAACAGTACAAATGAACTTATTTATGAAACAAAAACAGACTCACAGACATTGGAAAAAAAACTTATGGTTATCAAAGGGGAAGTGGTGGGGAGATTAACTGGGTGTAGGGGTTAACAGATGTACACCACCACATATAAAATAGATTAAAAAAACAAGGATTTATTGTATAGCACAGGGAACTATATTCAATATATCATGATAAACGATATTGGCAAAGAATTTTTAAAAAGAATATATATATACACATATATATGCTTAACTGAATCACTTTGCTGTACACTGACAACACAAATTTATAAATCAACTATATGTCATCAAATAAATAAATGATAAACAAAAAAGAAGCTATGTCATTTAAAAAACAAAACAATGTTCTAGGTAAATTACACACCAACCGTACCAAGCATCCTGATTTCAGACCTACAAATATGAAAGACATTTTACTTAGAATCTGAAATAGGTACAAAGTATAATGGTAAAGTCTAGGGTTGGAGTGACAGTAGTAAATTCAAAGGAAAAGTAGAAGATATACAGTAAGTACAGAAGAAAAGGGGACAACATGTAACAAGGTCAGAGGTGAGAAAACAATAGAGTATACTCAGAGAGGCATAAGGAGTTGACAGTGGTAGCCTGGAGAATGCATGGGCAGAGGGAAAAGTAAAGGCCAGACCGCTGAAAACAACGGAACCTCATGATCATAAAGAGCATGAACCTTATCTTCCTTGCAGTGGTGAGCCATTACGCATTTTAGCCAGGAAAAAGACACAGTCAAATTTGTATATGACAGAAAAATCTAAATTTGTACCCAAGAATGGATTAGAAAGGGTTAAGACTAGAGATGGGAAGCCAAGGAAAGGCAACTGATTCAGTGATCTGCATAGAGACTTTTCCTTGAACTAGGTTGGCAGCAGTGAAATACAAGAAATTTTGATAAATTCAAGAGACACTGAGAAGCTGGAATTGGCAGTAACTGTCAACTGGCTGGCTGGCTGCAATTAGTAGCTTACATCATGTGTATTTCTTAGGGGTAAAAGTTTAAGGGGCTGTAAAACCTACCAAGAATGTGACTACACACACATGTAAATGGCAGCTGTTTGTTCAACTTAAGAGTTTTTTTTTTTTTTCAGCACAAACATACCCAGAACATCTGATGACGAAGTCCAACAAAACAGCTCTACTCAGTTCATAATGGATCACAGATGTAGGTATCATATATTGTGCAAACCAATGGAAATAAATTTTCCCAATTATATGACGTGCTCATTTTTGAGGTGAGAGATTATATCAATTAAGGTGTCAAATCAACCAAGTATTAGCTAGGTACTTGGAGGGTAAAGGGTAGGAAAGAGAGTATATAAATCTGTCATTAAAAATAGAGTATATCTGTGGTCATTCAGTGTCTGACAGTCAAGACATTACTCACAAATCAGAATCAGGCCCAATTTAAAGAAGGTGACAAAAATTCTTATACGGTTATCATAATTTTTGAAGAAGACAGGTAATCATTAAACAAAAACGCAAGTACAAAAAAAGGAACATTAATAAAAGGCTCAAATAGCAAATATCAATGACAGTGGGAAGATTTTTCTGCATTTACTAGACTGAGGCAGCAACTCCACAAACAAAACAAATGACTCTTTTCCTCCTTGAGGAAAAGGAAATCAATGTGAAACAAACTGATCCATGTGAGGCATAAACTGCCTTCAAAGGAGGTACTGATTCTATAAATTGCAAGTTTGTTTATCTACAAAAGCTACTGACCTTTAAAGTAAGAGCTCTGAGGTTATGCCCATTATAAAAAAAAAAAAAAAACCACTACATTTTCAGTCTTTCAGGAATCATTTTTAAAATATATTAACTTGTTATGTGACATTATAACCAAAAGAAAATTTAATCTTTGAGGTTTGTTTCTTCTTAACCTTGCAAGTAAATCCTGTATGTTAAGCATGCAACATAAAATGTGAAATATCATACAACCTAAGAATAATTACCTTTTCACAGGCGCATCGCCTGTCTGCTCATCAACAAAATCTCGTTTTAGCTCCTCGGGAACATCACTGTCACTGTCATATTCCTGGTAGGCACTTTTTTCCTGTTCATCAGATTCATACTGAAAAAAGAAAGCAAAACAGTGTGAATGCAGAACCAACCTTTCTTGGGAGTCTTTCAACACAATAAAATAATACCCAATCTTATAAGTAGCTTTAATTTTGCCATCAAAACCTTGGTAACCTTTCCTTTTATCATCATGCTACCTTAACCAGCTCAAAAGAAAAAAGAAAAATACAAATATTATACTTTCAAAAGCTTATAAATGCCCAAAAGAAAAAAAGTTTCCATATGAACAAATAAATAGAAAACAACACACACCCTAGAAGAGGAAAAGAGTGTATGTTTGATTAAAAAAACTCTTCTTTCAAGTAGTTTCATCATACTTCTTTCCATTTTGCTAATTTATTATAAAAAGCTTAAGGGTAAAATTCTGACAGTCTAGAAGTATTAATTCAGCTTAATAAACACATACAACATACAAGCTAATATTCTATCTAATTCATTATTTAATTCCAAGGGCAGCTTAGAAATTTAGGCTAAGCGTCTAGGGACTGAGAGCAAGGACAAAAACGGTAGATTTGCTCTTGAGAGGCAGAGTGCCTTCTCATCATCTTTTTGGCATCGGGGCCCAGAGCCAGTGTGGGAGAGGAACTGGAGTCCACACACAACAAAGGAAGCACGGCAGTATCAGCACATCTCTGCCAGTGGGCATTATCAATTAATATGACTGAACAAGGGCTAACGTTTATTGACTTTTAAACCAAGTACTGGGCTAAGTACTTTCATAAACGGTCCCATTGACTCTTCAAAACAATTCTGTGTAGGGGTTTTACGCGCATATGCTAGTTGAGGAGATCAGTATTATGACGACATGGGAAGAAATCAGCCCTCTAATTCAACGACTACTTTTTGAGTCTAAAGCATTATGACAGGCTTCCCAGATGGCTCAGCCTGCCAAGCTGGAGACAAGGGTTTGATCCCTGGATCAGGAAGATCCCCTGGAGAAGGAAACGGCAACCCACTCCAGTATTCTTGCCTGGAGAACCCCACGGACAGAGGAGCCTGGTGGGCTACCGACCATGGGCTCCCAAGAGAGTAAGACACGACTCAGCCACTAAACAACAACAACAAAGCATTACGGCAGGCTGCTTCTAAATGTGGACTCCGACTCCCAAGGGCCTGTGCTGTACCTGGGAAGGTCAGCTCACACACAAATGAACGTTAGAGACATTCTCCCCTCCTTGTACACAACGTGATTCTGCTGACACTCAGAAAGGTGTTCTCTATAAACTAGGGTCAGTTGTCCGGCACCACAGAGTTTCAAGGATTCTGTGTTTTCAAGTTTCCCTACGTGATAAAGTTTGTGACCCCAACATCAACACTTCCCAACACTTCCGTGGCCATGCACGGATGCGTGCTCTGTGTGGAGTGGCAAAGCCTTCTGAGTCACCTTACCTGCATCCTCCCAACTGAGCGCAAACAAGGCAGCCAACCCTCTGCCTTCTTATTCTGGCCCTCCTGCTGGAAGCAAATGCCCTCTTCACAGGTGATTTAGTGCCACCTTCTTAAAATCTCTGCGCTTTTCGCCGGTGATTTCAGAATGCCCAAGCACAGGACTAGTGTCATTTAGCGTTTCCAAGTACAAGAAGACTTTATTTTTTTAAATTTACTTATCTTGATTGGAGGCTAATTACTTTACAATATTGTAGTGGGTTTCGCCATACACTGACATGAATTAGCCATGGGCAAGAAGACTGTTATGTCAGTTGATGGGCATCTAGGTTGCTTCCATGTCCTGGCTATTGTAAACAATGCAGCGATGAACATTGGGGTGCACGTGGCTCTTTCAATTCTGGTTTCCTCGGTGTATATGCCCAGCAGTGGGATTGCCGGGTCATATGGCAGGTCTATTTGCAGCTTTTTAAGGAACCTCCACACTGTTTTCCATAGTGGCTGTACTAGTTTGCATTCCCACCAACAGTGTAAGAGGGTTCCCTTTTCTCCACATCCTCTCCAGCATTTATTGCTTGTAGACTTTTGGATGGCAGCCATTCTGACTGGTGTAAAGTGGTACCTCATTGTAGTTTTGATTTGCATTTCTCTGATAATGAGTGATGTTGAGCATCTTTTCATGTGTTTGTTAGCCATTTTTATATCTTCCTTGGAGAAATGTCTGTTAAGTTCTTTGGCCCACTTTTTAATAAGAAAGCTGTGGTATATATACACAATGGAATATTACTCAGCATTAAAAAAAAATTCATTTGAAGCAATTCTACTCAGATGGATGAAACTGGAGCCCATTATCCAGAGTGAAGTAAGCCAGAAGCAAAAACAACAATACAGTATATTAACACATATATATGGAATTTAGAAAGACAGTAATGAGAACCCAACATGGGAGACAACAAAAGGAACGCAGATGTATAGAATAGACTTGTGAACTTTGTGGATGAGGGTAAGGGTGGGATGAGATGGGAGAAGGGCATTGAAGCATGTTAATTGTCATGTGTCTAATCAATCGCCAGCCCAGGATTGATGCTCGGGACTGGTGCAGCGAGATTTCCCGGGGGGGGAGGGAGGAGGGAGGGGGGACCCGGAGGGGAAGCATATGTAAACCCATGGTGATATCATGACAATGTATGGCAAAAACAATAATAAAAAAAAAAAAAAAAGAAGAGTGTTATGTGCTGTATGGCACAAATAGGTGTCTTAGATAAGCTTCGCTCGGGCATGGGTTATAGTGCTGTCAGCTGTGAGCTCAATGTTAATAAGTCGACACGGTATATAAAAACAAGCATAAGACAAAGGTTGTATGCTGACCAGTTGGTGAAAATGTTGTGACCAGAGGCTTGCAGATCCTTAATCCCATATGTTGCCTAAAAGTCACAGTTTTCTATTTGCAGATTTAGTGTTCGTGATTACCTTATATAGACTACAACTGCCACAAAGAAACCATCAAAGTCAATGGGAGGTTAAAATGAACCAATCACTAGTACAGAGGGATACATTAGTTCAAAAATATTGGAATGGCTTAATTCCTTTCCAGTTAGTCTTCATTAACAGAGACAAAATGTCACAAAGAATCACTAAATTATCATTTTAAATAAGGTTTACTAAGAAATAATTTGTACTTCATGATGAAAGATGATATTGGTATATTTTCATGACAATATTTTTTAAAGGATAGTTTCACTTAATAACAAAATCCAAAAACATGAAGACAAATTCAACAGGTTTTTGTCAAATCTGTACAGTTTTCACTGCATCTTCATCAAATCCAAAATAAAAATCACACCCAGTCCCTCTGGAAATTCTGAAGAGCAGAAGGACACATCCAAATTTCAAACTGTGAAAACACCCTGCAGGTAATGGTGAAGCAAGCATTCACACACTGTAAAGATGGGAAAACTGAGGGTCTCAAAGTCACAATAACTTGCCAAGAGCCACATAATTCATCAATAAAAGTCATAATCATTCAGCTGCCTGCAAATCTTGCCATCAACTCACAATACTTCTGGCTTATGCTGTTTTTTGAACTGCTCAGAGTGTTGTTAAAACACTACTCCTATATAACACAAGGAGCCCAGCGGGGCACCCTGTGATGACCTAGAAGGGTGGGATGGAGATTCAGGAAGGAAGCTGATATATATATACATAGTCATGACTGATTCGCATTGATGTATGCCAGAAACCAACACAACATTATAAAGCAATTATATACCAATTAAAAATAAATAAATTTACAAAATAAAAACATCATTCTCCTAAATGCTCAAAATATTCCTAGCCAGTAACCAAATAAGACAGTACCCTTTCTCAGTAAAGGGGATGTGGAACAATATGACTCACTTAGCTGCCCAAGAGTAGAGTTGAGACTAAACTGCAGGTGATCTATTCTCACATACATCCATCTATCCAACAAATCATGTAACTGTGCAGGGAAGAAACCATACTCCTATTCCATCAATAATCTGTTAAGAATATAAAGCAATCGAATAACAACATAAAGTAAACAGAAAGACAAAGCTCATCATTCAAAAGGACAGTGTCAACAAAATGCACTGGAAAGCCATTCATTTCCAGTACAAACAGTAACACAGGGTGCCTAAGTATAAAGGCAGGAGAGTGGGTGGTAAATACATGAATGCATGCGTGTGTGCTTAGTCTTGTCTGACTCTTTGCGACCCCTCCAGGCTCCTCTGTCCATGGATTTCCCAGGCAAGAATACTAGTGTGGGTTGCCATTTCCTCCTCTAGGGAATCTTCCCGACCCAGGGATCGAACCCGTGTGCCTTGTGCTTCCTGCACTGGCAGGTTGATTCTTTATCACTGCATCACCTGGGAAGCCACATAGGTAGGAAAAGGGAAAGTGAAGTCGCTCAGTCGTGCCCAACTTTTTGCGACCCCATGGACTGTAGCCTACCAGGCTCCTCCGTCCATGGGATTTTCCAGGCAAGAATACTGGAGTGGGTGCCATTTCCTTCTCCAGGAGATCTTCCCAACCCAGGGATTGAACCCAGGTCTCCAGCATTGTAGGCAGACGCTTTACCGTCTGAGTCACCAGGGAAGGAAAGGAGGGTCTTAAATGTATGAACAAATCTAGCCAATTACCACGCTCACTGGGTACAACATTCTCAATAAGAAAACCCCACTTACATGCCACAGTATATTTTAAAAACACCACGTACCCCATTAGAAGCCAGGACATCTTCTGTTTCTTCATCTTTGTGGTCAGCCTGAATTTCAAATGGATTCCCGCCACTGCAGTACTGCTCAAACAAGGTTACTGTTTTTGAGGAAGTTGCAGATGACTGCTTACTGGGTGAAACTGATGGGGAACGAGACTGTTCCATGAATTTAAATTCCTAGACATTAAAAAAACAAATGAGCCAGACTCTTTTTTGCAACAACAATAAAATTCAAGTACATAAACATGAGTTTCAGGAAACTCCAGGAGATAGTGAAGGACAGGGAAGCCTGGCGTGCTGCAGCTCATGGGGTGGCAAAGTACTGCACACAACTTAGTGACTGAACAAAAACCATAAACATATTCCATCAGTGCAAATAGAGAGTTAGTGAAGAAAACCATCCTGATTCTTCACGTTACTCACTTTTAAATCACGTAAGTTTTCTGAAAGCACAAACTTGGACACATGTTCAAACGTTCTCCTAAAGACAATTCAGTAACCGACATCACTTAAAACAGAGCTATCTGCATCAAGACACTTTGGGCTTACTTTATGGAATGGCACAGAATTTTTTTTTTAATAACTTTAATTAGAATGATAATTCTAAACATTTTTACACAATAGCAAAAGTCCCAGTAGGGTAGTCTTAATCAACAGAGTCATTTATAAAAGCTAATTGTTGTCAAGTCAAATAGCTTACACCACTTAAGAAACTCCATGTGAATACAATGAAAACCAAAGATGCAACATGTATCTTTCTCTGTTATGGTGGTGGTGGTGGTGTCTGACTCTTGCGATCCCATGGACTGTAGCCTGCCAGGCTCCTCTGCCAATGGGATTCTCCAGGCAGGAATACTGGAGCGGGTTGCCATTTCCTTCTCCAGGGGATCTTCCCAACCGAGGAATCGAACCCAGGTTTCCTGCACTGCTGAGGGAAGCCCTGTTTTATAATTACATCAAATTTATGTATGCCTGTACCAAACACACAATTGATGTCTAAATACAAATTCAAATAAAATTGTTTACATAGAGATTCTAAAATCAATGCTAGAATTCGAAGTAATCGTCTTAATTTAATAACTCTAAAATAATGTTAAAATTAATATTAATTTTGCGATCTTTAAAGCATTTATTAATCAACTTGTTTCATTGCATTTAATATTGCCACTTTAGGAAAGCAATATGATAAACCTGAATAAGAAGCTATTACACAATATAAGCATAAACACGACTCCATTAAAAAAATACTTTTAATCATGTATTCTTTACATTTATCCAGAATAAGAAAATTCCTTCTAGAAAGATATTTCTTCCAGAGGCAAAAACTAACCACAGTAGACCTTCTAAAAAGGAATCTGAATTTATATAGTATATTCTGACACTGGATATTTGTAGGACATTGTCTAACAAACAAGAAATATTTATCTACACTATGTTTCAACCAAGAGGAAAACAAAACAATTAAAGATATTTTCACAAATTACATTATAGGAGTCAAGGAATCAATTAACTAATAAAAATTAGTGGTATTTTTTAGTAAATGCCTCTTTTATCCCTTAGGCATTTTCTCATTACAAACAAATTTATGAGTTGCAACAGAAATCAAGAACCTACTGGACCTTTAAGAAATGACAAATATTCTTAAAATATAAGCATTTTCACTAAAGACCATCAAAATATAACTGATTATTTTTCTTCAAGATTTAAATAAAGCAGGGACCCACTGCTGAAATCTAAAGAAAACAAATTACTTTAATTGTGACTCTTTGCAGGCAAGAGTTTTTCTCAACTGTATAAACTGAAATTTATAAAAAGTGACAGACTGTGACAGCCATAAAAGTGTCACACTTGTAAAAAAAGGCTTATTATTAATCACTTTTATAGAAGAAAGGAAAAGCACTCTTCCTTAATCTAATTATTTTATAAATGCTTTCATGTATCTGGTTTGCTTTTAAAGATTACTAAATAAAAAACTGATTTATCTGTTCTTAAACTTACATGAAGTTGTAAGATGCTGAAATTTGACTTCACAGGACAAAGTTCCCAGGTCTCATTCTCTAGAAACATTCTCAGTTCATCAAGCCTTGTTCTTAAAAACAAATAACGAATAACCCAAAAAGTAAGAAGAAAAGTACACTGCCCGCAAGAATTAATATAACAAAAACTATTACAGTTATCATTGCAATCATAATCAATTTTGAAAATCCATTCAGACCAATGTAGTAAACACAAACATTTGCTTTTACGTACTTATTTGTTAGAGAAAAAAACCTCAAGTATTAACTAAACTCAGAATATTTTTACTATATTGCAAAAATAATAAATGCATGGAAAATGATATTTTTATTAAGGGACTAAACTAAGTGACTCCCTAATTAATTCATGTACATAAGATATCCTTTAGCTAATGACATATCATTGCCAAAAGAAAAAACAAGAAATAATTTACAGGGTTTATGAAACCATAAATACTGACAAATGTTTTATATTAAAAAGCATAGACCTTAATCATCCTTAAACCACACTATCAAGGTGATTATCACTCTCTAGATACATTTTAGCCCAGTGCCTATCTCTACACAACATTTACGAGATAAATTAGCAAATATGGCACTTAAATTACAAGTAGTCACAGAGCACACTGATCTTTTCTTTCTTTAATGCTGTTGCTCTGTTTCCTGCATGTGTGCGTGTGTGTGTATGTATGTTCAGCAGTGTCCAACTCTTTGGGACTCATGGACTGTGGCCTGCTAGGCTCTTCTGTCCATGGAATTTTCCAGGCAGGAATACTGGAGTGGGTTGCCATTTTCTTCTCCAGGGATTTTCCTGACCCAGGGATCGAACTCCCATCTCTTGTGTCTCCTGCACTGGCAGGCAAATCCTTTACCGCAAGCACCACCTAGGAAGCCCTGTCTCTTCGATAATCAGTATGTTATACAAGCCACTCCAGAGAAACAAAAACTTCCTTCTTGTTAACTCAGGAATTAAAGGGCCAGTGCCTATCCTCTTCCTACAACAAGCCCCACTGCTGTTACTAAAACCATGCTAAAAACAAAATCTAGATTAAAAAAAAAAAACTCACAGGTTCTAAATTAAAGATGGAATAAATGGTAAAATCTGTGAAAAGCAGAAACTGCTCCAAATATTAGTGTTTTTAACAGACAAGGGCTTTAAAATAACTACTACAAACAAGTTAAACAAAATATAGGAAAAAGATGCACAAAATGCATAGAAAGAAAATTTTTTAAAGAAATGCAATAATAAAAACAAATAAGAATCAAACATTCTATAACTGAAACACTACGATACTTCAAATTAAAACTGGGTAAGTAAAACACCAGATGACAGAATTAATGAACTTGAATACAACTTGATAGCAAATAGCAAACCTGAAGCACAAATGGAAAAAAAAATGGGAAGAAACAGAAAAGACCATAAGAGATAGATGAGACTGTCAAAACATCTAGGATGCATACAACTGGATGGAGAGATAGAAGAGTAAAAGAAACGTCTGAAGTGGTAGCTCATGGCTGAGAATCTGGCAAAAGTGCTTGTGCCCATACCTATCACCATTTATAAAAATTAACTAAAGTGAATCACAGATCAAATGCAAGAACTAAAACTATGAAGTTTACAACTCTTACAATTCTACAAAAGAAAAGATAAATAAATCAATTTTAAAATGGGCAAAAGCTCTGAACAGACATTTTTTGTAAAGAAGATATATGAACGACCAGTAAACATGTAAAAAGTGTCATTCATCAGGCAAATATAAATCCAAACCACAAGGAGGTACCACTTCACAACCACCCGGAGAGCTAAACCAGAGAGACAACAAGAGCTAGCAAGGGTTTGAAGAAGTTAGAACCCTTATATAGTGCTGGTGGAAATGCAAAATGGTACAACCACTTTGGAAAAGTTTGGTAGTTCCCCAAAATGTTAAACATAGAGTTACTATATGACCCAGAAACTTCACTCTGTATTGGTTTTCTGTGGCTACTATAATAAGTTAACAAAAACTGGGTGACTTAAGGCTTCCCAGCTGGTGCCAGTGGTAAAGAACCCGTCTGCCAATGCAGGAGACTTGGGTTCAATCCCAAGAGAGGAGCCTGGTGGGCTACAGCCCATAGGGTTGCAAAGAGTCTCTCACGACTAAAGTGATTTAGCATGCACACTCAGGTGACTTAAGACAACAGAAATTTATAATCTCACAGTTTTGGAGGCCGAAAGTCTGAAATCACAAGGTTGAAATCAAGATGTCAGCAGGAATACACTCTATCCAGAAGCTCCAGAGAAGAATCTGTTTCTTGCCTCTTCCAGCTTATGGTGATTGCTACCATTCCTTGGCTAGTGGCCACGGCACTCCATCCTCTACCTGTCTTCACATAACTTTCTCCTATATGTCTCTGTATCTATATCAATTTCCCTTCTTTCTCCCTTTAACTGTGATGGCATTAGGGCCCATCCAGATAATCCAAGGTAATCTCATCACAAAATCATTAATTTAGTCATAACTACAAAATACTTTCTCTAAATAAGTTGACATTTACTGTTGCCAAATATTAGGACCTGATTTTTTGGGGGGAGGGGGATAGAGGGAAATGGGGAAAACACTTGTCATTTTACTATACATTCCTAGGTACATACCCAAAGAACTGATGATATATGTCTATGTAAAAACTTATACACAAACGTTTACAGAAGAATCATTAGCAAGAAAGTTCCAGAAAAAATATCTATTTCTGCTTTATTGACTATGCCAAAGCCTTTGACTGTGTGGATCACAACAAACTGTGGAACATTCTTAAAGAGATGGGAATACTAGACCACCTTACCTGCGTCCTGAAAAATCTGTATGCAGGTCAAGAAGCAACAGTTAGAACTGGACATGAGGGAAAGGGTGGGATGATATGGGAGAAGGGCATTGAAAAATGTTAATTATCATATGTCTAATCAATCGCCAGACCAGGATTGATTCTCGGGGCTGGTGCATCGAGATTTCCCGGGGGGGAGGGAAGAGGGAGGGAGGAGGGACGGGTTTCTGGAGGGGGAGCATATGTAAACCCATGGTGATATCATGGCATTGTATGACAAAAACAATAAAAGGGAGGAAAAAAAATAAATAAATAAACCCTAAAAAAAAAAAAAAAAGAACTGGACATGGCACAACAGACTGGTTCCAAATAGGAAAAGGAGTACGTCAAGGCTGTGTATTGTCATCCTGCTTATTTAACTTATATGCAGAGTACATCATAAGAAATGCTGGGCTGGATGAAGCAAAGATTGCCGGGAGAAACAGCAATAACCTCAGATATGCAGATGACACGACCCTTATAGCAGAAAGTGAAGAAGAACTAAAGAGCCCCTTGATGAAAGTCAAAGAGGAGAGTGAAAAAGTTGGCTTAAAGCTCAACATTCAGAAAACTAATTTTTATATGGCATTTGGTCCCATCACTTCATGGCAAATAGGTGGGGAAACAGTGGAAACAGTGGCTGACTTTTATTTTTTTGGGCTCCAAAATCACTGCAGATGGTGACTGCAGCCATGAAATTAAAAGACACTTACTCCTTGGAAAGAAAGTTATGGCCAACCTAGATAGCATATTGAAAAGCAGAGACATTACTTTGCCAACAAAGGTCCATCTAGTCAAGGCTATGGTTTTTCCAGTCATCATGTATGGATGTGAGAGTTGGACTATAAAGAAAGTGAGCATCGAAGAATTGATGCTTTTGAACTGTGGTGTTGGAGAAGACTCTTGAGAGTCTCTTGGACTGCAAGGAGATCCAACCAGTCCATCCTAAAGGAGATCAGCCCTGGGTGTTCATTGGAAGGGCTGATGTTGAAGCTGAAACTCCAATACTTTGGCCACCTAATGCAAAGAGCTGACTCTGAAAAGACGCTGATGCTGGGAAAGATTGAAGGCAGGAGGAGAAGAGGATGACAGAGGATGAGATGGTTGGATGGTATGGACATTAGTCTGGGTAAACCTCAGGAGTTGGTGATGGACAGGGAGGCCTGGCATGCTGCAGTCCATGGGGTGGCAAAGAGTCAGACATGACTGAGTGATTGAACTGAAGTGAAAAAGTGAAAACAACCCAAATGTCCATTAACTGAGGAAAGGATAATCAAATGATGGTCCATCCATACAACAGAATATTATTTACCAAAGAAAAAGAAAGAAGCTCTGTTACATGCCCCAACATGGATGAACCATTAGAAATATTCTCTAAGTTAAAGCCAAACACAAAAGACCATATAATGTATGATTTCATTTATATGAAATGTTCATATACAGGAAAACATAATGGGCAAATATACAAAGACAAAAAATAAGTGAGTGTCAGATGCTACAGGAGGAGAAAAGTGCCAATTAACTAGTAAAGGGTTACTTTCTGAAGTGATAAAAATATTCTGAAATTAGACAGTGGTGATGCTGTTGCTGAATTATTAATATACACTTTATACGAGTGAATTTTTGGCATTTTTGGTATATGACTTATATCTCAAAACAGCTAGCTATTACTATATAACAAATTATTAAGATAGGCAAGACTGTAAAATGCACTCTAAAATCCCTCAAGATTGTCTGCACTAATGCCCAGGACTAAATATCATGAAGACCACCCTGTGATTACATTACCAAATATGGAAAAAAGGGATTCTACTGATACAATTAAGATTATTTGAACTGCCTTGGGTTAATCAAAACAGAAATTATCCAAGTGGAACAAACCTAATTGAACAAGCCCTTTTAAAGTAGACCCTTTTTCTTCTCCTGATAAAAGATGGGGAAGTCAGAGAGAACTGCTGGCTTTTGAAACCAAAAAGGTCAAGGTCAAGGACCAGAGACCTGAGAAGCTGAGAAGGGTTTTTAGCTGACAGGTAGCATGAAAACAGAAACCTCAGTCCTAGAACTACAAGGAACTGAACTGGGCCAGTGTCTCGAATGTGCTCAGATGCAGATTCTTCCTCAAAGTCTTCAGATGAAAGATCAGCCAACACCTTGATTTAGGCCTGGGAGAACCTAAGCTGGGAACCTAGACAAGACTTCGAGACTTTCACTGAACTGTGAGAAAACAAAAGGGCATTGTTTTAAGCTGCTAAAATTCATGGTATTCTATTACACAATAATATAAAACTATTATAGTGATGAAAGATACCAACTCACAGAATGAAGCTTAGTTATGCCTACATATAAAAAGCATAGAAAATAAAATATATGACAATAACACTAAAAGAGTAAGAGAAGGTAAATGAATTACAAAGTTGGTTCCTGCATTATTTTGGAAGATTATTAACCTAAGGTCAACTGTAACAGAACAGGAATGCATATTGGAATGCTGATAGTAGCCACTACCAGAATATACATTTTAAGGCTAATAAAAAAGTGATCTGAAAATTGAAAAGACACAGGTCAATCCAAAAGAAAGCAGAGAGAGAAAAAAAATGAATGAAAAGTTATCTACACTTTTAGATATCAAACAGCAATATGATGGGCTTAAACCCAACTATGCCAATAAATACATTACATGAAAATGAAATAAAGGTCCAATCGAAACACAAAAATTGTCAAACTGAATTTTAAAATTAAAAAACCCTATATGCTATTTATAAGAAGCATACTTTATAAGGCTGAAGTTAAAATTAGACTTGAGGCAAAACTACATTGAAAGTAAAAATTACAGACATGATTTCTTAAAATTATGAACTACAAAGGAAATCTTATCAAAATTCTTTCTTCATCTAGCAAAATGATCAATATGGTATTTTTCCTCAAGCTGTGAATTAGTAAATTAAATTTATTAATTTTTAAAAAGTCTAGCCAACCTCATTTCCTTGTACTCAACTCTGCCTGTTCTTGAAGTATTGTCTTCTTTTAGATATGCTGGATGTAACCTGCCAATCTTTTGTCTAGGACTTTTGCTTTTAAGTTCTTTTGAGGTACTAACCTGTAATTTTTCCTTTTTGTAATGTTTTGGCATTAGTGCTATGATGGCCTCATAAAATAAGTTATAAAGCATTCCCTCCTTTTCTATTCTCTGCATTGGAAGGCAGATTCTTAACACCTGGACTATCAGGGAAGTTCTTTTCTATTCTCTGAAGGAGTTTGTATTGATATTACTTCTCCCTTAAAGGTTTAACCAATGACAGCAACAGGCCTGGAGATTTCTTTGTGGAAATGCTTTGAATCAAAGATTCAATTTCTCTAAAGATACAGGACTATTCAGATTTTCTGTATTTTATCAGCTTATTACGTTTGATTTTACAAGGAATTCATTCATTTCTATCTAAATTGTCAACTTTATTAGCATAAAGTCTGTATCATTTTACTTCTAATGTCTTAAGATCTATGTGCGAGCGTGTTCAGTCACTTGAGTCATGTCCTACTCTTTCCAACCCCATCCACTGTAGCCCCACCAGGCTCCTCTGTCCATGGGATTCTCCAGGCAAGAATACTGGAGTGGGTTGCCGTGGCCCCCTGCAGGGGATCTTCTTGACCCAGGAATCAAATGCATGTCTCCAGTGATTTCTGCATTGTAGGTTGTTTCTTTACCACTGAGACACCGGGGAAGCCCCTTAAGATCTAAGGATATCCCTTTAAATGGTGATATAATTTCTTTCTTTTTCTTGCCCAGTTTTGATAAGCAGAATTATAGATTTCTTTCTATTATACATTTACTTTCTCTTTCATTGACTTCTCAGTGCAGTTGCTCAGTCATGTCTTGACTCTTAGCGACACCATGGACTGCAGCACACCAGGCCTCCCTATCCATCACCAAATCCCGAACCTTGCTCAAATTCATGCCCCTTGAGTCGGTGATGCCATCCAACCATCTCCTCCTCTGTCGTCCCCTTTTCTTCCTGCTTTCAGTCTTTCCCAGCATCAGGGTCTTTTCAAATGAGTCAGCTCTTCACATCAGGTGGTCAAAGTACTGCAGTTTCACCTTCAACATCAGTCCTTCCAATGAACACCCAGGACTGATCTCCTTTAGGATGGACTGGTTGGATCTCCTTGCAGTCCAAGGGACTCTCAAGAATCTTCTTCAACATCACAGTTCAAAAGCATCAATTCTTTGGCGCTCAGCTTTCTTTATAGTCCAAGTCTCCCATCCATACATGACCACTGGAAGAACCACAGCCTTGACTAGATGGACCTTTGTTGACAAAGTAATGTCTCTGCTTTTTAATATACTGTCTAGGTTGGTCATAGTTTTTCTTTCAAAGAACAAGTGTCTTTTAATTTCATGGCTGCAGTCACCATTTGCAGTGATTTTGGAGCCCCCAAAATTAAAGTCAGTCACTGTTTCCCCATCTATTTGCCATGAAGTGATGAGACCAGATGCCACGATCTTAGTTTTCTGAAATGTTAAGCTTTAAGCCAACTTTTTCACTCTCCTCTTTCACTTATATTGACTTCAACTCTTATAATTTATCTTCCCACTATTTACTTAGGTTTAATTTGCTGTCATTTTCTAAACTTTTTGCAATGTAAGTTTAGGGCACTGATTTTCAAACTTTCTTCTTTACCAAAAAATGCATTTAAAGCTAAAAATTCCCCCCACTGCTTTAGTTATACTGCACAATTTTATATGTTTATTAACATTCATTTTTAAATATTTTCCAATTCCTAATATGGTTCCTTCTTTAACATGGAAAATAGGTTGCTTAATATCCAAAAACTGGCAGATTTTCTAGTTCTCTTATTTATTTCTAGTTGAATTCCACTGTGATCAGAATATGCTCTGATTTCAATCTTTTGACTTTTTATTTTTCAAAGACTTGCTTTATGGCCCATCAATTTGACTGACTGTGATTAACTGTCCTTCTGCTCTGGAAAAAAATATGAATTCTTTCAGTTACCAAGTATTATAATGTATACATACATATATGTATAAACACATATATATCAATATATCTACGTAAATTAGGTAAATTTTATTGATATTTGGTCAAACATATATCCTGACTGATTTTTTGTCTGTTTATAATACCAATTACTAAAAGTGGCACACAAAAATTCTCAACCATGATTATAAATTGTCTATTTCTTCTTCTAATCTGGATATTTTTTCTTTATATATTTTGATTTTATTTTAGTAAGAGCTTACAAATTTAGGACTGCTACACCTTCCTAAAGAAAATCTATTCATCATTATGAAGTTTCCCCTTTACTTTTATACCTTTTGACTTAAAGTTGACTATCTCTTAGGAATTTCTTTCATCTGATATAGAGTGTCTACAAAAACCTACCACAAATATCATACTTACTGGTAAAGTACTGAGTGAAAGAATGTCCCTTGTTGGCACTTCTATTCAAAATTGTACCAGAAGTCCTAACCAATACAAATGTTAGAAAGTAATATATAAAACCATCACTATTCACACATGACATATTGTATACATGGGCAATTCAAAAGAATTTCCAATTAAATTTAATAAAATGCTAATTTAACCCCCAGATCATAGGAATCCTGGGTCAATACACTAAATCAACTCACGTGTCAATACACTAAATCAACATGAGAATCAAACGTTTCTCACGTTTTGTGAGAAACGACAAAAGCAACACAATTCAGAATAACCTTTATAAAACCACAATATTTACATAATGTTCAGCCATGACTAGTCAATGTGACAGAAGTTAAGAACAGCAGTTAAGTCTGAAGAGGCTACTGAATGAGAAAAGTACAAGAGATTCTTCGGGGATTCTGGGAAAGTTACATACATTAACCTGGGCAGTTTATGTAGTGTGTGTGCCTGCATGCTAGGTCAGGTCAGTCATGTTCAATTCTGAGACCCCATGGACTGTAGCTCTCCAGGCTCCTCTGTCTGGGGATTTTCCAGGCAAGAACACTGGAGTGGGTTGCCATGCCCTCTTCCAGGACATCTTCCCAAGCCAGGGATTGAATCCGCAACTCTTGGGTCTCCTGCACTGTAAGGCAGGTTCTTTACCACTAGCGCCACCTGGGAAGCCCCTTATGCAGTGTACATACGTTAAAAATCCGTAGAGCTGTACAATAAGCTATGCATACATTTATGTGAGTTAAGTTTTAATAAAATTTTTTCAAAGGAAACAACTAATAATCTATCACTATCCTCCCAAACTCTATCCTCAAACTTTATCTTCTGCAATAAAAGGCAGGCCCATTTTAAAGATAAAGCCACAGGTGGCTCAAGCAAACATGAATCCGCTTGTGAAGGGTCACAAGGTCACAACTAGTAGACAGCAGAGACAGGGGCCCTGATTTCCAAGTCATGTTCTTTTCACTGCAACATAGTCAAAAACAATAGCAAAAAGGAAAAATTTCACTTTTTACTGGAAACCATAAGTTGGTTAATATTATCCAAATTGATTCAATAAAGCCAAGGAAAACTTCCTCTGTATCGCTTTTCCCAAGAACATTTTATACAAAACTGCAAGATTTGCATTTTACATCTTTTCTTCTAATTTACTGTACTAACATACAAAAGATAACGGTTATGATGAAAAAGCAGTTAAGTATGTAAAGTACAAACTGCAATCTGATGCTGAATAACAGAATTAACTGTAATCATAAAGTTAAGTGAAAAGCAATCTCGATCATTACTTCAAGCACTTGCATCTTCAAGAAAGCAAACACAAGCAGAATACAAAGAATTTTTTTGGCAAACTAAAGGACAGGTGCCACTAAAATAAAATTAAAGAGCTTTTAAAGTGCAAACATAGTGAAGAAGATAGTAACCGACCTACAAACGGTCTCAAATATGGTGACCTACAAGTTAAAGGGAAAATATCAATGAATTACAAGTGTGTGAAACACAGATCTTTTACTTAACCTAATAAAAGACTTAAAAGCAACAGAAATTAGGCTCCAGAAGCAAATGATAAAAGCACAGAGTTTAAAGAAGAAAGAGTATCCAACATAAGCCTTATACACTTTGAAGAGAAGGAACCTGATACTCAGGAAACTAAAGCTTAGTTAAAATCACACAGGCAGTAAAGCTAGTGAGGAACACAGTAAAGGTAGGAACCCAAGGCCACTGATAACACCACACGGCCCCACACTTTTTACCAGCGGGAGGAAAAGTGGAATTTGATAGTTGCTCACTCACTATTATGGTATATTTATATGTATGTACATACATGAAGAATTTATGTCCATGTATATGTACATATATACATGTGTGTATATATAATGTGTATGTGCATATATATGGAAGAGAAACTAGTCTGACATAAGAGGTATATGTTATGAAGATACTGTTCCTTTTGCTCTCATTTAAGTTCAAAATTTAAGCCCTCTTGTATAGCTTAGACATGGAAAATAGTCATAGTTTACATAACTGAACTTTTAGTAGAACATGTCATGTACTAAAAATAAATTTATTGGTACCATTTTCACCAAATGTCCCCAAAAATTGGTTTCTGAAAACATTTCTCCCTGTTTTCCCAAGGCATACAGCAAATAGGGCTGCAACAGTATCTCCTATTCCACACACAGCTCTTCTATGACATGACCTAACCATGTCCCTGTCAACAGAAAAAGTCTGATGTCCCTCGCCTTCAATCTGAACCAGTGTTACGAGAAGTCTGCGTTCAATGGAATGTGGTAGAAGGACTGCATGAGTCCTGAGCGTGTATCTGAAAAGGCCAAGCACCCTCCGCGTGCTTCTCCTGGAATGCTAGCTCCATGGGAAGCCAGCTGCCATAGAAGAAGTCCAACCATGCTGAGAGTCCCACACTAGAGAGGCCACATGTGGGCCCACTGACCAACCAATCCAGCGCACACCCCCCTAGCCACCTCCACCAGGTTTAAGTGAAGCCATCCCGAACCTGCCACACAAAGCTGAGCGCTCCTGAGTCACCCCAGGCAATGCTATTAGGAGCAGAAGAATCTTGATCCCTGCTTACATTATCCCTGACTCACAGAATACATGAAATAACGATAAGGTGGTGGTTGTTTTAAGCCTGTAAGTTTCAGGATAGTTCATGGCAAATAGATGGGGAAACACTGGAAACAGTGTCAGACTTTATATTTTTGGGCTCCAAAATCACTGCAGATAGTGACTGCAGCCATGAAATTAAAAGACAGTTACTCCTTGGAAGGAAGGTTATGACCAACCTAGATAGCATACTGAAAAGCAGAGACACTACTTTGCTAACAAAGGTCCGTCTAGTCAAGGCTATGGTTTTTCCAGTCGTCATGTATGGATGTGAGAGTTGGACTGTGAAGAAAGCTGAGCATTGAAGAACTGATGCTTTTGAACTGTGGTGTTGGAGAAGACTTTTTTTTATTATTAATATTTTTTTTATTGTAACAAATTCAAGAAAGACTTTTTTCTTTACATTATTGTGTTGGTTTTGTCAACAAAGGAAACTAAAAGCAAAGTGAAAATGCAGCCTTCAGAATGGGAAAAAATAACAGCAAATGAAGCAACAGACAAACAATTAATCTCAAAAATATACAAGCAACTCAGAATTGCTTGTATATACAATTGTATATACAATTCCAGAAAAATAAATGACTCAATCAAAAAGTAGGCCAAAGAACTAAACAGACATTTCTCCAAAGAAGATATACAAATGGCTAACAAACACATGAAAAGATGCTCAACATCACTCATTATCAGAGATATGCAAATCAAAACCACAATGAGGTACCACTTTACACCAGTCAGAATGGCTGCCATCCAAAAATCTACAAGCAATAAATGCTGGAGAGGATGTGGAGAAAAGGGAACCCTCTTACACTGTTGGTGGGAATGCAAACTAGTACAGCCACTATGGAGAACAGTGTGGAGATTCCTTAAAAAACTGGAAATAGACCTGCCATATGACCCAGCAATCCCACTGCTGGGCATACACACGTGAAGAAGACTCTTGAGAGCTCCTTGGACTGCAATGAGATCCAACCAGTCCATCCTAAAGGAGATCAGTCCTGGGTGTTCACTGGAAGGACTGATGTTGAAGCTGAAACTCCAATACTTTGGCCACCTGATGTGAAGAGCTGACTCATTGGAAAAGACCCTGATGCTGGGAAGGATTGAGGGCAGGAGGAGAAGGGGACGACAGAGGATGAGATGGCTGGATGGCATCATAGACTCGATGGACATGGGTTTGGGTAGACTCCGGGAGTTGGTGATGGACAGGGAGGCCTGGAGGGCTGCGGTTCACGGGGTCTCAAAGAGTTGGACACGACTGAGTGAATCAACTGAACTGTTACGATGCAATACTAGGAAAACATATCCATGGACACTTGTAAATGTAAGTTATTATACTGGTTAACCTTTTCCTTAAAAAAAAAAACCTCTCAGATATCTTATACAACAACTAAAATGACTGATAACTTATTTTCTACTTTCTCTGAAGCCTTAACCAAAACAGTTTATTTGGCAGAAGATATATGGGCAGGGGAGGGAGAAGCAGTGTGACATGAGCAGGCAAGTCAGTTCTAGAAGATATCAGGTCCAATATTCAAACCAGAAGACATGATTCAATCACTTGACTGAGACAGAAAACAAAGGTAAGTATATGGATAATAAAACTAACTCTAGAAGCATACATTTTAAAGACACTTTAAGGAATAAACCAAACCTTTCTTACTCAGGCAAGCAAAGACTTTTCTCGCTAAAAGGACAGGTGATCTTTCTCTTCTTCTGACATCAGTCAATGCACCTTTAAGGTCACGGAAAACATTTATAAACTCTGATTACTAAAGTAATTAAAAATAAAATGTACTTGTTAAACGTCATGACAACAGTACACCACTGCGCAGTTTCTATGTCATTACTGTTTCAGATTATTTGTGCTTTGGGGAATTCTGCAACATCTGGCAGAAGACTGACAGCTTTCGGAGTATACAGGCTTAGAGCCGGAACATAAAGAAACCTGGGGGAATGAAACACACCTTGAAAGATGTGAAGTTACACTGACAGATGACAGAGACTGTGCTTCCTCACATGCTCATCCAACTCTGCCCAAGAAAAAGACTGTGGCAGGCCAACTTTAATACTTCCACAAAAAAACACCAGTACATTCTATAAACAGGTGTTCTGCCAAAGAGTGAAATGCTTCTATGTTCACCCTGTTACTATGTCTACATCTTCAAACAAACAGCCTATATGGACTCAAAGTCAGGATAATTCAGTTCAGGAATTTCTTCATTCTTAAGAGCTCCATTTGGCAGAAGACCATGCAACAAACTGTAAGCATATTTAAACACTTAAATAAAATCAAAACAGATGATCTGTAGTTCACCATGTTTCACGGTACTTTTTGGTATTTATGTAGTATGATTTGGTGAAGGAGGTATTAAATCAGAATTCAGTAGACTTAGATTCATCATTGGCTAATGTAATGAGTTTCATCAACTCAATATTTATACACGGGCATCATTTCCAAACTGCCTGGCAAGTTTATCTTGCTTTACAACAGTGATGGTTGGCACCCACTTTGCTGAGTGATTTTCATTATAATTTCCCAAATGGCAGGTGTTGGAGAGAGAATGATTATAGGCAGTATATAAGCAAGACTGGTTTAAACACTGGGGAAAGGGAAGAATAGTACAAAAAAAATTAAATCTTTATGTTTTAACCTACTTTTATAATATACAAAGCAGCATGAAAAAAGGGAAAGATCTGCAGGTAATACTTAGGGAAATCATTTAGTCCAACCATCTCACTTTACAATTGATAGATAGAACCATATCCCAGATGGTTAAGTAATTTGTTCAATATCAGAAAAGTGGCAAGAGGCAAAAATGGGATAAGAATCCAATTTTCTATTTCCCAGTCCCTCTCCCCTTCTAACAATACAATATAGCCTCCTCACTGGGAAACAAATTTCACAAGTGTTCCTGAGAAAAGTCAATTAAAATGTTTACTGTTTTGAAAACAGTAATTAATATCTATGTTTTCTAAGTTCATCAAGGTGAACTTTTGTGAGGAATCTCCATTAGCATCTAGAAATGCCTATTATACCTGGTGGCAACAGATGACAGACATCTTTTGATAATAAAGTGGAATGCAGAATGGAAACCATTAAATGAACCCCCATTTCTGCATTGCATACATCTTGCAGTCACAATGAACAAAAGACCCTCCAGTGGTATTGTAGGATATAAAGCAATCTTTGGGAAACGGACAAGCAGCACGCCTTCATTCTAACAGGTAAGTGAGGCTTCTCGTTTCTTCACAGTACTTGATTTTTTTCCATTTCCCATCTGTGATTAGAAGGCCACCCTCATTTTGGAAAGCAATGTGTACAGGCTGGGTCTTCCATTTTAGTAGGGCTTAAGTTTACCAGAAACGGAAGTTGTAAGCAAAGGTAGTGTTAGGGTTTTATGTTGTTCCCTTACCACTGTCTTCCTGCGCATGCATGCTAAGTCACTTCAGTCACGTCCAACTCTTTATGATCCCATGGACTGTAGCCCAGCAGGCTCTTCTGTCCATGGAATTCTCCAGGCAAGAATACTGGAGTGGGTAGCTATTTCCTTCTCAAGGGAATCTTCCCAACTCAGGGATGAAACCCGGGTCTCTTGTACTGCAGGCAAATTCTTTTCAAGAATCTTAGCCACCACAGAAGCCCACTTTGGTAAAGAATCAATTTAAATATACTTTAAAAATAAATATTTAATGAGTGAGTGAGTAAAAATCACTCATTCCTGTCCGACTCTTTGAGACCCCAGGGACTATACAGTCCATGGAATTCTCTAGGCCAGAATACTAGAGTGGGTAGCCTTTCCATTCTCCAGCGGATCTTTCAGATCCAGGACTTGAACCGGTGTCTTCTGCACTTTAGGTGGATTCTTGATCAACTGAGCTATCAGGGAAGCCCATATTTAATTTGAATAGTTTACTATTAAGACAGAAAATGTGTACTTAAATATATTGAATAATAAATTAGTCAACGGTTTCACGTGCAGTAATCTCTCTTCTGACTTAGCACATATCACCATGACCAGGGGTTGACTCCAAACAAGGAGAAAAAGAATTTCAAATCCCAACTCTCCCTGGTATCAAATAACAACAAAATCCAAACATTTTAAAAGGCAGACTAACAAGTGAAACAGAACTCAATGAAAATGATAAAATATATGTAAGAGATAACAGTATAGGGTCCAGCTTACATGAAGAAAGGTCTAATAACTGTTCGCTCTCTCAGTTTAATGCTACGTTAAGTGTACCATCACACTGCTATGGAAACATCCTTTCCCACCTTTCCCCATTCCCAACACAGCATCCTTTTTAAAATCGGTAGTGATTGTTTGTCAGAGCGACATAGTGCATAGTCTTGGCCTTGTAGCTAGATTCTGAATATCATGCCCCCTTCTCTAAAAGCCTTTTTACTCCTAAAAGGCACATTGTTCCATGCACCTCCGCCACGCTGAGTGCTGCCTCTATTGATTTAACATCCTTACTAAACTCACACCATATATGCAGGTAGAGAACAGTGCTCAAATGTTTCTAGGGATCCTCAACATAAGAATCATCTTACACCCGCAAAGAAATCAGTTCAAAATTTTAAACCCCTCAAGACAAAGTACATGTTAAAATTTACAAAAAGTAAAGAGAATAATTTATGCTATTTTTGGTAAAAAAAGAAATATAAACCTAAACATCCTAAAAAGAGCTACAAAAAAAGATAGTCTTTCAAATTCAAAAGTAATTCTTTTAAACCAATCAATGCTATAAGATTAATAAACATGAGAAAAAGCTATTCTCACTACCTAAATAAGTCTGTTCATGTTCTATTAGAGTTCTTACCTATGGTAGTTCTTAAAATAATTGACACTTTGTTTCCTAATAGATTCTTGCAAAACTTCAGACTTGCTACCACAAAATTCTTCTCCAACTTGCATCAACCTAGATGGACAGAAAGATTTATAACAATTTCAGCAACATGTTTATTATAGGGAAATAAAAGAAGTCCAGGTCATTTTTATTCAAAAATAATGAATCATAAAAATTTGCATGCTTGAAGAAATTCTAAAGATCACAAATTCATTACAGTTTACAACCATCCAAAGGGCAGAAATATTTAAACACATTCACACATAAACCAGCAGAAACTACAATGTGAATGCTCATTATCTTCACTTCCATGAAGTTATAGCTTATAACTCACTGATTCAAGATTTCATTAATTATCACGGTTCAATGAAACAAGATGAGGAATAAGACAAGATCTCAAACATTACCTGCTGATTATATCCAAAACAAAGATGAAATCATCATATTTGAATATAGACAAATCAGTTCCAAGCAAGTAGGTTTTAACTTTTAGTTGAACATCCTATAAAACAAAACAAAAAATGTTTCAAGTAAACCCAAAATACAGAAAGTTCTCAGAAACATGTTTTTGTATAGCTACACATTAAAATGGGACAGGAATATATTAACTTGATAAAAAAATATCTATTTAGGCCAATACCCAATGAAGGGTGATATCAGAACTAGTTCCATAATCAGATATACAAATAGTATAGGCCACAGTCATCACTATTAATATACACATATGGATGCAAGATCAGAATTATATCCTTATACTATATACACAGGGAAAAATCACCACTACTTGTGTGTATCTAGTATAATCACCTTATACTGTATGCAGTAATCACTTAAATCTGCATACAGACTTAAGTAATCACCTTAAATCTGTATGCAGGTCAAGAAGCAACAGTTAGAACCGGACATGGAACAACAGACTGGTTCCAATTCAGGAAAGGAGTACGTCAAGGCTGTATATTGTCACACTGCTTATTTAACTTATATGCAAAGTACATTATGAGAAACGCTGGGCTGGATGAAGCTGGAATCAAGATTGCCGGGAGAAACAGCAATAACCTCAGATATGCAGATGACACTACCCTTAATGCAGAAAGTGAAAAAGAACTAGCCTCTTGATGAAAGTGAAAGAAGAGAGTGAAAAAGTTGGCCTAGAACTCAACATTCAGAAAACTAAGATCATGGCATCTGGTCCCATCACTTCATTGCAAATAGATGAGGAAACAATGGAAACAGTGACAGACTGTATTTTGGGGGGCTCCAAAATCACTGCAAATGGTGACTGCAGCCATGAAATTAAAAGACACAGGTTCCTTGGAAGAAAAGCTATGACCAGCCTAAACAGCATATTAAAAACAGCAGAGACACCACTTTGCCAACAAAGGTCCACCTAGTCAAGGCTATGGTTTTTCCAGTAGTCATGTATGGATGTGAGAGCTGGACTATAAAGAAAGCTGAGTGCCAAAGAATTGATGCTTTTGAACTGTGGTGTTGAAGAAGATTCTTAAAAGTTCCTTGGACTGCAAGGAGATCAAACCAGTCAATCCTAAAGGAAATCAGTCAATTCCTGTCAGGTTTTGTCTGTTAGATGTGTTATCAAAAAAACATTTATTTTTCAGAGCTTTTGCCTTTTTCAAAATTGGGAGCTTTGTAATTTCAATCTAACAAACATTAATGAGTTCCTAACGTACACGAAGTCCTGTGTAGAACTGGTTGAGAACTGGTATTGGAGGGGCAAAAGGGACTTGGAGTGGTAGAGATGAAGATATTCTAAAACCTGAAATCTACAATTATCTATATTCAAAAACATGATGACTTTCATTAAATTTGCCAAATGTTTAAATGAGAACAGCTTTTACTAAATCTTACATTTAACAGAGATTCTTATAGCAAGAATGACACCAGGTTACCAGACTGAACAGCAACTAGCCATATAAAATACTAGGTCAATATTTCAAAGTATGCTGAATTACCAAAAATTTTATCAGAGATTCTACAATTTCAGCAAAGTATAATTAAGAGTCTATTAGAAGACCTAAGCAGAAACAATTTATATCTGACCCTAGATATAAGATTTTCCTTTCTGTATATAAAAAAGTCAGCCTAAACCTGTAATAAGTAGAAAGTTAAAAATTACCTTAATATGGTCATATCAGAAATTATAAAAGATGAAGCTCTTTCTACTATCACATATTTAAATATTAAAGTATAGTTCAAATAGCTTATCCAATAGCAAGTAATAAAAAGTTAGAAGAACACTAAATTATAACTGCTAAGTGATTCTTAAGGAAATTTATATTTGCAGTATATATTTAGCTAGACAATTTTTTTCAAAAGAAATCCTGTAAAAGATTGTCAAACTAAATATCACCTTCATTAGAAAAATTAAAAATACATTTTAAAAGAACATAACATGATCAAATTTTCTATAGTTCTACATTTTGAGGAAGTCCAAAAAGAATAAAAAAGTTATCAGAGAAATTACATTTTATCTAGGAAGTGAAAATTTTTAACAAATTAAATTATCTGATAACAACAACCGAGCTACTAAAACACAAAAGAAAAGCCTAGGAAGACACATTCAGTCAACAAACACATAGGTTCACTGAAGCACAAAAATCATTAACTCAGAAGAAAATTCTTCACTTATTCTAGACTCCAACCCAAGTATGTCATCTATTACAGTTATCCTTTTCCTAAAATTAACAGAAAAGGAAAACACACACACAAACAAAATAAATAGGATCTCAATAAGAAAACAACTTCTTTAGGAAAGCACAGATCTGCTACGATACTAGAAGTAAAATGTAATCAAGGAATATTTTCAACCAAGAATTTCAAACTAAAACACTTTTCCTACTGCCACTTACAGCAAATATAATTCACAACTATTAATAAATTAGAGAACTCAACAGACTTATTCCAAAGAAAATAACATGTGACTAGATCTGCAAGGAAAAACAAATACAGAAAACCTCAACACTGAATCTGTAAAATAATTTTGACTTGAAGGTTTCTACTGTTTCCATAGAAAAAAATAGTTTAAAAAAACCAAACCTGCCATATTCGTGTAAGTCCATGTTCCAATTTCTTTTTTATGTAGCCAAGATCAAAATTTGTTTCTTCAGCACCCATCGTATTACTCCCTTCTGAAAATAAAAGATGGTATACATTTTTAAACTAGACTCACATTTTGCTATCAAAAAAAAGTTTTTTTGAATTCTAATATACTGTAAGCATATGTAAAATACAGAAAACATTCTCAATATTTACATAATCAAAGCAATGACAAAAATAAGAACTGGGATTAAATGCATTTGATAAGACAAACTCAAGACTCTGAAATGTTAAGTATAATACTTTACACCTAAGACTAGTCAGGTCATGTGTGATTGGAGCTGAGATTCCAACTTGGACAGTGTAATCCCAGAAACCAGGTTCTTAATGACCCATATACTGCCTGCTGCCAGGACATTACAGGACCGATTAACCGAATCATCAATACATACACACGTTAATGAGAGTAGGGAGTGCAAAACTGCTCACACAGTGAGGCAATGATGCATACAATTTGTAATTTTCACAATCCAGAATACTTCTAATCCATTCCAGGTAAGTAATCTAACAATGTCCACTTCAAGAGATTAAGATCAATGACCTGCCTCAAAAATAATTCTCTCCCTAAAAGCAACTGAAAAATACATAAACACATTATATTTAAAATTATGCCTCTGTGCAAATAAACTGGGCAGAACAACTGAGAATATCAGTTGTCCTCATCCACTGGTAATCAGCAAAAAGCCCTTTCATATCCAGGCCCTGGATACATACATGCCTTTGTTGTCTTTTAGTTGCTCTGTCATGTCCGACTCTTTGCGAGCCCCTGGACTGAAGGCAGCCAGGCTCCTCTGTCCATGGAATTCTTCAGGCAATAATACTGAAGTGGGTTGCCATTTCCCTCTCCAGAGGATCTTCCTGACCCAGGGATCGAACCCGTGTCTCCTTCATTGGCAGCGGGTTCTTTATCACTGAGCCACCTGGGAAGCCCAGATACATGCCCAGTGCACTGGTAACTACTCCTACAGTTAAAGCCGTATCATCTGTGTCAGTGGTTTAGTTGCTAAGTCGTGTCCAACTCTTGTGACCCTATGGACTGTTGCCTGCCAGGCTCCTCTGTTTATGGGATTTCCCAGGCCAGAACACTAGAGTGGGTTGCCATTTCCTTCTCCAGAGGATCTTCCTTACTCAGGAATTGAACCCTGGTCTCCTGCATTGAAGGCAGATTCTTTACCGACTGAGCTATAAAGGAATCTTCGTATCATCTGTATAGTCTGGCTATTATGAACCCATTGCTCAGAGCAATGCACCTACACTACAGCTTAAGAGTTTTATTTAAAATGGTAAAGTGTTAAGACACCAGTGGTATTACTAGAGCGCTTCCCCATGGCTCAGAAGTAAAGAATCTGCCTGCAATGAAGGAGAGAACGACAACAAGTAAACGCCAGAGGCCCTTTCAGCCTTATGAAGTTTGTGAAAAATGATTTCTAAATTACTGATTCCTACAATTTAAGCCTTAATGTGAATATGAAAGGGAGACTCTCTGGTGAACAAATGACTTTTTATAGTCCTCGATATTGTCAACTGATGATCAGACTAACCAGAGTCCACAACATTCTTAAATTATACAGATTAGAGTGAAAGAGTTTTAGCAAAGAGGACTAAATATACAAGGATCAAAGAGAGTTTTAAGTTTGAATGTATTTGTTGTTGTTGTTGTTCAGTCAGCTAAGTTGTGTCCGACTCTTTGAGATCTCATGGACTGCAGCACGATATAGGCTTTTCTGTCCTCTACTATCTCCTGGAGTTTGCGCAAATCCATGTCTCTAGAGTGGGTAACACTACCAAACCATCTCATCCTCTGCCACCCCTTTCTCCTTTTGCCTTCAATCTTTCCCATCATCATGGTCTTTTCCAATGAGTTAGCTCTTTGCATCAAGGGGCCAGAGTATTGGAGCTTCAACAACAGCCCTTCCGGTGAAAATTCAGGGTTGATTTCCTTTAGGATTGATTGGTTTGACCTTGAAGTCCAAGGGATTCTCAGGAGTCTTCTCCATCACCACAATTTGAAAGCATCATGAAAATGTGTATACATAAACATATACATCCATACATAATACATAAAATTATTTGCCTGGAGCAGAAAGCAAGTTTCACCATGATGAGAATATATTATCTTCTACACTCTTATCTTATATCTAAAGTATGTGTTAATTTTGTTCCCAACTTTTGCTTTGGTTTCTTCTTAAATAATGGACTAGAAAAGGGAAAAAAGGTGCTGAGATGTCTAAACAGTTATCACATCTAGAAAAAAATTAAGGTTGCCAAAACAGCATGAACTTTGTGGGGGGGGGAGAAAAAATCCCCTAAGCTCACAAACTCCCTAAATAGAATGAAATTAGAAAAAAAAAAAGAAGACCTATAGACATTTCATTATTATTATAATTACCTCTCTTGATTCGTTTCTTTCAATGATATTAATAACAACTCATGCTAGCGCTTTTACATTGTCTCTAAACTTTATAGAGATCCTACAGACAAACGTGTTATATTACCTGATGAAACTGTTTGTTTTGTTTATTCTTAACCTACCACTTTAAGGAGCAGACTGGAACCTGGAGAGGATAAAAGTGACTTCTTCACATTCTCACCTTTAGTAAACAGCAATCAAACTTTGAAGTCAGGTATGCCCATACTCGCAGATGCAGTAGAGGAGGTGGGTAAAATGTTTGGTCTAGGATCCTGACTCAATGCTCTCCTCTTTTTTCTACCTTCTCCTTTTTCTTTCTTTCTTTAAACCTCTTCCTCCCCAACAATATTTCTAAAAGAAGGGAAATCCTTCCATAGAATTTATCTTTCTTATTTTTTGCTACCTATATTTATGAACTTCTTACAAATCAAGGGTAAACATACATCTTCTATACTACCAAATCCTACATTTCATCAAATAGTAAGATTTGAGCATTCCTTCACACTCACAAAAACCAAATGCTTCAAAAATTAGAGGTTACTAAAATAACTTGATTAACTAGCTATATTAAACTATGTAATACAAAAAAATGTATAATTTATTTTGCCCATACTAAATACTGATACACTCTTTTAAAAGTACTCTGAATACTTAATCTTTGCTATTGTTCAAGGATAATCACTTAAGATATATAATTATATTATGAAGTAATGCCTGCTGCTGCTGCTGCGAAGTTACTTCAGTCGTGTCCGACTCTGTGCGACCCCACAGACGGCTGCCCACCAGGCTTCACCATCCCTGGGATTCTCCAGGCAAGAACACTGGAGTGGGTTGCCATTTCCTTCTCCAATGCATGAAAGTGAAAGTGAAGTTGCTCAGTCATGTTCGACTCTTTGCGACCCCACAGACTGCAGCCTACCAAGCTCCTCCATCCATGGGATTTTCCAGGCAAGAGTACTGGAGTGGGGTGCCATTGCCTTCTCCAGAAGTAATGCCTAGTTAATACAATTTCTCAAAGATTTGCTCTTTATGAGTATACCATAGACATTTAAAGTGCATTTTGCTTTCAAAGATAGTATTTAAAACATATTTTTTAAAATTTAATGTCCCACTATTTTCAAGGAGAAAAGCATCAGTAGAATTATAAATCCTTAGAAACTAGCTTTATTAGTACAATTTGAAAATTAGCAAATTAGCAAATTAATATTGAATTAATGCTAATATTAAAAAAATTAGCATTAGTTTTATAGTAAATTTGGACAGACCAATGTCTTACTTAGTTTTCGATTTTTTTTAAAGTGCTCCTTAATAATTTAGTGCTAAGAACATCACCACATTTTCCTGGAAACTGGCAATACCTATCACACAGGAAGTTCTTCGGCCTGGTAAATCCCCAAAGGTGATGGAGTTTTTATAGCAGTTCAACTGCTTTCTCTGCTGAACATGTAACCCATTTAACCCATTCAGGTCATCACGGTCCCTGAAATTCTAAAAACACAGCTATCTTTCTTCTTTCTCCTCACTCCAGAAATACGGCATATTTATAATTCAGTTTTTATAACAAAATCAAATGATTTCCTACCAGAAGCAGAAGTAGTATCCTCACTGTCATGCTTTTCATGCCATTCCATAGTCCTGTAATAGCTGAGCATAACTTCCCACAGTGCTTTGCACAGGTCAGCAAGGCATGGAATATAGCTGTCTGGTGTAACATGCTGAAGGAAATGACAAGAGCCAACTTTCAAATTATCATGTTTACTTTAACACAAACTTACTCAAAATAAAATGTTATGGTGTCAATCAAAAGCAATAAAGAATTAGTTAGGAAAATGTCTTCCACTGCTACGTCTAAAAAGAAAGCCCAACAGCAAGAAAAGTGTGTTCTTATTTCAACGTGGAACAAACAGTAATTTGTTCAACATGTTCCATGTTTCAAAGTGGAACAAATAATAGTTTCTCTCCATAATGATTTACCCCTCCTCTAAATTGCCCAGTTAGTAAAACATTTATCAAGCCATTAATAAAAATACTAACTTGTATGAGTCAGTAAGCACACTTTTAGTAATTAACAGTAACAATTACAATTAGTAATTCCTATTTCAACATGGCTTTTGAGTATCCATTAGTAGTATCAATCCTCATACCATGAATTCATACACTACTGAAGTGGTAAGTGTTATGAATAAGAGTGCAAACTTCCCCAAATATATGTTTTCAAAGCCATGTTCTTAGCATACAAACGCAGTTTTATCCTCATTCTTAGACCCAAGTTACAATTTGCAAAAAGGTGGTCAGATTTTAGAAGACAACCGTTTACGTAAATTAAGTTAGCACCTTTGACAATCTGTAAATTCTTTACATTACAGAGATATAGCTATTTCATATTTGGCAATAATATTTAAAAATATGTTGTATATGGCTATGAAAAAGTATGTGGTCTGAAATCTTCTCCCTCATGATCATGCATGGAGTTTTCTCCCTCTATCCTTAGCAAAAAACTATCAGTTTGTCATTCTGCTCTTTTTATTTCATAGGTAGGGTAATGCCTCGATTCTATTTAGCTGGTTTGCTGTTTGTCACAATGGAGCATTTGCTCCATCATTTGTATTTTCCCCTTCATCCAGCAATTTCACTTCTAGGAATTTACACAGAAGGTGTACTTCAAACAATGTGAAAAAACATATGCACAAGGTTGTTTGCTGCAAAATACTGGAATCTATCTAAATGTCCAAACACAGGAGATCCGTTGAATAAACTATCTTTACACACACAAAAGAGCACTATGCAACTATGAAAAAATAAAAAAATAAGCATATACTTTTAAAAAAGCTTAATATGATATATACATGTATGTCATAATAAATAGAAAAAATTAATGCATATATTTGCATATCATCACAAGAATAAACATAGTGAATATAAAGAAGAAAATACTGAAATTAGCTATCTATAAGAGATGGCATGGGGGATGAGACAGAAGGAACATAGGAGGGAATGAAATTAGGATGGCTATTCAGATTTACACATGGCTTGATCTGCAAGATCAACACAAATATTTTTGCATACTTACACCATAATTTGGGGTAATTTTTTATGTTGACTTTCCCTGTTTACTTTAATAATTACTACTTTTACAATGAACCAGTCTTGCATTTTTCCTTGGTTTATTTTTACCACATCACTACAACCGACATCTCTCTCATACCACAAACATGTAACTAAAATTAATACTGATACATGAGTTCAGGAAAGAGCTAAAAGCAGAGGACAAAGAAAAGGCAAAAATCACAAAAAGGTTCTGAACTGCAGCTTAACAATCGTTCACTGGAATAAAGGTACTCTTCTACAAACTTTCATAAACTCAGCTTTGCGTGTTTGTGTTTATACTATGCAAATAAATTTAAGCTAATTATGTCCCAACATATCTTTCTGATAGATAAAAGGAAAGCAGTGTTAGCCTTATTTTTCCCAAAGCAAAAGTATGACTATACAAATAAATGTGCTATAGTCCACCAATTACCTTTTATTATAATTGTCACAGTTTAACTAATCAGAAAATTGAAACTTGGAGCTACTACTTTCTGTTCTCCACTAGATCACTGTCTAGATACATTAATTGCCTATTTATTCAAGAAAAAGAAGGTTCTTTACTATGTTACCACTTGACGATTTGCTAAAACATAATGGGTTTGGATGAGACACAGAAATGTTTATGTGAAATTTTTTTCAGAAAAAGTTGAAACTATTTAGTGAAACTATAGAAGTTTTTTCTCACCTAACTTATTCAAGTGTAAAGAATTCACAGATCTAGCCAAAGCCCACACCTGAAAGGTGCCCAAACTTCTCTTCAAAAATGTCATATGCACAAACATAAGACTGTGGTGTACTGAGCAAGATGCTTCTTACATAAATTTATATTCTAAAATAGAAACAAATATATAGATTCATCATACTAAATATACAGCAAACAATTTAAGAAAAAAAGACAAGGTACAACATATATATATTGTTTTTAAAAGACTTAAGCTTAAGTGTGTTCATCTCTGTACTTGGAAGCCCATGCTGGTGAAAGTCATTTCATTTTAAAATTGGACTCCAGAAACCACCTTCCACTATACTGTGCAATCAACCAGGTCAACTCTCATAGCAACAAATGCTTTTGGTGCTTTTAACACCTTATTACTAAAATCATTCACAACTGTTGCTCTCCAACTGATTTACAAAATCACCTCCAAATTTCCAATAAATAATCTCATTTCAGACATATGTGAACCATGACTATAATAAGAGAATAAAAAAAACCAATATGCAAATAACTATACAAGTAATCAGTAAATAAAAGGCAGGTCAAGAAGAGAATCTGGTTTTCTGAATTACTACTTCTGCTCAGACATCAATTCTTTACACCAGCAGAGCGTAACAGAAAGAGGACTAGACAAGGAAAGGGAAACCCTGGGTCCCAACCAGCACCAGTTTCACAACTTACCAGTCACACACCCTTAGACAGTAAACCACTCTGGATACCTCACAGTCACACGCCATAAATCAGTGTTAGAGATTCTCAGATCTGCTACTTCATCAATGGCTTAATCCATTCACTGATTACTAAATACCCAACACTGCAACTCAGTTAAGTTCCAATTAATGGGTGATCCGTTCAGTATAAAATCAGGTGCCCCAAGACAGAGTGGTGCCATGTAAGAGTTTCAGTCCAATGCTCCGATCGCGTATCAATAACAGCAACAGAAGCCTTGAATTAATCAATCTAGAAAACATTTGCACAGTGAGACACCCCAAAGAACCAAACAGCATGTCTTAAAATCTTCTAAGTATAGGATATAGAAATTTACTTATCAAACATTTTTCTGTGTTCCAGAGCTCCTTTCCACTGCCATTCTAAAGCTATCAGTACTAATCTATTCAGGGAAGGTTGACAGGTGAGAAGAGGAAGAAGATATAGTATTTTAGAATCATCTCAAAAATCATGCAGGAAAGGAGGAATATTTTAAGTAACCTAAACTTTGTTTGCAACTCATAAACTCCATACAGACAACATACAGGTCTAGTAACCAGTGATCACAAGAAACAAATATCCCATGGGCAGGATTTGGAGAAGACTCACAAATCCAGATCCTGGTGGCTCAGACGGTAAAGCGTCTGCCTACAATTCGGGAGATGCAAGTTCAAACCCTGGGTCAGGAAGATCTCCTGGAGAAGGAAATGGCAACCCATGCCAGTATTCTTGCCTGGAAAATCCCAGGGACAGAGGAGCCTGGTAGGCTATGGTCCATGGGGTCGCAAAGAGTCGGACACAACTGAGCGACTTCCCTTTCACTTTTCACAAATCCAGATGTTATAATGCAAGAAAGCTCAACACAGCATTATTACCAACCTTCACTACTCAAATGTCAAAATTCACTTTTTTTCAGCCAAATTCCCATTGGCTATCTATTTTACATATGGTAAGGTAAGTTTCCATGTTACTCTTTTTATATATCTCATCCTCTCCTCCTCTCTCTCCATGTCCATATGTCTATTCTCTATGTCTGTTTCTCCACTGTTGCCCTATAAATAAATTCTTCAGTACCATTTTTCTAGATGCTGTATATATGCATTAGAATATGGCATTTATCTTTCTCTTTCTGACTTACTTCACTTTGTATTATAGGTTCTAGGTTCATCCACTTCATTAGAACTGACTCAAAGGCGTTCCTTTTTATGGCTGAGTCATACTTCATTGTATATATATACCACAACTTCTTTATCCATTCAACTGTCAATGGGCATCTAGGTTGCTTCCATGTTCTAGATATTGTAAACAGTGCTGCAATGAACAATGGTATACTTGTGTCTCTTTCAATTTTGGTTTCCTCAGGGCATATGCCTAGAAGTGGGATTGCCCGGGTCATATGGTGGTTTTATTCCTAGTTTTTTAAGGAATCTCCATACCGTCTTCCATTGTGGATGCATCAATTTACATTCCCACCAATGGTGCCAGAGTGTTCCCTTTTCTTCACACCCTCTCCAGCATTTATTGTTTGTAGACTTTTTGATGAGGGCCATTCTGACTGGTGTCAGGTGATATCTCATTGTAGTTTTGACTTGCATGTCTCAAATAATGAGCAATGATGCACATCTTTTCACATGTTTATTAGCCATTCTTTGGAGAAATGTCTGTTCAGGTCTTTTTCCCACTTTTTGATTGGCTTGTTTGTTTTTCTGGCATTGAGTTGTATGAGCTGCTTGTATATTTTGGAAATTAATCCTTTACCAGTTGTTTCATTTGCTATTAATTTTCTTTCATTTTGAGGGTTGTCTTTTCACCTTGCTTACAGCTTCCTTTGCTATGCAAAGGCTTTTAAGTTTAATCAGGTCCCACTTGTTTTATTTCCATTACTCTAGGAAGTGGGTCATAGAGGATTTTGCTTTGATTTATGTCATTGACTGTTCTGCCTATGTTTTCCTTAAAGAGTTTTATAGTTTGTGGTCTTATTTAGGTCTTTAATCCATTTTGAGTTTATCTTTGTGAAAATTCATTATTTAATCAAGTCTTGATGAACACTTTCATAAAATTCACAGATCTGATTTCTATTCTTATCACTATCAGTTAAGGGTAAAACTTTGTACCTTCCACCTCTACTATTAACCATCCCAACCAATCTACCTGGTCAAAGTTAAAATGATAAAATTAGCTTGTTAAAAGCAGCAACATCTCAGCCTTACCTATAAGCAATAATTTAGCAAGAATCTAGACAGAGAAAACCATAGAACATAGAAAAGCCAGAAATGAATATATGCAGCCTTTTCATACCTGAACCACACAATGAAAAAAAAATTCATCTTCGAAACTTAAGTGGTAAATATGAAAAAAAATTTAGTCTTTTGATTCTTATTAATTTACTTTTTATGTATCAGAAATCTCTATTACAAGTTACCAACAAAAATTTCAGCAAGATGATCTTTTATGTTAAAACATCCCAACAGAAATTCTTAGGTGCATCCTTGAAGTATTATCATGTTCTTGTTTCACTCTGACTTAGCACTCTAATCACACCCCACCAAACAGAAAGGGAGCAGATGTTTTGGCATCCGCACAGAGATTTAAAACTCCTAGCACTGCCATCCCCACCCTCATCCAAACAACCAAACACACTCAGAGATGATTTCAAAGGGCAGCAGAGGTTTATCAACATCTCTAGATGAATGCTGTTAGCACAGGGAACTCACATCACCAGCGGCTGCTGGAGAAGACTGACTATTTAGCTGAGAGGTTTCTGGAAACATAATGGAGATCAAAACAGCACTAAGCTCTGGGGAACTAAACACCTCTCTGGGGAGGCTGAACTAAATAAGTGGCTGGGCCAAGGAGTTTTAAAGATTTTCCCAACCACTGATTACTTCTGTTAGGACCAACCTGTACAATGTGAATATAAGTCCTTTCAAATCACTGGACATCAGAGCGGTCCTCGCATAGTGGACTGGATGGCACGTATTTGGGCCTGGGGCCCAAATTTGTGACTTACTTGGCCATGCATAACTCCAACATATCACTTCATGTATCCAAACCCCAAGGGATAAAGCAAATAACCTAGAGTTTCTCTGAAGCTTTAAAGTCTATGATTCTCCATGGGTGAAACATGCATATGCTGTAGCAAGACTTTTCTTACACTCAACTAGATTCATTCGTGATTTCACCACACAAACATATCTTGGTGAAAAGTTAGTCATTCTCATCTTCTAGGCATTTTATATCATTAATACTGAATATGTATGTACACACGAAGACATATATAACATGTATGGTATAAAAGATACCAACTTGGAACTAAGTAACCAGCACCCTCTAAATAGTGAAATACACAGAAGGAATTCCTTTACTGATGTGATGTTATGTGCTCAGTTGTGTCCAACTCTTTGCAACCCCATGGACTGTAGCCCGCCAGGCTCCTCTGTCCATGGGATTTCCCAGGCAAGAACACCAGAGTGGGATGCCATTTCCTGCTCCAGGGGATCTTCTGGAACCAGGGATTGAATCCCTGTCTCTTATGTCTTCTGCACTAACAGGAAAGTTCTTTACCATTTACACCCCCTGGGAAGCTCCAGGTTTGGCTAATTGCTGCTAGGTGGCCTTCAGCGAATGCAAAGCTTAATACTGCAAAACAAGGAAAATTTGAAGAATCAGAATATACAATTTACCTTTCAAAATTTCAAACGATAAAGTGCTGTGAACTCCTATGCTAAGATCATCACCCTAAATGGGCAGTATTTAAAAACAAGAGCTTGGCAGGTTTCAAGAATGGCTTTTACCAGTAAAGGACTGTTTCAGCTGGCAGCTTGACTGTTTCAGCCAACCTTGAAAACAGGTTGGCTTGGGGACTTTCCTGTTGGTCTAGACGTTAAGAATCTGCCTTGCAATGCAGGGGACATGGGTTCGATCCCTGGTCAGGGAACTAAGATACTGTATGCCATGGGGCAACTAAGCCCACACACCACAATTAAGATCTCATGCAGTCAAATAAATAAAAATAAATATTAGAAAAAAATAGGTTGGTTCTTTAATATTTACCCTCATCCTTCCCCTCAAAAAAATCACAGAGCAGTCTAAACTATATTGATAGTTTTAAGTATTTGTAGTCTTGGGCAGCTAAGAGAGGATTCAGTATACCTGTGTCCATTTCAAGTCACCAGAAAATACCTTCATTTCCAGGCCAAGGGGGACAGAGATGGCTACCCAGATAACATCATGCTCTCTACAGGCACTCATTAGTCCCACGGTATCATAGAAATCAAATCATTGTACTTGGCGTAATCCTGTTAAACCAAGCCAGACATCCTACCGCTCCTCTGTTTTGTCCATGCTCTCCTTTCAGGCCACTGCACAGAATACTGCCTCTGTATCTCTGCACCCAGCCACATACATTGTGCTTGCTGAAATCCAAACCCACTCACAAGTCATAGCCTGCTTTTTTGTCTCTTTCAACCCTTAAAGAATTGCGTTGATCCCATCTGACATGTGTATATGTTGTTGGAACTTTTCTTATCTACCTTTGATCATGATTAATACAACCATCCTAAGTAACAAACTCTTTACAAGCTTATTCCCCTTTGCTGAGCTGAAGTGATGACTTGATGAACAAGAACTGGGTAGTGACAAGGGAGGGTTTCCCTGGTGGCTCAGCAGTAAAGAATGTGCTTGCCAATGCAGGAGACACGGGTTCAGTCCCTGGGTTGGGAAGATCCCCTGGAGAAGGAAATGGCAACCCACTTCAGTATTCTTGCCTGGGAAATCCATGGACAGAGGGGCCTGGTGGACTACAGTCCATGGGGTTGCAATGCGTCAGACACGACTTAGTGACTAAACCGCCACCACCAAGGACAAGGGAACTGGTTTATACTAAGTCAGAGTGCTAAGACAGCGGAATCTTGCATCTTCTACTAGCACCCACGAAACAATTAGCAGACCACCTTGTTAGTCTGCAAGTAGGCTAAAAGTTCAATCTTTCATAGGTCCTGACAGTCCAAAGAGGAAACGGCAGGGGAAAAGGAAGAGAAGGACAAACTTCCCTTACTTATCTTTTGGTCATTAAGTTTTAAATATTTAAAATTACCAAAGTTTATTTTTTATTTTACCTTAAATATTTAAAAATCAATACATAACTCACATAAAAAAATTGACTGGGTGCTACACACACTTGATATGAATAAATCTGACAGGTGAATTCTTGGAGTATTTTAAAGCTAATCTGATAAAGCACTCAAGTAAATAGTATTCCTCTAACTGGAAAGGTTTCTCTAGTAAGAAAGGAAAGGTTCACACATTTATCCAACCAAATCAACCAAATTAACCTCAACAATCAATGAAACATCCTCGTTTAATTTCCTTCACATCCTAAACATGCCTGAGGGAAGAACAACAGTTTTTGTTATTGATATGCTATCTTCTGGTATTTGACAATTAAGCTATTAAATGTAAACTAATCATGTGCACAGAGAAAAGGGTAAGAGCAGACACTACTGAGGAGAAGTCTAAGTTGAAACATGCTTTCTGCAAGGCAATTTTGGAAATATAAGCCAAAGTTTTAAAAATGCAAAGCCTTTGACAATGCAATTTTATTCTTCATCCTTTATCCCAAAGAAATAATGATCTATGCAAAAATTTAGCTTTAAGAATATTTACTACAGTGCTGTTCATCATGATAAAAGCTAGAAATAATATAAATATTGAAGAATAAGAAACTGGTTAACTAATCCACAGGATCTCTTACACTGAAGTACTATCAAGACCTAAAAGGTACGTGAGTAGTATACTTACTGAAATAGAAAATTGTTTATAACATAGCAAGTGGGAAAAAAATGTTATAAATCTGCACATACAGCATAATCCTACTTTAAAAAGCTATTTGCTTTTATACTATACATTAAAAGAACCAGGTTTGCATGCAGAAATACTAATTCTTACTTTCTTTTTTCACTTTTCTGAACTTGCCTACAGTCAATCTGATGATAATTCCTAGCAGCTTATCATCATTACAGTTCAGTACCAACTGTATTTGGTATTCAGGTATTATTTATGAGAATGAAATTTTTTTTTTTACATATATCCAACATTTTTTATTTTTTTTTGTACTTGAATATTTATAGATGCATTATTTTGTACCCCAATGTTCATCGCCGCATTGTTTACAATAGCCAGGACACAGAAGCAACCTAGATGTCCATCAACAGACGAATGGATAAGAAAGCTGTGGTACATATACACAATGGAATATCACTCAGCCGTTAAAAAGAATTCATTTGAATCAGCTCTACTCAGGTGGACGGAACTGGAGCCTATTATCCAGAGTGAAGTAAGCCAGAAGGAAAAACAAAAATACAGTATACTAACGCATATATATATGCAATTTAGAAAGATGGTAACGAGAACCCTGTATGTGAGACAGCAAAAGAAACGCAGATGCATAGAACAGTCTTTGGGACTCTATGGGAGAGGGCAAGGGTGGGATGATATGGGAGAACGGCACTGAAACATGTTAATTATCATATGTGAAATCAATCGCCAGCCCAGAGTTGATGCTCAGGGCTGGTGCACCGGGATGACCCAGAGAGAGGGAATCGGGAGGGAGATGGGAGGGGGGTTCTGGAGGGGAACACATGTATACCCATGGCAGATTCATGTCATTGTATGGCAAAACCAACACAATAAAGTAAAGAAAATTAAAAAAAAAAAAGAGAATGAAAATTTTAAAACCTAGAAGAGTGGTACATTGGACAAGACTTTTGCTGGTCTCTCTATAAAGTACACACCTGAAGGAACTTGTAAAAGTATACAAGTATCCCTACTGTAGCACAGGGAACTCTACTCAGTGCTTCGGGGCAGCCTGGATGGGAGGGGAGTCTGGGGGAGAATGGGCACATGTACGTGTGTGGCTGAGTCCCTGTGCTGTTCACCCGAAACTGCCACCACACTGTTAACCGGCTGCACCCCGCATAAAATGAAAAGCTTTTTAAAAAGCACTTGGCGCTGAGAAAGCACTCGGTGTCGCTCTTCTCTCCCCTCAATCAAATCTGAAGACTAAGTCAACACTACACAAGTGGGAGACAGAGTTCAATCCAATATACTAAACAAACATTTGCTAAACACCTCCAATGTGCCAGACAGCGGAAATAAATACTGAAATTATTTCAGAAAGCTTTTTCTAAAACAAACACTACATTGTCCCCCAAAGTATTATTACATTGTCAAGTTCATTTCAAAAACAGAACTCAAAACTCAATAAAATCATTTGGAAATGAACAATTGGAAAATAGCTGAGAAAATGCAGCCAGCTTAGCCAGTTCTATTATTATAAAATTAATCAATAACATCCTAATTAACATCTTGAAATAAGCTCCCCATAGAAACTCATGAGCCTGCCAAAAAATGTTTTAAAAATATTAAAAAAAACAAACAAACTGATGCATACTTCATAAACTTTCAAAAAATCTACACAGGGTTTCCCTACAAAGTCATGAAATAAAGAGCATCTTCCACTTGACGTTTTTTAATCTCTCCACAAACTGGTGTAAACACAAGGTACATCACTGCATTGATAAATGCAATCACAAAAAGGCTTTTTAATTAAATAAAATGACTACTATCCTCTTTACATTAGCCCTTGCCAGAAATGAATATAATGTAATTCTCATTTCAAACTTTTCCTTCTAAGTAGTACTCCATCATTTGTGCTGCAAGATAATGTACATATTTTTTAACAGAGCCAAAATTATAGATTTAAAACTCTTAAGTCGAGACATTCAAGATAAATAGCAAAACAAGACTGAAAGATAAAACTATAAGAAGAGAAACTGTACTTTTAGTCATTTAGAAAACACAGTTTAGTCAAGAAAGTACATTCGATTGCAAAATGATTTCAAAAAGTTCAAAGTCAACTCAGCTTTTAAACACAGAGCAATGGTAACAGGACACACAGGGCAGACACTTCATAATGGGACAGTACGCTGCTGGCCTTACGAACGCTGAAGTTCTCTGTTTACCAAAGAAAATAAAAACAGAACATGAATTTTGCCCCAGGTTTCTTTGTAAAGGAATATCCAAAAAAAAAAAGTTCAATTTCATTCTAGCCTATTTTAGTAACAGAAAGACATCTGTAAGTGGTTTGAAATAATACTGTGAACGAGCACAAGCAAATGATTCTCTTTTCATCTCTAATCTCTTTCCATTTAAAGGAAACAAAACAGTTCCTTGTTTACAGGAACTCTATCCCTCTCTCAATAGATCAGTGTACCGTTTTTTATTTTTTACTCTTATATTTATTTAAATGTTTATCTACTATTAAAGTCTTCCTTGATTCCCTGGTGGCTCAGACGGTAAAGCGCCTGCCTGCAACGCGGGAAATCCAGGTTCGATCCCTGGGTCAGGAAGATCCCCTGGAGAAGGAAATAGCAACCCACTCCAGTACTCTTACCTAGAAAATTCCATGGATGGAGGAGCCTGGTGGGCTACAGTTCATAGGGTTGCAAAGAGTCAGACACAACTGAGCGACTTCACTCACTCACTCAAAGCCTTCCTTGAAAATACTGCTGCTCTACAGAGAAAACCAACCGCTGCCCAAATGCCTGGGATCTTCCTTCTCACTTCCAAAATCTGCCAGTCAACACCCTGCATATATGCCCTGAGGGCTCTGTTGCTTCTTTCTTAGCTGGGCACTCATTGCCACATATGCTCCTGAACTGGTATATCCTCAATAATTATGATCAGCTCATTTTAATCAGGGCAAAAATGATGCCCAAGTGCCATATATTGAAAAATTAAGAACCATACATTCTAATATGACTGCTTCACAAATCCCCTCCCATGCCTGAGTTACGCCATTTGAGATCATTGATATGTGTTCTTACCAGGGAAACATATTTAAGTTTCATCAGCTTATTGAACTTCTAAGAGTTCCTTCTATTTTTCCTCTCCCAAGTTAATCACTTTTATTTATATAACTAGAAGTACACATCTTTCCATCAAACTAAATAAATAAATCTGATATGAGATAATTTCTTCCTAACTTACTTGGTTTAAACAGGTCAAATATCACTCAATACTATAGAAAAAATTAAAACTTAGGCTTGTAAAAGATGTTCACATTCCTGTCTGCCTGCAACACCACTGACTCAAATACTTGCAAAAGGTCTTAGGTATTTCCTAAGCTTCCTTAATTTATCAGGAATAGTGCCAAAGAAAGTGGGCCACCTGAAAATGCATCATATTCTTCATCTCATTATTCATTTCTTCTATGTCTGTTCTTTCAACATTAAAGACCCTATCATACCTAATTCTGTTAAACCTGTTCCTCAAAAGAAATGCCTCCATGAATGCATCATTAACATTCAATACTATTCTCACCACTTTACACCAAAACAACTTCAACTAATGTTTTTAGAACAGTTTGAATATAAACCAGAAATGTACAACTATGTTAGATGAATAATAATATACATGCCTGCTGTTCTCCGCATGTGTGTGGGTGTAGGGGGGCTGTTTCTATGACTAAGCACTAATGTACCAATAAATCAGTTGTTTCCCTAATTTAGTTGTTTCCCTAATCTAATTATATATATCTCACCTACCACCACACAAATATGGACAACTTTATAAAGAAGTACCAAATCTTTCTGGAGTAATTTTTATAAGCACTTACTTGAGATGAAATCAAGAAAGATAAGCCCTTTGTTATCTGATAATTTAAATTTACACAGATACCTCAAAAGGTTCTTTATAGCCTTTTAGGAAAAAGCAAAAGAAATTATTTTTAAAAAGCTATGGCAAACATCTTAAGCACAAATTTTTTGTTCATAAAAATGTATAAGCTAAATACAACTTTCATCTTTGTGTTATATAAAAGCATAGAGGACATTCTCAAGAAGCATAAGCACAAATATGTCTTTGACTTTTAATAGCATATAAAAGTTTAGGAGTAACAAAATACACTACAAGCATACAGACATACCAGATGTAACCAAAGTAAAAAAGACTGAAGAACAAAAGCCTAATTTGTTTAAAAATATGTATTTTAAATTATTAAAAGTTATTTTCTGCTTTAATAGAAAAATCACTAACTTGCAATAAATTGCCTTACCATTTAAGCCACCTATTATTAATAGCAACACTAACAGAATCAAAAAGTAAAATTGACTTTTTGGCTATTTAAAAATGTGTATTATCAACCTAAGAAAATAAATGATACATTTCAAAATCGTTGAACGTTATCAAACAAAGGCTGTTCTTAAAACTGAGTATTTAAAATAGAATTATGCAACTATATTGCACAGTTAATCATAAAATTTGTGAAATAATGCCTGTGATTTATGAAGTGATTTTAAAAAGACGTTTTAACCTATATTAACAAACATCTACTGTCCTTATTAACTTAATCCTTAATCTATCATTATAATCACAACCTTCTGGAATATTTGTTGGAGCTTAAGTTCCAACAAATTTCACCAGTTCCCAACGGCCATATAACCTGCACTTTTGACAAAATTATTATGAATATTAACTTCACGCTAATTCCCAGACATAATTACAGTACAGAATAGATAGCTACTTCCTAAGAACCGTTATATTCTAGGGGACATCAGGGAAAAAAACTCAAGAAATTCTCCAGTCAAAGACATAAAATATTCTTGGGCTAGACTTAAAGAGACCAGGGTCAATAATGACTTTCATAGTGTCAAGTCAAGCGGTCAGTTCTATGATCACTTATTCAGACTCTTTAGAAGCATCTGACAGAGGTGTATAGCTGACTATTCCATAAACATTTCCTTCTGTGAGCTGCTGTGACAACACAACTTCCTAGATTTCCTCCTCCCCAGCCAGCTGCTCCTTCTCGGGCTTTTCTACTGGGCCCTCCTTCCCGACCCAATCTCTGAATGTCTCAGGCTCAAGGCCCCCGTGTCTTTTTTCTCTCCACCCTTTTCCCCAATCTTATCCAGTACCATGGCTTAAAATATAGTTAAATGCTGATGGTCCCCAGCCTATAACTTCAGTTCTGATCTTTTAACATTCAACTGCCTCAATAAGTCCACTTGAATGTTAATATGTATCAGACAGAAATCATGATTTTCCATTGCAAACCACGTTTCCTTGTAAATGCAAGTAACACCACCATTCTCCTAGACGTTCATCATTCTCTTTTCCTCCCATACATACATCAATCTATCAGAAGGAACAATTTGAAAATGGAACCCAACTTGGTTCACTTCCAACCTGTGGATTATATTACCTACATATCTATGCTTCTTTAAGAATGAAAAAGAAAAATTGGTCATAGACGCTGACAGAAACAACATTAATATACATGAAAAGACTGAATGAACATATGTAAAGAAAATCAGCAAAGATGACTGCTTAAAAGCACTCTACATGCTATTGCAGAACAGAATTCACAGTCTGAGACAGAATGGTAAAAAGAGCTTTAAATGTGTAGAAAGTCCATTGAGAAGCAACTGCACTCCACAAATAGGTACCATCTCATAGACCTTTATTATTTATGTGACTCAATCTTTCAGTTTCTCTATAAGGAAAGGAGTAAAAAACTTTTGGCCAACATACTTGTTTTTATTTTAGTGACATCTTCTGATAGTAGGCTCTGGGAAAAATGGAATATGAATTTAAAAACTAAGAGAGATTCATATGAACAGTAATTAAGTTACGACATACCGTACAGAGATCCTTATATTGCAGCTTTTGGAATTTTGTATCTGTGTTTCCTGCACATAGTTCCACATAGCCAAGAACAACTTGAAACACGGTGTTATGAATGGCTTGGGTGAAGTGCATATGAAGTTGATCCATTGCTGTCTATGGAAACAAAGCACACAATCACCTATTACTAAAATAAAAAAACAGATTTGAAAAACATAGGAAACAATCTTTACCAATTTTACCTGCAGCACAAATAACTATTATTCACAGAATTATAAATGTTGATTATTTGCAGCTAACCCTTCAAACAACCACAACATTATACCACTACAGATAAACCTGAATCATAAACACTGCTCTGCGGCTCCATATTTAAGACTGCTACCCAGTTTGCCAAACATGTCATGCCTAATCACACCTTTGAATTCCCTCTGCCATCCTTTCATTTTCACGATTCTCAGCGGTCACCTTCTCAGAGAAGCCTTTCCTGACTATCCCATACAAACCAGTACTTTGCATCACTTTGTACCCTTACACTGATTTTCTTTCTTTAATTTCTGTCTCCCTAACTAGAAGGTAAGATACACGAGGGCTTATATCCAGATGCCTGGAGCAACGCACATAGTTGGCAACAATAAATATTTAATGAGAGAAAGAATTCATCTAATGGGGGAAATTAGAAGTCATAGTTGCTTCAAGACCTGTGAAAATACATATCCCTCAAAATTACCAAATGTCTTCCTTCTTGTATTTTCCCTAGGTATAACTTAAGATATCAAAACTAATTAAGTATAATAAATAACCATATTTCTTTATTCACATTACACAATGTAGATAGCTTGGTAAAGTCTTGAATTTCCTTCTAATAAAAGAGACTTACATATAAGGGAGGAAAAAAATTTACATCGATGTTTTGATGTTCTCAAGAAAAACGTATATTCCTATATGCAGAAGATGTAATTAACTTTCAAACTATGACCTCCACTTCAGGCTTTTCAAGGAAGCCCCTGCGTAGTAACAACAGGTAAAGATATGCAGGAACAGTGAGGACATTCTGGGGATAACAGAATCCTTTGAAAACTCTGATAAAAGAAATGGACCTGTTTTAAAACAAATGTACACAATACATAAAAGTTTACAGACCACTGTGAGGGAATAACGCTGGCCCATCTAGGAACCATGAGGTTCCAACCTTAAAAGATCTTATTCAGGACCAAGAACTGAGGTAAAAGAGACCTCACCCACTGAATTATAGTATACTTTTTTAAAAACCTACAGGAAATGATGCAAATATTAAACCTGAGATACACTTCATTGTTTAAAACAGACCTCAGTAATGTATTAATCACACTACCCACTCTAAGCTTATGCAATCCTGTTACTACCATTGTTAACACATCATAAAATTTTACTTTCTTCAATGAAACTTTTTAAGTACACTACATTAATAATATTCAAACTTAAGCAATCCGAAAGAGCAACAGATTACTGATTAATAAAAAAGAAATCCTTTCAAAACTTACCTGTGTTTTTCCAAGAAGTCGATAAGCTTGTTGAACTTTGGTGTAGTGGTTAATGTCAAAATTCTTGCAGATTTTGGACAGAGCAACATCCAACTGTTCCTATGTAATTAAAAGAGAAGGTGAGAAGTGGCTAAGGAATCATGTTTTCAAGATAATAAGAAAATACTAAGACTAATTCCTCACTTTTAATTAATACCTAAACACATTACTATCACACTGGATTTAATAGTCAAAAACAAATTTAATTATACACATTAAGCTGTAATTTTTTTTTTTTTGGCTGCACCATACTGATTGCAGGCTCTTCGTTCCCCAACCAGCGATCAAACCGAGGACATGGCAATGAAAGTCCCAAGTCCTAACCACAGGGAATGAATTATAATTCTTATTACCAACTATACTCAAGTTTATTGAGATGTCATTAGTATGTGAATTTTTAAAAAAAATTTTTGCCAAGTGTTTCTATGGACACAAAATAATTGTAACAGTCTCTAAAGGAATTCTAGTTTTTATTTTTACTTAGCTTTATGTTTCATCAAGCATCAGCTAAAATCGTATAATTCTATGAACTGAGTTTGTAGGACTACTGAAAAATAAAACAACCCTTCTTAATCACTGAAAAGTATTCTCATCAAAACTACATTGACTTAAAAGTATATACCTCAAGGTATTGCCTTTTTATATCTAAGTGTATCCACTTTGTTTATGGGTTTCTATCTCAATGATTTCATTTTAATTATAAGAATGAAGAAAACTGAGTTTTCAAAAGAGAGCCTTCATTAAAATATTCAGGTGACCAAAAAAAAAGAAAAAAGAAAAAAATCAAGTGATTATTTACTTAAGGGATTTTCAAAATAATTATATTTATGCTTACCAAATAAATTATCATTTTTACTATGGAAATAATTGCATTTATGATCAAAAACTACTTTCACAAAGGTCATTTGAAAGTCTAGCCTCAACCTTTCTAAGAGCTCTCATCAGGAAAACAATAAAATAAAATCTTGGAAAAAACTAAATAATTCTTGTTAAATGTATTTAAATGAACCCTCTGTTTTACAAAGATTGCTGAGGAAGACTTTATGTTCACAATGACATAGTTTTTCATTTCCAGTTTCTACATGTTTGAGGAATTGTATGAGATGTTATTATGAGGTTTAGGAATTTAGGAGGGTTATCATCAATCAATCAATAATCATTCTTAAACTCAGTAAGCTAAAAAGGAGAAATAGTTGATAACCAAAAAAATAATACATGGTAAATATTCTGCCTATAGTTTATGTGAGAACATAGCTATAACTAAGAGTTTAGGAATCTTTATAGATATGGTAATATTTTCAAATACTCTTTTCAGACCCTACAATTCCAAAAGTATCATTGAGAGAATGAGTAAATTAACTTGATCAAGTCTGTTAACATTAATAGACATTCCAAATGAAAAACACAAAGCATAATGATCTAGAAACACTGGTAATAATATGGAAGTCAAAACGTAAGATACATCTAAGCTATTCAAAAACCTTTGAAAAGAAAGTCGTTTAACTTAAGATATAATCCTTCTTACCTCAATTTGTTCTAAAGTATCTTGCAACTTTGAGTTCAGTTCACTATTAAATAAAACAGAATTAGATGTGTCAATCTTTAAAAGAGACAAACTAGATGAATAAACACTTAAATTGACAAATCAATAGTATGAGCAGTTAAGTTGTGCTGATTCTACAGACAGTACAATAAGGCAAGAAAAATAAACAAAAGGAAAAAAATTAGAAAGGAAGAAATAAGAGCCATCAATAGCAGCAACAGTATTGTGTAGACAGAAAATCCTGAAGAATTTATAGATAAAACTAAGATTTTAAGAATTAAATACTGATAGCAAGTTTTAAAGATAGTATGTGTAATACAGATGAAAAGTTAAACATAAAACTAATCTCTATATATCAGAAACAAGGGATTAGACAACAAAATTTTTAAAGATATGCTTCAAAAAACCAAATACCTGGGAATAAATCAAATAAAAAATATACAATACGAAACAGAGCCAAAATCAAGAAGACAACTACACAGAGGTATACACCATGTAAACAGACTAAAAGCTTTAATATAACTCATATCAATTCTCACAAAAATGGTATCCTAAAATTGATCTTATTGATATTAAGCCAGTAGGCTTTTTCGTGGAGAAACTGACAAGCTGCTTCTAAAATTTATGTGGAAACTCAAAGGACTAAGACTAGTCAAGAAAACCCTGAAGAACAATGATGTAAGACACACTAAAATAGGGTGACTTACTATAAAGTTACAGCAATAAGGCAGTGTGGTACTTTTTATAAGTACACATTAACAGATCAACAGAACAGAATAAAAACAAAGGGTATAAGCCTTAAATACTTGACAAAGAAGATATTCAATCGGCCAATAAACATATCAATATGCACTCTTTCAGGCATTCAGCAAATGCAAATTAAAACTATAAAAAGACTATAACAAATGACTAGAATGGCTAAAAATATTTTTAAAAAATTAAAAACAACGTCAACAAATGTTGGCAAGAATACAGAGCAATAAAACACTCAATGCTGGAGAAGGGAAAAGTGATACCACCTCTCTGGAACCATTAATACCTCTTGAAACTCAACACACACTTAATCCAGGTGTATCTATCAGAAGTGCATATAATCCTCACAACATTACTTGGAACAGCCAAAAACTTGAAGCAGCTCAACTGTCTATGAAAAGCTAAAGGGATATATTTATTTATATAATAAAATACTATAGCAATGAAAATGTGTCACCTGAATCTCAAAAACATAATACAAAAGATGTCAGTTTACAAAGTACACACTGTATGATTACATTTACATAAAGTTTAAAACAGGCAAAAATAACGTTAGTGACAGAAACCAGAACAGTGGTTACTTGGCAATATAATGACTGGAATGGGGCATGAAGGAGGTTTCTAGGGTCCTAGAAATGTTCTAGTTTTTTTATTTCTGGGAAGTAATTACACAACTACGTTCCTTTTGTAAAAATGTATTGAGTTACACATTTAGGATATGTGGTTGAATCTGATTTTTTTCCCCTTTAATCCTCCAGCGTTAGTGTTAGTTGCTCAGTTGTGCTCAACTCTTTGCAACCCTATGGGCTGTAGCCTGCCAGGCTCCTCCTCTTGCCTGGATTTTCCAGGCAAGAATACTGAAGTGGGTTGCCACTTCCTTCTCCAAGGGATCTTCCGACCCCGGGGATCGAACAATGTCTCTCCCATTGCAGGCCAACTCTACCATCTGGGCCATCAGGGAAGCCCTAATTCTCAAGAGGTCAGTTTAAAAACAACCGATATTATTTGAATTATAACAACTCATTACGAAAAAATAACTGCTATTATCTAAAAAAGTAAATACAATTTTAGAGAAAACATTTTGACAAAAGGGATTAAGGTAAAATAAAATAGTAAGAACAAGAGAAAGATGTAGTTTCACAGCAAAATTATACAAGGGTTTTTTTTTTGTTTGTTTTTTCTTACAACTGTCATCTGATTATCAATGTGATTCTCAAAGTCCTAGTAGCCAAAACAAATAGGGAAGGCCACAGTACAGAATTCGGCATCCAGAATATCAAAACACGGGGTCACAAAGAATTGGACACAATTGAGCAACTCAACAAAAAAAACAAGAGTCCTATGCACCTGACCGTTTCCTGCTATCAGGTGGCCGCTTCATATGTATGTTACCTCCCTGGTCCCTAAAGACAGCTGAGTTTGCAGTTTCCTAGTGAAGCAGAAATAAATATCCTGTTAATCCACTGCTTTTACACCTTTGGTGATTCCCTATGAAACCAGGGATAAAGCTCTAAAAATTAGCACGACACGTAAGACTTCATAATTGACAAAAAATTAACTTCCCATTCACTTTTCACTGCCTCTACAGTTGACCCCTCAACGACCGGGATTTGAATTGCACTGGTCAACTTATAAGCAGACATTTTTCAATAGTAAATCCTACAATACTTCCTGATCCTCGGTTGGTTGAATCCATAGATGTGGAATCACCTATTCAGAGGTCCAAGTAGGTAATTTATATGTGGATTTTCAACTAAACCTAGGGTAAGCACCACTAACCCCCAGACTGTTCAAGGGTCAACTATATTTTAGTCAGATGGACTAGGTATAATTCCCCCAAACAAACCCAGGCTTTTCCATTCTCTGTTCCTGCATATAATGTTCACAATAGCTAGAAAGTACATTCCCCTTTTCTCACTCCCAAGTGTCTTTTTTTCTGGGAAGTCTCTCTCTCTCCTAACTAACTGTTTCCTTAAGTTACACAATGCTCTGTTTACAGCACCTTGAGTTAGAGTAAAGAAGTATCTGTGACTATTTATCAGAGCAGACTGTGGCTTATTCCCTGGGGACTCCCCAGGACTAACTAAATTCACTGCCTGACTCAGAGGAGGAAATAAACATCTGTTGAGTCAAATTTGCAATTCAAACAAAAAACAGCAAACTTTAACCATCATTCCTTTAGCCCCCATGTTCTACTTCAATTTTAAAAAAAAAACAAAGAACATGTCAGAAGAATAAGAGTCAGACAGGACTCTGGGTCTACAGAGGTCTTAGTAAAGGAAAAAAATAAGAGCAAGAGAGAAGCAGAAAAGTTGGTTCTACTCCTCTATCACATAGTGCTCAGAAGCTCACTAACGCTGAAGACACAGACATGGAGAGGCAAGAACACCCAGAACAAAAAGTATCAGAATTCGTAAACATAGTCTTTTAGGGAATATTGAGACTGAAGAAAAAACGGATTTATCTAAACTAATTCATAGGTGACAGTAACAATTTCTTCAGCTTCTCAACTGAAAAAAATGAGCTTTATAGTTTATTTGCAATATTATCATAAATCTAGGTGCTTTTATTCCTTCTATTATTTATGGTTAAAATGATTTTGCAGCCTATATATTAAGAGTTAATGCAAGCATGGTAATATATATAGTATGCAAAAATTTTTAAAAATATGATTAAGGAGTGGACATATTAAATGTGGTCTTTAAAGAAATCCTCAGCCATCATTTAGAAACATGAATTTCAGTTATTTGGGTCAGTTAATCAGAGTATGTAAAAAGGACCTAGTCATGAACATTTGGATAAATAAAAGCTACATTACGGTTAAAAAAATTACTAGTTGTAAAATGAAAGACTAAAAGCTATTAAAAGCTATTTGCAAGTGAGTGGAATGACTCAAACAATTTGGAGGGCATTTTTATAATCACTACAGAAAATATTAAAAATAACATTCATAAATAATTAACTTTCCTTTTAAGTAGCTGATCTGGGGGACACACTCACAAAATGTGTCCTGCTGCTGCACCTAAGTGGCTTCAGTCATGTCCGAAGCTGCGACCCCATAGACGGCAGCCCACCAGGCTCCTCCATCCCTGGGATTTTCCAGACAAGAGTACTGTAGTGGGCTGCCATTGCCTTCTCCGAATCAGCCTCTTAATGATCTTTCCATGGTTTGTTATTAACCCAGGTGATTTAAGACAAGTCTCTTAGTAATTCTGGGCACCAGTTTCTTTTACAAAAGTGGGCTGGATCTAAAGGGCTGCTTCAAGCTCTAAAGTTTCTAGATTTTATTATATGCTGAACACCAGCTAACCAATTAGCACATCTTTGTATATGATTCAGGAGAATGCTAAAACCTCTGGAACACACGTAAGTAAAATTTATTCTTCCAAACTTATACTGTGTGCCCATGGCCTCCAGAAACTCCAGTCTGTTTGGATTAGAGGTATTATATATTCCAAGGATTTCGATCTGCTCACTGCTGCTGAGTTTTATCAACAGACCTCAGAGAAAACATGATTTTCAAACTAAATTCTGAGGTACCATAAAGTGTCACAGGATCCTTCAAACCACAAAAAAACTGTAAAAGAACTCTAAGATCATTTTGGATCTACCGAGATCTGTGCCCACACTCTGTTCAGAAATCCCAGACATAACTCACAACACAACCATTCACCACATAGAAAGTTCAGAGTTCATTATTAAGGACACTAAAAATGTTCAAAACATTTCCAAACTTTCTGAACTATAATTCCAGAGCAGAGGCCAGGCTCAGGAGTCAAATCTAGCCAAGAGGCTGTTTCTAAATAAAGTTTTATTGAAACACAGCCACATCCATTTGTTTATATATCATCTCCTGCCATTCTTGGTCTTCAAGGGCAGAGCTGAATAACTGCAACCAAGACCTTATGGTCTGCAAAATTTAAAAGATTTATTATCTGGCCCTTTAAAGACAAAGGCCCTCTGGCAGCCCTGTGCTACAGTTCAGCAGAAGACCTTTTAGTTGGTCAATTGATCAAAGTTAAAACACGAATATTTATGTGCACTGAATATTTTAGGGCTTCACTAGTGGCTCAGATAGTAAAGAATCTGCCTGTAGTGTGAGAGAACCCAGGTTCGATCCCTGGGTCGGGAAGATCCCCTGGAAAAGGGAATGGCTACCCACTCCAGTATTCTTGCCTGGAGAATCCCACAGACAGAGGGGCCTGGTGGGCTACAGTCCATGGGGTCACAAAGAGTCAGACACAACAGAAGTGACTTGGCATGGGCACGTAATATTTTAACTAACTTTGTGTAAGTGTACTTCACTCATCCATTTCTGACTTGGAGCCAAGGTCTTCATTTGACTGGAGTTTTAACTTCTTAAGTCTCATATGAACCAAATCACAAATAAATTGACTATAATTTCAAGTTTCAGATTCTCAAAATTGAAGCAGGAATCTAAAAACAAATGCAAAACAACCCAAATGCCAAATCACAGTTATCTTATATCCCCCAGGTTTTTATGCGTTGTCTCACCTACAAAAGATTCAAAAGGAAATTTATTTTTAACAATAAGTTCGATTTTTCCAATGCATCCAACTTACTTTCAAAAAGTTGTTTCATCTCATTAGTTTATTTACTCAAGCAACATAAAGACAGTAACAAATACAACTGGCAGCAATGGATTTAGGAAAAATACAGTTAACTCTAGTCAGAATATACTTCAGAGACTGGGGCAAAATAATATAAACTGGCCTACTGACCATGAGCTTCCATGGCACATAACAGCTATTACATTGGAAGATGGCCCACCATAGTTGTGGTTAAGAACAACAAGATGTGTATCCCAACAGATGTAAATTTAAATCTTGCCTTTGTCACTCATTTTATGGAGCATCAATGTCCTCATTTATGAGAGAAAGAACACCACCACCTGAGGAATATTTTGTTAATGCTGCTGCTGCTAAGTCGCTTCAGTTGTGTCCAACTCTGTGCAACCCCATAGATGGCAGCCCACCAGGCTCCCCCGTCCCTGGGATTCTCCAGGCAAGACCACTGGAGTGGGCTGCCATTGCCTGCTGTTGCTAATGCTAAATAGGAAAAAATAAGGAATATTATCTTTAAATAAAAGATGTTTAAATATCTTTAAAAGATAAAAAATAAGTACAGTGCTTGATACATATTAAAGGCCAAAACTTTTCAAACATTATATCATCACTATCAGTATTATCATGATTCAGTTTTTAAAAACTGAGGAATAAAGCTTTTGTGAGAAAGCCTTATTAAAATCTAATTTAGAATTACTGTATTGTCAGTGCTGCCTTGGATAATGGTGCCAAGCTCCTACTCCCACTCCTATAAATGTCAGTATTTCCCATTCCCACGGGGCTATGGGAAGTGAGCCATTCACAGCTTGAGCATCTCTGATGGCTTTTGTTTATGTATTCTGTGCTCTTAACTGACATATTATCCCATAGTCCTGCTGGTTAACTGCTTGTTATTACCAACTCCTACAGAACAAATACATTTCACAAGCTCTTGGTATAACAAGTAAACATACTATCTCATGCAGTTAAGCATTAAATAATACGTCACTCTTGTCTTAGCATCTAAGAGTAAAGAATCTAAGACAGGACTTTTTTAGACTGGTGAAATTTTAGATCAAGTGAAAAAAAAAAAGAAAAATCTTTAAAATTTCTAAAAGACAGATACCATTTCTTTGGTAAAATGAGACAGGAGGCTGGAATAGACAGCTAAGCAATGCCTTCCATTTTTTAAGGAAAAAAAATAATTTTTCTTTCAATCATTTGTCATTCAGTCACTAAGTTGTATCCGCCTCTCTGTGACTGCATGAACTGCGGCACACCAGCCTTCCTTTTCCATCACCAACTCATGGAGTTTGCTCAAGCTCATGTCCATTGAGTCAGTGACCCCATCCAACTATCTCATCCTCTGATGCCCCCTTCTCCTCCTGCATGAATGGGCTAAATTAAGGTCATTTCAAACTCTGAAAATTTACCCCCTAAGTATCCTGTATTAAAAAAAATTTTCCAAGAGGTAACTAACAACACACAACAAAGCAATGCACAAAAATGGATTATTACAGATGACAGAAGCCAAGTAGCACCTACAAAAGTGAAAAATGTTCAACAGAAACAGAAAAACAGTATGGATTTGAATTTTCATTTAGAGACAAAGGATTATTTTTCCTTTTTCATACATCCAATCACTCAGTTCTGCAGATAATAATATTTAAATATCCATAATATAGTAAATGAGACTTCTATTAAGTTAATTTTTTAGAAGTAACCTATTAGAAAAAAGATTTAATTATAGTTGTAAAAAGAATATAAAAGTTATAAACTTGACCAAGTAAAAATAACAGTTTCACTTACAAAATCTGGAAGACAGAGAAGTGAAAAGAAGTAAAAGGAAGTATACTACATGCCTTTCTCTTATTGCTTTTTATTACGGGGAGTACACAGAGTATCAACAACTATCTACATTGATAAGTTAGGAAAAGGATATTATAATGTAATCTTTTAAATTACAATGAAATCTGGTAGGATGAAAATTAAGCTGTAAAAATGGTTTACTCTAGGGAGTAGGAAAGGGAAGGCCTGGTGGGCAGAAAGAAAAACCTTCACCTTTTAAGACCATTTTGGTCAAGTATCATGTTTTATGTAGATTTCAGTTTACATTAATTTTAAATGGCACTGCCTGGAGGAGGAAGGCAGAGGAAAACAAGATAAAAGATAAGGAAGGAGGTGTGTCAGGACAGCATGGTGCCAAAAACTCAGCCCAAGCGCATCAAGCAGCAGGGACTCCAGACCTATATGTGAGTCTGGCTGAGCAGGCTGGCGATCCTGCCGACACTCACTGTTCATCACTCCAGGTGAGGCTCCTGGGTTCCCCTGGCCTGAGAGCAAAGGAAGAAAGCAGACACTGCTTGCTAAGATGGAATCAAGGGCCACCGGAGAAGAACAGTCCCTAGTACTGCTGCTGTCTGTGGCTGGTCACTACGTCCTGCCTGACTCTGCGACCCCACGGACTACAGCCCGCCAGGCTCCTCCGTCCATGGGATTTCTCAGCCACGATACTGGATACTGGAGTGGGTTGCCAACATTCCCTTCTCCAGGGGATCCTCCCGATCCAAGGAATCAAACCCAAGTCTCCTGCTTGGCAGGTGGATTCTTTACCACTGAGCCACCTGGGGAGCCCAAGTACTGCTATGCTCATTACTCGATGATTTAAGGGTCTACAACCTACAATTTTCTTTCAACTGCGAAGATCATCATCTTAGGGGAAAAAAGGACATTTTAAGATTATCAGAAATTAAATATAGCTGTCTACGTTAAAGTGCAGTACTCAAAATTAGTTCAGGTGGTACATGAACTTTTTGGTGCATAATCTAGCATGCACTAAGATTCATTCAGGCAGTTTCTTCCAAAGGAAATTTTAAAAAGCAATAACGAAGTTTTGACTTTTAATAACTTTTCATGAAACTAATTTAGATAAATTTCAAGTGATAGAGAAATTAAATGCTTTGTTCAGGCATACTTCAAGATAAACACACTCTGGTTCTCATTCCTGATAAATCCCAACCATATAACTCTGTCATGCTGAAACACAGCACGTCAAGCAAGATACCGAAGTACTTGGTGCTTCATGTATTAAACTACACGGTCACATAACCTGAATTTATTAGGCATACAGTCAGTGGTGCCTTTTTATGCAGTAGCAAAGTTGTGAATTCTCTTTTTTTCTGCTTTCAGCATCAGAAGAGTTCACCCTCACTTTTTCTATGTAATATACTCCTAAGGCCACAGAGTCTCTGCCTTCTATCAAATACTTTATTTCCAATAAAGAGCAATGTGACTAGGAAAGAAAAGAGGAACATATAATCTACTAAGGAAAAATTAAGAAGTGTATGAATAGACCCACTGTAGAGATGAATTTGCCTGCAACATAAAAACAAAAATACCAAATATTACCTGATAATTCCGAAACACTTGGAATCATGGAATGGTTCTCTTAAAGGACACTGCTAAGATTCTCTAATCATCAACAGGAATACAAAATAAATTTAAATGTCAAAGAAAATGAGTGTGAATTCAGTTGGAAATTAATTACTATTCTATGATTACCAGAGTGTCAAATGATTTTTCATTTTTGAATCACTCAGATCTAAGCAAAAGATTATATTGCCTTTATCTAAATTCACAGCTCCAGGTAAATGGAAAGAACATTTAAAGTGATGGTGAATTGAAACAAAAAGAATAAAATACTTAGGAATATATCTACCTAAATAAACAAAAGACCTATATATAGAAAACTATAAAACACTGATGAAAGAAATCAAAGATGACACAAATAGATAGAGAAATATACTGTGTTCATGGATTGGAAGAATCGATATAGTGAAAATGAGTATACTACCCAGAGCAATCTATAGATTCAATACAATTCCTATCAAGCTACCAGAGGTCTTTTTCAGAAAACTAGAACAAATAATTTCACAATTTGTATGGAAATACAAAAAACCTCAAATAGCCAAAGCAATCTTGAGAAAGAAGAATGGAACTGGAGGAACCAACCTGCCCGACTTTAGGCTACACTACAAAGCCACAGTCATCAAGACAGTATGGTACTGGCACAAAGACAGAAATATAGATCAATGGAACAAAATAGAAAGCCCAGAGATAAATCCAGGCACTTATGGACACCCTATCTTTGACAAAGGAGGCAACAATATACAATGGATATTGTATATTGTATATTGTATATTAACAAGTGGTGCTGGGAAAACTGGTTAACCGCTTGTAAAAGAATGAAACTAGAATACTTTCTAACACCATACACAAAAATAAACTCAAAATGGATCAAAGATCTAAATGTAAGACCAGAAACTATCAAACTCCTAGAGGAAAACATAGGAAAAACACTCTCCGACATAAACCAAAGCAGGATCCTCTATGACCCACCTCCCAGAATATCGGAAATAAAAGCAAAAATAAACAAATGGGAACTAATTAAAATTAAAAGCTTCTGCACAACAGAGAAAACTAAAAGCAAAGTGAAAAGGCAGCCTTCAGAATGGGAGAAAATAATAGCAAACGAAGCAACGGACAATTAATCTCAAAAATATACAAGCAACTCCTGCAGCTCAATTCCAGAAAAATAAACGACCCAATCAAAAAGTGGGCCAAAGAACTTAACAGACATTTCTCCAAAGAAGACATACAAATGGCTAACAAACACATGAAAAGATGCTCAACATCACTCATTATCAGAGAAATGCAAATCAAAACTACAATGAGGTACCACTTTACACCAGTCAGAATGGCTGCCATCCAAAAGTCTACAAGCAATAAATGCTGGAGAGGATGTGGAGAAAAGGGAATCCTCTTACACTGCTGGTGGGAATGCAAACTAGTACAGCCACTATGGAGAACAGTGTGCAGATTCCTTAAAAAACTGCAAATAGACCTGCCATATGACCCAGCAATCCCACTGCTGGGCATACACATCGAGGAAACCAGAATTGAAAGAGACACGTGTACCCCAGTGTTCATCGCCATATTGTTTACAATAGCCAGGACATGGAAGCAACCTAGATGTCCATCAGCAGACAAATGGATAAGGAAGCTGTGGTACATATACACAATGGAATATTACTCAGCCATTAAAAAGAATACATTTGAATCGGTTCTAATGAGGTGGATGAAACTGGAGCCTATTGTACAGAGTGAAGTAAGCCAGAAGGAAAAACAACAATACAGTATACTAACACATATATATGAAATTTAGAAAGATAGTAACGATAACCCTGTATGCAAGACAGCAAAATAGATGCAGATGTATATAACAGTCTTTTGGACTCTATGTGAGAGGGCAAGGGCGGGATGATATGAGAGAACAGCACTGAAACACGTAAATTATCATATATGAAATGAATCGCCAGCCCAGGTTTGATGCATGACACAGGGTGCTCAGGGCTGGTGCACCGGGATGACCCAGAGGGATGGAATCAGGAGGAAGGTGGGAGGGGGCCTCTGGAAGGGGAACACATGTACACCCATGGTGGATTCATGTCAACGTATGGCAAAACCAACACAATATTGTAAAGAAAAAAGTCTTTCTTGAATTTGTTACAATAAAAAAAAAATAATCAAAAAAAATTAAGTGCTGGTGAATTACGTCTGAACCTATGAGAGAGCTTAAGAACAGGTTCAACATTGGCTGTATTTATAAGACCAGAGGAAAAAGAGCAAAATGAAGAAAATGCATAGAATAAGAAAGGTACATCTAATTGATAAACACAAAATTAAAAGGAGATTATTAATAGAATAAAATTCCTTTCATTTTTGTGGACTCAACCTCTCCCATGTATCAATTAACTCTATAGCTATTTCCTAAATCGTATGATCTACAAGAAGTGAACAAGCTTAGGTTCTCCCAACTAGGAGCAAACGGGTGACCTAAGAGGTGAAGGTTCGAGAAGGGGACTGTGTCAGGCAGGACAAGGGAACACTGCTGTGTGTGGGAGAGAAGGATCGCTGTTGGAGGCCTGTCATCACCACCCAGCAATTCACTGTCACTAAACCGCCAAGTGAAAAGCACAATTCCAACAAATTTCCAGGAAACCTAAGGTAAAAGTCCCACTCCAATGAATTCCTTCGGACACTTCAATGTATCTGTGCATCTACCTTTACCTACTTCCAGAATGTGTCAACCTTCTCTTATTACTGCAGGCATGACTCACACATGGTAACACAGCATGCCTCTTCATTCTGTACATCTTAAATAAAATGACAACTAACGTACATTATCGTTACAGGTTTTTCAATTTCAAAACTTTTCACCAGGTGAGATAACTCTAGTCACCCCTCCTCCACACATCATTATATACCTAAAAATGAAAAAGTGCTTAGAGGCTACCTCATGCCAACCTGAAAAAAAAAAAACAAATAAGGTTTTCTTTCAGAAACATTTTTTTATAGCTAATTCTCATCAAGTAAGATACTTACCTTAACAAAGCTAAACATTGCAATTAATGGAAAAAATAAAGTATCAACATATCATCTCAGTTTCTTGCCACCAAATTTCCACATTCATTCTTTCCTATTATAAAAGAACAGTGGAGCTTTTCAAAGTCAATCTCTCCTATAATCCCTACAAAGCCTTATTGTGGTATTCTCTCTTAATCTCTGACGCTTTCCCACTGATTTTCAAACATTCAGGTTTCTTCCTCTCAATTCCACATCTTTCCTCTTTATAAAATTTCCTCATCCTATACTTGCTCAGACAGTAAAGCGTCTGCCTACAATGTGGGAGACCTGGGTTTGATCCCTGGGTTGGGAAGATCCCCTGGAGAAGGAAACCCACTCCAGTACTACTGCCTGGAAAATCCCACAGATGGAGGATCCTGGTAGGCTACGGTCCATGGGGTTCACAGAGTCGGACATGACCGAGCGACTTCACTTTCACACTTACACTTCAACCAATCTGTTCCCAACAAGGTCAACTCTGAGTTCTTTGCTGCTATAAATACAACAGATAATTTCAGTCCTCATTTTGCCTGACATCTCTGCAACAAAGAACTTCATCACAATACCCATAACCTCGTATCTATAACCCCGCATCCTCTCATTTAGCTAAACCCTCCTGCACCTCCTTCAGATCCTCCTTTGTCTTGACTCCTAAGGAGAATTAGATCCCAATGCTTCTGCCATATGCTCAACTTCCTTCTCTCTAAAGCCCCATCTTACTTGTGCCTACCTCAATCCAAGTCCATCTTGATAGACTAAGCATTCTTGAAGACAAAGGATTACACTGATTATATTTTATGTGATTCATCACTATACAACCAATTTCAAAACAAAGCACCTGGCATATAATAAGCACTCAATAGATATACAGCTGCGTGAATTATTTTAACCCAACCAGAAATAAACTTGTCTCATTCTAACAAACATATCATCATGAAATAAAGCAAACAGTTGTTATGCTTGAGAGCCAGAAGGCCCTGCTAGAAATGGTTCAAGTATATTCATACTAGAGCTAATACTCTATTCATCCAACCTAATAAATATAAATGACATAATCAAGTTTTTAACAGTGACAGTTAATCACTGTCAAAATGGATAAAATCCAAATATCACTGGTACTACTCAACTATGTGTTTCCTAATCAAATAAAAAGTATGTTGCTTCAAAATGCATAATCTTAGAGAAACAAAAACCATAAAAAATATCATCTCTAGGGGGAAATACCCAGTTATTCCATACCCACTAGAGACCTACGTGCAAGTATATTAAAAAAAATTAATTCAAAGCTGTGTTAATGTTTTACTCTATCACAATCCTTTCATCTTTTCAAATACAAGGAATCAACACCTAAAACATCAAGGCATCCTGCTCACTGACAGCTGGAATCTCCATATATGAGAGACCAACAGGCTACATTCTAAGATTAGTATGAAGTTAATTTGAAACTGGGTTTGCCTGGAAACCTCACTATTTTCCTTAGACTGTATGTTTATTTTCGATGGTTTCAGAGGAATGACAGAAACTACATATAAGGATTAGAGCCCCTCCTCACCCCTGAGAGGTAACAGCTAACACAAAAGCTTCATTTTAAACAGATCAAAATCCATTAAAAAAGTTAGCACTCAGAGCAGAAAATGCAGCAGCTATTTTCAGACAGCACATTTCACAAACAAACGAAGATGTAATACATTAACTAACAAACAGGAGCTATAAAACGTTAATTACATAACCACTTAAATATTACAAAAGATGACAATTACATAAGGTGAAATCGCTTTTAAATTTTCCAAAAGAATTCTTATCATGATGAGCCAACAGCTGAACCATCTGGATCTGAAAAACAAACTGTGACAACACTCTCAATATTTATAAGCTGGAGAAAGTTGAGGAGGAAGAATTCCTAAGAGGTGCAATGGAGACAGGAACAGATGAATTTATTCTCTACTACTGCACAAAAATGAAATCAGTAAGACTGGGAAAAATATGAAAAAAAGAGTTACCATGATGACACAGGAAACAGAGTTCCAAAGTATCTATCTGATCTTTCAACCTTAAGAACTGTTATTTTTACTGTGAAAGGGAAATCGCTCAGTCCTATCCGATACTTTTCGACCCCATGGACTGTAGCCTACCAGGCTCCTCTGTCCATGGGATTCTCCAGGCAAGAATACTGGAGTGGGTTGCCATTTCCTTCTCCAGGAGATCTTCCTGACCCAGGGACTGAACCCAGGTCTCCCGCCTTGTAGGCAGACGCTTTAATTTACCGTCTGTGCCACTAAGGAAGTCCTATTTTACTGTACTGTCCATTTATAAACAAGAAAGCTAAACTAGGATACAGCACTTACTAATTTTCAGTGTTTATTAACACCATATATTACCCAACTCCTATATTCAAACTGACAGCAGAGTCAGCTTTAAAAACTTTATGTTAGCTTACCTGATGCAACTGTAATGTTTGAAAGTGCTGGCAGCTTTCTGACATTCCAGGCACAGCTGAATAGCTCCTGGATAGTCTTCCTCCTGCAGAGAGCAACAACAGAAGTCATTAGGACGGAAACATTTTTCTTTTTTTTTTTTAAATTTTCTTTACTTTATTGTGTTAGTTTTGCCATACAATGACATGAAACCGCCATGGGTTTACATATGCTCCCCCTCCAGAACCCCCCCTCCCTCCTCCCTCCCGATTCCCTCCCCCTGGGACATCTCGGTGCACCAGCCCCGAGCATCATTTCTTAAAGGACTCTGAAAAGGGGCTTCCCAGGTGATCCAGTGGTTAAGACTCCGCCTTTGTATATTTTTGAGATTAATTGTTTGTCTGTTGTTTCATTGGCTATTATTTTCTCCCATTCTGAAGGCTGTCTTTTCACCTTGCTTATAGTTTCCTTTGTTGTGCAAAAGCTTTTAATTTTAATTAGGTCCCATTTGTTTATTCATGTTTTTATTTCCAATATTCTGGGAGGTGGGTCATGGAGTATCCCGCTTTGGGTTATGGCAGAGAGTGTTTTGCCTATGTTATCCTCTAGGAGTTTTATAGTTTCTGGTCTTATGCTTAGATCTTTGATCCATTTTGAGTTTATCTTTGTAAACAACTCCTGCAGCTCCATTCTAGAAAAATAAACAACCCAATTAAAAAGTGGGCCAAAGAACTTAACAGACATTTCTCCAAAGAAGATATAAAAATGGCTAACAAACACATGAAAAGATGCTCAACATCACTCACTATGAGAGAAATGCAAATCAAAACTACAATGAGGTACCACTTTACACCAGTCAGAATGGCTGCCATCCAAAAGTCTACAAGCAATAAATGCTGGAGAGGATGTGGAGAAAAGGGAACCCTCTTACACTGTTGGTGGGAATGCAAACTAATACAGCCACTATGGAAAACAGTGTGGAGGTTCCTTAAAAAGCTGCAAATAGACCTGCCATATGACCCGGCAATCCCACTGCTGGGCATATACACCGAGGAAACCAGAATTGAAAGAGCCACGTGTACCCCAATGTTCATCGCTGCATTGTTTACAATAGCCAGGACATGGAAGCAACCTAGATGCCCATCAACTGACGAATGGATAAGAAAGCTGTGGTACATATACACAATGGAATATTACTCAGCATTAAAAAAAAATTCATTTGAAGCAATTCTACTCAGATGGACGAAACTGGAGCCCATTATCCAGAGTGAAGTAAGCCAGAAGCAAAAACAACAATACAGTATATTAACACATATATATGGAATTTAGAAAGACGGTAACGAGAACCCAACATACGAGACAGCAAAAGGAACGCAGATGTATAGAATAGACTCGTGGACTTTGTGGATGAGGGTAAGGGTGGGATGATATGGGAGAAGGGCATTGAAGCATGTTAATTGTCATGTGTCTAATCAATCGCCAGCCCAGGATTGATGCTCGGGACTGGTGCAGCGAGATTTCCCGGGGGGGAGGGAGGAGGGAGGGGGGACCCGGAGGGGAAGCATATGTAAACCCATGGTGATATCATGACAATGTATGGCAAAAACAATTAAAAAATTAAAAAAAAAAAAGAGAACAAGCTGCAGATATGATGTCTCATCTCCCCTAAGTACTCCAGCGTGTGAACCCCCCGAAGCGAGGGTGATCTTGTCTGTGATCACCACACAACTCTCCAGCTGGGAAATCCACATCAGTACTAACTGATGTCCAATTCACAAACCGCAATCAAATGTTGCTAACTGTCCCAACGATTTCTCTGACTTTTTTGACCTAGGATCGTACCTAGGAAGACAGCTTGCGTTTTGGTTGTCTGTACTGTTTCAGTGTGAATGGGGACCACATAGATAATTCAATTTATGATCAAGCACACCTTTGTTTTGTGACCTCTGCATCTTTGTTTTTTTGTGTGTGCATGGTTCTGTGTGTATATTTCATAATAAAAATGTTGATTTTTAAAAATTAAAAAAAAAAAAAAAAGACTCCGCCTTGCAATGCAGGGGACGCTGGTTACATCCCTGGTACAGGAAGATGCACATACGCTGGGCAACTAAGCCCATGCACCATAGCTACTGAACCTGATCTCCAGGGCCCCTGAGCCACAGCTAATGAGCCCCCAGACTGCAAAGCCAGTGCAGAATCTGTGCTCTACCACAAGAGAAGCCAAGGCAGGGAGAAGCCTGCGCACCACCACTAGGAAGTAGCCCCAGCTGCCGCAACTAGAGAAAGCCCATACACCACAATGAAGACCCAGTGCAGCCAAAAATAAAAATAATTTTTAAAGGCCTCTTCAAAGGATAAATCTCTGTTCATACTCTATCCAAAGTTACACTACCATAAAGTTTTAATTCTTCTCAAAGATTATAATACCAACAACAGATAAATAGTAAAATATAACAAAGCAACTAGCTCCAGACCTAAAATGCAGCATGGAAAAAATATCTTGTGCCCAGAAATACACAGTAATAGCCCTCTGAGACCATGACATGAGGGTAAAGCCTACACAGAAGTATAAGCCACTTCAGACAGAAGGCATTCTTTAATTGTTAACGTATCTTCTTTCAGTCGTGTTTATATTAAAAAGTCCCATTTTTATTCTACTTGCAATCAACATTCAACAGTTTTACCATCAATGAATCCATAAATATTCTTAAATAAATTTGGAAAATAAAGTGAAATATTCATTAATGGCCTCAGGATATTTTTAACACCTAAACAGAGTAATTTACTGCCAAATTAATCTTTCATATGGGTTTCTCAAACCATAGTTCAGTGGTAATACTTTAGAAGTAATACAGTGATTAAGCAGAAAACCATTAAAAAAAAATGTTCCTTAAGTTCATATCTAAATTCAACAAAGGCAATTCAAACCACAGGGGATGCTGAGATCATGACAAAGTACCTACTTAAAGGTGCTTGAGAATTATGGGGAAACACACATAATACATTAGGCCTTGGTGAACCTTATAACTTAAGTATATAGAAAATGCTAAGAAAGCCATCAAAGAGAAAACAAATGGCTCACTCAGAAAATCAATATATTTGTGAGGGCTTCCCTAGCTGTCCAGTGGATGGGAACCTGCCTGCCAATGCAGGGGACACAGGTTCAGCCCCTGGTCTGGGAAGAGATTCCACGGGCAAGGCAGCTAAGCCTGTGAGCCACAAACACTGAGCTACATGCCACAACTACCAAAGCCCACGCATCTACAGACTGTGCCCGGCAACAAGAAAAGTCACCACAACGAAGAGTAGCTCCCCTCTGCCGTAACTAGGGAAAGCCCTCATGCAGCAACAAAGACCCAGCACAGCCAAAAATTTTCAAAATTAGTAATTAAAAAAATATAATGTATATATATATGAGACACCAAAATAACTAATACAAGCCATCTTCCTCAAATTACTACTTTATGTTACATACAAAAGGTAATTTCATTGCTATCTGGGCCCAGATATAATGGAAACAAACTGAAATTAACATTCCCACACTGCTACACACTGAACATTCCCCCCAATAAATTTTTCTGAATGCAGTCTATCATGACGATAGAAAAAGATGCACAAGAGTAAGAGTAGAAACAGTAAGGTTCTTTACTGTCTAAAAATGCTCTTTACACCATACACCAATTTGAGAAAAATGCACATCTGAGTTTTTTTTCACAATAATTCTCTAACATTATGAGGAGCACCAAACTTCCAAACCTTGTAAACTTACCTCTAGCATTTCACTTAAGCGGACATCTGTTCTTTGCTGAAAAATAACAGAAATGCAAAGGTTAAACCTATTTCAACCATAAAATTAAGTTTAACCTTTTAAAAAGGAACTGGTATATACCAATGTTTTTATAGTTCTCAGAGATTTCAGAAGTCCAATCAGCAACTGACGTTTCCTCTGATTTGCAAGGAGGCCTAAACTAGCTTGAGTAAAACCTTCTTTTGCAACATTCAAGTGTCTGTAAAAATGAACAATAAATAGTTCAGTTTTTCTAGTATAAGAACACTATACACACAGAACAATTAGGCAGTTAATGAGACAGGATCCTGGAATGCTCTTAAATTTGGGGATTGTGAGTCCTCTGACCGATTGAACAGACGGACCAATCTGTTCAATGGCTCAAAACAAACCAGCATTACCAGAGAGGTGGGTGGTCTGCTATCCCAATTCAAACTGTTACTAGCTCATCACAAGAAAAGTACAGAAATTGAGAACAAGCATTTAGAAACATGTAGAGCAAAAGCTGAAGAAACAATTTTATGCTTGATAAATCTAACCAAAAAAATTTTAAACACCCAGAACAAAAGTTGACATGGTAATTTTATGCTTAATGAATGTGCTAATAGAAAAAATGAGGCTGTATTTTATATGTGTCTGGTTGTTTTTTTTTCATTTATTCTAGTAATTTGTTTTTATTGCATTTTATAAAACAACAATCTGTAACATGTTGGAAAATGAAAAAAAAAGGCTGGTCCTTCACCAAAGACAGTTTGAGAAGCACTGATTTAAGCAATATAAAAACAGTAATATTTTGGGACTTTCCTGGCGGTCCAGTGGTTAAAGACTTCGCCTTCCAAAGCAGGGGGTGTAGGTTTGATCCCTGGTCGGGGAACTAAAATCCCATATACCCCAGGGCCAAAAAACCCAGAACCAGGGCCAAAAAACCCAGAACATAAACAACAGAAGCAATATTGTAACAAATTTGATATTTTTAAATGGCCCACATTAAAACAAACAAAAAAAAAACTTTAAAAAAATATTTTTAATCCCTAACTAGATTTTAAAACATTTCCCACACACCTTCTTAGTGCAGTTTATAGATCATTATGTATGTTCAGTTAATGAATGGCATTCTAGAAACCACAATCATGATTTAAAAAATCAATTTTCCAAGACAGTTCCTCTTAAATGTTATTTAGCTTAAAGAGCAAAGCATCATCAAACACAATACCTCCTCCCATTGGTGCAGATAACAGCAGCTAACTGAAGACCTGTTTGTAAGGAGGTAACTCTTTCAAGTTCCTATGGAAAGAGGAGGTGTAGGTTACTGTGTGAGGCATTTTATTTTTCTTTCTTATTGGTATGGTTCTCTAACAAACATTTTAGTGGGTTTCAAAGAGAAGCCTGCTTGATAAACAAAGCAGCAACAAAGATACCTGAACTTGTACACTGTTGGTATATTTTTCATAAAATCATTTTAAATAGCTACTCTCGATTGATTTTCATCATGGCATGTAAAAAATATTTAGGCAGTATTGCTTATAAGGAAATCTAGACCCATCCTCTTTTAGATGGGTGTAAATAAATACTAATAATATATTCATTTAAATGTTTCTAACCATGAGAACTTCAGAAGATAATTACAAATACAACAAACATGATTTGTTTGCTAAGATGCTTTTACAGTGAATGGCTTCGTTTGAACACGGTTAGATATTTTAGTACATTCTGAAGTCTCTAATATTCTGATGAAAAGGTAGATTCAGAGACACAGTTGCAATTTTATTATATTTTAAAGACAGACTGAGCAATCACTGTTGATGATCTATGAGTTACAAAATACACAGAAGCAATTTTCATTGGCTGCTCTCAAGTTAGGAAAACCAAACAGATTAGAGTCAAATATAAAAACTCTTTCACTTCTCATAGTTTGGTTAATTCCCCACATGAGAGAAAAAAACATACAAACACAACCCAAATAAAATTAATATGTTGCTATAAACTACAGACAAAAGAATAAATATTTCAAATTCCAAGTAGAAGTCACTCAAACATTTTTAATATTTTACTTTAAAAATAACAAATATCCTACCTTGACATAAGCAGGCTGTTTTTCAAGGATTAAATCTGCTACTTTTTTAGAGACCTAGAAGAACATGCAATCAAACAAAGGAAATAAAAGAAAAAGCCTCATGCTTCCTATTACATTCTACATATAAAGTTTTAGCAAGAACATTCAACAGGGCTTCTCAATCACTCCTACAGCAGATTCTGGCATGCTATGGCCACACACGTTTCTCTGCCCGTGAATTTAGTAAAAGAGGTATAGCACGTAGCACAATACTTGGTCCTTAATAGAAACTCAATAAATGGTCCTTATTACTGTTAATAACATGAGTATCATTATCTGATTTCAATAACATGTGCAAAAGTCTACTCATCTTTAAGGGTACCGGATTTGCTTCCAAAAGACAGACTTCTTAAGATAAAGAAATGTTTAATCTACTGAATCTATGGAAATACCATCTGGGAAACAGAAAATATCCTTGTACCCTTCAAACTGTACTGCATAAGAAGACAAACAGCAATTTGGTCCACTACTTCTGCAAAATTGAAAATGTGCTTTTTGGAGCGCTATGAAGAGACCTCAGGTTTCTTGGTCAGTTTCATAAATAATGTTAAATGTATGCAACGTAGAAGTCTAATGCTCTTGAACATAAGTTTCTTACTCCACCCTTTGAGGGGCCTCTGCAGGACTGCACTGCAGAGGTACCATGACCAGCATTGACCAGGACCATGCTGTGATGTACAGAAGGCAGTCAGTGACTATCTGCTCAAGAAATACAACTGCCCCAATGCGGCTGAGAACAAAGCATCACACACGCATTCAACCACTACATTAATCCTTTCATGTTCTCTTAATCTGCTCTGAATTTGTTACATCTGTATAGACAGGAACTTGCAGAGATGTACACAGACAGAAACCCACTTAATCTTACCAAACTGCTTTTTAAATCATTCGTCCACTCATCTGCGTGCATTCACTGCTGTTTGTTTTTTGACTTACGGGTTTTTCCATGTTTCTTGTTTTAAATAGACAGTGTGGCTATCGTTAGCTTCCACGGCACCAGGCAGTGTGCTGAGTGCTTTTCTTGCATTATCTCGATTAGTAATTAGGACAATCTATTGAAATGGGTGACATGTTTCCTAATTTTTCCAGGGGGTGGGTGTAATCTTGGACACAGTAATAATTCACCCACAGTAAGCTGCAAGGTCACGGTTCAAGGCCAGGTTGATCAAATTTCAAAGGGCACTATGCTACATCTTGTGGTGGGATTCATTCCCCAAAGAATACTACCACACGAGTTACAAAGAGGGGGGAGTACATATTAAAACATGCTGAAACCAAAAGGCAAAAGGTGCTCAAAGTCTCCAGAACAACAACATGCCTTTACTACACAACCCTGTAGTGTTCAGGGCCCTTCCCCATGCCACTGTGCCACCCTCTAGGAGATCCCAGCACCCACTGAGGCCTCCGGGTATAACACAAAAGATACAGAAGTACATCTACCTTTATTTGTTGCGTGTATTATTCAAGATCATCTCTTAAATTAAAATGGCTGAATGTATTATTACTGCTTTTAGTATTAAAAAATTAACAAGTATAATAAAATTTATACTAAAAGCAGTATACTATTACTGCTTTTATTATTAAAAAATGGTACCTACTACCATTCTTTAACCTCCCACAGTACAGTCTGAGTTTTACAAAAGGAATTCAGCCTAACACAAGGAAAACAGAAAATCACGGAATTTTACATCATTAGGTAAAATGCAGGCCCAGCCCAGTACTTCACAGATGACACCAGAGATTTGGCAAGGCAAAGGTTCTTGCCCAATGCCACACAATTAATAGTGACAGCACTTCAGACTTTCTGAATCTTAACCCTGTATTCTCTTTGGACCTTTCAACTAGAAATGCGAGCCTCTCCTCTAAGAACTTTCCATCCATCATAAAACTATGGGCTAAAAAAAAAACAAACCATGGATAGGAAAGTCACACCCATGTGACAAGGAGCAATCAAGAAGGTACTTAATAATTTGAAAAAAATAAATTCAAGATTCCTTCCTCATGTTTGGGATTCCAGAGAAAGCGCACCAAGTTCTAGAAGCAAATCTATCAAGGTAATAAGAGGGAAACGGAATAGATAGTAAATGCGAATACATATAAACGTATCATCCGAGTCAAAGTCATGCCAAGTGATAAGATGTGTCTAAAATGTCAGCAGACCAGTGAAACCACAAAACCTGCAACCATTACACCTCTCTGCTGCGTTTCCTTTACAGTTTTGTCAGAACTGTGTTTTTTACTTACTGCAGCTTGCTGTTGTTTCAATTTGTCTCTGTACTCCTCTAATTCTTGCAAATTGAGAACAGGAGGGAGCTTCTAAAAGGAAAAATCCGTAAGTAAAGAGTGAAAAAAATCAACTGTTGGATTTAGTTTCACCTCCCTGCACACCTAAGGGAGGAATTCCAATCTGCACAGACAAACCAGTGTCACAGCCCACTCCTCGCCACCCGCGCACTAGACCCCAGACACCAGCCTGCCTCTCTGTTACTACCCCTCTGGGGCTCAAGCTCCACCCCTCCCTCTGCTATCTCTACTGCCGCCCTCTCCAGCCTCCTGGAAATCCCACTCCTGTGGGGACTCCTGGCCCCTAGGCTGGGAAACTCTGCTTCCAACACCTGTAACAGAAGAATGTGACAAAGTTCCTAACCCTACTTCCCCACCCTACCAGCCACTGGTATCTCCCTATTCATCCACAACAGAGCTCAAAACCTACTTCCCCTCTGAAACACTATGAACGGAAATTAACCCCTACACATGTAGTGTGATAGTGACAGTTATCTGAAGACACAGATTATACATACTCCGGAGGACAGTATGAAAGTCAAAGTGTAGTCGCTCAGCTGTGTCTGACTCTTTGCGACCCCATGGACTGTAGCCCGCCAGGCTCCTCGGTCCGTGGGATTCTCCAGGCCAGAATACTGGAGTAGGCTGTCATTCCCTTCTCCAGGGGATCTTTCTGACCCAGTGATCGAATCTAGGTCTCCCATATTCCAGCCACCATGGAAGCCCAGAGGACAGTGTGGGAACTAACAAAAATGCATGCCATGGTGAAGATGGGAAAATACCAAGTTAGACCTCTAGTCTCAGTCAACTGATGACAAAATTTCGGAATAAGCTGGGTATTAACTCTAGGTACTACATATGAAGCGTGCATGCATACAGCATTTGGTTTCATCTAAAACCCAAATTATACTATTGATTTTTTTTTAATTTTTATAAATTTAAAATGTCACAGCTATAAACAGTATGGCACAGGGGTATTTATCACAACTAAATAATGATGTAAATATACTTTCATGATTAAAAGTCTCAGAGCTTTCCTAAACATATTTAGCCAATGTAAAACAAGATAGAGGCAGTACACTAACATAATCGTGTCCCGAGAGTTAAAAACAAAAAATGCAAAAATGTTTCTTGGACCAATATCCTATAGCTGCACTTAACCTTACATTTTAAAAAATAATTTCAACTTTAAACAATGCTGAAAGTTCATTTACTTACAATGTGGTTATCACAGGTTGGTCCTAGTATCAAAAATAAATATAATGACCCTAAAAACCATTTATATCTCACTCACAAATTTAAATCACTGTACAAAATAGGCTTTAGATAGGTTTTAATGAATTTTTTTTACCTCCAGTTCATATTTAACAATATCAAACGAATCTGTAGAAAAATACACTTGTTCAATACTATTAATTAGTTCCTGTTCAGCTTGAGGGTCACTAGGCTGTTCTCGAAGTTCTCGGAATTCCTCCTTTAAGGGAAAACAAAACAAAAAAATTATAGTACTTGTAGCTGCTATAATTCTATCTGCACAGAAATAAATAATCATCTGTCTTAAGCCTGACAAATCTCCTGGGAAACACTGACCAAGGAGACAAACTGACAGAAAACAAGAAGAAAGTTTGTGGAAAGTTAGGAAAAAGTCAAACACTAAAAACTATCCATCTATTGGAGGAAAATACTAGCCAGTTTGAAGATTCAGATTTTATTTTCAATTTCTGGTGTATCAACTAGTAGTTGAGAAAATTCAAATGTTAAACAAAAGGAAAAAAAAAAGGGACTACCTAATATCTATCATATATACATATCATATATATACACAGTTTCTTCATCTTAAGTGTGTTAGTTGCTCAATCGTGTCCAACTCTTTGCGACCCCATGCACTGTAGCCCACCAGGCTCCTCTGTCCATGGAATTCTCCAGGCAAGAACACTGGAGTGGGTAGCCATTCCCTTCTCCAGGGGATCTTCCTGACCCAGGGACTGAACTCAGGTCTCTCGCATTCCAGGCAGATTCTTTACTGTCTGAGCCTCCAGGGAAGCCCTTTCTTCATCTACGATGCTCTAAAATCTGTCCCACCACAAAGTGGACAACATTTCAGTGACCTTCGGGTCACAAACAGTATTGGAACCCCTAACAGATTTTCCACTGAAAACCTCACTGCTTGGCTAAGAAAAAGTTGTTCCACAGAAGGTTCATAGGGTGATCCTGAGGTTAAGAATCTGCCTTTCAAGGCAGGGGACTCAGGTTCAATCCCTGGTTGGAGAACTAAGATCCCATATACCAAGGGCGGGGCAACTGAGCCCACGAGCCATAACTAGAGAGCCTGCAGGTCGCAATGAAAGATCCTGAGTGTCACAACTAACACCCAATACAGTCAAAAACAAATAAATAAATATTTTAAAAAAAAAAAAGATTCACAAGGTTACTTCTGTACTCTCATGAGGCTTCCTTCAAAGTGTACTGGTACTATAATTAATGAACCAATTATGAACCTAAAGCTCTGACAAAATGCTGGCTTTCAAAAGATACACTATGGGGCTTCTATGGATATGTACCCAAAAAGAGCTTAATAGACAAGTCCTTATCCTTGCATCTTTATCCCAGGCAAGTGCACTGCATAATCAGATAAAAATTCCGTTAACTGGGAAATTTCAATAATACAGATACCCACTCTCTGCCACACTAATTAATCAAAACATTATTACAGACATATAATTCAATTATTTGGCTTTATTCAAATTAATCTCAAACATTTAAATACAAAACACATTTAAATACAAAATCTCAAACATTTAAACACAAAAAGAAATCAGTATTTAAAATCATTTTACAGTCAAAATATTTAACAAGAATTCTTAATGAATCACCACTAATTAAATATACAATAATTATATGGTTAATTTGAGGACCAAACTTCCCAGGTAGAGATACTCTAGATTATTTTATTACAGGGCATAATTTTCATTTGTAAAAAAGAAAAAAAAGGAAGAGCCTAGCTTATATATCTTTAGGATTTTAATTTATATCTTAAATTTATCCAATTACTATAAAATTATTTCCTCTCAGTAGTTCCAAGCTAAAAGAAAATATTAAAGCAATAAACCTGAAACTAAAGATAACAGTTAACTGTTTACATTTAAAATTCTGATAAACTGAAAAGGTAAAATCATAATAACTAAGTCTGCAGAATTAAAAATGCATGAAAAAGAAAATGCTTCTTCAGTACCAAAACTCAACTTATAAAAATACACTAATCACAAAAATAAAAAGGTTAAAGATACAGCCATCACTGATTTTGCTGCACTTAGACACCATGAGTGTAATAAGAAATCCAGCATGGTCACAGAGGGAGCTGTATTCCGGTAGGGATTTATCTACAACACACTCAGGTATGCAGCACATTGGACAACGGCGCAGAAGAGTTTCAATAGACTTGTGTTAAACCCACGCTATTTGTGGAAGGGTTCCAACTAGTGAGCGTATCCACAGGCCACCTCCCTGAATACAGTGGAAATCTGAACTGACAGTGAGACATGAAACAGAAGAAGAGATCAGAAATTCCTGGCACTCTCCCTCCCTAAAGGTGCGCAGGCATTTGAAATACCAGCTTCAGATACCGCAAGCTGAGGGAAGGAATAAAGCCAGAGAGAGGGTATGCCTCCCTAGTGATTCCACAGCACCACTGGCAAATAAATGTACCTGGGACTATTCACACACAAAGAAACTGAAGATTACAAAAATGTCTAAGAATGAAAACTATCAGATGTGAAACAAGTTGGAAATTCCGATAGACTGCAGTGAATGAGCACTGTCCTCTCAAAGGTGCAAATGTTAATGGTATTAACTCCATGCTGAGGTTCTCCCTATATTACCGACTGACTAATCTAAAGGGAAAGACACAGGTTTTAGCTGCAATTCGGCTACTAACCTTAGGTAATAGCAACTTAGTCTCCTCATGCCTATTTTTTTCCCACCTGTAAAGGACATACACATACACTCCAAATGACAGTGAAAGAAATATCCAAAGTTATTAAGAATGTCAGAGGGAAAACATGATTTATAAATATCTCACAAATGCTCATTTCACAAAGGTGATGTATCTGTAAAAAAAAAATAAAATAAAATGTACAATCTATATATGTGTATAAAAGGTCAAATGCCATTCCTTCCTAGAACACTAATCACTGAGAGCAGACAGACTCAAAACAATTTCAAAGAAGTGACATGTAACAGTTAAACACTGGACTAAGTAACCTGGAACTGAGGGAGAGAGAAAAATCAAGAAAGGCAGAGACAGAAACACAGCACACAAAGCAGAATTCGACGAAAACAAAGGCCAGACGCCATATCCCTATATAATACCCTCTCCTCTCAGGGGCTCCTGTTTGAACACGTCCGTCTGAGCTCAGTCAGAACACACTCCCTTCCGCCAGAATCTCAATCACCACGCTCCCTGTAACCGCACGGCACTGCTGTCTGTGAGACTCGGCCACCACCCACTCCTTCTCTAACCGTCTCACTGCTGTTAGGGCTGGCTGCTCCATCAGATTACATGCTTCTTAAGGACGGAGGCTTCTCTTTATTCTCCATCATTTGCTCCCAAGTGCCAAGGCACACTGTAGATAAAAATCATGGATCAAACTGAAACTAATTTACACAGTGAATTGTATTAAAAAAAAAAAAGGAATACAAGAACAAAGGGAAAGGAAGAGACTGTATGTTCTTGTTTTGATAGTCAAAATTTTCCACAAACTCCTAAGGAAAGGCTTCTTTCTTCTAAATAGAAGTAACAATAAATGTAAAATGATTGTAGGAATATTTTATGCATGTAAAGTAGAAAAATAAAAAGAAACAGCTAGACGGAATATTCTTAAAACAATCACTCCATAATTTTACCATTATGTAAACTGGCTTCCTAGGATTGGAAATGTACAAAAGTACTAATTCTTCACCTAAAACAGAACCAGTTCTGCAAGCCAATGTATATGCATGTGGCAAAACTTCACATAAACAAAATGAACAAAAGATTCCCTACAAAACAAATATAAAGGTATAACCAGGGGAGCAGAATAACAAAGGAAACTCCTCAAGCCAATATTAAAATATGTAATGGTCTTAAAAGTTACAAGAAGATTAGATGCCTTAACTATGTTTAGTAGTAAAATATTTTAGTCTTATGGACTGCTATTAAGAGTCTAGCTTTTTAAAGAATTTTTATAGTAAAGTTTATGACACACAGTAACTAATAAACACATATTATTATTAATAATAGTAGTAGGAATGCTCTGCAAACTTTGAAAATCCAAAAATAATTCATCAGCAACTACAAACCATCCATCAAACGTGTCACAACTTGCCTATTAAGGGTGCGTACACCTCAAATAAGTACACAAATGTCACCCCAGAATTAAAGCTGGAGAAAACCTACAATTAATGAGCTTAATTGTAAAGGACATAAACAAAAATACAAACCCCAAAAAAGAACAAATCAAACCTCTCTCCCACATTATCATTAGGAAATAACCTGCCTACTAGCAAAGCTCTATTATCTCTTATTTCCCAGTGAAGTCACATATTCCAATTTAGGAACTTTTTTAATTAAAGTCCCACCATGTAAGAATCCTCTGTGCTAGGTCACACAGAAACAAAGATGAGCAAAATACAGCTCTTTGCTCAAATAGCTGCTGAAGTAATAGATGAATAAATGATGCAAGGCAGAACATAAAGGAAACACAAACAAAATGAAGGGAATTAAAGGATCGTGAGCTACCACCCGATGGCAGCGGTGGCATTTACAGAACATGAGCAAAGGTAAAATGTCAAATGTTAGAGATTGGGGGAATAAGGGTTAAAAAAATAAAGCGAAGCCGAAGGAAAAGCAGTGGAGTGGGAAAGCATACCACAGGTGAAGCCACAGAGCATGACTTCCCGCAGGGCAGAAAAACGTCACAGGGGAGAGACTACATGGACACCGAGCGCCAAGGAAATGGAACAACTGTGATGCTGTTAAAACTCAACAAGCTTTTACATGAACTAGGACCATATTTTTCCTTTACTAAAAATATCTTAACACATTACCACGGTGCCAGATGCTATATCCAAAAACAGGTGTAAACATTCAACATTTTCTTAACATAATACACCAAGCAGGGATATTTTGGGAAAGCGGTAGATAACAAAGAAGTCATTCAGTGTTTTAGAGGCTGTCTTTTCCAGCAGTCACAATACACCATAAGGTTGTATATCAATACATATTACCTAGTCTATTCTTCTTTTCTGATCATCTCTGAGATAAGGCTACATGAACACACTAATACATATAAAAATGCATGTTGCAAATGTAACTTTTCGAAAAAGAAAGAAAATCAGAATAAAAATTTAAACCAACATCTTTGATTTTAGCCAAGCCATGTTTCCTCTCAACATTACAACAAAAGGTTATATGAGAACTGAGGATTCCAGTCTATGAAACAATTGGAGCCCTCAAGTGTAAAGGTGTTATAAAACATTTCCAATACATCTATGGTTTCTAAAGAAACAAGGCTCTAACTTTACAAAACTATTTCCCACTTAAGAGCTCACCTCTTAAGGGGATGTATTAAAGTCCAGGAGGGAAAAGAAAAACTACAAATTTTATATTGAATCACTACTTTCAAATTATACAAAATACCACACTAATTAAAAATATCAACCTGGGCTCAGGCTTTCAATCCTATTCACTTTCATAAGTGTAAAAAGTTAGTTATGACAGCTTAACGGTTCTCCTTAACATTATTCAGTTCAATAATCTCTTTGAAAAGTAATTTAATTTTTAAGCCCACAGAACTGCCAGGAAACTTATCTTCAGCAGTAGGTTTTTATTCAAATAAAAAGGTGAATGCAAAAATCTTCATTTCACAGGCCAGCTTTCAAAATCCTGCAGAAAAATGTAAAGTAGAATAAAAAAAGAAATGCAAACCAACTTCCATTTCTGTACATAGTTTATCAGACCATAGTGTCACATTATATACCAGAATAAATACAGGATGCATTGTATTGGGCACAAGTGAGGGAGTAAAGAAAGTTTGCTCTTATACAGCATGAATTTAGGTTTGCCAAGACAAAAGGTTTATTTGTCCGCTTGCATTTTTCATGAGTCAACAACAACAACAAAAAGCTATTCTGTTATAATAAATACTAAAAACAGAAATCAGTCTTATTAAAGTTAACATCACATTAGAGTTCTAACTGAAAACAAAACATGATTATCAAAAACTATACAGAGCTTAAAGTAAGAACAAAAACACAAAGTTTTCAATATGCAACCAATATTATAAAAATCATTAACCACTGAATAAAAATAGGTTTTTCTGTTTCCAAATGAAATAGGATTCAAGATCACAAATACCCTAAAACTATACATCTACCAGTATAAGTTTATAATGAATTGACAGATGTCTGATTACATTGGGGAAATGGCGTATTTTCTTAAAATTATTATCAGAACAACAATAATCTATCAAAGCAGCAGGTTCATCATTTTCTGTGTGTTTTAAATAAAACAGCTTTCAAGCCAACTGTTTTTCTTCAGGCTGTCAGTGCCATCTAGTGGAATATTATTAGCACTACAATTTGAAAGGTTTTAGCAACCTGATTTACAGAAGATTTTTTATAAAAGGTTATTATTAAAGTGGCATTATTTTTAATTCTTTCCTCAAAATAACAACCCAAATATACACATATCTGTCTTTAAAGAAATATATATTGAAGATAAACTGATTTTATTCATAGAAATGCACTGAATTATTAGCATGTACTAAAGATCACAAAACGATCAAGCAAAAAACTTTCATATTTGATACCCTGCCAAATATTTTTACTTACTTCTCTTATTAAATAGCTATGCTATTTTATCCCAAATTTATTCCTATGATAAAGAAAACATTAAAGGTAACAGCTTTGGAGGGTGGAGAAGGAAACGGCAACCCACTCCAGCATCCTTGCCTGGAGAATCCAGGGACGGGGGAGCCTGGTGGGCTGTCATCTATGGGGTTGCACAGAGTCGGACACGACTGAAGTGACTTAGCAGAAGCAGCTTTGGAGGAAGGCATCAAATATACATCTATTTTTTAAAGCTATCTTTAAAAATTTCTCAACTTCGGTAAAAACTATCAAGCTATCTGCCACATGCCTGTTGAGCTAAAGCTCAAGACAAGACCCAAAAACTGAAGCACACAGAGAAAAGTTGAGTGTCTAAGCCTTAATTTAGGGCTTCTTGTTTTAGTTTTCAAACACCTGATCAGACCCTCTCTTTAAACGAATTTCTTTTAAATTGAGATGCCTATCTATTCTGAGAAAAGACATTATGGCACCTTCAATCCCAGTGTCTAATGACCTCAGTCTTTCCAATTCCTTTACCTTCGACAGCCAATAAAATCTTCAGTCCTAAATCCTGTTTCTAAAATGTCTCTCAAATTTTAGCTTTTCTTCATTTCCTAAACCTCATATCATCTTTTTAATCAGTATCCTAGCGCAGGACTGCCACTCAAAACTCTATCTGTACACTAGTTACCCTTCAAAAGCAAATTCATCGCCAACTCTAGAAGACCCAGCACCCACGTCTACCTACCCACATGGTCTCCTAGCTGTGCTACCGCTAGGCATGCATGCCTTACTACAGACCTCTACTATATCCTCCGACACTGTGTATTTCTGCTTGTCTCTTTTACTTAGGCTGAGGTAGGAACAGAGGCTTGTACCTCTTTGCATCTTCCTAACTTAGTAACTGCCTGGGTCAATGAATCATTGCCAAATGCACAATAAATCATTGCCAAATGCACAGTGTAACTGATCTTTTATGATCTGCTAGGAAGAATAGTTAAGAATCCCAAAACATCTAAAGCCAAGAGAAGCAGAATTTCATTAATGGTTAAAAAGAACACAGATAAACATTTTTAGCCATGAATGCCTAAGAAAAATTCTAAATAATTTTGCAGATCCACAGTTAGAATCCCTCTCGGAACCACCTGCAGGAGACACCTGTCTTAAATGATACATAACCCTAACTGAAAGTTTTTATCCCAATCACTAAAGCTAAAAAAGCCTCCTAGTCAAAAATGTTGATACTAATTCTGTCTATATCAGACAGTAATATACTCATCTTCTTTAAAAAAAAAAAACAGCTCAGTTTATTCTTTTGATTGTATAAACAAATCAAAACAATTGTTTTATGTCATATCTCTCCTACAAATATTACAATACAGATACTAAAAAACATCAGTGCTAAATGGGCTCTAGTTTAATCACGTTTTCACAGATGAGGAAGCTGAGGTATAAAGCCATTAAAATGACTTCCCTTTAATAATAAGCTAAATGTTTAAGTCAATCCTTGAACCAGCTCTCCCAGCTCTTATTCCAGCACTTTCCTCATGTCTTGGTAAAGTTCTGAAACTAAAGCTCTGTAATTAGGGTCGTTTTAGGAGTCTTTTCATGGATACTAAGAAGTCAGTCAATCCATTTCTCTTATTTCACAGAGGTATTCTAAAAGCTAGCATACACTCTACCCAAAACCCCAGAATGTTATACACTAGAAATGCCACAGAGCAGGTAGGTACTCAATAAATATTTGTGGAAGAAATTAGGCATACAAACAAAAATATTTTCTTATATTTAGACAAATATATTTTCAGGTTTTAACAGCAACAGATTCCTTTTGGCTCCACACCCTATATTTTTCTTTAATGAAAAAAATCAAAGGCATAGCTAAACCAACCGTGCAAGAGTAAACGCAGCAGAATCTTATTTGTATTAATGAGTCAGTAAGATCAAGGCCTAAAAAAATGAAACTAACCCCACCCCAAAAAAAAATCCTTCTTGTTAAGGAAGCAGTATTTCAGTAGAAATTCATAAATAATATTAATATTAGTTCTCTTTTCAGGTTTACGACATGGGAAGTTTACCTAAAGCCTAGATGTAGATTATTTATAAAGTTCAGGTATTTTTAAACCATGAATCAACAAGTTCTTTCAAACAGTCCTAATAAGTTCTATAACTACTAAACATGTGGCTATTACAATTATATACCGTAATAAATTTTGGTCTTAATTCTTCAGAATTCTTATAACTAATCATCTAAAAATCTTTCACATGATTCAAACAGTATACATTTCCTTAAAAGAATATTCAGTCGATAAATACAGTATAGATTAATTTCTTATAGCCTTACCTCTGCACAAAAAAAAAATCCCATTAATTTGAAAACAACAGTATCCATTTCCCAAAAATAAAATTTCAAATCATCCCTAACTCTTTATTCTACTTTTCTTTCCCACAAAAATTGTCAGGAAAACTACCAAATTCTTATCTGGAACAGTTTCTGTGGGCCCCCTTTCTTTCTCCTCATGCGCCCTCAGCTTGGCCAACGGTTCCCAAACATGGCTCCTCACCAGAATCAGCTGGGGATCTTTAAGCACTCCGGACGCCTAGCTCCACCCCCCACTCAGTAATCAGAATTGGGTTAGCTCAGTGGTAGAGGCTGCCAGCGATGCAGGGAGCCCAGGTTCGATCCCTGGGTTAGGAAGATCCCCTGGAGAAGGAAATTGCAACCCATTCCAGTATTCTTACTTGGAGAATCTCATGGACAGAGGAGGCTGGCAGGCTGCAGTCCATGGAGTCACAAAGACTCAAACATGACTGAGCAACAACAATGGCCTGGGTACTAGCAATTTAATGTACAAAATTTGGGTGCCACTGACCTTGGCTCTGAAGTATTTAAGCTATGATTTTTTTAATCTACTCAAAGTTTTCCTTTCCTGTGGCAAGTTCTGAAAAGAATCCTTTTTTTCTTTTTTACCTTCCACACTATTTTCTCCACCCAAATCCCAAATTTCCAGTATATGGATTATTATGGACTTGCATCTCCTCTAAAGATTGGATACAATGTCATCTTATCTATAAAATACAGAAACTGTACCAGATGGATTTCTAAGGTTTCTTCCACTCAATTTATATAGTACTCAAAAGAGAAAAAAAAAAATCAACAGTACTTTCTGGATTATCAAGCTCACCTGGCACCCTTCTTCAGTTCTCCTTAACTACCCTCCTTTTTCTGAGCTGAATCATATGAAATTAGCCAATATTAAACCATTTCTAACCTAAAACACAGCCATTTCATATGCTCCATCCTAATAACCCCTCCTACTTTCCCTTTATACACAAGCTAAACTTTCTTTCTTTCTTGAAAACCCCAATGAAATCTCGATCCCTTGTTATACCTTAGAAAGACATGATGACAAGAACAGTCAATAGAAATGGGTCCAGTCCTGAAGATAAAATATGCTTTTATCCTTATAAGCTTCTACTCATACTTGAGTAAGGGAGAGCTGTTAAATGAATTAATACTTAAAAGTTTCTCTAGGCTAAAGGCTAAATTAAAGTAGAGATACTACAGTTTACCTAAATTGTCTTCTTAGTGTGTATCAATCACACTACCACCCCAGGCTTAATCATCACTTGAACCATTTACACCTGTTGACCTTGTGATTCCAGACTGTTCTCCCAGAGCCCACTATCTTAAAAATATACACTGCTAGACATATCCATGTATCTATTCTTTTTCAAATTCTTTTTCCATTTAGGTTATTACAGAATATTGAGTAGAGTTCCCTGTGCACTAATCAATTATACTCCAATGTAAAACTTTTTAAAATTCTTAAAAAAAAATTTAATAAGAAGTATACACTGCTGATCACTGATGGGGAGAGAGCTGGGAGTCAGTAAGAAGACTGTGTAATAAGATCATTATAAATTCACTACCTACCACTACTGGAAAGACATCATGAGCTTGTGGTTTAAAGACAACGGAAAGTTCTATGCAATACATTACTGAACTTTTTTTTAAAGGGGCTCATTCATTAGTTTCACTGTGGTTCTGAAGCATCTAATGCCATCTAATTCAAGGCATGTTCATAAAGCCTGATACACTTTTTTTTAAGTCAAAGAAATAGAAAATGGTCCATCAATTAGGATTAATGGTTATCTCTCAATTCCCAATTTTATCACATCCAATAGTCTTTTATAACACTATGTACAATGATTCAAAATGCCTCTATAGAGGCTTCTGTCTGAGCCATTTCATGCAAAAGGGTTGGTTAGAATTTCATCCTATTTGGATCTGACCTAATATAAAAAAGCTAAGCAGTAAATACAAAGTTCACTTTAGGGGGTAAGGCACCTCAAAGAGGTGGGAAAACCTCCTCGTAAGCAGCTGATACAGAGGTGTGATGAGGGGCCCTGTGACTGCCAATCGAGAGAAACAAGCCCTTGGACTAAGCTGCCAGGTACAGAAAACAACAGTAGTTTCAGATATGATCCCCAAATTGAAAATCACAAGAGCAGACATCCAAAACTGGCTTTGATCTGAATGGAGCCACTGCAGACAGAGACAGCTCTGAGCAGCGGGGCCCCAGAGTAACACGCAGCGGGGATTTACTTATTTAACAATGGCTAATATTTCTCCTGGGGGGGAGCCAGCTAGCTTTCAAATAACACCTATTAAATGTGTAGATGGCCAAGTTCACATGAATATCAGGGGATTAAAATCCAAGACATCTACAATTTAGTATAAGCTATGCTTTAGCTACTTATTCAAATATCTCAGCTTCATAACAAAAACATAATTTACTATGATTTGGAGCTCAGTGTTACAGCATAAAAAATAAATCATTTCATTTTATTTATCTGAATTACAGCAGATGAATCAATACGTCTCATTTATATAAATGTATCATTGCTTCCGGGCAAAGAATTTGATGCAATGATCAACTCTAAATTGATCAATTTCGCATTTTCTGCTTCACAATAATGAATCATCCTGCATCCTAATGAGGATGAGAGCAAAAACAAGCCCCAAGCCTACTGCATTATAAAACTTTACCTAGCTCATCAAAACAACCATATGCCTGTGGGAGGGAAAAGCTTCTGTGAATCAATTAGTATCCAAAGGCAATAATATTTTCTTCAGGAAGTGAAAAGGCACGCTCACTCATGTAGATCAATACCTTTCCAGGGACCCGGAGACTCTCAATGGCACCAAGATCACTGAGGCTCTCTGGAGGACTTTTCAGACCCTTCAAAAAAGAAAAAGATAAAAAAAGAGAAGAATTTCAGCTATGCCACAGAACTGTAACGTGAGAGAAAATATTTATTTGCTTGTTTGTCTTGTTATATTACCACCAAGTTTATTGATTTTGATGTGCAGATATGTGTGACTTATTTATCTCCTTGAACAGTCACTTTCTAACATTTTATGTATAAAGAGAACTGCAGGAGTCAAAAATAAGCTGCAAAACCTTCCTCTTCTTTCACTGAGACCATCAGCTGATAGCAAAAGATTTTCCATTCATATTTCTCAACCCTAAGGTAGACTATCCTCACTGAAATAAAAATCACCATTTTAAAAATAGACATGTTCCTGTTGTACAATATATAGAATATGTTTCTAAAAACAGCTGTCACAATATATACAGTACTATTATTAAATCAAGGAAAGATGTACTTTTGGAAATTCAAAATAAAATCACTATATGGCAACTTCATACCTAATGGTTGAAGTCTAAGTTAACCATTATTCAAAAACAACCAAAAGAGAAGAAACTTTGGTGACAAAAAGCATTCCATAAAAGCACTTATCTATGAATCAGGACCAAATTCATTTGCCAAGGTGGACCTTGGCAAAAAGGTCCAAGCATTATGACTAAGCTAACCAAAGGTTTTTAAATAATGATAAATTTTTAAATGACAAAGGCTTAATTAATACATAAGTAATCCCTAGGATTTACCTTATCATTCTCATCAGAGCACCCAATTTATGCTACATAACTGAGAGTTAACTCTCACGTCTCACTGCTTTACCTCTTTGGTACTTTCTCTATCCCAGGTTCCCTCATGGCTCAGTGGTCAATAATCTACCTGCCAAGCCAGAGACCTGGGTTCGATCCCTGGGTCAGGAAGATCCACTGGACAAGGAAATGGCAACCCGTGCCAGGATTCTTGCCTGGAAAATCCCATGGACAGAGCAGCCTGGTGGGCTAATGTTCATGGATGACATAGCAAAGAGTCGGACACGACTGAGTGACTACACAACAACTTTCTGTATCAGGGATTCTGAAAGTCTCGTTAGTGCACCAGGGAAAGTTATCAAGACATAAAGAAGTGTGCAATTTAAATTTTCTTTAAATGCCTCTTTTTAACATAGACTATTCAAAGCAGACCCCTAAAATCCCAGTAATAGTAGTCTGGAAGGAAAATCAGCCAGTACATGAACTTATGGAGAGATTTATGCTGTTGAGTTTTTGTCCCTTAGCTATCCTATACTGGCCTTCTGGTGTCCATAGTAACCAAAATACATGGCACATTTATTTGAGATGTAAGAGTAGAACTTGCTCATCTTTAAATTGTAGAGGTGTATATTTTATCTTCCCTAATATAAAATACCACCAATCATAGCCATAATTTTTTTATGACAAGGTGCTCTGCTTCATCCCAATCTTCCATTTTCCCCAGGAAATGCTCCCCTCTGCTAGCCTTCTCTCCCTCTTCTCTCTCTCTCCCCCCATACTCTCTCCCTCTCTTGTCCTCTCTCATTCTCTCCCTCCTCCTCTCCCCGCACCCTTCTCTCTCTCTCATTCCACCCCACCAAACCAACACCCCACTTTCAGAGCTCCTCTATGAAATTTTCCTAAAGCCTATGCTTCAAAGAAACACTATTTCTCAGCATTGCCTACAGACCAGCTCCATCACCTAGGAAGTTTTTCCCTAAATCCCACCACAGATCTAATAAATAGGTATTTCTGGATTAGGACAAGGAATTGCATTTTAACAAGCAACCCAGGTGACTACTATCATTCCTAATGTTTTGGAAACCCTGCTAGACATTTCCCAAAACCTCTGCCAAAGTATCAAAGTTTTAAATAGTAAACATACCTCTCTCTCTGGATGCAAGAGAAGGGAAAGACCGAGTTCTGTTTGCCTCTATAGCCTAGGCTAGCACAATTCCAGGAAAAGAGTAAACACCAAAGAAATTAGTGATTTATTTGGAGCCTTGGTTGGTTTGGCTCCAACCTCCAGCTAATTAAAACCCAGTTCCCATGAGAACATGAAACTGACTTTAAAATGAAGTTTCTGGTTCTACCTTTAAAAAAATAAAATAAAATGAAGTTTCTAGGGAAGTCTGCAGGAATAAGAAAAGCATATGGAAGCTTAAGGGCTTCGCAGGTGGCGCAGTAGTAAAGCATCTGCCTGGCAATACAGGAGACACAAGAGACATGGGTTTGATCCCTGGGTTAGGAAGATTCCCTTGGAGTAGGAAATGACAACCCACTCCAGCATTCTTGCTTGGAAAATTTCATGGACAGAGGAATCTGGTGGGCTACAGTCCTGGGTCGCAAAGAGTCAGCCACGACTGAGCATGCACGCACGCACTGAGGCTTAAAGTCTTACAACGAGTGAGAAAATTAAAGTGTGAAACTACTGGTGTGTGTGTGTTTTCCTCCTTGTCCCAGTTTCTCATCAACAGTCATCATAAAGGAATAGCACCAAAAGTGGTGAAGAGGGCAAGGCTGGATTACAGAATTACCCCCTTGGACTGCAAGCAGATCAAACCAGTCCATCCTAAAGGAAGTCAACTCTGAATACTCATTGGAAGGACTGAGGCTGAAGCTGAAGCTCCAATACTGTGGCCATGTGATGCAAACATCTGACTCGCTGGAAAAGACCCTGATGCTGGAAAAGACTGAAGGCAAAAGAAAAAGGGGGTATGGAGGATGAGATGGTTAGCATCACTGACTCAGTGGATATGAATTTGAGCAAACTCTGGGAGCAAGTGGTGGGAAGAGGAGCCCCGCATGCTATAGAGAGCAGGATTTCTAAGAGTCAGACCTGACTTAGCGACTGAACAACAACAAAATACATTTTATATACACACACTTCTATGCATTCATATACACATACATGAGAGTAAAACTTCATAATTTGATTCAAAATCACAACCAAAATCCTAAAACATCTTTTTAAAATACAATGTTCATGCCTTTTAAACAAACCATTTGTTTCACCAACCTAATTGAAATTCTTGGAAGAATATATCAGGTTTCATTTTCTCTTTCCCCAGAGTTATGAGGAAAAAAATCCAATGCCTAAAAGAAGCAAGCAAGTGGTATATACCAGTATCTAGAAAAACAGCTTGCCTCCAAGTTAGTTATCACACAATAATTTGCTACTAATATTAATACATGGCAACTTTCCACCAAACGTACAAAATAAAAGTAATAAAAACTGGAAACTCTATATACATGTTAGGAAGCAAGGGATTCAAAGAATGGCTTCTGCCATCTTGAACAACCTGCCTATCATCATAATCTAATGATAGTAACAATAACTCAGAGGCTCTTATAAGGGATAAAGGAGATAACATATATGAGAGGCCAGAAACAGTGTCTGGTACAGGTAAACACCCTTTAAGTGTTGACCATTATTGTCAACATCACAGAGGAATGCTTTTCATCAAAACAGAAACCAAGAGTTAGGTAAATGCCTCAAAGCCCAACATCTGACACTCATCCGTATTTTAGGATTATACATCTGATTAGCAATTTTATGAATTTCTATTAACAAATACGAAGTCATCATTTTTATCTTTACCTCTTTAAAGCAGGAAGTCATGGCTAAAACTATGCTGGTGCTGTTGTTCAGTCGCTAAGTTACATCCGACTTTTTGTGACCCCGTGGACTGCAGCACGCCAGACTCCTCTGCCCTCCACTATCTCCCAGAGTTTACTGAGGATCATGTCCATTGAGTTTGATGCTATATAACCATCTGTTTTGTCTACATGAATCTACATGAATCTTCAACTTCCATCAATGAGACCAGCAATGTAGGTCCCAATGATCAAAGGAAGCATGGAATGTGATTTGTGATTCCTTCTCTTTTCAAGCAAAAGCTACAGCAAAATTCAGAGTGTTTATACTTGGCCCTCGGTTTCTCTCAAACCCGCCTGTACCAGGCCTTCCTCCTCACCACCTCACTGCAGTGCTGCTGCCGACTCACCAATGACCTCACTGAGGCTCCATCCAGAGGCTCACTCTTATTCTCACCCTCCACGGCCCATGTGCAGCATTTAATACAGCTGATCACTCCCTCTTCTTTTAGGTTCTTTACTTGGACCTAACTGGTTGGAATGGTCTCTTTATCCAACAGATATGTACTGAGAATCTGCTACAGGAGAGGTGCACTTTGGGATGCTCCCTGGGATGCAGAACACTTCCAGGGGGACACTGCTCACCTCACTGCTCCTTCTCGATCTGCCTTCCTAAATCCCCGACCTCAGAACACAGAGTCCTCAAAAGCTCCAACTGTGGACTCTCATTTTATTTCTACACTTACACCATTGGTGATCTTAGCCAGCATACACACCTTCTTTAGGCTTGTAACTCCTGAATGTTTACCCTGGATTTCTCCTAAAAAATTCAAGCTCTTTCAGCCAACTGCCTACTTTCTTCCTCCAAACAGCCAAGAGGCTTTCAAATGAAGAAATCTAAAAACTTGCTTCCTTCCTTCAATCTGTTCCTCCCTTAGTCTTACCCAGGTCCATTAAACTCTTCCAGTTGCTGGGGCCAAACCATGTGGAGTCAACCATGAAGTTTCTCTTTCTCTCATAGCCCAAATCCGATCTATTAAGAAATTCTGTCAACTCCACATTCACGATATACCAACGATCTGACCTTTTCTCAATACCTCCACTGCTAGCATCCTGAGGGAGGCCCACATCCTGTCTCACTTGGATTATTGTATTAGCATCCTTACTGGTCACCCTGGCCTTACCTTGAGTGAGAAGAGAAGTAGAGAAGATGACATGGAGATGAGACTCTATGTGATCTGGCCTCCTGCCCTCGTTCTCTGACCTCACCTCCTACTATTTCTCTTCTCCTTCACTTCACTCCTCCCACACTAGCCTCTTGCTGCCCTTCAAAGATGCTGCTGCCTTAAGACCTCTGCATCTGCTTTTCCTTCCACCCAGAATGCTCCTTCCCAGACATCCTCAGAACTCACTCCCTCATCTCCTTCAGGTTTTAACTCAAATGTCACCTTCTCAGCGAGGCCCTCTATGGCTACCATATCTAAAAAGTATGTGCTGCGTGTGTTCAGTTGCTCAGTCATATCCAACTCTTTGCGACCCCGTGGACTATAGACCACCAGGCTCCTCTGTCCATGGAATTTTCCAGGCAAGAATATTGGAGTAAGGTGCCATTTCCTCCAGCAGGGGATCTTCCAGACTCAGGGATCAAACCTACATCCCTCATCTCCTGCATTGGCAGGAGGATTCTTTACCACTGAGCCACCTGGAAAGCCCATCTAAAAATTATAAATGGCCCTAAATCGCCAACAACTCCCAGGGCTTTCTACCCTCTATTCCTCTGAAACGTGTATCTCCATGACTGCCTTCACACATGTCTGTTCTGCTACTGCTGCATTCCCCAGACTTAGAATGGTGCCTGGCACATAGTAGTCAGTAAGCACTTGTTGAACAAACTGAAAGAACAGAGTCCAGCATCATGGAGAGCGCAAAACAAAGGAACTCTTGTAAACAGAGAGCCAACAAAGGCTGCTCTACACTCTCCTCCAAACCAAGATCCTTGGAGAGCTGAAATGCCAAAAAGTGTCAGAGACCTTAATTTCATACCTCTTCACATTAACGGCAATATATTATCAGCATATTCTTTAGCCCCTCCAAAAAGAAACATCTTTATTTGTATTTATTTGTAATACTGCTATATTTAACCTAACAATAAACAGTACAAATAAAATTCCCAATGCTAGACAGAACCTTACTCTCACACCTTATAGATTCATAAAAAGTGTATTATTAATGATTAACTATGAGGCTTCTCTGGTGGTTCAGACAGTAAAGAATCTGCCTGTAATGCTGAAGATCCAAGTTCAATCCCTGGGTTGGGAAGATCCCCTACTGAAAGGAAGGGCAAACCACTCCAGTATTCTTGCCTGGAGAATCCCATGGACAAAGGAGCCTGGGGGGCTACAGTCCATGGAGTTGCAAAGCATCAGACATGACTGGGCAACCAACACACACAAATATGTGGAAGTCAAGTCATAAACAAATATAATTAGGATGACCTTAAAAATCTATGTGAAACTCCTAATTTTACCTCACCTTCTATACAGTACAGTTTCAGCTTTTTATAATGTGTTCTTTAGCTATTTTTTTCTATCCCAACTAAGCCCAGATTTTACCTGCTCAGTCCGATAAACAAATGACTGAGGCTGAAGAATTATCATTTTCAGAACAACTTCACAACAGTCAGGAGACATAAACTTATTATCACTGGTTATCTGGACTTTTGTATTTTTTCTCTCTCACTCACTCTTACAAAGTAGGGTTAGAAAACAAACCAACGAAAGTACAATGACAGCAATGTTGACTACACTGAACCAACAAGCAATGTTGACTACACTGAACCATCAAGCTTAGCTGCTGCACAAAAGTCCAAATTCAGCATGCCAGAGGCAGTTTAGGGGTATTATTGGTAATAATGTACAGTACAGAAGTGTATATTGTTTTAAAAGTCAAATGGCTACCAAAGTCAGACTGAAATCAATGATTGCTTGAATTTCTGCAACAGCCAGCTTCCAGTTTTCCCGCTTTTCCACCATCAATGAAGCCACTGAGATAATCTCTGTGGTTATGCACTTCTTTGTTAGCCCCAGGAACTGTTAACTCCCTTATCTCTTTACCTTGATCATATCATATAAACACTGCTAGGAAAGCCCCATGTGATATATGCTATCATTCCTGTTAGAAAGATGTGAAAACAGATGTTCAAAAAAGGTAACAATGGGGCAAGGATAGCCTCTTCAATAAATGGAGCTGGGAAAACTGGACAGCTATGTGTAAAAGAATGAAATTAGAACACTTCCTAACACCACACACAAAGATAAACACAAAATGGATTAAAGACCTAAGTGTGAGACCAGAAACTATTAAACTCTTAGAGAAAAACATAGGAAGAACACTGGATGACATAAATCAAAGCAAGATCCTCTATGACCCTCCTCTTGGAGTAATGAAAATAAAAACAAAAATAAACAAGTTGGACCTAGTTAAATTCAAAGGCTTTTGCACAGCAAAGGAAACTATAAACAAGGTGAAAAGGGAACCCTCAGAATGGGACAAAGTAATAGCAAATGAAACAACTGATAAAGGATTAATTTCCAAAAAAGCAGCTCATACAACTCAATACCAGAAAAACAAAAACCCAATCAGAAAGTGGGAAAAAGACCTAAACAGACATTTCTCCAAAGGAGACATATATATGGCTATCAAACACATGAAAAGATGCTCAATATCACTCATTATCAGAGAAATGCAAATCAGAGCAACAATGAGGTATCACCTCACACCAGTCAGAATGGCTATCGTCAAAAAGTCTATAAATAATAAACGCTAGAGAGGCTGTGAAGAAAAGAGAACCCTCTTACACTGCTGGTGGGAATGTAAATTGACACAATCACTATGGAAGAGAGTATGGAGATTTCTTAAAAGAAACTAAGAATAAAACCACCATATGACCCAGCAATCCCACTACTAAGCATATACCCTGAGAAAACCAAAATTTAAAAAGACACATGTACCCCAATGTTTATTGCAGCACTATTTACAATAGCTAGAGCATGGAAGCAACCTATATGTCCATTCATAGTTGAATGGATAAAGCAGCTGTGGTACATATATACAATGGAATATGACTCAGCCATAAAAAGGAATTCATCTGAGTCAGTTCTAATGAGATGGATGAACCTAGAGCCTATTATACAATGAAGTAAGTCAGAAAGAGAAAGATAAATATCTGTATACTAACACATATATATATGGAAACTAGAAAGATGGTACTGATGAAATTATTTGCAGGGCAGCAACAGAGACAGAGACATAGTGAACAGACTTGTGGACATGGCAGAGGTGGTAGGGAAGGAGAGGGTAAGATGTATGCAGAGAGTCACATGGAAACTTACATTACTATATGTAACATAGACAGCCAATGGGAATTTTCTGTATGACTTAGGGAACTCAAACAGGGGCTCTGTATCAACCTAGAGGGTTAGGATGGGGAGGCAGATGGGAGAGAGGTTTAAGGGGGAGGAGACATACGTATACCTATGGCTGATTCATGTTGATGTTTGGCAGAAACCAACAAAATTCTGTAAATCAATTATCCTTCAATTGAAAACTAAATAATTTTTTTAAGTTAGGTAAAGTTCTCAAGGTAACACAGCTACTGGATGGACCAGAATTCAAATCCACCCTCAATAAAGAAGTGTTATGAAGCATAAGATCAGGACTCAACAAATGTAAGGAACTGCCAAATCTTACTATCCACTTAATTAAATATTTTGTAATTCACAGAACTTTAAAACTTTATCTTCATGACAATAACAACATAACTTGACAGAGGAAAATAATCACATAGAATTTGTGTATTCTTCACCAGAGACCTGCAATGTGTAATCTACTCAGATATCTCTCCAATTCTAAACTATCAAATAAGAATTTAATTTGGAATTTGTAGTCTTTTTTTCATCAACAACAAAAATATTCACAAATGAAAGTTCTCAAAATGACACTGATTTAAAATTCTAATCTAAACGACCCTCTCTAATATAAAAATAATGAAGAATGATCAATTCTAGTAAAATATTAGAGCTGAAACAAATAAAGGTATCTAAAACCAAACCATAATCAATAAGTACATAAAAGTAGATATCTGCCATTTCTGATTTGAAGTAAGCTGACACATTATTAGGATATCCCTATAATTTATGACAGAAAACAGCCAAAGTTTTTATTCAAGATTTTTATTCTGGCAAAAAACACAAGATCATTATTTTGCCATGACAATGACTTTGTTTTTTAAAGCATCATTTCACAGACACTAATTTACTGATGACTTTCATAAAAGAACTGTGAAACAGGATGAACAAAAATAATTACTATTCTCACTTTAGGAACCTTATGCTACTAGATTGAGGGACTTGCCCAAAGTCATAAAGCTAGCAGTATCAACTCTGCCTTCAAATTACTGCTTTTTTCCCCCGACTTTTTCTAGTCATCTCTATTGCACAGACCTCACTTTCCCACCCAGGCCACCCTCAGACAACCAGGCAGCTTGGGGATATAGGGAACCCAGCTAGGGCGATGACTGGAAAACTGGCAAAAGCGGGAAGGGGAAAGGGAAGACAAACAAAGATAGCCTCCGGCTCCCTCATTGGCCTTATCCAAAGGAATGTTTTTGGGTCACCGAGTCCCACCTGAGCAAGGCTCAGAACCCCGCGGGTCAGGTGAGTTTTCCAGGGTGTGCCCGGAATTTATGGTGTCCCTGACACCTGCCACCACTTATAACTTGGGTATCTGCTTGCCTGCGGCCCAGGGACAGAATATCTCGTCTCCTCTCCCAGCAGAGATGAGGGAGACCTTTGCTTCAGCCTCTGCAACTTACCTGCCGGGTCATAAGAGATTTGATTTTTTGCATGTCGAATTCGTGAGGCGGTATCCTGCAGCAGAAAACTAACAAATCACACACAACCACTAAACTGCCGGCCCCGACACAGGGAAGCCATAGTGAGTGGTCACGTGGAACTGCCGACCTGGGTTTCCCTTCCTTTCCCCTAGGCATGCTGGGAATTGTAGTCCTCCCGCTGCCGTCGCACCTGCAGTGAAGGCTAGAGAACGGTCCAGGTACTACATTTCCCGGCAAGCAAAACAGCTGACGCTTCGGTTACGTGCACAAAACTTGTTGCTCTGAGAGACCGCGGCCGTCGCCGGTTTTTAAAGAGGTACTAGGTATCGGTAGCTCTGCTTCGGGGAGGCGGCAAAAACTTCATTCTTAGGTGACCAGGAACAAATACTGAGGAGACAGTATATGAACCTGACTGACATGAGGCCCTCTAGGGATGTAGTGGAGGAAACCCCACCTTGTCTCCGGGGCGAAGTGAAAGAACGACAGACTGACGCGAAGGGGCTGGACGCTCCAAAAGAATTTGGCATTCCCCAGGTCGCGCTGGGCTTGGCCTGAGGAAAAGTGTCGTCCAGGTTGTCCAATGCTGGCTGTCCGGGTTAGGGCTCTTCTTCCTCAGTCTTGGTATTCACAGCACAAAACTAAAACCGAAGGATTTAACTCCCCACTTATCATTTAACCACCTGTGTAATCAAAGGCAAATCAAGATAGAAAATATTAACATAGCAACAGTAATAAGTATGTAAGTAATAAATGTCGCTTTAATGTCCCCTTTTCAACTTACAGCAGTTTAGTTACATTGAGGAAAGCAATAGAGGAGTCTTTGGAGGCTCAATTTAAGAAAGAACGTTCCAATTATAAGAATAACAGAAAAAGTGACCCAGAGCTAACAATTAATAATAGCAAACATGTTTTGAGAGCTTGCTATCTGTCAGAAACTTACTGTCAGAAACCTTGCTAATAGCTTTACATGTGGTATCTCACTTATCCACACAAGTAAGTGAATGGCAATTTATAAATTGTAAGGCACTTCATAATTATGAAGTATTATAGTCATAATTCTACCCAGTTCTCTACTCCAACAGAACCATCCTGTGCATAGTTTTATCATTGTGTCTGACAGTTCCTTTTGAAATATATGCTTACCTATATGTTTTTCTGACTCTATTACTTCTAACCCCATGAAGAAATTCCAGTGCCTTTTGAGCAACCTTACTATAGTTCATTACAGTGGATTACCTGCTATAATCTTAACTGCCAGACAGTTCTTATTGATTGGAAGTCCCTGAAAGAGAAACTGCTGACCATATTAGCATACGAAATGAAACCCAATTCACTAAACATTTGTTGATTTCTGGGCACTAGTCAACCCTATTCCGAGCACTTCAGATTGATAAAATACAATCGTGATCTTTAAGGAGTTTACAATTTAGTTAAAAAGTATGTATTAGAGGGGATCTAAGTCCAGTAGTTCTCAAACTTGATTGTTCAGATTCACCTGAGGAGGGTACAGTTGTTATCATTTTGTGGGAGTTCTTTGTTTAAGACCTTCAGTGATTTTTATAGGCAGCCAGCTGTAGCATTTAAAATATGCTGTTTAAGTGTGGAGATTCCTTAAAACAACTGCAAATAGACCTGCCATATGACCCAGCAATCCCACTGCTGGGCATACACACCGAGGAAATCAGAATTGAAAGAGACACGTGTACCCCAATGTTCATCACCGCATTGTTTACAATAGCCAGGACATGGAAGCAACCTAGATGCCCATCAACTGAAGAATGGATAAGAAAGCTGTGGTACATATACACAATGGAATATTACTCGGCATTAAAAAAAATTCATTTGAATCAGTTCTACTCAGGTGGACGGAACTGGAGCCTATTATCCAGAGTGAAGTAAGCCAGAAGGAAAAACAACAATACAGTATACTAACGCATATATATGGAATTTAGAAAGATGGCAGCGAGAGACAGCGAAAGGAACGCAGACGTATAGAACAGACTCGTGGACTCTGTGGATGAGGGCAAGGGTGGGATGATATGGGAGAATGGCATTGAAACATGTTGATTATCATATGTGAAATCAATCGCCAGCCCAGGATTGATGCTCGGGGCTGGTGCACCGAGATTTCCCAGAGGGAGGGAATCGGGAGGGAGGGAGGAGGGACGGGGGTTCTGGAGGGGGAGCATATGTAAACCCATGGCGATTTCATGTCATTGTATGGCAAAACCAATAAAAAATAAAATAAAATACGCTGTTTAGAATGAACCCAGATCCAGACCCAGAATTTTTTCCCTCATACACAAGGTTGCAGGTGACAAAAAAAGAAAAGGTTTTTTTTTTTTTTTATTTCATTCATTTGGTTTTTTCCTATCAGCCAAATTAGGGAAAAGAGTGGTTTCTGTATCTGCTTGACCTGAAAAGACAAGAAAGCATTAAAACTCTATTTAACTCTTAATACTCTACATTTTAGTATGCTTCTTTTTAAATAAAAGGAAATGGATAACCCAGGCTTCTAAAAGTTGAAAGGCTGTAGCTATAATAGTAGAAGCACAGAAAGTAAATCAGTGCTATTGTCTAAATAAAATATATGTCCTAATTCAGCATACCCTAACACTATAGAAAATAGTTGAACTAAATATGATAGGTTTTTTGACTCTCTTAAGCTAAAAAATAAAAACAAAAACCGAGAGCTCTAAAGCACACTTTTTAAAAAAGATAAAGCATGTTATTTCATTTCCATTTTCCAAAACTACATATATAAAACTTATTTAGGGGACTTCCCTGGTAGTCTAGTGGCTAAGACTCCACACTCCCAATGCAGGGGACCCAGATTCAATCCCTGGTCAGAGAACAAAATCCCACAGGCTGCAACTAAGAAATCTCATGCGCAACTAAAGATCCAAAAATAAATAAATACATTAGACTTATTTAGTACTCACACAGTTGTCTGAGGGCCATTAGTGGTAGACCAGAACAAACTAGTGGGAAGTGTGGATGGCCTCCCAGCAAATCTTGACAAAAGTTTTTAGGCTAGTAGTCCCTCTGTGAAGGAATGCCAGCCCTGTTTTTGTAGATTGGAATATCTGGGCTAAGAAGTAAGTTGATCTGATACAGGGCAGTTGCCTTAGCTGTAAAGTAGAATAAGGGTTTCCCTGGTGGCTCAGACAGTAAAGAATCTGCCTGCAGTGCAGGAGACCTGGAATCTCTGGGTCGGGAAGATTCCCCTGGAGGAGGGCCTGGCAACCCACTCCAGTATTCTTGCCTGGAGAATCCCCATGGACAGAGGAGCCTGGTGGACTACAGTGTACAGGGTCGCAAAGAGTCGGACATCACTGAGCAACTCACACACACACACATACACACAAGGGCGTATTTCTGATGGCCCAGATAGAAGGAGCCTCTGAAGCTTAAAAGTGGAGATCCTGGTTTGATTAGGACCAGGATGAATTTCTAGTCATCCTATAAATATCAAAGCGGCAGAAAGATGTGGCCTCCCCAGCAAAATGTAAAGGCATTTCCTGAGCAAGCAGTAGTAGAAAAACAGGACACTTGCTGAAGGTAAAGCAGTGACCTGGAAAGGGGCCCTGGAAGGAAGATGTTGCTGATAATCATTTAGTGGCCATAGGAATTGATCAGGGTTTCTGGGAGGCAGTGCTATAGACCTAACTCTATAGGAGTTAGCACAGGCATGGGTGATTGTGATGGCCCTTTCTAGCAGCCACCTCTTTCATGTAAACTCAGACCTTTCCTGAGATCTATCAGACTAGAACAGAAGACAGGGCTTTCTTCCCTGTTTTTCTTGTGTGCGTGCGTGCATGCTCAGTCATGCCCCACTCTTACAATCCCATGGACTGTAGCCCCCCAAGCTCCTCTGTCCATGAGATTCTCCAGGCAAGAATACTAGAATGGGATGCAATTCCCTTCTCCAGGCGATTTTCCCTGACCCCAGGATCAAACCTCTATCTCTTGCTTCTTTTGCGTTGGCAGGTAGATTCTTTACCATTGAGCCATCTGGTAAGCCACCGTTCTCTGTTGACCTTGGCATTGGTGTGTCACCACCTCTCCTTCCCATTTCTTCCTACCATTCCAAAACATTCCTGTGCTACTAGTAAATAATGAGTATGGATGTTTGAAATCCATAGTCTCCTGAACAGAGCTCCTCTGTGGGTTACAGGTGAGATGTGAGATGTAGGTGATGGGAAGTTTCTTATAACGATAAACACTTTAAACCATCTGTAATAGCACTTAAAAACTAAAACAATTGAAGTTGTATATTAACATTACCTTGTGTGGCTTCCTGTGTAAACATCCTGAATTCTGAAGTTACTCTTAACAGGTTAAGATTTTTATTCCTACTTCCTGCCACTAGAGGGCGCATCATCATGATTTTTGTCTCATCACTTTCCCAAGATGAGCCAGTCATTGTCATTTTTTAATATGGACTTGCCTGCTAAGTCACTTCAGTCGTGTCCTATTCTCTGTGAGCCTCTGGACTGTAACCCACCAAGCTCCTCTGTCCTTGGGATTCTTCAGGCAAGAATACTATAGTGGGTTGCCATGCCCTCCTCCAGGGGCTCTTCCCAGCCCAGAGACAGAACCCATGTCTCTTAAGCCCCCTGCACTGGCAGGCAGGTTCTTTACCACTCGCACCACCTGGGAAACCCTTTACTATGTGTCTTGACATGAACAGATCATCTGATTCATTTTGACATTTATTTATGTAACATATTATCACTGTATCATAACATAAAGGATATTTTAATATAAGAAACAAAAATTTGCAAAATAAAAATCAGTCCTTTAAATTGAGTAAATTTAACATTAGGAAAACTCACTGCATCATCTTTATTTCTCTCACTTTGCTTAGGATCCAAAAAAGTTCATCATGAACCAGCACTGGGTTTGAAAAACACTAGAAAGAGCTTATTTAATAAAACACAATTCGAGATGGGTATTGATTTAAAAGATGTGAGGGGGAGTCTATCTGCTATCTGTAGAATTTCAGTATTACTTTCCAAATTGTGTTTTGTAAAATCCAATATTAATATTTGTAGGTGTTTCTCAAGCATCAAGTGAGAATCAGAAGACATGGACTAAGAAACTTTTGGGGTTATTTCTGGGGGAACAACTTAAGAAAAATACTTACTCACTGTGCTAGATCCATAAATGAATAAGACCAGTCTTTGTGTTCAAGGACCCAGAGGGAAAATAAACATGCAACAAAATCAGTTGAGGTTAGTGAGATAAGTGCTACAACGGTGCTGCTATCTCTAGATGGCATGTACAAGATTTAGAAATAGTACAGAGAAAGTTGTGGCGTACCAATTACCTTAGGGGGGGAGTTCTTACCCTTTTTTTTTTCTGAAGCTTGGAGAGATCATTACTTGACCTCTGAAGAGGCCTCAAGTTTTCCAACAGTCAGTTTGCTAGTAAGAGCAGGTCCAGTTGGACTGGGCTTCCCTGGTGGCTCAGACTGTGAAAAATCCTACTGCAATGCAGGCAGACTAGAGTTTGATCCTTGCGTCAACAAGATCCCCTGTAAGAGGAAATGGCAACCCACTCCAGTATTCTTGCCTGGAGAATCCCTTGGACAGAGGAGCCTGGCAGGCTACAGACCATGGTGTTAGAATTGGACATGACTGTGTGACTAAGCATGAACACACACAGGTCTGTTAGCTTCAATTCAAAAAATGTTTCCAAACTTAAATTCCAAAATAACTATCACTCTTTTTCTTTACCTTTAATTACAATTGAGGAATATTCTTTCTTCACTTATTTTATCATCAAACTTCTTCAGTGAGCCTTTACTTTTCAAAAATGATTTATGCAAGGAATTTTGCATGATTTGATGCAGATTTTTGTTTTACATAGTAGAGACTTGGACTGGAAACTTCTTGCAGTAGATGACATGAAATGAAATAGGGGTTAACGTAGAGCTTGATAAATTAACAGACGTGCACTGCCTGACAGTGAAAGGCCAGGCAGAAAATCGTAGCCCAGACACCACTGTAGAGGCAAGATGGTCTCTGAGCCGTTGGTTCACTTTGTGCTTTGGCTGTGAAAACGTGGCCTCAGATGTTATCTGTTATAATTACTCACAGTCCATGATTCAGTGTTACTCAGAAACACACCTGTGGTTTGCTTTTTAAAATAACATGAATCCATAGACTCAATAAACTCATGGTGGACATTTCTAGCAAGAAATACTACACAGAGAAAAATACGTATTTAAAGATATTAAGATGCTCTGTTTTCTTTGACATAACTTTTACATGTTACTTCATGGTGATTTACAACTGTTTTAGCAGATATATGAAATACTGTGATTTTCATAGAAAAAAATTAATTTCAAAATAACGGCATCGTTTTCCATGACAGGATACTAGCTTTTGTTTTTTCAGAAAATTTCACAATATGCTCTTGATTATGAAAGCATACTGTTTTTTATTAGAGTCACCCAAAAGGATGTTTTCCTTCATGTGATGATTAATAACTAAGAATAATTCATGAAACATGCTGACAGTTACTGATAATCACTAAGAAGTGGCTCTGAAAGTCACAAGCCTGTCTTCTTGCAGAGCATATAACAGGTGTTCCCACTCCCTGTGTCCTTTGTATACACATTCATTCTGTATTCAAATCACAGAAGCAAGAGGCAAGCTAGGGTCTGTTACCTCACTGCTAATTTCCCTGGCAAATAAACCAGCAGCTGCTGGTTCATGAACCAAGTTACCACCAGGGACAGGGCACTGTGTGCATGGAACAGGATGCATTCATGGAACCCTTCAGCAGCACAGTTGGGGTCCTTCGGTGCAAAATGTACCTTCTCCTCTTAGGTAAGGCACTGCATAATGTGCATTTTAACTACTTTTTTTTAGAATTGTGAGCATAATGTAAATATTTGCTTTTGGCTGTAGATTCACTCAGATAAACTGAAGGACAGCACAGAATCTTTTAACAATAACACAGTTTATTCCAGCAAAGAAACAGGATCATTTAGGAGAAAGGAAGTTCAATCAATAGATGGTTATTGTTTTCTGAAGACAACAATTATTTTCAATAGCACTCATTAGGAAAGTTAAGACAATCTAAAAACTTAATGTGTTTCTCCTTTTTGTAAAGTTTATATATAGGTTCAACACTCTTTAATGCATCCTACTTTGGCAAATATTCTTATAGGTCATGAATTTGTTACCACTTACCATGAAACTTAACCACTTATGAACATAGTTTGTGGCTGTTTTAATTAAAGATATTGTGGCAGACTGTTAGCTCTACCTGTTTTTTTACCTAATTTATGAAATGTGGGGGAAAAAGTTGGATTCCAAACTGATTAAAAAAATACACCCAATAAGGAGAAATGTGTTTAAAAGTATTATTTCTCCAAAATACCTTTAGTCTTTCTCTTTGCCCAATATTTAATTCAATTAATTTTTCCCCTCTACTTTGTTTCTCCCTCATTCTGCTCTTCATCCTTAGAATTTAAAGGAGTCCACTGTTTCTATGTCATAATTTCCCCAGACGTTCTTTTTCCGTTCTTCCTATATCAGCCTTAAAAGTCAAGTTAAAAGAACAAGTCAGTTTCTTATTTTGTTTATATCCAACAGATAGGAATTCAAAAAACCTTTTATTCCTTAAATTTTAAGAACAAATTAGCTAACTAACCACTTAAGTTTTTAACCTTCTTCAGTATTTAGAGCTTGCACTTACTGGTATTTTATGGCTTAGTTTTCATAGTACATGTGATTATTTACATTTATACCTAATGTTGTTCATATTCCACATATTTGAGATGCACAGTTTGTTAATTTTTTAAATGTTTGAGTTTCCCATAATTGCGATTGGTTTTCCATTATGTTGTCAAATTCAAGCCTATACAGGTGTTTAGAAATTTTTAGGAAAATTAAGCAATTACCATAACTGACTTTTTATCTTTGTGCATTTTTCTGGGCTTCAAAAGTATCCTTTGTGAGAGTGCCATGCTTAATTTTTTAGAACAGGACTGCTGTCATTTCCTAAGTAATTTTTTGCAACTGGCTTTAGGAAGCACTGAGAGCCAGTTCATTTGAAGGATTCTACCCAACTAAAATTAAACATAATTTTGAGAAATAGATAGCATGTCCATAAGTACCTAGAGCAGTTATTATCCCTTAAGACTTTCACAAATTTACTCTTCTCCATTGGTAGTGAGTTGTAAAGACCATGGGTAATTTGGATTTTTTTTTTTTTTTTGTATTTTGAAATACTGAGTATCAGCTCATTTTTTCTTTTTTAAAAATCGTAGCTATTTGAAGTGCATTGAAGCATGTTAATTGTCATGTGTCTAATCAATCGCCAGCCCAGGATTGATGCTCGGGACTGGTGCAGCGAGATTTCCCGGGGGAGAGGGAGGAGGGAGGGGGGTTCCGGAGGGGAAGCATATGTAAACCCATGGTGATATCATGACATTGTATGGCAAAACAAGTAAAAAAAATAAAAAATAAATAAATAAAAAATCGTAGCTATTTGAAGCCCCAAATGTAGTTTGTAAAGTCTATTCAAAGTAAATCGTCATAATTTCTGTTTTCTCTAAAGATACAAGAGTTTATTTACAGTCAACAATAGCTGTGTTGTGCTTGCTAATATCAGACTTGGCAATGGGGAAGTAAATGCCAACTATTTTGAGCTACAGTAGAGGTCACTTTGTGGAGTCTGATGTTTATATTCAATACAGTGAAACTGGTATAGGGAATCTTTTGTTGCTGGACTATAGATAATTTCACAATATGAGGTCGTGTTCTTTAACACTGGACATTTCTTTATCATGCCTTTGCTTTATAGTTTAAGGTAATCTCTGAAGGGGAGAGTTTTGCTATAATTTTTATGTCAGATTATTAATGATATTATCAATGTTCTTCAAAACAGTATAGTACCTCAAATATAAAAAAACAAGAGTTATTTTCTTATACTCAAAAGTATTAACCTAATAATAAAATTGAATTTTCATTTAAGTACAAATATTTGGAATATCAAATTAAAATTTCATCCACTTTCATATCATTTATTTTCAAAAAGTTTATTTGTTCTTACAGAGATTGGCTTTCTAAAATCCATAGTTCAGTCATTTATGTTTCCTCATACAATGAGAAAAGAACACTTGAAAAATTCTGAAGACGAAGCTAATTTTTTTAAGTTAGTAAACTTCTGTTTGGACAGCATAAGTTCATCACATCTATAGGGGGAAGTTCAGCAATGGTTAAAGAATATGTGCTCCTAAAGTGGAGCAGAAGCATACAATTATCTGTTTATTCTGCAAAGTTCATTACAAGTAAGGATTACATCATATCAATAGGCTCATGTATTTCCTGCAAATTAAAAAGATTTTAGTGGATGATATAAAAAAAATTATAAAGAAAATTTCATCCCTCCCTGATACTCATAACTTTCTACCTATAATTTACCTGATGAAAATGGTGTAGGCAGTCTAAGGAAACAGCAATTGTAACAGCTACGTTCTCTCTCACTGTCATACTTGAAAAGGCACACATGATTTCATATCATGAAAAAAGTTAAATGACATGATTTCACATCATTTGGTAGGATAAGCATCGAATATATTCAGAGATATTATTGACGGTAGTATATTATTTAAGGTATTATTACATAATGTCTGTTATTTCCATAATAGACCAAAGAACCAGTTCACTCCCCTTAAGGATTACTGTACATGCCATATAACATTTTCTACCAGTCCCATATTTTCCTAGGCTGCAATGTTTGTGTCACATTCAGTATTTTAATAAATAAAATTTACTTCTGTAACTTTAGTCATAGACTTTCCAGTCCACTTAAGATTCAGCTTTCTGAGTCAAGATCCACCAACATTTCTGTTCTTGCACTCCATGGTAATAAAGTGTTTCCCAGTCATTTTCAGAACATTACAATCTCAGTTAATCTTTTTTCAACTCAAACCACACAAAAAAGTAGATTAAAAAGAGGAGTTCTTCCTCTTTTCAAAAAAAAAAAAGTAAAAAGTAAACAAGGACTTCTGTAATGACTTCCCCAGATGCCAAGAACAGATTAGCCAGAATTGCACGCAGGCCATCTCCAGCTACAGCTCAGTCTACCAGCAGTTTCTAAGTTGAGGTGTGAAATGTATTAAATAGACCAATAAATCAGTGACCAAATTGCTCACTGTCAGAGGCAACTACTGAGCTTTTTATAAGCAGCCATGCCACTTTTTCCAATGTGTTCACAAGGTAATGATGTGGATTCCCACCATCCCCCTTGATTCCTTGGCAAAAAATCATGGAACTGCCACTTTATTAAAAGATATCCTCTATGACTCAGTGCTAAAGAACCCACCTGCCAATCCAAGAGTTGCGGGTTCCATCCCCAGGGCAGGAACATCCCCTGGAGAAGGAAATGGCAAACCACTCTAGTATTCTTGCCTGGGGAATTCCATGGACAGAGGACTGTGGCAGGAACAGTACATGGAGTCACCAAGAGTCTGACATGACTTAGTGACTAAACAAAGGGGCTGACAACTTATTAAGTAGACTTAAATCTGAGATTCAATGCTTCAAAATTCTTTGGGGCCTCTCTTACTTAAATACAGGCCCTTCACCTTCAAATGTAGGGTAGGTGCTGCCATGAGACAGGCCCCTTAGGATGCTGAGAACATAAACATAAAGAGCAGAGAGAGACCTTGGACCTCATCTAATATAACCCTCGTTTCACACAAAAGAAAACTGGGTCACAGAGAACTGAAGTGACTTATCTAAGGTAAGTCATCTAACTAACCACCATTTTATCCCAACTATGTATTCCACACCTCAAATTTCAGTGGACTTTTAACTTTATTAAAGTAGCAAATTCAAAAATCTCTCTGAAAGCTTAGAGAATGGGTTCCTAAAAGCTCTTATTTCCAGGCAGTTTACAAGTGATTAATCTAAGACTGAGTGGACAGGGGAGTCCAAATCAAACATGAACTGTGAAACCCACAGGAATATTTTTATATTCACTGAAGTTAAAAAAAAAAGGACACAGCAATACAATAAATACAGTGAAAATCACATTTTGCATATCTTAAGTTAGTAATAATGGGTAAACTAGTTTTTATTTACTGCTTGCCAGAAACTTGTCAGGTCCTTCCTATCGCCAATTACAATGAAAGTCATGAAAACACATGCTGTTTCGTGCAGGTACCACAGGTACTAAGAGGAACAGTTTCCTGAGCAGGCCCCCACCCAGGTGCCCAAGGTCTTTCTATATCTATGACTTCAAGAGCTTCACTCCCTTCTCACTGTCGCTGCTTCACATACCTCAGACATCACGAGTGTTAAGTCCTAGATTTACTCTCTCAACTTCGTTCATGCCTCTTATGATTTCCTTTCCTGCAACCCACTATGTCTCCTCTTTATAGCTCTCAGCAACCAGGTCCTTCTTTTTCTAACGATTCAAATTAAGAAGAACTACAAATTTAACATTCTTGCACTTGTTCAGAAAAGAAAATAGAAGTAAATGCTCATACCTTTGTAACTCCTTTGTGATGGGCCAAATCATTAAAATGAAATGTGAAGATACAACCCATTGTCAGGAAAAAAAAATATTACAAGTCAATCACAAAAATACACAGAGGCCAAGGAGACTGTAAGACACATTTCACTTTTCACCTAATTTTCAGTCCATATAGTCAGCTTCTCCCTGTAACCACCTCCATTCTTCCTCTTTGTTCCTTTTCCTCCTCAGTTCTTTGCTCTGACTTCTCTGCTGGCCCCAGAGTCTCACTCTTTACTAACAGCTACCCAAAAAACTAAAACCATGGAAATCTTTGCTCTGAGAAATCCTTCACCTGGAAGGAAAGAAGAAAATTTCCTGTTGATGGATTTTTATTCCTCACAGGAGCAGACCAGCATCTTTCAATTTCTCCAAAGAAAATCATTGTACAAACAGATCTTTCTACCATTCCCTTCCTAATATTGATGGCTTTTCATAATATGAATCAGATAAATCTTAAAGATCCCCTTACTAGTAGAGATAAAAAGGGAGAAGCAATGAAAGAAGATAAAACTTTGTATAAGACGAAATTGAAATTGTAAGGTGTGTGTGCATGCATAAGTCACTTCAGTTGTGACTCTGCAGCCCTGTGGACTGAAGCCCGCCAGGCCCTTCTGTCCATAGGACAAAATGTCTCTGAAAAATGTCTCCCCACAATTAATTTATTAGCTGCTCATTAATAAATGACAACTATTCTTCCAGTTGAGCAAGTCATCAACCTTAGAATCATTCTCGATTCATCTTTGTTTATCCCACTCCCAACGTGTCTTCAAATACTGTTAGCACCACAGTATTTTCTCACAGTATCTTTTACTACCACCCTTATCTAGATCACAACCATCTCTTGCCTCCTTTATTGCAGGCACCTTCTAAGTGGGCTCCCTTCTCCTGCTCTTTCCCCTGCTTCAGTCTGTTCTCACAGCAGCTAAAGTACAACTTAAAGAAGAAGAAAACACCTACCCCTCCTCCTCACAAAACTCTGCTTGTGTTCCCGTCTCATTCACAGGAAAATTGCCTAAGTGTTTGCCGTGATCCTAAGGCACTTCCTGTTCTGGCCCAGCCGTCTTCCTGGTCTCCTGTCTCACCAAGCTCTGCAGGTTCCACTCTGCTCCATTTGTTCCTGTCTCTTACTGTTGCTCAAACACACAAACCAGATCCCCGCTTCTAAACAGTAATAATCAATCACAGCTAGTAATGATTTGCTACCAATGTCCTTAGGATATTTGCATTTGGCAAGGCTTTGGCTAAAGGGAAAAATTTCCAATTAGGGACTACCAAGTCACGTCAGAAGACTGTGAAGGAAGATTCTCAAGAGGAAGTAGCCCCTCAATCACATAGCTTGATTAGGATATGATATGACTCAGACATTAATACAGTCGCAATTTCAATTTTTTTAAAGGTTTCATTGGACTTCAGAACTAATCATCTATCCCAGTTCTCCTTTTCCCATTATTCTTTAACAGTCAGAGATAATAACTTCTGCTTTTTCTTTTCATCATGCATTTAAAGAGGTCATGCGACCCACACAGTCTTTGGGTGGAGTTTTTAAAATGCTTGTTTCAGAGACAAATATTTACCTCCACAGGTAACCAATACTAGAATAGTCAGTACCTACAAGCCTCTCCTCTTTGTAAAGGACTATCGCCTGATCAGCTTCTCTCTGTTTTGTGCCTTTAGGTTAGGAAATGTGGCTCAGGGTCTTTATAGCTTTCCTTCCCTTCACAGCAGGTGCTTGCTCGGGGCTGAAGGTGGCAGTACCATCACACACTGTCCATGGCATTAGGGGTCAGGCTCTCTATCTCCCCGTGCACTATGGATTCCACACTCCAGCATCAGACATCCAGGTCATATGGCTTTTTGAGAGACCTCACACGATGCCCAAGTACTTGCTGGGCTCCGTGAACAAGTCTGTGGTTCCCGACTTGGAATACCAGCACAAATTCACCATGATGCCACCCAACGCCTCCCTGCTCATCAACCCACTGCAGTTCACCGATGAAGGCAATTACATTGTGAAGGTCAACATCCAGGGAAACGGAACTCTGTCAGCTAGTCAGAAGATTCAAGTCACGGTTGACGGTAAGTCCACTGTGAGTGACATGGGTAGCTGAGTAGCTCGGCAGTGAGCAGTGGCTTAGGAGACTAGGCTACCTGGGCTTTAGGTCTGGTCTGCAGCTTTGGGCACATTAACCCTCAAAGCCTCAGTGTCTCAAGGCATGAATGTCATTATCCACCTTGTGAGGATTTCTGAGGGTTAAATAAGAACGTACGTAGAAAGGATATGCACAGTGCCCAGCTAAAGGTAATCAAGCAGTAAGTAGGAGTTATTGTTTGTTTGCCTGGAAACTATCAAGTGTAAAGTTGCTGATGTAATGAGAAGGAGAAAATTTTATTTTTCATCAGCAGAATGCACCCTGGGAAGACCCCTATTTTTTGTCACATAAAGATTTGTGTGTTTTGTGGGTTTTTTTTTTAATTTTGGTACACTGGGAGAGGATGAGACTTGCTCAATGACCATACCTGAGGAACAGTAGAAGGTTCTGGGAATGTCCCCGGAGGGAGAGTGGGGTTCACCTAACTTTCAGACATTTATTTTCCTTAGTGAGGTATGTAAGCCGTGTACCTTAAAGATACCATGTTCAAAGCACAACTTTTGATTTTTTTCCCCCTAAACCTGTTTAACAATATTCATTCCTCTGTTTTAGCAAATTCAAACTTCATTCCATAAGTTGGGCTTTGCCATCACTCTAGACTCTTCTCTTCCTCTCACATCCTCATCCAGTCCACAAATTAACCCTCTCAGCTTTACCTTCAGAATATGGACAGAGATGAGTCGGTCAATTCTTGCTGTCCCCACTGCGCCCCTACTCAACCCCACCATCAGCTCTGTGGCCTGGACTCTCCAAACAGCCTGTGCCCACTCTCCCGGCTTCCACCCCTGCCTCCTCCAGTGGCTCCCTATCTCACTCACAGTCAAAGCCAAAGTGCCAATAGTGTCCCTTCAGGCCCATGTGGCCCCACAACCCAGTCCCCCTGAACCCTTCCCGCCTCTTTCCCTCAAGGCCCATGTGGCCCCACACACCCAGTCCCCCTGAACCCTTCCCGCCTCTCTTTCCCTCGAGGCCCGTGTGGCCCCACACACCCAGTCCCCCTGAACCCTTCCTGCCTCTCTTTCCCTCGAGGCCCATGTGGCCCCACACACCCAGTCCCCCTGAACCCTTCCTGCCTCTTTCCCTTCAGGCCCGTGTGGCCCCACACACCCAGTCCCCGTGAACCCTTCCTGCCTCTCTTTCCCTCAAGGCCCATGTGGCCCCCACACACCCAGTCCCCCTGAACCCTTCCTGCCTCTCTTTCCCTTCAGGCCCGTGTGGCCCCCACACACCCAGTCCCCCTGAACCCTTCCTGCCTCTTTCCCTTCAGGCCCGTGTGGCCCCCACACACCCAGTCCCCCTGAACCCTTCCTGCCTCTCTTTCCCTCGAGGCCCGTGTGGCCCCACACACCCAGTCCCCCTGAACCCTTCCCACCTCCCCTTCCCTCACCACTCTGGCCTCCTTGCTATTCCTAGAACAAGCCAAACTCTCTCACACCTCAGTGTCTTTGCGCTTGGCTGTTCACTCTACATAGATGGCTCTCCTCTCGCATACTGGCCTGGCTCCCTCTCCTATTTCTCTACCATCTCAGCCAGGGTGTCACTTTACCTGTGAAGGCTTTCATGACCACCTTTTGTAAAGTATAATCTCATTCCCCCAAACTGAGAGAGAGAGTGAGAAAGAGAGTTACTATTTACCTCGAGTTCCACTTTATTCTTTTCAGAACACTGGACATATTTTTTATTTATTTTATTGATTCTCTTCCTGGTCTAGAATACAAGATCCATGGGAGTAGGCTTTATATTGTTTGCTGCTTTGTCCTCACTGCCTAAACCATGATGCTGGCCACTTGTAGGCACTTAGTAAATATGTACCCAGTAAATGCGTGGAAACTGGAGACATTGCAGGGGAACAAAGACACAGGATGTGGCAGCAGATGCCTAGCAAGGAACTTTGGGGAGAGAAAAGGAGGACACTTTTTACAGTTTCATGAAATTCTCCTGGTTAGTATCCTATCTATTCCCCCTAAACTTTTAATAGAACATCCATTCCTTGTTAATGTATAGTACAATTGGATTTGTTGAGGAAAATGGAGCCAGAAGTTCCTTATAGAAAAATAATTTTTAGGTATAGTTGATTTATAATATTATATTAGTTTCAGGTATGCAATACAATAATTCAGAATTTTTAGATTATACTCTACTTATGGTTATTGTAAAATATCGGCTATATTCTCTGTGCTGTATGATATATCCTTGTAGTTTAATTGTTTTATATGTATTAGTTTGTACCTCTTATTTGTTTTTGTAGTCATTAAGGTATGTCCTACTCTTTTGCAACCTCATGGACTGTAGCCTGCCAGACTCCTCAGTCCATGGAATTCTCCAGGCAAGAATATTGGAGTGGGTTGCCATTTCCTTCTCCAGGGGATCTTCCCAACCCAGGGATTGAACCCACATCTTCTGCATTGCAGGCATATTCTTTACCACTGAGCCACCTCAGTGGTTGATTTACAATGTTATATTAGTTTCATGGTAGACAATATAATAATTCAAAAATTTTATAGATTATACTGTTTATAGTTACTATAAAATACTGGCTATATTCCCTGTGCTGTGAAGTATATCCTTATAGCTTACTTATTTTATAGTGCTAGTTTATACCTCTTATTAACCTACTCCTATCTTGCCCCTTCCCCCTGCAACCAAAAGTCTTAGTAGGGGTTTAGGACCTGTGTTGGAGAAGGAAATGGCAACCCACTCCAGTATTCTTGCCTGGAGAATCCCATGGACAAAGGAGCCTGGTGGGCTACAGTCCATGGGGTCGCAGAGAGTTGGGCACGACTGAAGTGACTTAGCACACATGCACAGGACCTGTATAAAAAAGTCTTGGGAAACTTCCACCTCTGAGTGACACTGTTAAATCCAAGTGCATGATCACAGTGCCAATGTCTTTTCTAATGACTGGTTCTCCCTGTGCAAGACTTTAGACATTACCTATTTGACTTTTCCCATATCACACATAATATTTCCATGCACAGGCATTTTTGAAACAAAAGCTTTTTCTACATAATAAATGTACCAAACAACTTTCTTTTTATTTATTTTTAATATATTTATTTATTTTCTTTATATTATTTTGTTGATTTTGCCATATATTGACATGAATCCACCATGGGTATACACGTGTTCCCCTTCCAGAACCCCCCTCCTACCTCCCTCCCAATTCCATCCCTCTGAGTCATCTTTCTTTTTAAATCATAATACTGTAAGCAAAAGCTACTCCAAGGCCTTTGCTCTTGCCAAGGAATATAAAGGGTTAACTTGAGTGGGCATCTTGATTGCCTCCATCTTGAGAAAGGCTGGAGCCTTCAGGGCTACCCAGCTTTCCTGCAGTTTGCTTTTCAAACTCCTTTCTCCTCATCTTTCATTTTCTCCTGTCTTCTCTGGGTGGAAGGATTGAATCTGTATGTGCTCTAATGCACATTTGCCGGTGTAAAATGAAAGTGAACATGAGTCAAAACAAATTTACCTGAGAAGATGCATCAACCCCAATTGCAAGTCTGATAGAAATTCAAAGCTAAACACTGGAACCAGTTGTCTGTTATGTATTTATCATCTTACTCTCTCTGTATGACCTGTAATTTTGCATAGAAGGAGAGTTAATGATGGGCTTTGCTTTGTTAAACATGGTACAGTGACTGAAATAATGCTGCAATACAAATGCACAGCAATTAAAACATATAATTAGTTTACATAGGAGGAAAAGTAAATGGTGAAAACATGATTCGTTAAAACTTTTGCTTAATACCCCCAAAGTATAGTATGTCTAAGCATTGTATTTTGCAGATAGTGGATAGGAGTTTGGGTTCACTACATCTATCCCAACCAATTGCTCTTGGGATAGCAGGACAAATCAAGAGAGGGGAATAACCATGTAAACTTTGCCTGTGAGAGTAAACCTTTATGATGTCAGGGGGAGCACAATGAACAGGAAATAAGGAAGCTGATGTTCTTCACCACTAACTAGAGGTTTTCATTACAAAATTCTTGAAGATTAAGTTCTAGAATTGGTTATCTCTGCTATAAATGATATTTTCATATCATCATTTTCTATTTGTAATGACTTTTTTTATCCTCTTCTTTAATTACTTCCTGAGCTGTCTACATTTAAAAAGTACAAAATTTTGGAATCATTTTCCTAGGATTTAAAACATGTGAAAGACCTCCTAGACTTTAATTATAATCCTGGGGTGACAAAGATCATTTCTCTCGTTTTGATGTTGCAGATCCTGTCACAAAACCAGTGGTGCAGATTAAGCCTTCCTCTGGGGCTGTGGAATATGTGGGAAACATGACCCTGACATGCCTTGTGGAAGGGGGCAGCCGGCGGGTTTACCAGTGGCTTAAGAATGGGAGGCCTGTCCACACCAGCTCCACCAACTCCTTCTCTCTTCAAAACAACAGCCTTCATATTGCTCCAGTGACCAAAGAAGACATTGGAAATTACAGTTGCTTGGTGAAGAACCCTGTCAGTGAGATGGAAAGCGACATCATTATGCCTACCATATACTGTAAGTTCCTTAAAATGTGTATATATTTATATACCTCTGGAGAAAGAAAAGGCAACCCACTCCAGTATTCTGGCCTGGGAAATTCTATGGACAGGGGAGCCTGATGGGCCCCAGTCTGTGGGGGCCACAAAAGTCAGACTTGTCTGACCAACTGAGTTTTCTTCTGGAAAGTTTTCACCAGAGTCGTCACAGAGAACATCAATACCAGGTATCATTTGGTTTTCACCATTATTGCCATGCAGTGCTAGCTGCAATTATACTTCCTAGGCACTGTCTTGTCATGAAGTCTAGCGGCTTGCACAACCCAGTTGAGATACTGATTTTTGAATATATTCTCCGACTCAGTGCATTCATTGACCTTACTGCCAATGAAAAATAGAAACCTCAATTTCAAGAACCCAGAACCATGCAGAAGGCACTGATTTATTCACCCACAATGAGGGAGAGTTGTTCATCATAAAATGGGACAGGGGTGTGCTCTGGAGCTGACCACTGGAAGCAAGAATGTTTCCAGGTTATATGTGGGTAACATGGCCCAGGGTATGGCTAGTCTCTCTGCCCATTTTCTCAGCCCCGTTTTTAGAAGCAGGGTGCAGAGAGGATCACAGAGAAAACATAATTATTCTGCAGCAAGTTATTCAGCTTCCCAGCAAATCTGTGATTATTTCAGGTTTCCCTTTTCTTTGGTTCTTTTATCTGTTGCTGTAGTTGCTATTGTTATTGTTGCAATTTTAATCTCATGTACAAAGTTAAGTTCACCAAACTTTTCAGTTCATGTCATATGATCATCATCAACCCATGCAAGCTCTCTCTTGATTGCATTACTTTTCCCATCACCTCTACTCTGCCGCACCACCTCTAATATGTTTAGCATTGCATCCTACTTTCAGCCTCTCGCAAGGTTTCTCAGCCTCCACCCTAATGACATTTTGACTGGATATCTCTTTGTTGTGGGTATTTGTCCTTTGCGTTATAGGATGTTTAACAGCTGCCTAGCCCCTACCTGCTACACACCAGTAGCACCCTTCCCTCCAGTTGTGACAACTAAAAGTGTCTCTAGACATTGCCATATGTCCCCTGAGTGCAGGAGAGAGGGAGTGGAATGTGCAAAATCTCCTCAAGTTGAACCAATGGCTTATCACATTGGGAAGCCATCTGATCAGTTACCATCGTAGCTTACTTAGTGCGTGGCCACAATAGCAGTATAACAAAATAAACAAGGCATGGCAAAGGAAAACTTCTCACCCTGTGGCATGAGGGTGGAGGGTTCAGCTGGTTGAACCACAAGGGTAGAATTAAGCCTTGTAAATATATCTACTCCCTCATCAAACATATCTCCATAATGATCCAAAAGGCCCTAAAGACTATTGTTTAAGTGCTTAGGAGGTAGACAGACCTAAGTAGGCAATGGATTCTGTCACTACATATGTGACCTGAAAAAGCCCCTTGACCTTTCTTGGCCTCATCTATAAAATGGAGATGGTTAAAACTACTTCCCTAAAATAAATGAAATCCTGTCAGAAAAGTAGCCAGTGACTGACACCAAGCAGGCATTCAGTAAATGGAGGCTGTTTGTGTTACCAATACATCTGTCTTCTGTTTTCTTCAATAAGAAATTGATAGTCTTTCTTGAGAATGTGTGTTATTAATTCTTTGAGGAAAAGAACAAGCATATGTAGGTTTGTTTTTTTTTTTTAGCTAGATCAAGCTTAACAATAAAACTGAGCTCCAGAAATGTGGTCGGAAAAGCAACTTCTGGGAAGTGTAATACAGTGGTATCATACAGGTATACAGTAAGATCTGCTTCATTAAGCAACATAAGATAAGAAAAATGGAACCATTGATTCTTTTTAAAAATCTTTTAATGTGTTTATTGGCTGTATCTGGATTTCAACAGTGAACAAATGACAGGTTAGAATAATCAAAGGGACTGAGTACAAAGATGTGAATGGAATGTAGGAAAAACCCAGACTGTTACCAATAAACCTGTTTCTGCACCTAGATACAAAAGGACAGGAGCAAGGAGAGGTTACTGGAAACCTTGAGAAGTAAAATTCCATAAAGCAGGGGCCTCTGGTGGAAAAAAAGAGCCAGAATGAGGAAAGGAACAAGGAGAACAAATATCTCAGCCTCATTCTCCTCCCTCATTCTAATCTTCTGCCAGGAATCCCCAGTGGCCAAATTCACCCAGAAATCACAAGGAATGGGAACACTGCACAGCCTAGGATCATGGTACGCTAATTCTTAAAACTGGAAGCTATCCGGTATTTTAGCAGAAGTGAGATAATGTGACAATGAAATATATGAGAATGTCATAGCTACTGTAGGACTGCCTACAAAAGAGCATCAGGTAGGCACAGAACTCTGGAATGGAAGACCTGGGCTCAAATCCTGCTTTTACTGCCTTAGCTCTCTTGTGCCTTAGTTTCCTCATCTATATAATGGTGATAATGATAGTACCTACTTTGTAGGTACTGTTATTGTTTGGATTAAATCTGTTACTGCATGTAACTTGCTTAGAACAGTGACTCAGTGTGAATTGTTCAGTCATGTCCGACTCTTTGCTACGCTATGGACTGTAGCCTGCCAGGTGGCTCTGTCCATGGTATTCTCCAGGCAAGAATACTGGAGTGGGTAGCCTATCCCTTCTCCAGGGGATCTCCCCGACCCAGGGATCGAACACGCGTCTCCTGCACTGCAGGCAGATTCTTTACCATCTGAGTCACTAAGAAAGCCCCACAGTGACAGGCCCATAGTAAATAGTATATAACTGTTGGCTACTATTATTACTACAATATTATGTGTCTGTGGAAATTCAGAGAAGGAAAATATTACTTCTAGCTGGAGAAAAGGCTTGTTGTAGGAAGTAACATTTGAGATGGACCTTGAACAATGGATTTGAAGGAGGAAAGGGGAAATGTCTGGAAAAAACATTTCAGGCGCTAGGGATAGTAGGTTCAGACACTAGGCAGAGGTCAGAGTGTTTGGCAAATGGTTCAGTTTGAGTGGAGTATAGGATACAGCAAGTAATAGATACAGCTTACCCACTCACCTCTGTCAGATAATGAAATGTTCCTTTGAAACCTTGTACAAACCAAAATGGTGCACAGTAAACAAGCATTACCTTAAAACACTGCCTTGCTAACAGATGCAAAAAGTGAGTCAAAATAAAACACAGGGGCCCACAAAGGTCAAAGCTATGGAGGCTTGATGCTGAGATGCTGAGTGTAGTTCCCTGGGAAGGAGCTTGATGGCGCCACTTTTGCCGCTGGGGAGCCCACTGCCTCTAAAACAGTTCCTGAAAAACAAACTCTGAACGCTGTTTTTCATTTTTCATCTTTTTTTCAAGAAAGCAAAAGTCCTCTCCAGACTTCTCTCAGTCAGCTAAAACAGGTATTAATGCAGGTCTTTTATAAAAGCTAAGTGGGATAAGCAGAGCTTTGAAAAGCAGAGTCAGGTTGCAGGGAGCTTTGAACACCAGGCATCACTTGGTAAACATGAGGAAAATTATTTTTTAAGCAAAGCTCCAACTTTTTTAGAAGACTACAGAATATTTTATAAATAAATACACAAGCATATTCTAGAGTAAATCAAGAAATGTTTATCTAGAGAGCATGTTTTCAAGATAGATCACAAACGTCATACAATTACAGAAAGAATATATATAGGAAAGGAAAAAAGGGAGATAGGATGTATTTTATTAACCTATTGTACAGAGAAAAAAGTCACCAGTTTTGAGCTACATGCAGTAATCAAACACATCTAAGAGCAACTTAAAAGCATTTTTTTCCAAAAACATATTGTTCACATAGAAATAAAAAATCTTCATACATTGTATAATTCAGCATTAGTGTAGGGGAACCCAATGAGGATTATCTGTTAGTCCAACCTAGTTCAGAATTCAGTGTCTCAAAGATGAACCAGTCATTTCATGCAGAAAGAGGAGAAATTATCGATGTATTAAAGAGCATAAAGGAAGAAGGAAATTATAGTTTTTCACCAAAAAAATACCAAAACACCACTCTTCAAACAAATTATATAAGAATTATTGCAATCACGAGTTATACTATGTTTAACAATGACATTGTTTTTATAGCTAAACTTTTAGCTGTATTTGTTTAGTAGTTTTACATAGCCTTATATTCAGTTAACAGCGTGAAAGTATTCTATCTGCCTTAAAATACAGAGAAATGGATTTACAAAGTATAAATTGTGACTATCTGCACAACTAGCATTGAATTAGAGTGAAAAATTTAGATTTGGCTCTATCTGTTTGTACATGTAGTCATATTCTTGACTGAATAAGCTTATTCTGACATAAATTTAAACTTCCATTCAATGCCAGGGAGCACAGACCTAAGCATTCAAGTTTCCTGAGCATGGTGAAAGAAAATGGGAGCAGACAAATGAAATCAAATCTAGGGCTATATAGAGACATCCTTATTATTAGGATGTTCTTTATTATTTGGTCTAAACTATTTACATTCACCTAGAAAAGGTACCAAATGGAAAATAAGATATTAAACCAGCCAGAAATCATCAACTAAAAATTAGTTCAGAGAAACAATCACTCAGTGTAGTAAGAGACAGCAGAAAATTGTGGTGGAGCATTCTTTGTCCACTGACGAAAACCTGATCATATTTTGTCTCAACACAGACTCCAATAGTGCTGTGTCCTTTGGAGAGCATAGCATTCAGCACAGTGTTACAAGTCTAAGCTGTCAATCCAAACTGCCTGCGTTAAAGCCTTGGTTCTGCCACTTGTCTATGTGTCGGTTTCCTTGTCTCCTTATCAACGCTGTCCCAGTGTAAGGCTAAACCCTATCTCTAGTAGAATGGGGAGGATTATGTGAGATTTTATGTGTAAAGAAGACAGTGAGTGGCACATAGGAAAAACTCAACAATATTAGCTGTTTTGCTTTTCCTCCTTCTTTTTCTCTTCACTTGGAGCCCAAACTATGCTGATGTATTTGGCAACATGACATCAAGAAATTATGGAAAACCTGGGTAATGGAAAAGATACCTGCAAAGAGAATACTGAAAGAATACTTTGAGAAGAACTTTCTTCCCCAGAAAATACCATGATGTAACACATTTCATTTTTCTACATGCAAATATTTCCTTTACATCAGTCCTTTGTATCTTGCCATCTGTTTACCTATCTCTAAACTTTAGCCATAAATTGAAATGAAAAATTCCTAGGGAAATGGCATAAGCAATTACAAATACATGAAAATATCATTTGTATGACCTTGGAATACACTTTTGTTTTGCTATGTAGTTTACTTTAATCTGACGAAGTAAAAATATTTGAATTTCAACATGTGCCTGTTCATGCCCTAATCTTATAATTATCACAGAAAACGGTGTTACACAGTGTGTAAGGTATTTAAATGGAGGGAAAACCATCATCACACCGATCAAGGCTTTAAACCCCTAAATTTCCTTTCCTTTCCCGTGTTATTTAAGAGCATTAGAGTTTCCCATGTGAATAAGTTCGGATTTTATAGAACATATCTTTTATTTATAGGCTGAACCTTCTTCCTTGCATTCTTTTTAGACGTAATCTATGCAAACCTCACAGAGAAATGCCTGTCTTGAGTAAAAACTAATGGCAGGTAGTTGAAAGAAGAACGTTTAGAAAATTTTGCCATGTGAGTTCCATATATACATTGTGAGGATGAATTACCTAGGATGATTTAAGAAAGTTTTTTTTTTTACTCTTACTATGTAGTAATTGTGAATAGTGTTAACATCTTGATTATTTTTGCATTCAAATGCAAAAACTTTCACTGGGTCAACATCTCATCTTCCTGACCTTCACTTATTCACTCATCCATTCATTTATTCACTCATTCACTCATGGTTTGATTTGATTCAAAAAATCAACATCATGGTCTTCTTTGTGCTAAGCAGTTTACTACATATTATATTCAGTTCAGTTCAGTTCAGTCGTGTCCGACTCTTTGCGACCCCATGAACCGCAGCACGCCAGGCCTCCCTGTCCATCACCAACTCCCAGAGTGCACCCAAACTCATGTCCATCAAGTCGATGATGCCATCCAGCCATCTCATCCTTCATCATCCTTTTCTCCTCCTGCTCCCAATCCTTCCCAGCATCAGGTTCTTTTCCAATGAGTTAACTCTTTGCATGAGGTGACCAAAATATTGGAGTTTCAGCTTCAACATCAGTCCTTTCAATGAACACCCAGGACTGATTTCCTTTAGGATGGACTGGTTGGATCTCCTTGCAGTCCAAGGGACTCTCAAGAGTCTTCTCCAGTACCACAGTTCAAAAGCATCAGTTCTTCAGCGCTCAGCCTTTTTCACTGTCCAACTCTCACATCCATACATGATTACTGGAAAAACCATAGCCTTGACTAGACGGACCTTTGTTGGCAAAGTATAATTCACAACCTTGTCATGGCAAAGGGGCATGTATAACTCACTGAACCTATGAGCCATGTTGTGCAGGGCCACCCAAGATGGGTGGATCATAGTGAAGAATTCTGACAAAATGTAATCCAATGGAGGAGGAAATGGCAAACCATTCACCTATTCTTGTTGGAAGAATGCTATGAACAATATGAAAAGGCAAAAATATATGGCCCTGGAGATGAGCTTCTCAGGTTGGAAGGTGTCTGATATGCTATTAGGGAAAGAGTGGAAGGCAATTACTATAACTCCAGAAAAAATGAAGCAGCTGGGCCAAAGCAGAAACAACACTTGGTTGTGGATGTGTCTGGTGGTGAAAGTAAAGCCCAGTGCTATAAAGAACAATATTGCATAGGAACTTGGAATGGTAGGTCCGTGAATCAAGGTAAATTGCATGTGGTCAAGCTGGGGATGGCAGGATTGAACACAGACATCTTAGGAATCAGTGAACTAAAATGGACAGGAATGAATGAATTTAATTCAGATGACTATTATATCTACTACTGTGGGCAAGAATCCCTTAGGAGAAATGGAGTAGCCTTCATAGTCAGCAAAAAAAGTCTGAAATACAGTACTTGAGTGCAATCTCAAAAACGACACAATGACCTTGGTTTGTTTCCAAGGCAAACCATTCAACATCACAGTAATCCAAGTCATCCAATGTAATCCAAGTAATCCAATGCCCCAACCACTGATGTTAAAAAACCTGCAGTTTAATGGTTCTATAAAGACTTACAACATCTAGAACTAGCACCAAAAAAAGATGTCCTTTTCATCATAGGGAATAGCAATGCAAAAGTAGGAAGTCAAGAGATCCCTGAAGTAACAGACAAATTTGACCTTGGAGTACAAAATGAAGCAGGACAAAGGCTAAGAAGAATTTTGCCAAGAGAACACACTCATCATAGCAAACAGCCTCTTCCAACCCCCCAAGACACCACTCTATGCATGGGCATCACTAGATGGTCAATACTGAAATCAGATTGATTATATTCTTTGCAGCTGAAGATGGAGAAGCTCTCTACAGTCAGCAAAAACAAGACCAGCAACTGACTGTGGCTCAGATATGAAGTCCTTATTGCAAAATTGAGGCTTAAATTGAAGAAAGTAGGGAAAACCACTAGGCAATTCAAGTGTAACCTAAATCAAATCCCTTATTATTACACACTGTAGGTGACTAATAGATTCAAGGGGTTAGATCTGATAGAGTGCCTGAAGAACTATGGATGGAGGTTCATAACGTTATACAGAAGGCAGTGACCAAAACCATCCCAAAGAAAAGAAATGCAAGAAGGCAAAGTGGTTGTCTGAAGCTTTACAAATTGCTAAGGAAAGAAGAAAAGCAAAAATCCAGGAAAAAAGGGAAAGATATACCCAACTGAGTGCAGAGTTCCAGAGAATAGCAAGGAGAGATAAGAAGGCCTTAAATGAACATTGCAAAGAAACAGTAAAATGGGAAAGACTAGAGATCTCTTCAAGAAAACTAGAGGTACCAAGTGAACATATCATGCAAAGATGGGCACAATAAAGGACAGAAATGTTAAGAACCTAACAGGAACAGAAGAGATTAAGAAGAGGCGGTGAGAATACACAGAAGAACTGTACAAAAAAGCTCTTAATGACCCAGATAACCACGATAATGTGGTCACTCACCTAGATCCAGACATCCTGGAGTGTGAAGTCAAGTGGACCTTCAGCAGCAATACTACAAACAAAGTTTGTTGAGATAATGGAATTACAGCTGAGTTGTTTAAAATTCTAAAAGATGATGCTATTAAAGTTCTGCATGCAATATGTCAGCAAATTTGAAAAATTCAGCAGTAGCCAGCAGACTAGAAAAGGTCAGTTTTCATTCCAATTCCAAAGAAGTGAAGTGCCAAAGATTGTTCAAACTCCCATACAACTGAGTTTATTTCATAGGCTAGCCAGTTTATGCTCAAAATCTTTCAGGCTAGGCTTCAGCAGTACATGAACTGAGAACTTCCAGATGTAAGAGCTGGGTTTAGAAAAGGCAGAGGAACCAGAGACCAAATTGCCAATGTTCGCTGAGTCACAGAGAAAGCAAGGGAATTCCTGAAAAACATCTACTTCTGCTTCACTGACTACACTAAAGTCTTTGAGTGTGTGAATCACAACAAACTGTGGAAAATTATTAAGGAGATGGGAATACCAGACTACCTTACCTGTCTTCTGTGAAACCTGTATGTGGGTCAAGAAACAACAATTAGAACTGGACTTGTAACAACAGACTGGCTCAAACTTGGGAAAGGAATATGTCAAGGCTGTACATTGTCACCCTGCTCATTTAACTTCTATGCAGTATACATCATGCAAAATGCCAGGATGGATAAATCTCAAGCTGGAATCAAGATTGCTGGGAGAAATATCAACAACCTCAGATATGCAGATTATACCACTCTAATGGCAGAAAATGAAGAGGTACTTAAGAGCCTCTTAATTAGGGTGAAAGCAGAAAGTGAAAAAACTGGCTTGAAAGTCAACATTAAAAAAACTAAGATAGTCAACATTAAAAAAACTAAGTGGTCCCATCACATCATGGCAAATAGAAGGGGAAAAAGTGGAAGCAGTGACAAATTTTTTTTCTTGGGCTCCACCACTACTTCAGACAGTGACTGCAGCCATGAAATCCAAAGACACTTGCCTCTTGGAAGGAAAACTATGGCAAACCTAGACAACAAACTAAAAGACAGAGTCATCACTTTGCCAACAAAGGTCCATATAGTCAAAGCTATGGTTTTTCCAGTAGTCATGTATGGATGTGAGAGTTGGACCATAAAGAAGGCTGAGCACTGAAGAGTTGACGCTTTCAAATTGTGGTGCTGGAGAAGACTCTGGAGAGTCCCTTGGACTGCAAGGAGATCAAACCAGTCAATCCTAAAGGAAATCAGTCCTGAATATTCATTGGAAGGACTGATGCTTGGAGGTGAAGTTCCAACACTGTGGCCACCTGACTCGAAGATCCACCTCATTGGGAAAGACCTTGTTGCCTGGAAAAATTGAAGGCAAAAGGAGAAGGGAGCAGCAGAGGGTGAGATGGTTGGATCCACCGATTCAGCGGATGTGAATCTGAGCAAACTCTGGGTGATAGTGGAGGACAGAGGAGCCAGGCATGCTGCAGTGAGACTTAGTGACTGAAAAACAACAACCTATCATGTAACATACAGAAACGCAACACACATTCATTATTTTTTCCATAAAATCACCATGTTAGCCATATTTTCTTGTTTCCTCTTGTTTTCTTTTTGGTTTGGGTCTTTAAGAATCAAATAAAATATGTAGGCTGAAGATCTGTCATTTATCTTACTGATAAAGCATCAACATGCTTATAATCTTTATCACTTAATGGAAACTGTTCTCACTTTCCTTCCTTCACCTATTTAAACCCCTCACAATGTCATCTTCTTCAGAAAGGCTCGCCTGCCCCCACCTTGTCTCACCCCCTCAGCATCCCTGAGAGGCTTGCAGCGCCCCATGGCCATTCTCTCCAGCACTCACTTTCCATGAACCTCTTCCACTCATAAGCATCTCAGGAAAAGACAGGAACTCTGTGTTATTCACCTCTGTATCCCTTTGTATCCCTAAGGCAATACTTTACACAGATTAAGAACTCAACAGAGGCCAAAGATTGTTCAAACTACCATATATCTGCGCTTATTTCACAGGCTAGCCAGGTTATGATCAAAATCCTTCAGGCTAGGATCCAACAGTATGTGAACCGTGAACTTCCAGATGTTCAAGCTGGATTTAGAAAAGGCAGAGGAACCAGAGATCAAATTGCCAACGTCCGCTGGATCATTGAAAAAGCAAGAGAGTTCCAGAAAAACATCTATTTCTGCTTTATTGACTATGCTAAAGCCTTTGACTGTGTGGATCACAGCAGACTGTGGAGAATTCTTCAAAAGATGGGGATACTGAACCACTTGCTGCCTCCTGAGAAATCTGTATGCAGGTCAAGAAGCAACAGTTAGAACTGGACATGGAACAACAGAGTGGTTCCAAACAGGGAAAGGAGTATGTCAAGGCTGTATACTGTCATCCTGCTTATTTAACTTATATGCAGAGTACATCATGCAAGATGCTGGGCTGGATGAAGCACAAGCTGGAATCAAGATTTCCAGGAGAAATATCAATAACCTCAGATATGCAGATGATACCACCCTTATGGCAGAAACGAAAGAAGAATTAAAGAGCCTCTTAATGAAAGAGGAGAGTGAAAAAGTTGGCTTAAAAGTCAACATTCAGAAAACTAAGATCATGGCATCTGGTCCCATCACTTCATGGCAAATAGATGGGGAAACAATGGAAGCAATGACAGACTTTATTTTGAGGGGTCTCCAAAATCACTGTGGATGGTGATTGAAATTAAAAGATGCTTGCTCCTTGGAAGAAACATTATGACCAACCTAGACAGCACATTAAAAAGCAGAGACATTACTTTGCCAACAAAGATCCATCTAGTCAAAGCTACAGTTTTTCCATTTGTCATGTATGGATGTGAGAGTTGAACTATAAAGAAGCTGAGCGCTGAAGAATTGATGCTTTTGAACTGTGGTGTTGGAGAAGACTCTTGAGAGCCCCTTGGACAGCAAGGAGATCCAACCAGTCCATCCTAAAGGAGATCAGTCCTGAATATTCATTGGTAGGACTGATGCGAAAGCTGAAACTCCAATACTTTGGCCGTCTGATGTGAAGAACTCGCTTGTTGGAAAAGACCCTGAGGCTGGGAAAGATTGAAGGTGGGAGGAGAAGGGGATGACAGAGGATGAGATGGTTGGACGGCATCACCAACTCGGTGGACATGAGTTTGAGTAAACTCTGGAAGTTGTTGATGGACAGGGAGGCCCGGCATGCTGCAGTCCATGGGGTCGCAAAGAGTCGGACACGACTGACTGAACTGAACAGTATCTTAAGATAAACTGCCTTTGAATGGGAACTTTCTTTCCAGTACTTTGAAGTCTACGAGACATATCTAGGAAATTTACTACTGTGGAAAATGAAGACTGCTTAAATCGAATGGGGGGCAGGGGAGGGCCTGTGATTTTCTTTTTGATTAATTGCTGTAACACTGTCCTTCAGGCAGCAGAGAGAGTTTCATATTTTCCTTAGACATCCTTAGGCGCTGAAGCTCTTGCAGGACAACTTTGATGCTATACGAATTCTGCCATTTTGCTAACCCTGATATGGCTCTTGGGTCCACCATTCCACTAGAACTATTAACTCCATTCATATTATTTTTTGTTAGAAATCTTACAAAGGGGGTTGCTGCTGGGTATTTAGGTACACATGCTCTTTTTAGGTTGTATATTCGGTTTTCATAAATTGTTCTTGGAGGTCCAGTTATCATTCCTGTCCATCTTGTGTCATGTCTTCACCATCTTATAGACCCTAGCTAACTGTGCCATCTCCTACTCCTTTCTGCCCTTCTTCGAGTTCTTCCAACAGTCAGAAATTGTGAGGGACTTTTACTCATCCAAAAAACTACAATAAGTTGTCCTACCTCAAGCTTGCTGCTTACAAAACCATCTGTATTGACGAGCACAGCCAGAAGGAAGAGGCAAATGGTTCATTATCCCTGAAGTGACAACTAAACCAGGACTAGGTGACAAACATACAACCAGCACGAGATGCTCACACATTGAGACACATGGGAATGAGACCAGCTAAGAGACTATAGGTTCTCATCAGCCAGCTCCAGCTCTTTCTGGGGAACACTCTTGAATGCCACAGAAGGCCGTACCCTCTACCACCCATGTGGTGAAATGTTCGTTAAGAGGACTGTGTGTATGAGGCTGCTCCAATGTAGGCATATTTAAAACATAACGGGCTTACTCTTCTGGCACTCCAGTTTTGGTTAACTGTCAGGGTAGCTTGTGGGATGCTGGATCAGAAGGAAGATCTGGCTGCCAAGGGCTACTCTTTGAGGCCCTGCAATCCTGGCCAAGGCAGGAGGAAGCAACCTGTCATAACACGAGCATCCTGAGGATTCTGGTGGGTTTTTCACAGTTCCACCCTCTAAGATCTATGCAGAAATCACACAATGGACCCCTTAACCAGTGGGGTATCCTCTCAATCACCCCTCAGGATCCTGTTTCTTTCTCTCATTCCTCCTCAGAAGCTTCTCTGAAATCAGGGCCAAATGGACATCCCCAAGGCTCCTCCCCCAATTCAGACACCCAGCATCCAATAAAGGACTTTCATCTATTTGGGGATTCCTCCTTATTCTCTAGGGGACCCCTCGATGTCATCTAAAGAGCCACCAGCCCCCAACTCCTCTGGAGTGGCTCTGATCTCACCTCTTGGCTGCTTCGGCCGTTTTGCAGCACTGCACAGCTGGGCCCTTCCTCTCAACAGGGCCCTCACACTGCCCTCCATTTGCTTTTGTTTGTTTTTTCTGACCTTTAGCAAAGCTCCTCAATGATGTAGTAAATGTGATATTTCAATATTCCCTCATAGAGGCCCACATCATAATTTAGAATTTCAGCATGCATCACCTCTTCTGTTTTCTTGAGGTGCTGTTTCTATGACAATTTCCTTCACAAAAATAGGAATTGCTTTTTATTTTGGCAGAAAAAAAAGCATAACAAAGTCGAGAATGACTGTGTACTGTTGAGGTTATGATGTTATAACCTGGTGTTGGCCTTGGGGGAATACAATGTCAAGCCAGTAATACAGGCAGGTATCTACCTGCAGTTCACAAAATGTGTATGCCCATCTGTGTTGTAAATTATAATCCAGTAACCACTGCATTTTGTGTACAACATATGGCACTGCTCATGGGGAAGTGCTCTAAGTGATAAATATGAAAGGAAAAAGGCTCAGTCACAGTAAATACTTACCATCTGCTCCCAAACAGGATGGCAATCAGCATCATGATGGAAATTTAGGTTCTGTTCCCACCCAGCCATAAATTGTTAAACAGAACAGATGATATACGATTTTACAAGTCACTTAGTAAACACCCATTCCTGAGGCAAAGAGTTCATTTCCATTGGGAGTTCTCTGCCAAGAGCAAGAAACTGAACCACGGGCAAAATAGAACTATCCATCTGTTTTCATCTTCAATGTCAGAGGCCACACTGGTTGAATCACTCCAAATATCCTCAGTTGGATTGCTCATGCCATGAATAATATGCTAGGCTGCATTTCAGAGTAAACAATGGTCAGCTTGACATGGTAATGAAGAAGGAAATAGCATCATAGTGTAGTCAGAAGAAAGTAGATTGTGAGCAGTATGTAGAATGTGATAGATAGATCAGTCCATCTGTGTGCGTGAGAGAGACAGTGGGTAAAGAGAGAAGACTTAGGACTTTCCTGCTTAAGAATCTGTCTGCCAATGCAGGGGACACAGGTTTGATCCCTGGTCCAGGAAGATCCCACATGCCACGGAGCAACTAAGCCCGCGTGCCACAACTACTGAAGCATTTGAGCTTCACTACTACTCTCCTTGAGCCTGAGCTTCACAACAAGAGAAGCCACCAAGATGAGAAGCCTGTGCACTGCGACTAGAGAGTAGCTCCCGCTCACCGCAACTAGGGAAAGCCCATGTGCAGCAGCAAAGACCCACTGGGGCCAAAAAGAATAGATAAATAATTTTTTTTAAAAAAAGGATAAAGACTTTAAGATCATACACTGAAATATGGATGTTGATTCTCTGAGATGAAAACAAATGAGTTTGCATCTTCATGCATCTCTGGAATTTTAGGATTTTCTGCAGTGAAATGTATTTCTTGTAAAATATGCTGCATTTTAATGAATCATATCAGAAGCAAGTAACTTAAATTCATCAAAGTGTTAGGTTCCGAGAACTGAAAGAAGTGCTTTTGTGGGGACCGAGGAAGTTTGAGATAGTTGATGCTAACTCTGAAAGAGACAGATATAGCAGATAATTAAGACAGACAGAAGAGAAAAGATTATGCTAATCATGAAATTCAATAAATGAGGAAGTAGAAAATCAAAATAAAAATGAGAATAGGGAAGATGAATAAGGAAAATCAGTTTCCTTTCTTTAGAAACATGGTTTATTTGAAACTAGAGTGATTATTAAATTAGATAATCAACCTTATTCACCAGCTTTCACTTTAAACTACTGTGGGCTTCCTTTGCAAATCAAACCCATTCTCCAAAATGGAAGAATTACTGCTTTTAAGAATACACCATTATGTTGTGAGAAAGTGAAAGTATTAGTCGTTCAGTCATGTCTGACTCTTTGCGACCCCATGGACTGTAACCCACCAGGCTCCTCTGTCCATGGAATTCTCCAGGCAAGAATACTAGAGTGGGTTGCCATTCCCTTCTCCGGGGGATCTTCTGATCCCAGGATCGAACTCAGGTCTCCTGCATTGCAGATGGACTCCTTGCTACATGAACCACCAGGGAAGCAGTCCTAAAGTGATTTCAAATGAACAGTTCCCAAAGAAGTTTTGAGTAATGTCAGCAAACTTTGAAAGCAATATTATCATCATTATGTGTGTTCTCAAACAATTTGTTTTTATACTCATATTCTGTAAACCCTGAAAACAAATAGAAAGACAGAAACTCATACTGAGTGACCACACTTCTCTTTTTCAACCCTGCCTTGCTCTGCACTCAGAAATGCTCTCAGGCTTCAGCCTTTGTGACAGGCTGGGGTCTTCTACTCCAAACCTCTGTTGACTCCTCCCATTGGTTTCCTATGATGTGAACCATAACCAGTGTCCACCAGACGGTGACCTTTGCTTCCCTAATATTCTATCAGTGCTGTCAACCTGAGGGGACCCTGCTGCTGCACTGGAGCTGAGATAGTAGCAACAGGAACCATGTACACAACACCTCAGTCCTCCTCATAGTGCCTAGGACTGTATCATGCATGCAGTAGCATCTCAGTATTGATTTTGGTTGAATGAATGAAAACAACGTTTCATCCCCATTACACAACTAACTATTCAGTGGTTTTGCAACACACAGTTCTAAAGCAGATTTTCCCCTGAGACTGTATCACAGCATGAAATGAGCAAACAGTCTGAGAGTTCTAGTACAGTCCCAGGAAAGAACCATTCATTTCTGTGTACTTGAATCCTCCATCTCCAGTTCCTGATCACTTTGAATTTGAAGGTACTTCTATGTTTGCTTTCTAAAAGCAGGATCACCTCATGTATATGTATTAATATAAATCTACAGGTTTCCTTCTGCTGCCTCTGTGTCTTTAGGAAGTGGATATGTGTAAACTGTTATGTCTTCTAGCTAAATATAATTGATTGCTATGTACCTTCAGTTTCTGTTGTATCTTAGGAAATTTGTCTCCCCAGTGGTAAGTTGGTCAGAAAATGCTGACATAATGGAGAACCATTCTGGGAATCTGCAAATTTGAGGTTGACTTGCCAGTATCCAAAAAACAAGCCTGGCATGAATCATGGCATTTCAAAGATAGCAAGATTCACAGCCAGTCATCTAGTCAATCTTTCTATAGCAAAGGTGAGGAAAGTGAGACTCCAAAAGCTCAAGTGACTTTTGAAGAACATTCTGCTAATTACTGAAGAAGTCAGAATTTAACCTAGATATCCAGCTCTCTGAACATCACATTGTATTATTATTCTACACAATGAGAGATAAACAGGTGTTACTTTTTTAAAAATCAGCACATTTGAAATTAGGTTATTTCTGAACAAACCATCAATAGCTTTATCCAGTTTATAAATTCATTAAGAGTAGGAACTGTGTCTTATACATTTTTACCACTCACATATTAAATATATTATGGGGCACTTAGAAAGAAAGTGAAGTCGCTCAGTAGTGTCCGACTCTTTGCGACCCGGTGGACTGTAGCCTACCAGGCTTCTCTCTCCGTGGGATTCTCCAGGCAAGAATACTGGAGTGGATTGCCATTTCCTTCTCCAGGGGATCTTCCCGACCCAGTGATTGAACCCTGGTCTTCCTCATTGCAGGCAGTCGCTTTAACCTCTGAGCCACCAGGGAAGCCCCTTAGTATCTCTCAAACAAGTATTTTTTGATTGACTACTTGATTAACTGAGTACAGAATTAATATGTAATTAGACAATAATTTATTATACAACAAATAATACAGTTAGAAAAACAGACACTGTTTTGAAAAAGAAAGTTACACAGCTTGGCAGTTTTTTGGAGAGGTAATATGAATAATTAAATACATATATTTTAGAACCCTAGGTCTGCTATTTAATAGCTTTGTGACTATGGGAAAATTAACTTTTTAAATATCTCTTGCTTCACCTTATAATGGGCATAACAATTAACTCATATGGTTGCTTTAAAGATTAAATGTCTGCATAAGTACTTAATGCCTTCAGATGGCGAATAGCCAACAAATACTGGTTATGATCAGCTAAAATATGAGCACAGTAATACCTAAACCTTTAAGTTTTTAGAATATAAGTCAGGATATAACTGAATGAGAAAAACCTGTCTAGATAGAGAATATTTTGTTTAAATCCTTTTCTTATTTGTTCTCTGAAGAAGTCAGTGGAAAATGTTTCTTTATCTGCAGACAATCTGGTGCCATAGAATTAGCAATCTGTTCCAGGAATATTGCTATGTAAGGAAAAAACACCATGGGATATCCATGATTAAGCAGTTTATTGATGGTAGTGAAGATGTATTTTTTTTTCCAAATGAAACCTTACCTTAGCTTGTGGGGAGGAATTTTTAAATTTTTTAAACTCTTAAAATGTCATGAAAATATGGAACACTCCTATACTTTTTTGCATAAATTTGTGCTTCATGTAAAACTATGTAACTTTTTAATATTTGCATCAACTGTCCCAGCACTTAGAAGAAAAATAGATAATATGCAAAGAAAAGTTGTCAAAGAGAAAGTAGTAGCCATAATCTATTTTAAAATTGCTTTTAAGTACAGTTTCAGTTTCAGAAAGATGCAATTTGTCTAACAAGCTTATAAATTTATCTATACATGACTCAAAAGCTTAGCACCACAATTATGATAACAGTGTCTGTAAAATTATATCCTAAGTTTCAAGGCTTTCACTGTTTCAGACAAGTTCAATCACATCTCAAATGACTTCCTTTTCCATGAATATCAGAATAAAACACTTTTAGGTCCTTATCGTTTACTGGGAGTCTAAATGAGGACCTAATTGCCCAAGTTTAACATGAAGACTTTCATGAAAATAAAACGGTGCTAAACTCTCCCAAACTCAATAACTATATTGTGACTATTTATGTCACCCCTATACTTCTCTTTTCAATTAATGTAGATGGACCTTATGGACTTCGAGTTAATTCTGATAGAGGACTAAAAGTAGGGGAGGTGTTCACTGTGGATATTGGAGAAGCCATCTTGTTTGATTGTTCTGCTGACTCTTATCCTCCCAACACCTACTCCTGGATCCAGAGGACAAACAATGCCACATATGTCATTAAGCATGGGCCTCGCTTGGAAGTTGCATCTGAGAAAATAGCCCAGAAGACAACTGACTACGTGTGCTGTGCTTACAACAACATAACTGGAAGGAGAGATGAAACTCACTTCACCATCATCATTACTTCTGTAGGTAAGTGGGATGCAAAAGGCAGGGATCCCAATGAAACCCAAATGCATGCTAGCTTTGCTCTGCTCCTATTTTATACTTGTGTGGAAGAGAATATCATTGTGTGTATCATATATTCTAGGAAACTCTTTTTTGAGTTAACTGAGCCATGGTTTCTAACAGTCAAAGGAAAAAAACCCAAAGAATAGTGGAGAGAGAAATCAGTTGCTCGCTCTGAGGGGCTACAAAGAAAAAGAGAATTCAGTAAAATCCTTCTAAATGTGCATTCTTGCTTTCCTGATTTTACAAACAGGAATAAAAGAGAAGCAATTAACTCATTTATAAAAGTTTATATATACTGTTGCATTAAGTCAGATGAACACACCTACATGAATTAGAAATGCAGTTTCCCTACCATCTGGCTTCCTTCTCACTGTTCTTCATGGGCTTCCCTTCTTCTTTCACCATTTGAAACCTGAAATCTGTGGGATTTAGCAACAAGGGTCTCAACACCTTGGAAACTACAGAATTTTGTAAACTTGTGAAATTTGGCATTTTTCTAGAAGTCGTCTAATTTTTAGAAAGGTCATAAATCCAAAGAGTTAAGAATCATTGCCTAAAATACTTATGTCCACCAAATTTCCAACTTTCTGAGCCTTCTCTTCTCTCTGCAATATTTCATTCACTCCCATAGTTTCATGTGACACTGGTACATCCCAAATTTGTAAGGCTCTAAAACTATATACACAGTTACCTTCTAAATGTCTCCATTTTGACGTGCCAGAGGCAGCATACAGGTCCAATATATCAAAAGTGAAACATCTTCTTTTCCCTCAAATTGCTATTCTTTCTGTTTCCCTATTTAAATGAATAGTCCTAGCTACCAACCTTAGCCAGAAAGCTAAATGCCATCCCAGACTCTTTTCTCTTGCTTATTGCCCACCCCAACATCCAATCAAGTTTGTCCATTTTCTTTTCTCCCTATCTCTCAAGTCCATTTTCTCTCCTCCTTCCTCCTTCTTTCTTTTCTTCTTCTCCTTTTCCTTCCCCTTCTCCTCCTCTTCCTCCTTAACATCTTCTCCATTTGTGCCTTCTCTTTCTTTGTCTTTACAGCCCTGGTGCCTAGAATAGGACCCATTACATAGAAAGTCAATGCATTTTTTTTAAATAAGTAAAACAAGAATATAATCCTTAGAATTTTCAGCATTTGACCCATAAGCTATGTGCATCAGAATCACATGGGGATATCTAATAATATATTTTCATTAAGATACCTCAGACCTTTCGGATCAGGACCTGACAGCTTGTATATGGAATCTGAATATTCAGCAAGCACAAGCGTGACAACCTACTTGTTTATGGTGACTTTTTTTCTCCATATCCTATTAAATGTATTTAAAAACTCATAACGAGCCATTAAGAGTTATAAGACTATTATAAATATACAGATTGATAAATATATGGTAGGTGGGATCTTCCCAAGACTCCTTAAAATCGAGGGTGTTCATATTTGCAAAAATCATCTGCGTACACTGGAATTTACATACAAGTATGGTGAGATTTTGTTTTTATTCATATGAAGAAAATGCCACACTATCTAGAAGAGTGCTGTCCAGTAGAACTTTTGCTTTGAAGGAAATGTTTGATATCTGCTCTATCCAATATAGTACTTCCTTGCCTCGTTTGGATTTTTTTCTTTTTTTCCTCTTTCTTTTTTATTTTTTAAATTATGAAAACAATTTACAGGAGACTTGGAAAACATAGTACAAAGTTACACATAGTTTCTCTATGTATTGCAATTATTTTAAAGTAGATATATTAAGCGTTTTAGTTGGAGTTTCAATATCAAAGTCTCAAAAATTAATGGAATGAATAGACAGAAAAGTAGAAGGATATAGTAGACCTGAAAAGCACCATGAACCAATTCAACATAATTAACATTTATACAATTTTTACAAAACAGTAACATGCAAATCCTATTCAAGTTCCCAAATCTCATTTGGCTTTTGAGCACTTAAAATATGGTTATGCCACTGAGGAACTGAAGCTTTTATTTTGTCCCTATTACTTTTAATTTAAGTATTTCTAGTGGCTAACATATATCTAGTGACTACCATATTGGACAATGAAGTGCTAGAATTTTTACCTGAATTATGCTTCATTTGGGCAGTAGTTAATAACATATTTTCCTTATAGGTCTCAAAAACATATATGTGCTTATGTTAGTCTCTCAGTCGTGTCTGACTCTTTGCGACCCCATGAACTGTAGCCCGCCAGTCTCCTCTGTCCATGGAATTCTCCAGGCAAGAATACTAGAGTGGGTTGCCATTCCCTTCTCCAGGGGATCTTCTTGGACCCAGGGATCGAGCCCAGGTCTCTTGCACTGCAGACAGATTCTTTACCATCTGAGCCACCAGGGTGTTTAGAGTTATATAAATCAGGCAATCAATCTTTCGTTATTTGACACATGTTATGGGCCAAATACTAGGGTAAATGCCATCTGAAAAAAATAATTCCTGCTAACAAGATGCTCACAGCCTGATGTGGGTGAGTGGCAGGCATGTAAGTAAACAACTAGCATACTTTACTTTCTACTTTACCAAGTTTTAATATATTTAACCAGCTTTTTACCTCAGTCGTTAACTGAAACATAATTTTGAAAAACAGCATAATTAAGTATGTAATTTTTTTGGCAATCTGGATGTTGTCTTAGGCTTGTTCCTCACACTCATTGCAAGTGAAAACATGTCTATGATATGTAGGTGTGTACTGCACTGAAACCTCTCTTACTACCTAAACTTTTTCCATTAATATTCAGCCAAGGTATCATCATAATATCAGAAGCCCCCAAAATTTGATTCAGATCTTTTTTCGAAGTCCAAAGACAGCTACAGTCTCAATATCAAATAATTACCTTTTGCAAAATCTAAAAAACCTGTTTGACCTGTTCAAAGACCAGACATTTGTTGTTATTGTAAATAAAAAGAGCAGGTGCTTATTTTTCAGAGTGATTCAGTGTTGTCAACATTCATGACCTCTTTGTGGTTTGTAGAGCTGTTTTCCAATCCCCAAATGCCCACAGAACTTAAACAGTAGCAAATGGCCAAGAAAATAAGTAGTATTAATGTGTTTTAAGTATTTTATTTTTAGAAACTTTTCCAAATCAGTGAATCTCTACATTGATTAAAGGTACAAACAAATTAAAGGTACAAACAAACCAGGTAGCTCAGTGGTAAAGAGTCCAAATCCACCTGCTAAACAGGAGTTGCAATTTTGAACTCTAGGTCAGGAAGATCCCCTGGAGAAGGAAATGGCAACCCACTCTAATATTCTTGCCTGGGAAACCCCATGGACAGAGCCTGGCAGGCTACAGTCCATAGGGACGCAAAAGAGTCGGACATGACTTGGGAAATAAACAACAACAACCTACAGTGAAAAAATTGGACATCATTTGTAACTGTCAGTTGAACACTTACTGACCATCCACTCTGATGAGCTACCTATATTAATATCTGTGGAAAATGCAAAATAATTTAGAGTGGTAAGATGTCTGCCTTTGAGATATTTTTAAAACCAAGTTACATTTGACATAACCAGAGTCTAGTTGTAAGAAATAGAACATCTTTGTTTGTAATGAGGCAAAGAATGTGGTCAGTCGAAAAATCTCAGCAATAAGACATGAGAGGCAAAGGAAAAAGGAGTCAAAGATGACTATGTAGCCATAAATTTGGAAGGAAAACAACAAGCACCAGAAATAATCAAAGGTTTTATTAGGGACTTGGCAGTTCAGGAGAGGAAGACTAGAGAATGTGGCTATTAGCTCTGTGTTTTCCTGCCTGTTTAAGACTAAACCAGATGGTGCCTCCCCGCTCTTTGGACTGTGATTCACATCTTAGTTATCAGTGGACCTCTCTGTATCTTAGTAGAGATATCCTAAAGAAAACAGAGGAAATAGGCAAAGTCATACAGCTAGTCAGTGATAAAGTAATATCTGAATTCAAAACCCCTTTTCTTAACCACTGAGTAAACTGTCTCTCTTGACGTTGACTGAGAATATCAGTGTCTAAAAAATATATACAGGATATGTCACATATATGTACAAGATAGTATTTATTTTCTTATCACCTTAGCTAACTTTATGCTATAAGCAAGTAGATACTCTGGTTTATCCATACATGTATGCTTGCATATTAGTGAGAAATAATGAAATATTTGTAACCAGAAGTAATACCTAGTATGTAACTTTCAAGAAAAGAATAGCAATTAAAGTAATAAGTTAGCATTCATATTTTGAAAGAACAATGATTTTATTACCATAATTAAAGCCTTTCTTGAATGCAAGTTTCCCTACTTTAAAATTTAACTGGGTCTAAATCACTATTGTGGCATGCAATATACCTAAAATAAAAACATTTATAATCAGAATTCAGATGTTCACAGTTCATGACAATATTCCAGTGTACAAGTTATTAGAGTCCTCAAGGGCCACATGGCCACAGTTTGAGATTTAGCCATAGTAGAAATATTTTTGTATGTGATCCCGCGAAATCTCCAATTTTTTAGTATCTGTTTCTAATTGCATAACTTTATAAAGAAGCGAGTGGGAAAATGACCCTACTCCTAGGCAGGAAAATGAATTTACTAATTTCTGTTAACTACCTAGAAATTTCTCTGGTTAAGATTTCCAGGAGATGTATTTCACTTTAAATCATGGAGGATAACAACCGAGATGAGCTACAACCCTTACATCCAGACCCTGAAGCCTTAGGTGACACCCCACGAGCATCTACCACAGAACAGCCTGTGTCTGTCAGGTGGCGCTGTGGTAGGGCGTGCAAATAGCATGCCCCACCCACCATCTTCATCTCCATAGGAACATGAGTCAGTGGCCGGAATCAGCTTGCAGACTGAACGGGAGAGACCTCGGAACTCCATTCTGATCTAGAATTAGACACGCTGACTGGTGGCATATGGTTGTCTTGTTTAAGGCACAGTCTCTCAAACAGCACGGCTGTGATACCATGGATACCACACCTCTTGCCTATATTTGCACTTAATATGTTATTTCATTTTATTTGTTTGCCTAAGGAGGGGGCAAATAGCATTTGCACTAGGGCTTTGTTTAAATAAGGGGGAGAGAGGCATGCTATGTGCTAAAGAGTACAAAATTCTCTGAAAGGAGGAAGAGGGGAGCTGCTGCAAGTGTCCAGAACCACACTTGGCATCCCTGTACGTTCTCTGGGGCAGTGAGGTCAGAATTCCCCTGTCGTCTTGGTTTCAGTCTGGGTTCTAGAAATCCTTCTCTCTACAGCACACCTGCCTGGGAGCTGACACCACAGCGACTGTGCCACTTGATTTCATCCTGGACATAGCTGGCATTTTTTATTTTGTAAATTTCAAATACTGAACCTACTAAGTTTGGTGTACTCTGGCAGAGAGAAGCAGTGTTTGCTTTGTTTTTAATTGGAGGATAATTGCTTTACAACGTTGTGTTGTTTTCTGCCATCAGTTCAGTTCAGTCACTCAGTCGTGTCCGACTCTTTGCGACCCCATGGACTGCAACACGCCAGGCTTCCCTGTCCATCCCCAACTCCTGGATTTTGCTCAGACTCATGTCCATCGAGTTGGTGATGCCATTCAACCAGCTCATCCTCCTTCATCCCCTTCTCCTCCTGCCTTCAGTCTTCCCCAGCATCAGGGTCTTTTTCCAATGAGTCAGTTCTTCGCATCAGGTGGCCAAAGTATTGGAGCTTCAGCTTCAGCATCAGTCCTTCCAATGAACACTCAGGACTGATCTCCTTTAGGATTGACTAGATTTCCTTTAGGATTGTATGGTTTCTGCCATACAACAACACAGATCACTCACAAGCATATATACCTATACCCCTCCCTCTTGAGCCTCCAACCACTCCACCCCCAGCCCAGCCCTTTAGGTCAGCACAGAGCGCTAAGCTGGGCTCCCTATTTTATACGACAGCTTCCCACTAGCTATGCATTTTACACATGGTGGTGAATAGACAGATAGATAGATCGAGATCAATCACAGTGCTACTCTCTCAATTCGTCCCACCCTCTCCTTACCCCACTGTGCCCACAAGGCCATTCTCTATGTCTGTATCTCTATCCCTGCCCTGCAATTAGGTCCATCGGTACCATTTTTCTAGATTCCATCTATAAGAAGCAGTGTTGAGAGAATCAGGATGCTCTAGAAGAGAAGGGGGCCTAAACAGGGAAGATCCTTAGTTCTGAGAAATTCTTCAGTCTCCAGAGAGAGGATACTTGGCCTTAGCCATCACCAAGGTTTTGAGTTGACTGGTGCTGGTGACCTCAGGATATTTTCTGATGGAGGGCTAACAGAGGCCAAAGGGAAGAGAGGCCAGGGGGCAATAAGGAAGGAGCCTGAAGAAATAAGGAAGTAATGCTAAAGAGAATGAGTTGGATCCCCTCTAGGACAGAATGTACAAATTCAGTCATTCCAGGAAACACAAAGTAAAAGGGACAAAAATTTAAAAATGAAGGAGAGGGGAGGAGATATGTCTTACCTCGTTTAAGGCATCCAGTCCTTGTTTGTTAAACCTACTACAAGGCATCAGAATTGTAGGAACGCCTGGCCAAGCCATTGTATGCCAGAGTGTAACTTCAGCATTATGAGAAACACTCTGAAATAGCATGTTTTCAAGCTTAAGGGGGAAAACAGCTCAGACTACATTAAAATATTTTTCATTGTAAAGTGTATTGTAGACAGTTGACCCAAATAAATTAGCCTTGAACTTATTTCCAGGAACTAGAGGATATTGAATTTTAGTGAAGACAGTCTGGCTATCAAGAAGTAAAAGAGTTGGAGTACATCAAATCTGGTGTTAGAAAAGTTTAGAGGGAAAGTGAATATATTGAGCCTAGCTGCCAATTGTTAAAACCATAAAAATTTTTGCAATCAGGGAAAAAATGTATTTCTCCAGTCTCTGTTCTAGGACTTATTGACTATGGCATGTATTTTCATTTCTCTGAAACTGTGTCTTTATCTGTACCTAAATATGACACTTTTAATTTCTTTATTATTTTCATTATTACTGATATGACATACCTATACCAAATAAATGGGAAACAAATGTACATTTGGTTTTATACACATATAATGCACATAAATTTAATTGTGTATATCTTAAAATTGGCTAATTTTGATTTCAGTAATTGGATCTAAAATGAACAAATAAGAGAATTCACTTGCTAAAAGTGGTGCCCAAGTAATATGCTGTATCTTAAATCATACCACTTTACTATTTAGCATTTCTCATCAATTTTTTCTGCTATGTTACTTTGCTTTTGTATCACTGCTGGTGTGTCAGACCATTCTGTTTGCCTCTGCATTGACAGCCACACCAGAGTATGGGTCCCTCTGAATTTATACTTTAGAAGTAAAATTAAATAGCTTTGTTGAGCTTCTAAATTTGTACCTCTGAAATGGTAGAGAATGTGAAAATCAGTCATATAAAGAATATCATCTGGAGATACTTGATCTGAAGAAGAGAATTCTCAGGGAAGAAGTGAGAGTTTCATCAAACAATCGATTGGGCGTCATGTAGGGTCTAATTTATTGTTATAGTTCCATTTGGTAGAATCAAGTAGATTTGGGCCTAATGATTTAAAGGATTTCTGTTTTTCATATAATGGTCAGGCAAGGTAGAAACAGCAGAGAATTGTAGTCAGTGCTACTAAATTAAATTTGAGTCCTATATTGGAATTTTAGCCTGAACATCTTTAATATGAAAGTTATTATTACCGCATTGTTTTGATTTGCATTTCTCTTATAATTAGTGATGTTAAACTTCTTTTTGTGTGACTTTGACCATTTGTATGTCTTCTTTGAAGAAATATCTATTTATATCTTTTGCCCATATTTTGATTGAGTTTTTCGGTTTTTTGATAATGAGCTGTATGAGTTGTCTATATATTTCAGAATTAAGTCTTTGTTGGTTGCATCATCTGCAAATATTTTCCCCCAGTTCTTAAGTTGTTTCTTTGTTTTGTTTATGGTTTCCTTTGCTGAGTGTGCAAAAACTTACAAGTTTTATTGGATCTCACTGTGTTTTTTGCTTTTATTTCTTTTGGCCTGGCAGACTAATCTAAGGAAATACTGCTGTGATTTGTGTCACAGAATATTTTGCCTAAAAGTATTAATTTTGGTTAGATTTTTTTTTCTCTAAAATCTAAGAGACAAAAAAGTGTATAACAAACAAATAGAGAGGAAAAGAGCAATAAAATAAACTCCTAATAAAACCAAATTAAGACAAAAAAGGTGAGAGCAAAAATGTAGGATATGTAGAAAAAATCAGATTATAGTTAGAAACCAAAATATATTAATAATTACATTATGTATTAATGGGCTAAATATTCCAACTAAAAGACAAATATTTTAAAACTAGGTATTAAAATTCTATTTAACACTTATAAGAGATATACATTATATAAAGGATGCTGAAAATAAGTGAGTGAACAAAAAAGCCATGCAAATGGTCCAAAGAAAGCTGGTGTGGCTACACTAATACCAAAGAAATAAAAATTAGATATATTCCTTAAGACAGGAAATATTACTTTAGGTTAAAAATGGACATTTCATAAAAATGAAGTGGTCTCTTCAGCAGGATGATCTAAAAATTCTGAGTTTATGTGTATCTACTAGAATAGCTTCCAAGTACATCTAATAAATAGCAAAACTTGATAAGAGAAATAGAAAAATCCACAGAGTGGGAGATTTTAGCATATTCCTCTCAGTGACTGAAAGAACAAGCAGTCAAAAACCTAATTATAATAAAGAAAAACAATTTGACCTAAATGAAATAATATGAATATTGCACACAACAACTACAGAATTCAGGGGATATTGTTCAACTACTAAGATTGTTGCCATGTACGAGAGTGATGGAAAGATTGTTGATTGTTACACTTAAGTGCTGAAGATGATAATACAGAGAAAATTTTAAAGTGCATTGTTTCCATAGCCATTACATTATATATGGCCAAAAAATATTTGAGTTCTTCCAGTATTCAAAAACTATTATCCAGTTTAGCAAAGCAGTTATTCAAATTACTGTTAAATGAAGTTCCAACAAATGTGACAAGTCTCATCTTAATAAATGTCAATGAACATTCATGGTAAAGTCACGCTTGTTTATCTTTGACATGAACTATTTCTTTGCTGAATTGGATAATAACCAAGCATATATTTGAAATCTAATTGTTTCAAAATATGGTTGAAAATACATGAGTTCAGCAAAAATCAACAAAAACAAGCCATGAGAATCAGTTAGATATCTGGAATTGGCAATAAAGAGTATTGCATACTTTATTATTAATTCTAAGTTAGGCTACACATCTAGCACATCAGTAAAATTTATAACTCTTGTATGTGTATATGTGCATACAACTTTTTTGAGACTCAGTTATTAGCATACCACTGCATTGTTATTGTTGTTTTTCATTCGCTCAGTCATGTCCAACTCTTTACAACCTCATGGACTACGGCACTCCAGGCTTCCCTGTCCTTCACCATCTCCCAAAGTTTGCTCAAACTTACATCCATTGAGTCCGTGAGGCCATCCAACCATCCCATCCTCTGTCGTGCCTTTCTCCTCCTGCCTTCAATCTTTCCCAGCATCAGGGTCTTTTCCAGTGAGTCAGTTCTTCACATCAGGTGGCCAAAGTATTGGAGCTTCAGCTTCACCATCAGTCCTTCCAGTGAATATTCAGGATTGATTTCCTTTAGGATTGACTGATTTGATCTCCTTGCAGTCCAAGAGACTCTCAAGAGTCTTCTCCATACCATTGCATATAGTGTCCTATTTGCATAAACTTCACATAAAACTCTCTGGCTGCCTCAAATCATATACTATCCAAGCAACAAGAGAACTTAAAGGCCAGTCACTCCAGCCTCCTCATTTTACTACGGTGAAAATCCAGGCCCTAAGAGGCAAGTAGCTCATTCAGCACTGCCTGGCTCTTTAGGGAAAACAAACTTGTGAAGTAGGAGCAGGGTATCTGAAGAAAGTGATCACCCAAATGCTAAAACCGTTACCGACTAAAGGGCCAGCATTCTAACAGTGGGAGAATGTAACTTTTTGTACAAATTACTAACCAAGAGAAAAGGAGGAAAAATAATATTTCTAATAAGTTTTGTAATGTTTTGGTCTAGATCAGAACCAATAAGTTGTGATAGCTCATTTTATTCTACCTTGCTTTTATTTCTTCTACCCAAAGCTGAAAAAAGTTTAATTTACAACCGGTTTAAAAGCAATAAATATTACATAGCTATTGTAATTCCATAAAAAGAACATTTGGGGGACTTCTCTGGTGGCCCCGTGGTTAGGAATCCACCTGCCAATGCAGGGGACACAGGTTTGACCCCTGGTATGGGAATAACCCACATGCTGCAGCTCAGTGAAGCCCACGCACCCCAGCTCCTGAAGCCTGCGCACCCCAGAGTCCGTGTGCCACAACTCCTGAAGCCCTGCACCCTCGAGCCTGTGCTCCACAACAAGAGAAACCACTACAGTGAGAAGCCCGCACACCGCAACTAGAGCGTAGCCTCCACTCACTGCAACTAGAGAAAGCCCTCATGCAGCAATAAAGACCCAACACAGCCTAAATAAAGAAATAAATTTTTTAAAACATGTAAAGAAAAAAAAAAGGAACATTTTAACAACACAGTTCTCTGAATACCTACCAGAAACATAGAAACATGCCATCTGAAATAGTAAAGATTTTTGGTGATGAAAAGCAACTTTGCCTAAACTCTTTAGGACTTAAAGGGAATATAAGAAGAGCAATTCATGGAGAAATTAAAAGAGCTATCATGATTCCCCTGATTTTTTAACTGGAGTTTAACATATATGATCTACACTACATTATAACAAGATGTGGGGAAGATTAAAAAGTGCAAGTGTAGGTAGAAAAGCTGAGAGAGTATATATAGGTCCACAGTGAAGGAAGGGAAAGATTAAGTTTTCATCCTTATCTTGGCTACCGGAGGCCTCAAGCAGAGTCTTTGTCGTAGAAGTCAAAAGGATGCAGGCTGGATATTTATTGCAGAGTTGAGTCTCCACTGTGTTCTTCACCACACCCAGATGCTCCAAGCTGTTCTCCACCATGGCAGAAGGGAAGTGACACACCATGACTGTCACCCCCACATTCAACTGGACTGAGATGGGCAGCTACCACCATTCATGTCCACGTCAATACCTGATTCACATGTAATATGGAAGACATCTGTTACTCGCTTTTGTTGCGAGTCACAACAATTTCCACTGCATAGATTAACTCTCTGACTAAGCATGTTATAGTCTGAAACTAGTGTCAACTTACCCATACTTAGTAAATGTTGTCAAAACAGCATCAAAGTGAGGAAGCACAGGATGTCAAGAGTCTGGGGTCTCATCTGGACTCTGCCGCTTACTTCCTGAGTGACCCAGGGAAGCCCCAGATTCCCCATCTCTAAGAGGGCATCATACTAATAACGTGCTGTGCTGTGCTCAATCACTCGGTTGTGTCTAGTCCTTTGCAACCCCATGGACTGTAGCCCACCAGGCCCCTCTGTCCATGAGGATTCTCCAGGCAAGAATACTGGAATGGGTTGCCATGCCCTCCCCCAGGGGATCTCCCCAACCCAGGGATGGAACCCAGGTCTCCTGCATTGCAGGCAGATTCATTACCCTCTGAGCCCTTCCTAATAACATTGTTGTGACATCCAAGGGTTAATACATATCATGAACTCTTAGAATGGCGCCTGACGTATTGTAAGCACTCAGCAAGTGTTAGCTATTAGCACTATATTTTATATAGGAATATTAACAAAAGGAATGACTTGCAAACCAAAGTGAATTGTAGTCAAAGTGGGACTTAAAATATTCTATTGACAATCACACACATTTTATTTTAGAGATTAAAATTTCTTTATTGGTCAAAAATTAGTAATGATTTAAACTTAACACCTCTCCTCTTGCACATTTAATTACACACCACCACTCTAGAAAATCCACATACATAAACAGTGTTTAAAAAGTGAGATGGGAAGAAAGAGAGAGAGCAGCCTAGCATCTGGGGATGTTCATACAATGAGACCCAACAGATCCAAGTTAAATGCTAGCAAACACTATTGAAAAATATGACATGAGCTATTTGCTACATCTACTATACCATAATGGTATTATCCTGAATAGCTCACCACATTTCCTATCATAAATATCCTTAGGAAGTTTAGTGTGTATACTCAAATAAGTGTATTCCTTCTGTTAGGTCTTGCTCAGACTCTGTATGTTATATGTGTGTGTGTGTGTGTAGTGTAATATATATACATTTGCAATACTGTGCCATTTATAATAAAGCATAAAGTCAAGCTATATAATAATTTATTATTGATCTTTAATAAAAATATTAAAAAATACTTGTCTTTTTATTTAGGAATAGAGAAGCTTGCACAGAAAGGGAAATCATTGTCTCCTTTAGCAAGTATAACTGGAATATCACTCTTTTTGATTATATCCATGTGTCTTCTTCTCTTATGGAAAAAATTTCAACCCTACAAAGGTAGGTTAAAATTTTAAAAATATGTATAAATGGTTTATATGTATACTAAAAAGTATCTTACTGTGTTTTTTTCTTTCTTTCTTCTTTTAGTTATAAAACAAAAGCTAGAAGGCAGGTAATGCATATGTTTCTATGAAAATAATTTTTCTCTTGAATGCTTTTTCCTCAATGGTTAAGACTGACAGAAACGCCAATTTGTCTTTGCAGGCCAGAAGGAGAATACAGAAAAGCACGAACATTTTCAGGTAATGGCCAGGCTGAGAGGGGCTATGTATTATCGTTATTAATATATGCTGTTAATATTAACTATTCTGTACCATGTACTATTGAGATAACAGAATTCAGGAGATAATGCTAACCATCCCCTCCCAGGGTTACTGCCCTCACTTCATGAAGTGCCATCCCTTGTCTTAGTTCTGTGTAGGTCACGTAGACCTGTAAGATAAGCCCCAGAAGACACTTTCAACACCATTTTACAGGCAAGAGAACTAAGGCTCAGAGAGACTGTCGTTCGCCCACCATCACTGACCCATAGTCCATTGATCCTCTTACAATTTTGGAACTGCCCAAGTGTTCTCTCTCTGTGTCAGTTTGTAAAGTAGATGCAGGGCTGACAGCTCCTGTCCAGGGAGAAGAGGAAAGGGAGGTCCCCCAGGTTGCTGCTTCTCCGACCCAAGGGGTGCCCCTCAGTGCCATCACTTCTGACTCCCGCCTGAGTTGTTCTGTTAATCGTGGGGCTTTTGCTCAGGCCTTAGAGTCATAGGAGCTAAATTTCTGTCCCATATGTGCCTCTTCCCCCCAATGTCACTCTGGGAAAATTATTTTTCCTGACCTCAACTCATCTCTACAATAAAGCTCATAACATCCCCTCAGGGTTGCTCTGAGAATTAAATCCAGTGTTATAGGTGCCTAATACAATGCCTGGATTCTTAGTAAACATGAGTCTTCTTCCCCTTATCTAGTCCCTTCTCACAAATAATAAAGTGTCAGAGTTCTGAAAGCTCCCAGAGACTATCTGGAAGAGCCACCCTACATTTTACAGATGAGAGTTTGTAAAATTAATGGTAGTTTGTAAAATGGACTTGTGTATTCTATTTTGTATGCATAGGCAGCCATGAAGTGAAGTGAAAGTTGCTCAGTCATGTTCAACTCTTTGAGACGCTATGGTCTATATAGTCCATGGAATTCTCCAGGCCAGAATACTGGAGTGGGTAGCCTTTCCCTTCTCCAGGGGGGTCTTCCCAACCCAGGTATCGAACCCAGGTCTCTCACACTGCAGACGGATTCTTTACCAGCTGAGCCACCAGGGAAGCTCTTAGTCGCTTGTTTTTTTCTTATTAATCCTGGTGGACACTGTTAGATCTGGCAGGATACAGCAATGTTATGGGTGGATTAAGAGCTGCTGCGGTTGACAGACGGAGACCTTGATGGCCATGAGTCTCTGGTAACTGAAAGTTACAAAGGGCAAGGCTCCCCACATGTGTTTATTTGAATATAAATGATGCACCACTGTTCCCACATCGGACTTTAAGAATAATTGTCCCAATTCAGTTTCAATTCTGAGCTTCAGAAGGAGTGATTTCCAGTACTACTTAGTGGCAGCATGACCATAGAGGATCGTTGTTGTCCAGTCACTCAGTCGTGTCCAACTCTTTGCAACCTCATGGACTACGGCAAGCCAGGCTTCCCTGTCCTTCGCTATCTCGCAGAGTTTGCTCAACTTCATGTCCATTGGGTCAATGGGAAATGTTAAATTGGTTTTATACACATACCACTTGAAGCAAACAATAAAGGTCACTTTATAAAGGTTTCTTTAAAAAAAAAAAGAAGTATAACAATTGCAGTTCAAGGCATTTGGTTTGTAAGAAGTATCTGTGTTTCATTTCAGGCCACGAGGATGCGCTGGATGATTTTGGAATATACGAATTTGTTGCTTTCCCAGATGCTTCTGGTGTTGCCAGGGTTGGTTTTCTAGTGGCTGCTTATCCTAGAAGTAGCATTCTGCTTCAGCAGAGGTGTAAGCAGCATTCTTTTAAACCTGGGGGCACTGCAATCCAATGGCTGCGCTACCCTCAGCCGTATTGACTCACTCTGTAATGAATGACAGTGCTGGATCTGGGGAGCTAAAGTGTCTTTCTAAGCCTCTATCAAAAAGGCTAACACAAATAAGGAAATTACACGAATTCATAAGCATTCTTTACCTGGTAAGCTCAGTGGAGAGAGAATTAACTCAGTTGAAGGTCAAAAGAATTGAATAAAAGAGAGATGGAGAGACCCTGGTTTAAATCATTCTACATCACTTTGATGACTGTGGACTGTCTCTCCACTGACTCTGTCATTCAGTTTCCCCTTTAATTCCCCCTCAGATCTCCTGAGGACATTGCAGAGATGATTGATTATACAGGTACTTTATGCTCTTCAGAAGAAAGGTAGTATAGAAACCCAAAATATGCAGGTACATAGTTTTATTTTTTTCTGAAGGTGCAAGAGAACTTTTATACAGCTGAAGCTTTTATTTTTTTCAGTCTGCACAGACAAGGTCTTTGAAGCAATCAATTTTGTTTAAGAGACAAAGAGAATGTTTCTCTGAGCTAATCAGCTCATTAACACTTTTATAGATTTATATACAACTGACCTTTCCTGTTTCCTTATCCCCTGTGATAGTTCACCGAAGAAAGGGGCCCCTGAAATGAACTACTTGCCCCTGGGAATTTTCATTTCCATTTCTATTTTTTAAAACTAACTATTTGCCATTTGGGATTGGTTGTCTCACTTGTTCAGAGAATTCTAAGGTTCTGAGGTTCATCCAGCAAGTGACCTGGCCACAGGCTTTATTTCTCAAATGCCAGTGAGTAACGGAGGGGGAATGATGGAATTTCATCCTCTTGTGGGTGAGTCATAGCGTCGCAGGTAAAGGGCAAAACACCAGTGCAAAGTCTTTGCAATGTCTCAGGCAGGATAGGCTCACCGTTCACTTCTACAACCAAAAAGACAAAACTAAATAAATTGGTGGATCAGTTATTTCAGAGACAGCTCCTCCTCATGACAGCAAGCACTCCTCTCAGGCATGTCTTTTAAATGGGAAAGCAGGAAACTGAAGCCTGATAAGCCCTGGAAATGAATTTTAAAGTCATATTTTATTCCTAGGAATGCATTGGAAAAGGGGTGAGTTCTGTGAAAGAAACTTTAAATTTTTTCGTTCAGTTAATCGGCACTCAGTTTTAAGATTGTATTGAGGGGACCTCTGTTTGCTCAAAACACTACAGTTCTAGAGAACCAAAGGCCAAGAAATGAATGCTTGACTACACACCAGAAAAGTGAATGTGTCAGCCACCCAGTCGTGTCCAGCTCTTTATGACCCCACCAACTGCAGCCCACCAGGCTCCTCTGTCCATGGGATTCTCCAGGCAGGAATACTGGAGTGGGTAGCCATTCCCTTCTCCAGGGGATCTTCCCAACCCAGGGATCAAACCCAGGTCTCCTGCATTGCAAGCAGATTTTTTACTGTCTGAGCCACCAGGGAATCTGTCGTAAGTGGAATAACTCCATTTGGAACCATACCCACCTTCAGAGATGAAAACTCCTGAGGAATCAGCTGAGGTCTTTCATTGGCAGTTCCAGGTGCTTTGGGAAGAAGTGAGAAACAACACAAACAACCCAAGGAGGAGGAGAAGGAAAAGGCTCCACGTTAGAAGCAGCCAGATTTGTGTGAAGATTAGCAGCTGAGTGCAATGGCTTTGAGAAAGGAATAATAATAACAGTACCAAGATCTCAAAATTGAAGTTAAGAAAGGGAATGAATTACTAACTGTATGAGTTTTCAAAAATCAGAATCCATCTTTTAGTTTCTCGTGATACATGTACAGATGAATACTTCTCTGTCTACTTGCTAGACCTTTCATTGTCCATTTAGCACTTCTTTTGGGGAATTGTACAGAAAGCAATGGCATGGAATGAACAAATGTATTACTTGCTAACAGCTCTAGTATTAGGTTAGGTGAGTAAGTTAGTCATTTTCTATATAGATGGCTTTTTAAAAAAAATTTTGAAGACTTTTTTTGATGTGGACCATTTTTAAAGTGTATATTGAATTTGTTACAATAGTGCTTCTGTTTTATGTTTCGGGTTTTTGGCCACGAGGCTTGTGGGATCTTAGCCCACGCCAGGAGTAGGACCTGAACCCACTGTATCGGTAGGCCAAGTCTTAACCACTGGACCAGCAGAGAAGCCTGTAGACTGCTTTTATCATAGCCCCTGAATACCTCTATACCAAAGAAAATCAAGATTAAGTCCAGACTCTGAACCAAAGTCCCCTTGACACAAAAATGATAGGATGAATTGAATCACATAGCCTAGGACTGTTGTGAAAGCTTTAACAAGTAGAATGGAAATAGTAAGTTTCCAGAAAAACCTGAAGCTAAGATGTTCCAAAGTGATCTGGCAAGTCAAATGGGGATGAAATAAAGATACTCTTTAGATGATCTATATAGTGCAAAGAGACCTCTACAGGTAAGACTATATCAACACAAAGGACTCAAAGTAGCCACAAGTGCAATGAACATAGGATGAGCTGGGATGAAGAGGGGAGCCAGATTTAGCTAAGGACTTGGAAAGCAGTGTTTATAAGAATAATAGCATCAAATGTAAGAAATAGGAGTTAATGAAACAAAAATGCCAGTTGCAATAATACATGTTGATCTTAACCAAGCATATGCTACTATACTTTCCACATTCATCCAAGCCTTTATTTTTTTTTTAGTTCACAAGCTTTTATAGTATGTTTTATTTTGTTGAATAAAAAATCCAGTATTCCATTTTAAGTCACTACTTTTAAAGCCCGTTACTGATTTCAAACCAAACCATCTTCCCTTGTATGTTCTGTACTTCTTGATACTGTCTTTACTAACTTGCCATGTGGTGAGGGCTTCCGGCTATACATTATTCTTTTTCCTAAACCACCTTTGCGCACATGATTGGCAATTAGTATCAAAAAGCTAAGACTGAGATATAAAGGATAGTAATATATGCTCTTTGATTCTAAGCTATCCTGATATCTTCTCTTTTGCTGTTTTTTTTCTTTCTATTGCACTTCCTTTACAGTACTGCCAGCTTTTTGCTTAAATGGAGGGAAAAAGTGATAGTTTGCCTAGCTACTCCTCTTCTGACCTCATAGCTGTGCCACTGCACAAACTACTATAGGGTAAGTGCAAGGAACTATAGCAAGGAGGAAATGGATGTTGAAGGGAAGTTGTTATTGTTTAGTCGCTAAGCCATATCTGCCTCTTTTGCCACCCCATGGACTGTAGTCCATCAGGCTTCTCTATTTAAGGGCTTTCCCAGGCAAGAATACTGGAGTGGGTTGCCATGCCATCCTCCAGGGTCTCTTCCCTACCCAGGGATCAAACTCACATCTTCTGTGTTGGCAGGTGGATTCTTTACCACTGAGCCACCAGGGAAGGCCATGAAGGGAAGTTAAACGGTTCTAATTCTCTCAATATCACCTCTTCCAGTTGTTTTCAACTGTGTAGCGTAGAGTAAATTCCATTTGCTAGTCTGCAAATTTTTTAATGTGCCCTATTTTCTAGATGCCATTGAGATCTGTTCCAGCCTCTGATGGTGTACCAGGGCAAGATTTGCACGGTACAATTTATGAAGTTATTCAGCACATCCCTGCCCAACAGCAAGATCATCCAGAGTAAGTATGAACTTGGGTTTGATGATGCTACATTGAGAGGGCTCAGCATTCAGCCCCTGCTGCCCCCAGAGTTTATTGAAAGGTTCAGAAGAAAAAAATACATTAAAATCAGAAAATTATAGCTCCCATACATGTGAACACACTTTTCCACCTGAAAATAACTCTAAGAAATAAAACAGGCAAATGTACAAGTGTCTTCTGGGGCCAAGTACTTGGGCCAGTGGACTGGACACAGAACTCTAGAATCTAGCGTTTTCCCCAATGAATCCACTTCTGGAGAAGAAAGGGGTCATTAGGCCAGTTCTCAAGCCATCTTGGTTATCTTGCTGATTTTCCAGTGACTGTAGGATTTTTGGAAAAGGAAATGGCAACCCACTCCAGTATTCTTGCCTAGATAATCCCATGGACAGAGGACACAGTCCGTGGGGCCGCAAAGCAACCAAGCAACTACTTCAGCAACCAAGCACACACGTAGTGGTTTCAGAGTCAGTGATCTGTTACTACAAATGGGTGTGTTCATGTTCAGTCGCTCAGTCGTGTCCGATTCTGCAGCTCCATGGACTGTCACCCACCAGGCTCCTCTGTCCATGGAATTTTCCAGGCAAGAATACTGGAGTGGGGTGCCATTTCATCCTCCAGGGGAATCTTCCTGACCCAGGGATCGAACCCGTATCTCTTACATCTCCTGCATTGGCAGGCGGATCACTACAAATAGGACCAGGAAAAAAACACCCTGCAAAGTGTGCCCAACACTGTCCCCATCAAATGCCCACCTCTGACAGATTCAAAGCAGTCTACTCTCAAGTGAATAGAACCACCATGGTAAGGACTGGGCTCACTCCAAGAAAAGCCTGGAAACTGCCCATCCAGTTAACCTGGGGGCTGACACCAGGCAGTCCTTCCCTTCCCCAAGATGGAAAAACTATGCCAACAGCCTTTTGGAATAATGAAATGAACTTCCCTTTTTTGCGGGCTGTAACTGCCTGCAGGTGTAACTGCCACAAATCATCTTCCATCATTTCTTTATTTGTCATCTATTGACTTTGAAAAGAACATCAATAACCATACACAGGAACTTCCCCTTTGGCAAAAGAAAACAGTTCTAGCAAAGTAATTCATGCACACCTCTGGGTAAATACCAGAAATAACAGCTAGCAGTGGATGAATGCATGGGAAATGGTCTTCCAGGGAGGAGACCCAGCCCTGGGGGGCTGTGCATTCATTTAAAGGCTGAATAAGTGACAGGAGCACCTCAGAGGACCCATCAGTGCATTCCTTCTTGTCTCAAGGAAACTGGAGAAAAGGGAGTCAGGTAACTAGGAGCAGACCCTGACAGAACTGGGAGCTTCCGGTTTGAAAAGAGAAGAAAATTGCTTTTTAGCATTATGTTATTAATCTAATAGGACACCATAGTGGAATGTTATTCCAGGACAGTTAAACAAAACCTCTCTAAAATGATATTTAACCCTCTTTACTCTCTGGAATAGAAAATGAAGGGGTACTTTTCTTTGTTAAAAATAAGGAATATATAGAATTTTGAGAGTATATATGCTTCCTAATTTCAAAATTTCATCTGCTTCCTAATTTTAAGATTGTTTCCAAGCAAAAATTTTTCCCTATTTAAATTCATTTGTTTTTCTGTATGTCCTTTATTCTATATTTTTCTAGTTAGCCTGCAAACAAACCAAAGGAAGACTTGAGGTTTATCTTTGAAGTCTCCAAATAATGAAATAAATATTGATTTTCAACTGTGGAGTATGGCAGCTAGAATTTCAGAAGACCAAATAAAATGATTGGGTGAAAAAAATGATTCCTCAAATTAAAAAAAGAAATCATCCTCTGAAATTAGACTGCTTTCAGACATGAACAATATCACTAGAATTTCTTGAGAATATAAAAGTTTATTTCAGAAATAAACTTTGTGTTTAAAAATAGTTTAAAATCTAGTTAAAGGACTATTTAACTGCTGTTGAGGACATGCTCCTTCCAGGGGCAGTCCACTCAAGACTCCCCTCGACAGGCACACACTCGAGAAACTGAGCAGCCCACTCGGAGAGTTGGAGAACTCAGGTTCATTACACCGGCAGGCCCAGAGGAGTCACTACTCCAAGCTCTGAGCCCCAAACAAAGGGGTTACAGAGTTTTTAGAGACAGACTGTCGTTGGCAACACTAGCTGTTAATAGGCGGGTTTAAACTAAGGGGTTTCGTGCGCAGGAGCAGCAGCCAAGATGGGGAGGGGTTTGCCCAGCCCGGACAGGCATGATGAAGCAGGTTTGCAGGGGCTGGGCCGTTGGGAAGAGCAGGACAAGGGTGAGTGAGACAAACTCCAGTTGCTAGTATTGCAAGTCCCCACTTTCTGAGACTACGTGACCTACGTGATCTAGACTTTGCAAGGGGCAAGCTGAGTTACAGAGGCAGAAGGAGAAGGAGGTTATGTAAAATTCTAACTTTTCCTCTTCACCCACTCCCCATCCCCTTGGCCTTTCTCTTCTCACCTCATTCCTCCCCTTCTTCTGAGGAAGTTCCCTTTGTGTGTCTTTGTCTTGACTTGACCTCCATCCTGAGATGTCTTCCCTCTCTGAATCTGCCTTTTCTTTCCTTCTTCTTCTCTGTAAGGCTGTCTCCTCCCTCTCTAGTATCACTTTTAAGTTTTTTTCTCCTCTTTCTCTCTTCCAGCTCAACCTAAAGGGGAACCAACTTTTTTTTAAACTGTTGTTTTCCTTGAATACAGATGTGGCTACTGTTCTAAATTAAAAAAAAAAAAAAAAAAACGGGTAGAATATTTTCTTTTTATTTCATCAGAAACTGTTTTGCACTTGTATTTTTTTTATAGTCAATCCACAAACATCTCCAGGTCATTAACTATGTACTAGGGATAGAGATTAAATATAAGACATAGTCTTTTAAAGGTTTAATAGCTTACTGGGCTCCTCTTTGCTTGTTTTAACTGAAGATCAGTAATCCTTAGTAGAACAAGTATTCCTCAATAGAATAAACATTCCCTAAGCATGCAGAAATCATTTTTCTTTCCTGATTATCTATGGTTTTATTCTCTAGGTCCAATTTAATTCAGAGAACAATTTCATGGATAATGCAGTATTAAAGGTGGTTAGTGAATCTCCAGCATTCCCAGCTTGGGGTAAAGAACTATAACTTACTGCTTTCTTTATCTCTGTTTGACAGTTGGTTCTGAGATAGAAACACAGCCAAAATATTTTTCCTTTGGCTCTTGGACTATTATTCTAGCAGTGTTGTTTTCATTACTACATATGTCTATTACCTAACTGAACCGGTGTTTAACAAATTGGTGAGTTGGCCTGTGTTCATATTCTAGTACTCAGTCATTTGTTTATTAAAATCATGGCTGCATTTATTTAAATGCTGTCTGTCGACCTCATTAAACACTCTTGGCACAGTTTGTTTTAAACCCAACTTGCTCATAGGACATTCACGTAAGTCAACCTTTTAGTTTCAAAAAGAAATTATCTACAGAATTGAGTGATGGCTTACTCTTTATACTTATTGACTTGTAAATGTAGTTTTCTTGAACTAGTTCAAAGCTCTCATTATTTGCAGCTGTAGAAAGGAATAAATGAATTTAAGGTTCTTCAACCTGTAGACCTGGAAATCTGTAGAACATTTTGCATGTCTCTTCACTAGGTAAGCATTCACGGGCAAAGCAGTGCATTTAAGTGAAATAAGGAAAGCACATTTTGAGGAAAGCAGTGGAAATGTATATTCATCTGGAATCAATGAAAACAATCAAGCCAGATACCGCTTACTCATTGGTCCTTTTAACGGAGAATAAAGTCATCTATAAAGATCTGACTGCAGATTTCCCAGCATACACACAATGCATTGTGCTGCAGAGGAGCGTGGTGGGGCAAGAGTTCCCAGTGGACAGTCTTTATCGTGCTGACAGAAGAAAGAAAAGGACGGGACTTTCCAATTACTTTTTTTGTATCATGTTTCCTACAAAGCTCAATTAGTTCTAATCTCTACTTTCCATTTCCTCAGCACCGGCACTATCCTATCTAACCTACAAGTATGGAAACTTTTATTTGTATAATCTTCAGCAGGCTTTGTTTTATTAAATTTTAAATTGCTACACTTTTAAATTTTCATTCCCAAAATTCCTTCTTGCTACTTGTACCATGGAATAATAAAGATGATTGTCACAAAAGCAAGAGTGTGCCTTCTCCTAGGTTGTCAACCACCAATGGAGTTTTTTAAGAGACTTGTGAAACAGTGAAGGAAATGACTTATTAAAGTCTGATTTTTACTTTTGTTCAAGGAACAATGGATTCAAATAAATTGTTATGCTTTTGCTTGTACATAGCCTTGATTCTTTGTCTCGTAGAGTAAAAATCTTACATAAATTCACATTATAGAATTAGATTTTTTTTTAATCCCTTTTCCCCAGTGTGCCTCATGGAGAGCTACCAAAATAAGACTCTTGCTCTCACATGGCTGCTTACTTTTCAGGCTTGACATTTTTACTTTATTGGATTGTGAATTCTCCTGGTATATTGCTGTATTCTAAAAAAAACAAAACCAGAAACCAAATGGTAGAATTTAAAAACACCATTTTATAACTCCAAAATGAAATAACTGATTCAGATAACAGTTAGCACTCAGCAAGACTGCTAGATAAAAGTTACCAGATAAAACTCCCAAGAATTCTGTCGTAGAAACCCTGTGTAGGAAATGTGGCCGCGGCCCAGAGAGAAGCAGGTATACAGAGCAGCACAGATTAGCTGCGGGGTACAGTGAGGCCTGGGGGGTGGGGTCGGAACAGTCATCCAAGTCTTGGAGATCTTGAAGATGAAAGACAAATGTTTATATTCATTGACTTTGGCTACAGAGACTGTGACCCGCCAGTGCCGCTCTTTAGGATTTCACTCTGGCTAAATAAAGGTAGAAGCAGTCTAAATGTGCAGCAGTGGGGGATTTAAAATGACATCAGTGGCATTAAGTCCATCCAGTGACTCACCTTCCAACTGTTAAGAAAGAGCTATGACAAAATTTTCTGGCTTTAAGCTATGCCTCATGGCCTGTTATTTTATACAAAAGAAAGAAAGCAAAAGAGCATTTCCTGCAAATCGAAACTATGATGAAGTATTACCTCCCAAAGGTCAGAATGACCATCATTAAAACATCTATAAATAATAAATGTTGGCGAGGATGTGGAGAAAAAGGAACACTCCTACACTGCTGGCGGGAGTGAAAATTGGTGCTGCCACTATAAAGAACAATATGGAGGCTCCGTAAAAACTAAAAATAGAGCTATCATATGACCCAGCATAACCACGCTTGGGCTTATATCTGGAGAAAGTACTAATTCTCAAAGATACATGCACCCCAGTGTTCATTGCAGCAGTATCTACAATAGGCAAGACATGGAGGCACCTAAATGTCCACCAACAGATGAATGGATAAAGAAGATAGGATGGTTATATACAATGGAATATTAGATGACCATGAAAAAGAAAGAAAGAATGTCATTTGCAGCAACATGGATGAACCTAGAGATTATCATTATCAGTGAAGTAAACCAGAGAAAGACAAATATCATTTGATATTGATTATATACAGACTCAAAAAGATGGTACAAATGGACTAATTTACAAAGCATAAATAGACCTACAGGCATAGAAAACAAACTTATGGTTACCTAAAAGGAAAGGGAGAGGAGGACTAAATTAAGAGTTTGGGATTAACATACATACGCTACTATATATAAAATAGATTACCAACAAGGACCTACTATATAGCACAGGGAGCCCTACTCAATATTTTGTAATAAACTAAAAGGGAAAACGGAGAAGGTGATGGCACCTCCACTCCAGTACTCCTGCTTGGAAAATCCCATGGACGGCAGAGCCTGGTGGGCTGCCATCCATGGGGTCGCTGAGAGTCGGACATGACTGAACGACTTCACTTTCCCTCTTCACTTTCCTGCATTGGAGAAGGAAATGGCAACCCACTCCAGTGTTCTTGCCTGGAGAATCCCAGGGATGGGGGAGCCTGGTGAGCTTCCAACTATGGGGTCACACAGAGTCGGCTACATCTGAAGTGACTTAGCAGGAGCAGCAGCAAAAAGGAAAAGAACCTGAAAAAAAAAATCACTTTGTTGTACACCTCAAACTAACAATATTGTAAATTAACTGCAAAAAAACAACAAAATTTTTAATAATAAAAACAGTAGCATTTCTTTTTAAAATGCATTTCGAGTATACCTCTCTATTTATACTATACCTCTTATATTTTTGTGGAAACACGTGGTGAAAGGAAAACTAAGTCCTACAACTTACCCATTCTTTCCTGCTCTTTTTTCTCTACCAGCCTTATATATTTTTCTGCTGAAAAAGTCCATCAGTTCTACCACAAATATTTTCTTTTACATTTGGTAAAAATAAAAGTATTATCTAATTTAAAAATAATCCATGCCCATTTTTAAAAGTGTATCTATACTTGGAAATGCAGAAGGCTAACAATAAAGCAATTAAAATCACCTGTAGAGAGTAGACCTGAAATGTTCTCATGACAAAAGAAAAAAAAACGTAATTATATGAGGTGATGGATGTGTTAGCTTACCTTATTGTGGTAATTATTTTACAATATATACATGTACCAAATCACCACACCTTAGACTTAACACAATGTTATATGTCAATTATATCTCAATAAATCTGGAAAAAATAAATACAAAATCACTTGTAATTTCACTCCCAGAAAAATAACCTGTTGAATTTTCTCAGGTTAGTCATGCATACATTTATTCCTACTCCCTACAGTTCCAGAAAGGACTTATGGTAGCTCATATAAATGCATAATATAACAAGATAAAATATACCCCCTCAAAATAAAGATGATAAAGAAAACAGGATGAAGGGAAAATGAGAGTTTACAAAGGCAGTGTGAAAAAAGAAATGAGGTTAATAACTAGTATGATGAATTCCTCTTCATCTGAGAATACTGTTTTATACCCCTGAGATCATGCGGCATATACAGGAGGATGTAAGGAGGGGCCTCTAAACCAAATGCCATCCGTACTTGTCAGAGCCAAAGAAAGGATGCATTCTATTATAGGGCTAGGAGAGAGTAGATCAGCTTTCCCAGCCCCCCAGTCACCCCAGGTCCATTCGCCTTTCTCCTCCTTTCTCAAGCTTGAATTCTCTTCCTTCCAGAGACCATGTATCTTCTTCCTTGGAGTTCAGTTCTGTCGCTCAGTCAACTCCGACTCTTTGCGACTCCATGAACTGCAGCAGGCCAGGCTTCCCTGTCCATCAGCAACTCCCAAAGTTTGCTCAAGCTCATGTCCATCGAGTCGGTGATGCCATCCAACCATCTCATCCTCTGTTGTTCCCTTCTTCCCCTGCCTTCAGTCTTTCCCAGCATCAGGGTCTTTTCCAATCAGTCAGTTCTTCTCATCAGGTGGCCAAAGTCTTGGCGCTTCAGCTTCAGTGTCAGTCTTTGCAATGAACATTCAGGACTGATTTCCTTTGGGGTTGACTGATTTGATCTCCTTGCAGTCCAAGGGACCCTCAAGAGTCTTCTCCAAAACCAAGATCCTAACTACAATAAGCTACTGCTGCACCTCTGTGTTCCTGTTCCTAGATCAAATTTTGGGACACTTTAAAACATAGTCTTAAATAGCCTTTTTCTTTCTTGCTTCAAAATGACAATTTTTTATTGAGGTATAATGGATGTACAATATTATAAGTTCTAGGTGTACAACATAGTGATTCACAATTTTAAAGATCATATTCCACTTATAGTTATAAAATATTGGCTATATCCCCTGTGATGTACAATATATCTTATAGCTTATTTCATTTTTATTTATTTTTTAATAGCTGATTAACAATGTTGTGATGGTTCAAGTGAGCAGTAAAGGGACTCAGTCATACCTATACATATGTCGATTCGTCCCCAAACTCCCCTCCCATCCAGGTTGCCACATAACGTTGAGCAGAGTTCCTGTGCTATACAGTAAGTCCTTATTGGTTATGCATTTTAAATATAACATTAAACAGCCTTTTCTTAAATGGGTAATTATACATTCCATGATTTACAAATCAAAATCCTGTAAAAAAGTATGCATTAAGAAAACTTTTTTTTATTAGTGTTTGGTTTTGGTTTTTGGTTTGGCTGTTTCTGTGTATCCCTCCAGATTTTCTTGCCACAACCAAGGGAAATATAAGCACATATTCTTATCTTTTTGAAACTCACTTTTTTTTTTTCAGTGTGCTTTTATTTATTTATTTCTTTATTGTTTTTGCCATATATTGTCATGATATCACCATGGGTTTACATATGCTTCCCCTCCGGAACCCCCCTCCCTCCTCCCTCCCCCCCCGGGAAATCTCGCTGCACCAGTCCCGAGCATCAATCCTGGGCTGGCGATTGATTAGACACATGACAATTAACATGCTTCAATGCCCTTCTCCCATATCATCCCACCCTTACCCTCATCCGCAAAGTCCACGAGTCTATTCTATACATCTGCGTTCCTTTTGTTGTCTCGCATGTTGGGTTCTCGTTACCGTCTTTCTAAATTCCATATATATGCGTTAATATACTGTATTGTTGTTTTTGCTTCTGGCTTACTTCACTCTGGATAATGGGCTCCAGTTTCGTCCATCTGAGTAGAATTGCTTCAAATGAATGTTTTTTTAATGCTGAGTAATATTCCATTGTGTATATGTACCACAGCTTTCTTATCCATTCGTCACTTGATGGGCATCTAGGTTGCTTCCATGTCCTGGCTATTGTAAACAATGCAGCGATGAACATTGGGGTACACGTGGCCCTTTCAATTCTGGTTTCCTCGGTGTGTATGCCCAGCAGTGGGATTGCTGGGTCATATGGCAGGTCTATTTGCAGCTTTTTAAGGAACCTCCACACAGTTTTCCATAGTGGCTGTACTAGTTTGCATTCCCACCAACAGTGTAAGAGGGTTCCCTTTTCTCCACATCCTCTCCAGCATTTATTGCTTGTAGACTTTTGGATGGCAGCCATTCTGACTGGTGTAAAGTGGTACCTCATTGTGGTTTTGATTTGCATTTCTCTGATAATGAGTGATGTTGAACATCTTTTCATGTGTTTGTTAGCCATTTTTATATCTTCTTTGGAGAAATGTCTGTTAAGTTCTTTGGCCCACTTTTTAATTGGGTTGTTTATTTTTCTAGAATGGAGCTGCAGGAGTTGTTTGTATATTTTTGAGATTAATTGTTTGTCTGTTGCTTCATTGGCTATTATTTTCTCCCATTCTGAAGGCTGTCTTTTCACCTTGCTTATAGTTT
>ML661346.1:4626092-4661264 GCA_007570785.1 Antilocapra americana | reverse complement strand
GACAATGTATGGCAAAAACAATTAAAAAAATAAAAAATAATAAAAAATAAAATAAAATAAAAGACAAAAAATATATGGTTTCAAATTGTAATGAATAGGATTACCTATGCTTTGTATATTTAATGAAAACACCATGGTTAGGAGGCAACTATTTCCAATAATCCTCCAATCCTTTGAGACTGAAGCTCAGTGCTCTTGGTAACCTTGGGGAGTCATTTTTCCTTGCTTCCTGGAGTTGGGTGCCTATTTCTTTTCCCAGTTTATGACTTCCTTGGTGGCTCAAATGGTAAAGAATCCACCTGCAATGCAGAAGAACTGGGTTCAATCCCTGTGTTAGGAAGATCCCCTGGAGAAGGAAATGGCAACCCACTCCAGTATTCTTGCCTGGAGAATTCAATGGACAGAGGAGCCTGGTGGGCTACAATGCATGGAGTTTACAAAGAGACATGACAGAGCAACTAATACTGCCGAGGTCCAGTCCCAGCGGGTCCGGGGGTCTTGAGGAATGAGTGGCGTCGGCGAAGTACTGAGCTGAGTTGATGGAAGCTAGAGGGAAGGGCTTAAGCTTGAAACTGTTTTATTCTAGTAACCTCAACCACTACCTGTCTCACTCTGTTCTGACCCTCCGGTTCTTATGAGGAAAGAGGAAAGAGGACAAAGAGACAGTCTAGTAGCACTGCTTTAGCCATAAAAACCCTATTAACCTCATATAACTACTTTAATGAATTCCTATGTCTATACTATCCTAAAGCAACCAATGTCTCCAACTTTGCTGGCCACAGTTATGAGCATTCCTAAGTCCCATTCCCTTGGTCTCTTCAAGGAAGGGAGCTTCCATCGTGGAGGGATCAGGGGAGTGGGAGGTGGAAAGGTGATCCAAGTATGAGCCCTTCTGGTGGTGGTCTTGCCATGACCCCCAGAGAACTCTTGGTAAACTCCCCAGTAATGAGTAGGAGGTGTAGTAATCTATTTAAATGTCCCTTTTATTCCTCCTTTGTCCTCAGGGAAGGGAATTCACCTTCCCGCATCCTCTGGTTGATAAGGTCTGGGGGAATTATCTCAGGACAAATTCTTTCTAACTGGGACTGACCTACTGAGATGAGCTAATGTTCTGAGCATGGACAGAACTCCCAAGAAATAAACCAGGAGGGGCCTTGCCCGGGATGCCCCAATAAAGAAAGTCCACTTTGCAGTTTCCTTCTTAGTCTCGTGATCTTATCATCCGAGTAAGCGGGCATCCTGACGGCTCCGGGCATAACACTTTGACTTTCTTTCACTTTGCTATATGTTTTCTTCTTGGAGAAAACAAAAGCTATGGAAACAGAAGAATAAAAGCTTCTGCATAGACAATTGGTCTTTTTAGGAACAGTTTGCAAATGGCATGCTGAGGCATAGTCCACAGACTAGACAAGATAAATGCAAAGAGGCTTGCATCGTTACACAGTCTCAAATATGACAGTTAACACTACACGTTAGAATATACAATCAAGTTGATTTATAGGTAAGTTAAGAACAGGAAGGATTATTTTTCTAGAATTGTTTAAAGCTTGTGGGTTGCTGAGATGTCCATATAAATCCTTTTCAACCTGGGATTCTGAAAGTGCTTCCATTCCTTGATATGTTAGTGCCACCTATGGTTCCAAATTAGAAATTGTTAGGTTAAAGTATAATATCTATGTATTATGAACAGTAATCTGATTTTAAATTAGAGCATTTATCATTCTATTATTTTTGCCCTCTGGGTTTCACTAAATGAATGGAATATATTTCTGGAGGGCAAATCTCCTAATATGCATTAGGAGATTTTAAAATGTTTATACTCTTTAATTCAGTTTAGACTCTTTAAACCAGTCAATCCTAAAAGAAATCAACCCTGAATATTCATTGGAGAGACTGATGCTGAAAGTGAAGCTCTAATATTTTGGCCACCTGATGTGATGAGCCAGCTTATTGGAAAAGACCCTGATGCTGGGAAAGATTGAAGGCAAAAGGGCAAGGGGACGACAGAGGATGAGATGGCTCGATAGCATTATTGACTCAGTGGAATGAATCTGAGCAAACTCTGGGAGATAGTGGAGGAGAGGAGCCTGGCATCCTGAAGTCCATGGGGTCACAAAGAGACATGACTTAGTGACTGAACAACAACAAACCCAGTAATCCATGTTTAAGAAATGATAAGACACAAAGACACATGTATAAGAATATTTAGTACAGTATTTAAGTAATTAAATGTTCAAATGATTATAAGTCATATATGAGATGGAATATGATGCAGTCATTTTAAAATATCAAAAAAGAGAAAATTACCTTTAGCTATAATTTCTATCATTTGTATCCTTTTAGAAAGATTTCAAGTCTTTCAGAAACTCAGAACCCTAAAGAGATAATATAACTGCATTATGCAATAGCACACCAAAAACAAAGTCAATAACCCACAAAACTAAGAAGCTATGTGCCTAAAATTTAGAACTTATAGATGTGCTAATTGCTGTCTTCTTCTTCTGCACCAGTCAAGATAAATGAGACAAAATCAGTACTTTGCAGAGAAAACAGAAGTGGAAACTTCTTTCCAAATGGAAACTCTTTCTTCTCTCTAAAATAAAAAATGCACACTTCCGTTGTGCCTCCATCCTGGTCTTCATTTCTCTATCACAGAGGAAACTAATCTCTTTACCTCTGCTTTGGCATCTACCCCTGTTCCCTACTCACCAGTTTTATACCATCCATTGTCCTTTTCTTTCATATTTCCAATCAGTGGAATGTATCCCACCAGTTTTAAAATACAGTTATATGTGATGTCCAGACTAATAAGAAGAATTCCTCACTCAAACCCACATCCTCTACCTCCTCACTTCTGGCAAAATATAGTCCTATCTCTATCTCTTAATTCACAGTCAAGCTTCTTAATTTGTATATTTGTTATTACAATTTTCATACCTCCTGCTCAGTCTTAAACTCACTCCAGTCTTGTATGTGCCCCCATCACTCTATTAAAACAGCTCCCTATAAAATCACTAGTGACCTCCAGGTTGCTAAACATGGACTTTTTCCAGTGTTCATTGTAGTGTCTCAACAGTAGTCAACACTGTTGACCAACGCTTCCTTCCTGAAACTCTCATTACTCTTGGTTCCCCCACTCCCCACCTTCTCTACCTTCTTTGTTTCTTTCATTGCTCATCCCCCTCTTCCTGACCATTCAACATCATAGCTCAGTCTTTGACCCTCTTCTCGCTCTTTAATATTTTCCTAGGAAATTCTCTATAGCTATAATTTATATTACCACCTATATACAGATAATTCACAAACCCTAATTTCTGGCCCAGTACTTTCCTCTGAGCTCCAAGAACACAAGTAAAAAATACGTATTTCTTCACTGCTTAGAGATCTTTAAGGTAGGTACTTCAATCTCTATTTAAGCAAAACCTAACTCATGAGTTTTCCTTCTAAACTTACTCTTCCATTGTCCTCTTTCAGTTCTATAAATGGCCTACACCAACCTTGCTGCGGACAGCAAATGCTTACAGTCATCTTTGATGTTTCCCTCTCTTTCATTATGCACATTTAATCCATCTTCAAGCTCTGTGGCTTCTACTTCCTATTTCTTAAATCCATCATCTCTCCATCTCCACCATCATGTCAATCCAGGTTACCATTATCTGTGTTACTACATTACAGTCCTATTAGTTTTAATAGTTTTATTTCTTTGTACTTAACCTGTACACCACAGTTTTAATTTTTGTCTAAATTCACTAGTCAGGACCTCCATTCAGTTTTAGACAGGTAAGAGAGGACATCATTACCTTTTTCTTCATCTTAGGGGAAAAGCATCCAGTTTCTTATCATTAAGTAAGTTTTGTGTTGTGTCAGTTGCTCAGCTGTGTCCGACTCTTTCAACCTCATGGACTACATCCCACTAGCCTCCTCTGTCCATGGAATTCTGCAGGCAAGAATACTGGCATGGGAAGATCCCTTCTCCAGGGGGACCTTCTGGACCCAAAAATTGAACCCAGGTCTCCTATTTGCAGAGGGATTCTTTACCATCTGAGCCACCATGGGATCCCAAGCATGGTATTAGTTCTAGGTTTTTTGTAGATGTTCTTCATCAGACAGAGAAATTTTTCCACTACTCTTAGATTGCTGAGAATTTTTATTATGAAAGGTGTTCAGTCAGTCAGTTCAGTCACTCAGTCGTGTCTGACTCTTTGCGACCCCATGGACTGCAGCATGCCAGGCTTCCCTGTTCATCACCAACTCCCAGAGTTTACTCAGACTCATGTCCATTGAGTTAGTTATGCCATCCAACCATCTCATCCTCTGTCATCCCCTTTTCCTCCTGCCTTCAGTCTTTCCCAGCATCAGGATCTTTTCAAATGAGTCAGCTCTTCACATCAGGTGGCCAAAGTATTGGAGCTTCAGCTTCAGCATCAGTCCTTCCAATGAACACCCAGGACTGATCTCCTTTAGGATGGACTGGTTGGGTCTCCTTGCAGTCCAAGTGTCTCTCAAGAGTCTTCTCCAACACCACAGTTTAAAAGCATCAATTCTTCGGCACTCAGCTTTCTTCACAGTCCAACTCTCACATCCATACATGACTACTGGAAAAACCACAGCTTTGAATAGATGGACCTTTGTTGGCAAAGAAATGTCTCTGTTTTTTAATATGCTGTCTAGATTGGTCATATGGTGATTACCCTGGTGGCTCAGATGGTAAAGCATCTGCCTACAGTGTGGGAGAACACGATTCGATCCCTGGGTCAGGAAGATTCCCCTGGAGAAGGAAATAGCAACCCATTACAGCACTCTTGCCTGGAAAATCCCATGCAAGGAAGAGCCTGGTAGGCTACAGTCCATGGGGTCACAGAGTCAGACACGACTGAACGACTTCACTTCACTAGGTTGGTCATAACTTTTCTTCCAAGGAGTAGGCATCTTTTAATTTCATGGCTGCAATCACCATCTGCAGTGATCTTGGAGCCCCCCCAAAACAAAGTCTGACACTGTTTCCACTGTTTCCCTATCTATTTGCATGGGGGGTGTGATGGAACCAGATGCCATGATCTTAATTTTCTGAATGCTGAGCTTTAAGCCAACTTTGTCACTCTCCTCTTTCACTTTCAAGAGGCTCTTTAGTTCCTCTTCACTTTCTGCCATAAAGAGTCATTTGCATATCTGAAGTTATTGATATTTCTCCCAGCAATCTTGATTCCAGCCTATACTACATCCAACCGAGCGTTTCTCATGATGTACTCTGCATGTAAGTTAAATAAGCAGGGTGACAATATACAGCCTTGACGGACTCCTTTTCCTATTTGGAACCAGTCTGTTGTTCCATGGCCAGTTCTAACTATTGCTTCTTGACCTGCACACAGATTTCTCAGAAGGCAGGTCAGGTGGTCTGACCTTTCAGAATTTTTCACAGTTTATTGTGATCCACATAGTCAAAGGCTTTGGCATAATCAATAAAGCAGAAATAGATGTTTTTCTGGTACTCTCTCACTTTTTCAATGATCCATCAGATGTTGGCCATTTGATCTCTGGTTCCTCTCCCTTTCTAAAACCAGTTTGAGCATCTGGAAGTTCATGGTTCACGTATTGCTGAAGCCTGGCTTGGAAAATTTTAAGCATTACTCTACTAGCATGTGAGATGAGTGCAATTGTGTGGTAGTTTGAGCATTCTTTGCAACTGCCTTTCTTTGGGATTGGAATGAAAACTGACCTTTTCCAGTCCTGTGGCCACTGCTGAGTTTTCCAAATTTGCTGGCATATTTAGTGCAGCACTTTCACAGCATCACCTTTCAGGATTTGAAATAGCTCAATGGGAATCCCACCACCTCCACTAGCTTTGTTCATAGTGATGCTTCCTAAGGCCCATTTGACTTTGCATTCCAGGATGTCTGGCTCTAGGTGAGTGATCACACCATCATGAGTATCTGGGTCATGAAGATCCTTTTTGTAAAGCTCTTCTGTGTAATCTTGCTACCTCTTCTTAATATCTTCTGCTTTTGTTAGGTCCATACCATTCCTGTCCTTTATTGTGCCCATCTTTGCATGAAATGTTCCCTTGGTATCTCTAATTTTCTTTTAAGAGATCTCTAGTCTTTCCAACTCTATTGTTTTCCTCTATTTTTTTGCATTGATCACTGAGGAAGGCTTTCTTATCTCTCCTTGCTATTCTTTGGAACTCTGCATTCAAATGGATATATCGGTGCTTTTCTCCTTTGCCTTTCACTTCTCTTCTTTTCACAGATGTTTGTAAGGCCTACTCAGACAATCATTTTGCCTTTTTGCATTTCTTTTTCCTGGGGATGGTCTTGATCCCTGTCTCTTGTACAATATCACGAACCTCCGTCCATAGTTCTTCAGGCACTCTGTCTATCAGATCTAATCCCTTGGGTCTATTTCTCACTTCCACTGTATAATTGTAAGAGATTTGATTTAGGTCATACCTGAATGGTCTAGTGATTTTCCCTACTTTCTTCAATTTAAGTCTGAATTGGACAATAAGCAGTTCATGATCTGAGCCACAGTCAGCTCCCGGTCTTTTTTTGCTGACTGTATAGAGCTTCTCCATCTATGGCTGCAAAGAATATAATCAATCTGATATCAATATTGACCATCTGGTGATGTCTATGTATAGAGTATTCTCTTGTGTTGTTGGAAGAGAGTGTTTTCTATGACCAGTATGTTCTCTTGGCAAAACTCTGTTAGGCTTTGCCCTGCTTCATTTTGTACTCCAAGGCCAAATTTGCTTGTTACCCCAGGTGTTTCTTGACTTCCTACTTTTGCAGTCCAGTCCCCTATAACAAAAAACACATCTTTTGTGGGTGTTACTTCTAGAGGTCTTGTAGGTCCCATAAAACCATTTAACTTCAGCTTCTTCAGCATTACTGGTAGGGGCATAGACTTGGATTTCTGTGATATTGAATGGTTTGCTTTGGAAATGAACAGAGATCATTCTGTCATTTTTGAGATTGCATCCACGTACTGCATTTCCGACTCTTTTGTTGACCATGATGGCTACTCCATTTCTTCTAAAGGATTCTTGCCCACAGTAGTAGGTATAATGGTCATCTGAGTTAAATTCACCCATCCCAGTCCATCTTAGTTTGCTGATTCCTAGAATGTCAGCATTCACTCTTGCCATCTCCTGTCTGACCAATTCCAATTTGCCTTGATTCGTGGACCTAACATTCCAGATTCCTATGCAATATTGCTCTTTACAGCATCAGACCTTGGTTCTATCACCAATCACATCCTCAACTGGGTACTGATTTTGCTTTGGTTCCATCCCTTCAATCTTTCTGGAGTTATTTCTCCACTGATCTCCAGTGGCATATTGAGCACCTACCGACCTGGGGAGTTCCTCTTTCAGTATCCTATCATTTTGCCTTTTCATACTTTTAATGGCGTTCTCAAGGCAAGAATACTGAAGTGGTTTGCCATTCCCTTCTCCAGTGGACCACATTCTGTCAGAACTCTCCACCATGACCTGTCTGTCTTGGGTGGCTCCACACGGAAAGGCTTAATTTCATTGAGTTAGACAAGGCTGTGGTCCATGTGATCAGATTGGTTAGTTTTCTGTGATTATGATTTCAGTGTGTCTGCCCTCTGATGCCCTCTCACAACACCTACCATCTTACTTGGGTTTCTCTTACCTACCTATTGTTTTGTCTCTCACTGAAGTTTTACAATAAGACATCAGAGCCTGAGCTTCATGAGTTTTGGCCAGGCTTGAGTGCAGGGAGAGAGCTGAAGGACAGGAAGAAAAAGCAGTGGGAAAAATGTGCGACGGGATCCCCTTCATAGCCTGCCGGAAAATCTGCTAAATACCTGACCTGTACTCAGTTTTCATTGGCCTGACCCTTGGCACAGAGAAGAATAAGGACAGAAGAACCCCCACCGGCTTGGGTAACAACTACTGGGGCCCAGCAGATAGTGCCTTTGGGGCATACCAAAGAGTAGCCTCTCCAGAGTCCCTCAATTGCATCCACTGCCACCCACCTGTTTGCGGGGGTTCAAGGAAACAAGAAATGAGAGATTGTAAAGGAATTAAGATTTTGTTAGGCATGTCCATCCAGCCATAGGAGCAAGGACCTCCTACGTTAACCAGAGGTCTTCTGGAACCTGAGGCTGAGCCGCATGAGCTTTCTGCTGAGTTCGTTTTTTGCTCTCCTGGTCTCCAGAACGATGGGCCTCTGGTCAGTTCCCTTGCTCAAGCTTTTCTTCATGTTCTGCTTCAACCACAGGAGCTTTCACCGAGTTGGGCTCCTGCTGTGCTTGGCCTCCTCCTTGCAGGAGCCTCACTGAGGTTGTTTCAGCCAGGTTAAATCTGAGTCATGGCACCATAGATGTCGGGCAAGTGTTTGCTCCTCGGTTCTGTCTCGTCACAACAAAGATTTGGAGTGAGAGACATTAAAACCTTTGGGGGGGGCATCACAGCCCTTGGGTCTTGGACAGGCTGTATTATAGCTCTTAGGCAAATCAGTGTTACAGCTCTATTTTATTTAGAAAATGGCAGGAGAATCCATCCTCCAGGCATGAGGGCATGCCGACCCAAAGACACGAACCAGTGCACAGGCGGAAGAGAGAGAGAGAGCCCTTTGGCTCCTCTTTTTATATGTTTTTCCTCCCCCTGGGCCTGCCCTATATAAATTGGGCTATCCAGGAGTGCTGTTTGTTCTACCTGAGGTCCTCACTTAGGTCCTTGGACCTTCCTTTGACCTTCCTTTGTTCTATTTTCATGGGCTTTTCCCTTCCTTGTCTTTTAGCCACCACTATTTTGGACTCCTGTTTCCTATTCTAACTACCTATTCTAACAGTCATCTGTGTTAAATTCACTCATTCCAGTCCATCTTAGTTCGCTGATTCCTAAAATATTGACGTTCACCCTTGCCATCTCCTGTTTGAACACTCCCAGTTTGCCTTGATTCATGAACCTAGCATTCCATGTTCCTGTGCAATAATGCACTTTATAGCATCAGACTTTACTTCCATCACCAGTCACATCCACAGCTGGGTGTTGTTTTTGCTTTGGCTGCGTCTCTTCATTCTTTCTGGAGTCATTTCTCCACTGACTTCCAGTAGCATATTGGGCACTTAATGACCTGGAGAGTTCATCTTTCATTGTCCTATCTTTTTACCTTTTTATGCTGTTTATGGGGTTCTCAAGGCAAGAATACTGAAGTGGTTTGCCATTCCCTTCTCCAGTGGGCCACCTTTTGTCAGAACTCTCCACCATGACCCATTCATCTTGGGTGGCCCTACATCGCAGAGCTCAGTTTCATTGAGTTAGACAAGGCTGTGGTCCATGTGATCAGATTGGTTAGTTTTGTGTGATTGTCATTTTCAGTCTGTCTGCCCTCTAATGGAGAAGGATAAGAGGCTTATGGAAGTTTCCTGATGGGACAGACTGACTGAGAGGGAAACTGGGTCTTGTTTTGATGGGTGGGTCCATGCTCAGTAAATCTTTAATTCAATTTTCTGTTGATGAGTTGGGCTATGTTCCTCCCCTGTTATATGACCTGAGGCCAAACTATGGTGGAAATAATGAAGATAATGGTGACCTCCTTCAAAAGATCCCATGCAGGCATTGCTACACTCAGTGCCCCCAACTCTGCAGCGGGCCACCGCCAACCCACTCCTCTGACCCAGTCCACTGCTGACCCATACCTCCTCAGGAGACACTCAAACACTGTTCTGTCTCAGTCTGTGTGGGGTCTCCCTAACCCTAACCCTAACCTTAAGCCCTAACCCTAACACTTAGGTAAGACAGAAAGGATGAAGGGAACTTGAGTTGGGAAAATGCCATTCGCAGTGGGTGAAGTAAGACTCTGGTAGCCTTTTCTCCTGAAAAGTAGGCCTTTATTATGAACAGAGCTAAAAGTTTATTTCAGAATGATTACTTTGCTCCTTCCTTTACCCCAGCTGTCAGGCAGAATTTTCTAGTTCTTCACCAAGAGTTTCCTGGAGATAAAACCCATGCAAGTGTGGGGATCCCTCTAAGACTGAAAGTTTCTCATTCTCATGCTAGTTCATGCTAAATTTCAAGCATTTTATCAAAATTACCATTCAGATAAGTGGATTCCAACTGTAATTTTAAAAATTTGCTTATGTGTGCAGATTTCAGGATGACGGTTTGCTTTGTCAGTTCTTTGATGGGTCCAAGAAAAGTCACTGATTTTCATTTCATTCAGCATTTTTCTTGTTGTAAGGAAAAGAGTAACTATTTCCAAGTTCAATGGTGTCTGATTGTTTGCATCGCCCTGGACTGCAGTGTGCCAGACTTCCTTGTTCTTCACCATCTCCTGGAGTTTGCTCAAACTCATGTCCATTGAGTCAATGTTGCCATCCAACCATTCAGTCAACGCTAAAACCGGAAGTCAGTTTTTGTTTATTTGTTTATTTTGAAATATAGCTGATTTACAATGTCGTGTTAGTTTCTGGTGCATAGCATAGTGATTCAGTTATGTGTATATACATATAATATATTCAGCCTAAATCTTAGCATTCTTTAGAATCACCTGGAGGGCTTGTCAAGCTGCAGATTTTGGACTCCACCCAAGAGTACCTACTTCAGTAGGTCATGTTACCTGAGAACTTGTCTTTAACAAGTTTCAGCTGATGTTAAAGCGACTGATCCAGGAACCAAATTTGAGGACCATTTTTCCTTTCAGTGTTGTCTTAACTGAAATGTAAGCAATGTGTGTTTAAATAATAGGAAAATTTTAGATTGCATAACAGACAGTTCAAAAGGTAGCTTGTTTTGTTTTTTTATGAATGCAAGTAATCATACCCCTGTGCTATACAGTAGGGCCCTGTTGTTTATCCATTTCCTATATAATAGTTTGCATCTGTTAATCCCTACTTCCCAATCCATGTCATCCTCCATCCGCATTCCCCTTTAGTAACCATAAATTTGTTTGCTATGTCTATGAGTCTGTTTCTCTTCTGTAAATTAGTTCATTTGCATTATCTTTTTAGATGCCACATATAAGTGCTATCATGATATTTGTCTTTTCTCTTTCTGAATTAATTAACTCAGTATGACAATCTCTAAGTCTATCCATGTTATTAAAAATGGCATTATTTCATTTGTTATGTATGTCTGAGTTATGTTCCATTGTGTGTGTATGAGTGTGTGTGTGTTTACATATACCATATCCTCTTTACTGCTGACCTATTGATGCACATCAGATTTAGTTTTTTAAGCACAACATGTGTGTGCTTGCTCAGTCACTTAAGTCATGTCCAACTCTACATGTCTGACCCTATGGACTGTAGCCCACCAGGCTTCTCTGTCTATCAAAACAGAAGCACAGCATAACATCTATAATTTCTTCTTTGCCATATATTTACATAATCATAATCAATTTATAGAAATTTTTAAGTTTTGAATTTTGAAATGAATGGTTAATTCACCATATTGTTTCATTTTAATTTATAATTCATCAATTTCACCATGCAATTCAGTTTTTGCTCTATAAAGTTCAAGGCTATGTTATTAGATGCTCACAAATTTACTTTTATATTTTCTCGGTTGAATGTTCTTTATCTTACATTCTTAAAGCTTTTTATCTTACATTCTATTTTACTTCATTTTATATTAACATTTATATACCCTTTGGTCATTTGCCTGATATATTTTTAATTTTAGTTGGGTCTCTTATAGCTGCATATATTCAGCATGATAGACTGAATTTCAGTAAGTGAGTTTAATCCATTTACACTTGCTGTGATTACTATATATTTATATTCTCTTGGTATTTCCTTCATATATTTTCTGTTTATTATCCTTTTTCTTTATTTTCCTGCCTCCTATTAAACTGATAAAATTATATATCAGTTTTCCTGCCTCCTATTAAACTGATAAAACTTATATCTTATATCTCTGCTCTCATGGAAGCTCTAGAATATATCCCTCTACCCTTCATGTAGTACCCTATATTTTTAAAATAACTTTTATTTCAAAATCTGAAGTTAATGTGTATCTTTATAGTCCTCTCTGAAAAATATAGTGCTTTAATATTCTGTTATCAGAACATACACATACACCTACACACACACTTTGCTACTGCTGGTTAGTCTTGGTTAGAGGATTACATTTTCAGCACATTTATCAAGTTGTGTGCCTCCATATTTTCCTTACTACTTTATGCGCCTCCAATTTTTTAAGCCACGTATCTTCCTTCTAAGCTCACTTTTCTTGTTAAAATTCATCCTGTAATCATGTTTTTTTTCAATTAGAATAAGTTAGTAATAAATCCTGTAGAAATTTACATCTCTGAAAATGTCTTCATTTAATGTTTACTTTTGAATTATGGCTTACCTAATTGTAAGTTTCTAGGCCAATGTGTATTTTCTCTCAAAATATTGAATATATTACCCACTGTCTTTTGTCATCAGCTGTTTTTAATGAGAATACTGTTCCCTCCCCTCATCTTTTGTAGATTATTTGGGATTCTTTCTTTGAGGGTTTGAATTTTTATTTATACTTACTGTTTTTCAGTTTCTATGCTATATCTGGGCTTCCTTGGTGGCTCAGTGGTGAAGAATCCACCTGCAATGCAGGAGACCCAGGTTCAATCCTTGGGTCAGGAAGATCTCCTGGAGAAGGAAATGGCAACCCACTCCAGTATTCTTGCCTGGAGAATTCCAAGGACAGAGGAGCCTGGTGGACTACAAGGAGCCTAGTGGACTACAGAGGAGCCTGGTGGGTTGCAAAGATTCAGACAAGACAGAAGCTACTGAGCAGGCACACACACATGCTATATCTAGCTATAGATTTATTTGTATTTCTTTTATTTTTATTTGTTATTTTTCTTCATTTTAAATCAAAGAATTCAAGTTTTTTTCAGTTCTGAGAAGTATCTGTCATTATCACAGTAAATATTATTTTCTCTCTTCACTTTTTTTGAAACAGCCATCAGACATTTGTTGAAGTCTCTCAAACTCTTCACTATGTATTTTAACTGTTCTTTCATATATTTTTATTTTTGTGTGTGTGCTTAATGTGGGTAAATTCCTCAGAAGTATCTTTCAACACAGAACTTATTTTACTATAATCAGATTTTACCATTCTTATTGAATATATGCACATATACATTTAAGATGTAAATACATATGTAATATATTACTACATGTATAACATGTATTATATATAATATATGCAACATACACATAAAACAAAATTATATATGGATAATATTTATATTTATATGTTTATATATATGTATAATTTCTAAGATTTTCAGTTCATTCTTCTCTATATTTTATTTAACTTCTAAATTTTTCATAGCTTCTTATTTTATTTATGAATAGTATCTCTTCATTTCTCTTTGATAATCCTAAACATGTTTGTCAAAAGTCTAATTATTTGGGGGGGGGATGAATTTATAGTTAATTTTGTTGTCTGTCTGTTTGACATTAGCTGCTTTGTCTGTTTTGTAATCTTGGTTTGTGAATTTACTTTAAGTGAATTTATTCTCTCCTTCTATCTGTTTCTTCATCAGCTTATCACTAGCACTTTGGCAAACTTTCAGTTGATTCCATCTGCATCCTGACTCCCACCTTGATGATGAAGTTGTCACTGATGGAGTCCTGGGCTAGTTGTTTTGGTTCAGTTCCTGGTAGGTTTCTGCTAATGATACAACGTCTGTGTCCCCCCGGTTTCCTGAGCAGGCTCAGCTTCACAGAGAGACTGACCCCGTCCCTGCCTTGTGTACTGTGACTGGGCAGTTACCTGCGGTCTGCTCTTTGATGGGTGACTCTAGGTTAGCTGGAGAAGGGTCCGTGGGATTTCCTCATAGCTCACTGAAGGGAGAGATCTTGAAGAGTAGGCAATATAAACTGATCCCTCAATGTCACCTTTTACTTTGCCAAGTCACCTCTCGGTGCTGGCACAGAGGGATCTTTGGCTGCTCACTTCACAACTCTTGAAATTATGATCCTTAGGGGGCCAGCGCCTATTCCTTCCTGGCTATCAGCCCTCATGCCCTATTCATACTGTCCCAGGGAGTAGGAGGGAGCTTTGTTGTGTCCTTCACTCTCCCTCCTAAGATTATCTCAGGGGATGCTTTCCTCCAAACCCTCTCTACCTTCTCCCATCCAACTCCTAGAAATCCTTGATTCCACAGCAGGGTAATTTTTTTTTTAATGATTAGATCTGATGCCATCTAGCTTTAAATTCTGAATAGTCTGCACTGTCTTTTGAAGTCTGACACAGGAAAATTGAACTTTTTTGAATATTAAAGCTAAAATGAGTGGTTCCTTTTCGTTGTTGTTGTTCACCTCTTTTGCAACCCCATGGACTGTAGCCTGCCAGGCTCCTCTGTCCATGTGATTTCCTCAACAAGAATATAGGAGTGAGTTGCCATTTCCTCCTCCAAGGAATCTTCCTGACCCAGGGATTGAACCCATGTCTCCTATGTCTCCCGCTTTGCAGAAATATTTTTTTACCTCTTAACCACCAGAGAATCCTGAAACTATATACCTAACCAAACACTTTTTTCTGGCTCAAGGAAAACTCAGGAAAAATGAGTTGATGTTTGAATATTTAAAGAGCTTCCAAACTCTTAGAAACACAACTCTTGGGTCACTCAGAAACCCCTGGTGCTCAGAGACTCTATCCTTTACAAGACATAAATCAGGTCCCCCAGAAATCCCACTCGCTGTGCATCCTGGATTAAGCAGAACTTCAACTAGGAACACTGATTCTCATGGGCTTTTGACTTGAGCAATCAGTTTCAAGCTTGAAAATTCTTGAATCTCTAGGAAAGTTTATACCAGAAAGAGACAACCTCCAACATAGTTCTTTCGAAAAAAAAAAAATGAACAGAGTCCAAGTGTTTGGAAAAAAATGAAAGGAACACACCAGCTTGGAATGATTACTGTACATGAAAGTTGCCTGAGAAAAGAAAACAAAAATCTGACTCCATCTGGAATCTGCTCCCAAACACCAGAAGCAACCCCAGCGTCTCAGGGATACAGTTGCTGCTGCAGGTACATCTCTTTCCCTTACCAGATAGGAAGCCCTGTAACAAGTAACACCCTTTCTCTCTAAAGATATATCTGCAAGCTACAGCTGCACATCCAGAATTCATTATTAATGCTACATCGGATGGTATCTAAAAGGCTTTTTCACATGTTGCTTCATCTCACATGATTAACCAGATCCCTGTCATCCTCATCTTAAGAGATGGAGAAACTGAGACAAAGAGATTGAATGACTTGGCCAAGATCACAAGGCTAAGATATTGTTGAGTCAGGACTTACCAGATCCTTCCAGGACAATAAAATCTTCCTTTGCTTTAAAATGGTTCACTTGAGTGTGATGTATTTTTTGTGTGAAATCCCATGTGAGTAAACCATACATTCTATAATCGCTCAGATGGTCTGGATTCCAGAGATGCTCTAGGAAGGAAGACAAACACTATACAGAGTGGGCATCGACCCCAGTAAGAAGAAACTAGTACAGGGTGGAAGGGATCTGGTATAATCAACCTACCACTAGTGCCTGGCTAATATCCTTGAAGGATGGTGTCACATTGAAGGTTCAGCCCTGGTCTATGCTGTGGGCACCTAGGTCAACATGCAGAGACAATAACTAGATCCAGTTTTGTGAGAGGGAATCCTTGCTACTTGATACTTGAATAGCCTCAAAACCTGTTATGGCCAGCTCATCTAAGGAGCTGTGTGCAAGCACTGAGGTGGCTGAGAACAGATGCAGTAACATCTACAGGATGAGTTGCCCATCTGGTAAGACAGGGTGGCTGTTTAGTGCCTTCCCTGCAGTGGGTGCTCTCTAGGCATAACAGAAGCTGGAAGGTTGCACACGGTTTGTGATCACTCCCAAAGATTTGTCCATATGCCTCTTCCTCAAACTCTATCCTCAGACAGCTATCTAAACCATCTGCCACTGTTCCAAGCATCCATGTATGTCCATATTTCAGATCGTTTCCCCTCCACAGAGTGACCCACTGGACAGATTTCCCTTCACTCAAGGTTACTGTTGAGTATGGCTGTAGCATGACAAAGTCCGTTTTCAGTTTGCGCCAGTATACTGAGCTGACTCATCTGTGAACCAAACCTTATTTCCTGCTTTTCTCTGTATTAGTCATGAGGAATTTCCTTGATATCATAAGTATAATTTCAGGGAGAGGCAAAAGTGCAACTGAGATAGATGATGTGGAACTACAGTCCTGTTCTGAGACTGATACACCTTTCTTGTGATTACTCAGGTGACCTCTGGACCTACTGAGATGTGATCTGAAGGTGCCATTCTAGCGTTTGTGTGTCTTGCCCATTTGTGTCTTGTCACTGACTCTGATCACATATAGCTTGTGCTGTGAAACTCAGCCACATAGTCAGTCACTTGATATCCTATGGCCAGGCATTCAGTCTCTTCTAGGGCTTTCTTTTTTCAAACATAAGTAGTCCTCTGCCAAAAAGTCCTGCTGTTACAAGAATCCTGGAAAATCTGCAACACGCCTCTAATATTAGGCCTTCTGAGAGACTCCATCCACAATGGACACCTCTAGCGTCTTGGGCTCTGCCAGGCCACATAAGCTGAAAAGCAGAGCAGCTTACACCATTTCTGTAGAGCTCTTTCTTCCTTCACAGACCATGAGATCCCTAAAAACTTCGTCTGTGTGACACACCCCTGAATTTGTACCATGTATCTTTGCTGTCTTGTATGTGTTTCTCTTACTAAGGAATCCAGAGTATTTCCTGTACCCTGAGTCCAATTGGCATGATGTTATCAGCATAGTGGACAAGTATAAATAAAGCTGCTGCAAACATTCTTGTACATGTGTTTTGGTGGACACATGCTTTCTTCTTTCATGGATAAACCTAGAAGGTTCAGGTTGAGTAGACAAAATCCAATAGTTTTCCAAGGTGGATTTACACTCCCATAACCAGTGTATGAGCATTCCAGTTGCTTGATCTTAATATATATAATATAGTCTAATTTATCAGTTTTTTCTTTATCATTAGCACTTTTCATATCTTGCTTAAGAAATTTTTGCCTACCTTCATGTTCTCCTGTGTTTTGTCTTCAAACTTTTCTTTTGGTTTTGAATGTTTATAGTTTTCATAGATACTGCTGAATTTCTCTCGATTATTCTCATTTATGGAAAAGACGATGGCACCCCACTCCAGTACTCTTGCCTGGAAAATCCCATGGACGGAGGAGCCTGGTAGGCTGCAGTCCATGGGGTCGAAAAGAGTCGGACACGACTGAGTGACTTCACTTTCACGTTCATGCATTGAAGAAGGAAATGGCAATCCAGTCCAGTGTTCTTGCCTGGAGAGTCCCAGGGACAGGGGAGCCTGGTGGGCTGCCGTCTCTGGAGTTGCACAGAGTCGGACATGACTGAAGTGACTTAGCAGCAGCAGCAGCAACGTTCTAATTTACATTTCTATCTTTAGTATTATGAGTTAGCTTATTTCCCCATATTGTCCCCAATACAAGGTATTATTAAATTTTCATGTTGGTAACATGATATGAGATGATATTTTGTAGTTTTTAATACCTTTTTTATGAGTGAGGTTAAAAATACTGTATTTACTGATTTTTTTTCTCGAAAATTGTTTTCATATCCTTTGCTTATTTTTTTAATTAGGGTATAGTTGCTTTACAACATTGTGTTAGTTTCTGCAGGAATGGAATTGGCTTATTTGTAAAGACATGGATGGACCTAAAAACTGCTTACTTTTTAAATTGAAATGTTCAGTTTTTCCTTACTGATTAGTACAGATTCTTTATAAATTACAAAGTTAGCTCTTTAACAGTATTATAAGTGTTACAATTTTCCTGTTTGATTGGTGCTCTTTTTGCTTACTTTATGAAATATTTTACAAAGTGATTACATATTTATGCAACTCAAATGTATTAACTTTTCCTCTATGTTTTTTAGGGCTTTTACTATACCTTTTCCCACTTTAATACTTTTAAAACTTGGTCATGTTTTCTGAGAGTGTGTTATTGAATTTTTGTTATGTTTAAATCATTGAGCCATCTGCAATTTAATTTAATGTAAGATGATTTAAGCTATCTAATTTTATTTGGTCCTGTATCAGGGAGCATACTCTGTAATGGACACCATGTGGACGGAGTACCTTAGCATCATTCTTTTAGTCACGTTAAGCCCCAAAACACTGATTCTAAGAGAGACCACAAGCCTCCCATCTACCTTGAGATAGGCCCCATGGTTATTGTATTCCAAGTTTATATACATTTCTTTCTCTCTCTTTTTTTTTTTTCCGAAGAATTGGCTCACGTTTTAAGTACCGTTTTTTTCACTTGTCTCTTCAGGAACTGTTCTCATTCTCTTCATAGACAAAGAGAGAAAAAGAGGTGAACTCTATATATTATAATTGCTGATCTGAACTGTATGTGAAAAGGTAGACTTAACAGAAGCCCTCCTAGTGCCATACTTTCCAGACTGTCATGCTCTCTACTGGTCTTACCTATTTCTTTCCTTTTTTAACTTTCAATTGCTGGAGATATTTTGCTGAAGGAAAATTTGATTTTTTTGCCATATTTCTGATCTCTAATAGGGGTGAGGATGAAGACGCTGAGATGATAGGAAGTGGCTTTTTGGCATCGTTTCTCTTGGTTGCCTACTGACCCATATGGTTGGTTACTCCATAAACTAATGAAATTGTCCAGATTTTTTTTTTATTCATTCTTCCCTCATTTTGAATTTTAAAAGTAGATACCACATGTCAATTCTTACATAATTGTCTCTTTCTATTCATGATTAACACTTTAAGTTTATGGAATAAGCATGTACCCTTTCCTTTGTCTATATGTGATTAGAAGTCTGCCTATATGTGAAAAGAGCCCCTTTCCTTATACCCAGTAGAAGGCAAAACTAGAAAGCATTTACAAAATAACATGAGAAAATATGATCTCAAAATAGGGAAGATGTTCTAAATAAGACACAAAAGGCATAAACCACAGGAAAAAGCTCATGAATTTAACCACATTGAAATTAAGAGCTTCTGTTTACCACCACAAAGTAAGTGAAAAGAGAAACTAAGAGCTAGAATTAAATTTGCAATACACACAGTAAATAAAGGATTAGGGTTTAAAACATCCAAAAACAAGCAACAAAAATGATGACCAAACTGATTTTAAAATATGCAAATTAAATGAACAGGAATTTCACAGCTGAGGAAGCATAAATAGTACTAAACATATGAAAAGATTTTCAGTCTACTAATAATGAGGCAAGTGGAAATTAAAATTGCAGCAAGATAGTTTCACATCCTCTTGAATGATAAAAGTTAGAAAGTCTCATAATACTAAGAGTTATCATGAGATAACTTAATTAAGGGGAAACCCCTTAATCTGTTGCTTATAGGAATGTGGGGCTTCCCCAATGGCTCAGTGGTAAAGAATATGCCTACCAAAGTAGGAGACAGAGTTGGATACCTGGGTCAGGAAGATCCCTAGAGACAGAGGAGCCTGGTGGGCTACAGTCCATGGGGGTCACAAAAGAGTCAGATGTGATTTAGTGATTAAAACTACAACAATAGGAATGTAAACTGCTACGACTCTGGGAAACATTTAAGTATTATTTAGGAATGTTGATCATGTACATCAACCAAGATTCCCCTCCAGGCAATATTTTCTAGAGTAGCCCTTGTTCATGTGCATCAGAAGACATACACAAGAATGTTCAGAACTACATTATGCCACTCTACTATTCATCAACAGAAGCATGAATAAGTCAGATATGGCAAAGTAACTCAGTAGAATATTAAATAGCAGTGAAAAATAACTACAGCTACATCAATGTGGATGAATGCCGAGTAAATCTATATGTAACAATCCAGTTCCAGTATAGACAAAACCAAGCACTGTTTTCTGTGAATATTTTTATGGGTGGTAGAATTTCCAGCAAAAATTCAGGAATCCTAAACCTATTTGCATACGGCTGAGAAAGATGCCATTTAAAGAGGGAAATTTAATCTGGAGTTAAATCCATGAGAATGAAGGAGAGAATGAACTTCACTTTACTTCTTTCTCTTATTGTGATTAGGAGTGTTATTATACAGGTGGTCATTGTATGATTCCTTTTTTATTTTCAGTAATTACCAACTTGTAATCCACCAATCAAAAACCTACAGATTGATAGGAAGTACAAGGACAAAAGTTTTTAATGAGAAGTTTGAGTAGGAAACTGAATCAACCTCCAATTCTTCACTGTGTATTTCAACAAACAAGGAAATTCTAACCACAGTACAAGGAAACCTAATCGCAACACAACCATCCAAATTGGGATGGCTCACTTGGGGTGGACACTGATATTAACTTAGATGTTGATTATTTTCATCTAATCTTCATACTTCATTGAAGTTTCACCAATTGTCTCAATAATGTGTTTTTTAATAAAAAGACCCAGCAGAAGTTGCATTTAATTTCCTCCAATCTGAAACATTTCCTTAACCTCTACATATTTATGACCTTGGCACTTTTCGAAATGAGAGGCCAGCTATTTTGTAGAACATCCCTCAATTTACATTTGTATGATGTTTCAGGATTAGTAGATTTAAGTTATGTATCTTGGCAGGAACATCGTAGGAGTGATGCTGTGTACTCACCTAATAAGGCGGTTCATCATTCTCATTTGTCCCATATTGATGTCATTCACCTTGATGACCTGAAGATACCACTGGAAAAAAGGGCCTACAGGCTTCTCCACTGCGAAGTTAGTCTTTCTCATTGTCATTAGTAAGTATTTGGTGGGAAGGTAATTTGAAACTTTCTCGATACACTATTTCTCATCAAATTTTCCACTTATTCACTTACTTATTTATGTCTATTTGAACTCATGGTTCTCTATATCATTCAGTGAATTATCTGATTATTCAGTGGATAATCTGTTACTATACTATTTATTTTGATCCTCCAGTTGTCCTAGATTTGCGTATCAGGAGCCTATTCAAGTTGACTAAACTTTTTAGTATTTTCTCTATCTTTCTTTGATCTCTTCCTTGCTTTCTGGACCAAAAAAAAAAAAAAAAAAGATGTTTGAAGCTTATCTTATACTTTCCTTGTCCCATCTCTGGAATCTGCTATCTTTCCAAGGGGCCCTAGCTTTCTAGAGAGAAAAATGGCACTTAGAAGCCACATTTGAGTGCTAGTTGTGCTCATGGCTATGGAGGTGTCTCTCCTCACTCTCAATTAACAAAAGAAGACAGTATATTCACAGCTATATTTATTTCCATATCTAAATATACTTTAAAAACAAAATTCATACAGATATCTCCAACGGTAGTTCCATACTACAAATTATTCTCTTCTCATGATTGTAACCCACTTCTCCAACAGTGAGAAATATGGCTTTCACTTCCCTATATATTTTCTTATTTGAGTAATCCTTCTGTGTAATCAGTCTTCTATCTCAATGCTGCTATCTCCTGCCCAGAAGAAGTGCCCTCCTCTCTCAATTCAGCTCTGACTCTTAACCAAAATGAACTTTAATGATTTCTAAGCTTCCCAGGTGGCTCAGTAGTAAAGAATCCTCCTGCCACTGCAGGAGATGTGAGTTCGATCCCTGGGTCAGGAAGATCCCCTGGAGAAGGATATGGCAACCCACTCCAGTATTCTTAATCTGGGAAATCCCATGGACATAGCAGCCTGGTGGGCTACAGTCCATGGGGTCTCAAAGAGTCAGTTACAACTTAGCAACTGAGCGTGCAAGCTTTACTAAACCTGCGACAGGTATCTTCTAGATTATAGGTCCCTGACTAAAGGCCTCCCTTTCCTTAAAGCATTTACTTTGGAAAATTTGTCGTTGCAAATTATTTCTCTGCCCCTTTAAAATGTATGCAAATATTCTCCCAGCCAGGTTCCAGTTTTGTAACCCAGGATTGTCCTTCTCAAGCACCAAGGAACAAGGTATTTGAAATGTAAACATCAAAGGAGATAGCACCCCTGTTTCCCAGTATCTGTGAGAGGGTGGAAACCTGACTTGGATGCATGTCAACTAGCAAACCCAGGGGGCCTAATCACAGAGAAAAACATTTGCAAACTAAGCAACACAGTGTTCTTCAGGCACCCCATTGACCAACCTACCACACAGTAGTCCAATTTTTTCCCACTAGTTCATTCCAGGCTTTAAAAAACCTTCCCATGTTTTACTTCAGAAGAGCTGAATTCAGTCTCTCTGTCTCCCCTCTATTACCACAGTGGTGGTTTAGCTGCTAAGTCGTGTCCGACTCTTGTGACCCCATGGACTGTAGCCCACCAGGCTCCTCTGTCCATGGGATTTCCCAAGCAGGAATACTGGAGTGGGTTGCCATTCCCTTCTCCAAGGGATCTTCCTGACCCAGAAATCAAATCCTGGTCTCCTACATTGCCGGCTAATTCTTTATTGACTAAGCTGAGTTCTCGAATAAAGTCTCCCTTGCCTGGTTAACTTTCCTCAGTGCAATGTTTGACACTCATGATTTTAGGATCTTCTCCCAGAAGAACACTCTCTTTTCTGCTTGGGCTCTAATAGCCCACCCAGATCAATCTTCCATTGAGACACTCTGCTCACTGTGCTAGCGCTCTGACACCACACCAGGCTGCCCCTGCCCACCCTCCACGCCTCCGTCAGGCTCGGATTCCCAGCACTGGTTCACTCCTACAGGTGGATACTCCCTTCAACTATGCAGGTTCTGACCCGCCCCATCTCGACTGCACCCTGACCCCACCAGGTCATCCGCCTTCCTAGGCCCTGACTTCCCATCTCTCACCACAGACATCTACTTTTCTCTGCACATATAATGATTTAAGGACTGAACTGTTTGAAAATGGAAGAAAAATGAAAAGAAGGTAAGGGAAAGAAAGGGGAAGATGAAGACTTCATTTTATTCCAGACATTCTTGCCCTGTCTGTATATTAGAACTGCTTAGGAAGGTTTTAAAAATTTACTGATATGTGACCTTGTCCCTAGAGATATATGATTGCCCAAAAGCAGTCCTGGGCATTATCTGCTTTTATTGAGAACTCCAGGTGATGTTATTGTGGAGTCTGGGTTCAGAACTGCACCATTAGGTACAAAGAAGGGGTAAATAGGGGCACAGGTGGGTTTAGGGATCTGGAGAAGGAAGTATATGAGAAAGCCTACCTGAAGCCTTCAATTTTGTCCATTAGGTAGGAAGAGACATCACCAGGTGAGAATGAGGGGCTCCGAATTTTCAGGAGATGGGACGTGGAGAATCTAGTAAACTTTACTTATTCAGAGAGGGAGACAACGTGTAATAAAGAACAAAAGACTGTGGACATCATGCTGAACTTAACAAAAACTATATATAGCAAGAGTCCTACTGGGGTGGATTGTTCATCTTTAGAATATTGCGGAACACAGGAACATGCGCATTCTGAAAGTACACACTCATTTGGATTTTAGTACAGCCACACAGTTTGGTAAAACGCCTGGGAGTATCAGTAGACATTATAGCTTGAACAACTATATAAATGGTCTTCACTTAATGAAAAAATGTTCATAATATTCTTAGAGAATTTTGTTTAACAAGCTTACCAAGGTTGTGGAGGGGGTGTTATTAAGATTTTATTGTTTATTAATTATATCATTCCATATAATTTTAAGTAAACAGACTTTGAGAAAATACACTGGGAGATTTAAACAGATGATGGTAATATTGATGAAAATGTTCAAATGTGTTACATAAGATAGTAAGAGGCACCGCTTCCACTATCATCCCCCAAATTTATAGAGTTCATATAAGAATAAAAATAGTTCATGGCATTCTTTATAAGTCTATGAACCACAATATGTGTGTGTTAGTCGCTGTGTCCAACTCTTTGTGACCTTAGGGACTGTGGCCCACCAGGCTTCTCTGTCCATGGGATTCTCCAGGCAAGAATACTGGAGTGGGTTGCCATGCCCTTCTCCAGATCTTCCCAACCCAGGGACTGACCCAGTTCTCCCAAACTGTGGGCAGATTCTTTACCATCTGAGCCAGCTGAGAAGCCCTTGAACCATGATACACCTGAACAATTTCAAAACTTCAAAGCAAAACAAAGCATTTCTTCTACTAGCAGATATAGCAGTTTCAGTTTCTTTAAAAAGCAACAGCAGAAGCTAGTGCAACGTTGCAAAGCAATTTTACTCCAATTTTAAAATGCAAACAAATTAACAAAAACTATACACACAACCCCCAAAGTTGTCATATTCCAGTGGTTCTGAATTTTGATATTCATATCAGATTAATTCAAGAAATAAAATGTGATTCAGCATTTACAGGGCAGTGTTCAGTACCTATTTGAAATTATATGTTTCAGAGTCTGGTAAAATTTCTCAAATATTAAATTTATATTTTTAAAATATATGAATTTAAAAAAGTATAATGGGAAACAAAGATTGCATGTGGATAATGTGGTTCCTCCTCTTTCTATATTCTGTATTTCTTAAGTTTGAAAATGAACTTCAATTATATTCATAAGTAAAAAACTAATGTTCTGATTTTTAAAAAATAATGAAATTCATGATGACCCAATATACGTAGGTATTAGTTTGCTGGGACTGCCATAACAAATTTCTATGGATAAGATGAGTTAAAACTCAGAAATTTATTTGCTCACAGAGGCTTGGAGTCCAAGATCAAGGAGTTGGTTTCTTTTAAGGCCTCTATCTTTGACTTATAGAGGGCTGTCTTCTCCCTGTGTCTTCACACAGTCGTGTTGTGTGTGTGTGCGTGTGTGTGTGTGTGTGTGTGTGTGTGTGTGAGCATGTAACACCAATCTCTCCTTGCAAGGAAACCAGTCACATCTGGATTAGGATCCGCCCTATGACCTCATTTTAGCTTAGTTAACTCTTTAAAGACCTTCTCGCAAATACAGTCACATTCTAAGATAAGGAGGGTTAGGGCTTCAACCTATGAATTTGGGGAAACAACTCAGCCTGCAACAGACACTTGGATTACTCTGAGCTTTCAGTGTTTTCCCGGTATTTTTTTTCTAAACTTTTTTTTTTTTTTAACCTCGATTTCTTAACTCTGGATGACTCAAAACTGTGTCTGGTGAACGTTTCTCAGCAATGGTTCAACTTTGTTGACTTTCTGTGATGTTGATCTTTTAATATTTCATAACATATCTTTACATATGTTCAATATTTTACAAACCTAAAGAAATATGTTTGGAAGAAAAACTGAAACTGTTTGCATTTCTACTTCCTCACTCTGCTCCTGCACAGTCAGGGCTTCAGGAGACAAGTAAACTTCACAACTTAAAGCCTTATTTTTTAAAAAGGATTCTTAAAACCACACATCTCCTACACATTAGAAGAAGAAAAAGAAAGCAGAAATTAAAAATCAACCGTTTAGAGTTTCTGATAGAAGAAGTTTTCAGAAAAATCCTGGTAAGTTTCCCAATCGTTACACTTTTATTTTTTTATGCTTATGAGGAAACTGCTATTTTTATAAACTCCAGCTGTACTTTTTAATTAAAAAAACATGTGTTTGTACATAAGCCATTATTTGTAAAACTATTCAAAGTAGAAATACCAGTGTTTTAATTCTATATCGGTATATCTAACTAAGACTATCTTTGTAAATGTTCTTCTAAAACAAAATGGATCATTAAGTATACTTAAGGTGGTGAGAGGGTTTCTGGTCATGGGGCAGTGGGAAAAAATGATACAGAAACAATGCAAAGACCTTCAGAAAGTTTAACATAAAAGATTGTAAAGGAGCCTGTGGTCATGCGCATTTCTGCCTTCCAGAACTTGAGATGTTATTAGAAGTTCAACAGAATATTTAATCAAAGATAACATCCCCCAGAGGCTATTTTTTAGGTTAAGTGCTTCCTTCACATCCATCTGATACAGCAATTTGGTTTAAGAATTAAAATGAAACCTTAAACTTATGCTCAGAAAAATAAAACTAAGTTTGGCTTATGTGTGGTTTCAGTTCGTCAGACCATCAAAAGACAGTGTGGGTAGCCTTCCTGGGCAGCAGCCAGGATTCTGAATGGTCTCTCCTCCAATCAGCTCTCAGCCTTGTGAAGCAGAGCACCTCCTCAGGGCATGATATCTGGGATGCTACTGAGGACCGCAGTCTTCCCTGGTGGCTCAGCGGTAGAGAATCCACCTGCAGTGCAGGAGACTCGAGTTCGATCCCTGGGTCGGGAAGCTCCCCTGGAGTAGGGAATGGCAACCCACTCCAGTATTCTTGCCTGGAGAATCCCATGGACAGAGGAGCCTGGAGGGCTACAGTCCATGGGGTCGCAAAGAGTCGGACACGACTGGGCGATTAAACAACAACAGCTGAGAGCCCCTTGAGGTGAAGGCGGGTGAACACTAGTTCTCATCCTGAAAAGTTCTGCTGATTTGGTACTTCTTAATACCTCAAGAGAGAAGACTGGAGGAGTCTTTTGAGAATGGCTTCCTGTAGCTTCTTTGTCAATGATCAGTTACTACTACTACTACTAAGATTTGTGTTCATGATTATTTCAAAACAGGAAGATGAGGGCCCCTAGGAAACCAAGAGTGTGTCAAGGCATTCTCAAAATTTGTCCACACCAGTCATTTTGACCTTTGTATATTTCCAACTATATATACACATGCATACATACAGTCTTAAAACTGATGAACTATAAACTACTTTAAAAGCATTGCTGAATATAATAAGTTAAAATCATTATATGTCACAACTCCTATCATGTGGGAGAGAGTTGAGAAACTTTTGAAATTATAATCGGTCCATGGATATTTTTAAAGAGCTTATCATATTTTATTGAGACCAGGTATTATTGATGTTTGCATTTAACAGAAGAAAATATATGTAACATTACATTTAACAGAGGAATAAATGTCAATGACCTTATGTGAGAGAAGTATTTCTATTTCCCTGGTATCTATAGGCAGAATCTATAGATGCAAAAAGATCTTTTTCTTTACAAAAAGATGCAACAGAAAACTGTCACCTGTTAGATGGACAAAGTTCCCTTTGCAGCATCCCCCATGTTGGACACAGCACACAGTGAGTCACTGGTGGCTCAGAAGCCAAAGAAAGAACTGTAAAAATAAGGGACTGATCACACAAGGGAATCAAGGAAATTCTTTAATTTTCTAATTTATTTTCAATAGGAGGATAATTGCTTTACAATGTTGTGTAGGTTTCTGCCATATAACAACGTGAATCAGCCATAAGTATACATATATCTGCTCCATCTTGAGCCTTCCACCCACCCCACCCATCTAGCTCCTCCATGTTGTCACAGAGCACTGGGCTGAGCTCCAGAGGGAAATTCTTGATGTGCTGCTTCATTTCCAGAATGTTGGGCCTTATTGGAATATTGTAGTCACTGGTTAAATCAAAAGAGAAAATTTGGAGTGTGTCCTCTGAGTCCTAAGGATATGCAGAGAGAGGCTGCTTCTGCTGCCAAGTCGCTTCAGTCGTGTCCAACTCTGTGCAACTCCAGAGACAGCAGCCCACCAGGCTCCCCCGTCCCTGGGATTCTCCAGGCAAGAACACTGGAGTGGGTTGCCATTTCCTTCTCCATTGCATGAAAGTGAAAAGTGAAGGTGAAGTCACTCAGTCGTGTCCGACTCATAGCGACCCCATGGACTGCAGCCTACCAGGCTCCTCCATCCGTGGGATTTTCCAGACAAGAGTACTGGAGTGGGGTGCCATTGCCTTCTCCTGCAGAGAGAGGGGAGACGGTTAAATTACTGAAAGAAGACCCGGGCTAAGAGAAGGTATTGCATCAGACCCTAAGAGAGTACATCTGTGGAAAGAGGCAGGTGCCTCACCTGGAGATCAGCTTCCCCGAGCAGGCAGCAGATGAAAACAGCAGAGGTGCTGAGGCTCCAACTCTGAGGGCCCAGAAGCAAAAGGAACCCATGCTGGGGGAAACCTGGTTTGAGAAATGGCCTCCTTCGGGAACTGGGAGTGACAAAGCAGAGAAATTTTACAGGGTATTATGAAACTGGGGTACCTAGAAGGACTGGGGTATAAAACACACTAACTTTCTTTTCCTTTTGATAAAACTTTCATTTTCTTCCTTTGTGACCAGATAATTGAAGCTAGAGTTAGGTCTGACCTAACAGGCAGCAGAGTAAAGAAAGTTCCCCAGATTTCAGTCTGGGATTCAAGCCAAATAAAATAAGTGCCCTAGTATAATGAGCAAAAATTCCTTGCCCCAGACATTGCTAACTCAATGGTTTTCAAAAATTCATTACTTTTAACTACTCTAAGAAAATGTGTTATTCGTTCAGCAAATTTTTGTTAAGAAGCTACCACGTGCAAGGCGCTGGAAAATAGTGAACAAAACACACAAAAACTCTTGACATGGAAGAATGGATTGAACAGAAAATAAGAAAGGTAAATAAATAAAAATACAGGGAATGGAATACTGGATTGTGATAGGTCCTATCTAGCTTTCTTTAAAAAGCCAGATGAGGGGGATGGAATAGTATTCAGTAGGCTGCCAGAGCAGTGTCTGTGAGAAGGTGATGTTTGATAAAGACCTGAAGGAAATGAAGGAGTGAGCCCTGCTGGTATCCAAGGACATTCCAGGGAGAGGAAACAAGTGGAGTGCTGGAAACAGGAGCAGTGCCACCTGCGAGGAGCAACAGGGAAGCCAGAGAGCCGTACCAGATTTAGAGACAGAAAAACAAAACTAAGATGTTGTATCAGAGGGGGCCCATCTGAGGCCTGGGCTTCCCATGTGGCACAGTGATAAAGAATCCACCTGCCAATGCAGGAGACCCAAGAAACACGGGTTCAATCCCTGGGTCAAGAAGATCCCTTGGGTAGGAAATGGCAACCCACTCCAATTTTCTAGCCTGGGAAATCACATGGACATAGGAGCCTGGTGTTCTACAGTCCTTGGGGCCACAAAGACTCAGACACAATTGAGCAACTAACACACACAAAGTTCAAAATAAGGAGCTCAGCATTCACTGCAAGTCAAATGGGAAGCCACTGGAGGAAGTGAACAGAATATTAGTGTGTTATTTACATTTGAAAAGGGTCAAGAGATTTTGAGATGTCCCCAAAGGGATCAATTACAGCAAGAGTGAAACTCGTGAGGGAGCCACTGCTCGATTTAGGAGACAGATGATGGGACCTGGACCAGGAAAGGAGTGGGTGGCCAGTAATCAGATGCCTGTTTTAAAAATAAAACCTATAGGATTTACTCCACAGTGAATGTAGAATGTGGGAGAAGAGAAAGAGAGAGTATGTCTGTGACATATTTTTGAATGTTTATTTAATTAAAAGTATTTACATATAGGAAGCGATTCCATGTAGCTGAAGAATGTGCTTTTAAATTTTCTACACTTGAAAAATTTTCTAGTAAAAAGTTAAGGGGAATATCTGTCCCACAAATAGTTTCTAGCAACAGTCCAATCAATTACATTTTAATTTTGCTGTGATTTTTTAATGTAATAGATTCTCAACAAATATATTTTCAGGTAAAGTTGGGCAATGACCAGGTCTTCTCTTCTCACACCTCTGCTTCTCATAGATGCCTTCTGGGATGTAAGTCCTGTAAATTCACAGGAAAATGCAGCTCATCTAACAGCAGGAGATCAAAGAACCTCTTGAAGACCTATTTCAAGTTGCTGATATGAAAAGGAGGAGTTTTCAGGAAAGCTCTGGTAAGTTTCTAATAATCAGAGATATCTGTTTGATCAACTTTCTTTAAAAGCTAATTCTAAAAACTAAAGCATAGCTTTGGAAATGAATGTATTTTGAAGTGTACATAAGCCATATCTAACAAAATGATTCTAAAAAGAATGAGAGATCTCACTGCTTTCATATACACATCGCCAGATGCCACGGTTTATTTTTTTTTAATTTTCTTTACTTTATTGTGTTGGTTTTGCCATACATTGACATGAATCTGCCATGGGTATACATATATTCCCCTTCCAGAACCCCTCTCCCTCCTCCCTCCCGATTCCCTCTCTCTGGGTCATCCCAGTGCACCAGCCCTGAGCATCAGTCCTGGGCTGGCGATTGATTTCACATATGATAATTAACATGTTTCAATGCCATTCTCCCATATCATCCCATCCTTGCCCTCTCCCATAGAGTCCAAAAGACTGTTCTATACATCTGCATTTCTTTTGCTGTCTCACATACAAGGTTCCCGTTACCATCTTTTTAAATTCCATATATATGCGTCAGTATACTGTATTTTTGTTTTTCTTTCTGGCTTACTCCACTCTGTATAATAGGCCACTGTTTGAAAAAAAAGAAACCTTCCAGCAAGCAAGGTGCAGAATGTTTCAGATGGTGGAAGGTTCTGGAGATGAGGCTAGAAGACCTAAGTAAAATTACATCAGAAGGTCAGGAGTTCAAGCGTAATTGTGACTACATGCAGCTTTGCAAAACCCTGTCCAATGTAACTCAAGATGGTATCAAAAATTTTTGTTGTTGCCGTTGTTCAGTCTCTAAATCGTGTCCAACTCTTTTGCGACCCCATGGATTGTAACTTCCCAGGCTCCTCTGTCCATGGGATTTCGCAGACCAAGAATACTGGAGTGGGTTGCCATTTCTTTCTCCAGAGGATCTTCCCGACGCAGGGATCAAACACTAATCTCCTGGATTCTTTACTGTTGAGCCACCAGGGAAGCCCTATCAAAAGTTTACATCTAGTTAAAGATGAAAACCTCCAAAGTGTAATCAACATTTTACTCAAGGCTTTCCTTTACAATTAGCTTGTATAAAGACTATGAGAAGAATTACATAATTTTAACATAGTTAAACACAGTTCTAGAAAATTAAACTAGCTGTAGTTTCAGTCCAAAAGAATATCAGAGCTAGGCTTATGCCTGCTGGACTCCGGCCAGGACTGGGAACATCCCTTCCTGGATGATCAGTACCTTCAGGCTGATGAGACCCAGTCTCCTAAAGTGCAGGTGGGCACTGGTTCTCGCCACTAAAGCTGCTAGTTTGATTCTTCCTGCTTGCCACTCACCAAGAGAAAAGATAAAAGACTTTAGGGAATGGATCCTGAGAGTAAGTACTCATAAAGAGAACTCTGGGTTCAAAACTTTCCCAGAACAGAATAAAAAGGTAAACTGTAATTCTTCTCCCCAGCTCCAGGAGCAGCTCCCCCTTTACCCATTTTAGACATAGATGTTTCAAGTGCATTTCTTTTGAAGAAGCAAAGCAAAAACAAGCAACAAACAAGACAGCACTGGTTCTGGTCCAGTTGCCCTATATGCACAGTGAACGGTAAAACAGATTAGCTGAGAGGAGACATAATTTAATTATGAAATAGTTTTCCTGATGACAACTCCCCCCACCACCTTTACTTACACCGCATAGTCTTGCATGTCTCTCATGTTTAAAAAATATGCCAACACCCCAGAACGTAAATCTAATCAGATAATGTTCATGAAGGGACTTTGTAAGCCTCAGAACAGTGAACTAGATTAAAGTTCTATATAAACACTAAGAAACCATCACTGTGAAAAAGGTTGAAGACAGTGATGGGCCAAGGAGTTATATCAAAGCACTGTAAGACCTTTTTGCTCAAATTATTGCCACCTTGAATTAAGTACAGTATATCACTCCAGACCAAATATGGATCAGCGACCATATAAGTTGCTCAAATAATTGACAGAGTGCAAAATTCATGTGAAAGCATTACCAAATATATAGTAGCTTCAAATCAGTATGTATCTTCTCAGCTCCTACCATAAGAGTGGGCAGTTGAGAAATTTGTTGATGTTATAAAGGGTCTTCATTTTTGAATAAGGAGGGAAGCTTTGAGATAACGCAAAGAATTTTAAAAAAAAAAATGTCGTGGGAAGAACAGATGTCAGTCACTCTATTCCATCTCCCTGGATAGAATTCCTGGGAGAATTCAAACAGTGAAGGAGAAAGCAAGAAAGAGCCTGTCTCCCTGTTAGGTGGCACAAAAAAAGACAAAGATCACTCCCACCACCCCCACGTTATACATGCACAGGCCAGTGTGCACACACAGAGTGTCCCCGGGCAAGAAATAGCCTGCAAGCAGGACATCCTTCATGGGCCGCTTGCAGAGTTCTGGGCCAGAGGCAAATGCTGTCATCACTGGCTCAAACAGGAGAGAAAACCTAGAGCTTTTTTTTACAGTCTTTGGGGGTGCCCAGAGAAGCTACAGGTGGGTAGCTTACTGAGGAAAGACACTGGCTGAGAGAAGACAGTGCCTCAGACCTGGGCAGGGCAGGTCTGCAGAGCAGGATAGGAGCATCTCCAGAGTAAGATCTGTCTGGCTGGAACAGCCCAGAGCAGTTAAAGGAGCAGAGGAGAATGCAGAGACCCCTAAGTCTAGCTCACTGGGGGTCTAAAGTAGAAAACTCTGGAAACAGGGTGAAGCAGGACAGCCAATGGAAAAGGCCTATAGGTAGAAAATCAGCTTTGAGTGCAAGCCCAGTACTGCCAGTCCTCCGCATATCCCATGTTAGAATGAGATAATTCACATACTATAAAATTCTCCCTTGTAAGTTATACAAATCAATGGGTTTTGGTATATCCATAGAGTTGTGCACAGCCAATTTTAAAACATTCTCATCACACCCTTAAGAATCCTGTGCCCATTAGCAGTCAGTCACTATTCACCCTATCTTCCAGCCCCTAGCAACCACCAATCTACTCTCTGTCTCTATGGGTTTGCCTATTTTGGGCATTTCATATAACTGGAGTCACACAATATATGTTTATTTGCAAATGGCTCCTTTCATTTTGCATGTTTTCGAGGTTCATCCATGTTATGTTATCATGATTTCATTTCTTTTTATTGTCAAATAAATTCCATCATATGAATACACCACATTTTGTTTATTCAGTCATGAAGGCAATGTATTTTTGTGAAGCACTAAATGAATATTGCTTTGTTGATCTAAGATGGGTATGTTTTATCAAGTTTGCCAAGACCTTCTTGAAATTAAATAACTATCTTTGTCACTCTATTTCAGGCTTTGTTTAAAGTCCTTTATTCACTGATAGTCCAATTCAATCCCCTTCTCCTAACCATATAACCTTAGTTTTCTCAAACTGTATTGTTTACCCCTTTTCCAATACTCACCTTTACATTTATGTTACAGTTGCATCAGTTTATATGATTTTAAATAGAAATAATATTTTTCCAATAGTTGGAAAACTATCACACTGGAAACAAGGAAATGAACAACTGGATGGATAGTTTTGTTTTTTCTTTTAGTTCATTACTCATACCTAAGTATGCATTGAAAAATTACACCCCAGAATGTTTTCAAATCATTTGAATGTTTTATTTTTCCATTTTTATTTGAGGAAATAAATATCATTCCTGAATACCAAATACGCATGAGTTATCTAAGAGCCAGAATATCTTTAAACATGGTTGGCTTCTACTAATCACTGTGAAGCCACATCACAATACCTCTGAAGGATAGATAAATACAGATCATTTGGATCAGCAAGTTCTTTAGGGAACAATCATTCTATTTTCCAGCATTAACAATACTCCCAATATTTCCTCAAAACACTTGACTAAATAGAAGGAGACTGGCTTAGACAGAAACTTACAGTAGGCTTGATATCACTATGAAGGAATAACTAGTATATTAGTGTGGAAATAGCTATGATAAGAAATGCATGGCCAATGTGGGGTTTTAAATCATGTGAAGAGTATTTTAAGTTCCCAAAAAGACTCTTCACAAAGAGACATGGAACAAAGGGGAAGAAAAAATTTTTGGCTGCACCGTGCAGCTTTGGAGATCTCAGTTCCCTGACCAGGGATAGAACCCAGACCCCGGCAGTGAAAGTGCTGAGTTCTAACCACCGGACCCCAGGGAGGTATTTTTTAAGAGATGTCAGAGGTCTCTGCTTAAAGTTGAGTAAGCCTTGAGTAAATAAAGTGTAGCTGTGTGCTCTGAGTTTAACCAATCTTTTTTTTTTTTTTAACAGTCTGTGGAATAGAGACTCTATTGTCCAAACATATGTAGTCTCTGTGGGAAAACTGGGCATTCCCAGTGGACAGTTGGCAATGATTATCTATTGCTCATAGGATATAAGCAAGTTCCTGTATGCAGTCGACTATTCAAGGAGCCTCATGTGTCCAAAAGACTGAACACATGCATTGGATATAAATAGCCATAGGAAGATTCATTTTGTTCTTATAGTCTAAGAAAAATGGAAAGCGGCATTCAAATGAGTCATGGCACACAATTTATAAGTCCATCCACAAAGAAGAAACTAGTAACAAATAGTTAGAGAGTTAATAGGAAATATCCACATGGTCTCCTAGTATTTAAAAGATATTCATTGTGTGGAAAGGAGCAAGAGCTGCCTGGTAGGACACAATATCCACATGTGATCCTCATAATGTCACTATTTTGTTCTTTCAACTACTTGTATTAACTTTCCACCTGTCCACTCAATATATATAAAGGAGATTGACTTTGCTGGCTCATCTTATAAGTTCTAAAATGATGTTCCTTTTAGCTATTGTAAAAATATAAACATTGGGTGTCACATTTGACCCTTCCTAAGATGGTGAGAACATATTAGGCGGTTCTAACATCAGGGCATATAGTTTGGGTACCAAGTAAACTAAAATGCGTTTTACTCACAGATGTGGTAGGGCAAAATTGTGATATTTGGCAGCCTCAGACTCTTGATATGGATATGCTGAGTATCATTATTTCTTTATTCCTAAACTTACCGGGTGAGATTACACTAGTTCTTTGTTTCACTTTGACTGGTAGAGGGATGTGAAGACTGATGTGGAGATTCATCATGCTTTAAAGATTATTGCTTCTGGTATGAGTTTGGATGAAGGATTGACATTTTCTTAAGAAGTTAAACACGCAGCTATTATTTGATCCAGCAATTCCTTGCCAGAGCTGTTTACCTAAGAGAAGTGAACATACGTGTCTGCATAAGACTTGTGCAGAAATAGTCATAGCAGCTTTCTGCATGACTGCCAAAAATGGTAATAGCTCACATGTCTATTAAAAGAAAATTGGATAAACAAAGTGTGGCATGTTAATAAAACAGACTATTCAACAATAAAAAGAAACAAACAATGGATACATGCAACATTTAGACCAATCTCAATGACATTGTATTGAATAAAAGAAGCCAGTCCCAGAGGAGTATATTCCATATGATTCTAGTATTTCAATTCTCAGGTAAGGTTAAGCTAGTCTGTGTGTGTCTGTGTGTCTG
>ML661346.1:4365747-4625356 GCA_007570785.1 Antilocapra americana | reverse complement strand
CCCATATCATCCCACCCTTACCCTCATCCACAAAGTCCACGAGTCTAGTCTATACATCTGTGTTCCTTTTGCTGTCTCGTATGTTGGGTTCTCGTTACCGTCTTTCTAAATTCCATATATATGCGTTAATATACTATATTGTTGTTTTTGCTTCTGGCTTACTTCACTCTGGATAATGGGCTCCAGTTTCGTCCATCTGAGTAGAATTGCTTCAAATGATTTTTTTTTTAATGCTGAGTAATATTCCATTGTGTATATGTACCACAGCTTTCTTATCCATTCGTCACTTGATGGGCATCTAGGTTGCTTCCATGTCCTGGCTATTGTAAACAATGCAGCGATGAACATTGGGGTGCACGTGGCTCTTTCAATTCTGGTTTCCTCGGTGTATATGCCCAGCAGTGGGATTGCTGGGTCATATGGCAGGTCTATTTGCAGCTTTTTAAGGAACCTCCACACTGTTTTCCATAGTGGTTGTACTAGTTTGCATTCCCACCAACAGTGTAAGAGGGTTCCCTTTTCTCCACATCCTCTCCAGCATCCTCTGCTTGTAGACTTTTGGATGGCAGCCATTCTGACTGGTGTAAAGTGGTACCTCATTGTAGTTTTGATTTGCATTTCTCTGATAATGAGTGATGTTGAACATCTTTTCATGTGTTTGTTAGCCATTTTTATATCTTCTTTGGAGAAATGTCTGTTAAGTTCTTTGGCCCACTTTTTAATTGGGTTGTTTATTTTTCTAGAATGGAGCTGCAGGAGTTGTTTGTATATTTTTGAGATTAATTGTTTGTCTGTTGTTTCATTGGCTATTATTTTCTCCCTTACCTTGTTTTTAAAATTTTCCAAAGAAATTGTGCTGTAAAAGTCTAGTTCATGATGTGAGGAAACAGAAGCTATAGTTTGATGAGTGGGAGAACAAAATATTATGACACACACTTCTACTGTTGGCAAATATTTTGCTTAGAGATTATAAAACAATGAGATCGTATACCAAAAATGTTAATAACTGTGAATAAGGGACAGAAACCCCTTTTTCTTTTTTTTCCTAGTTGTTTCTGATTTTTTAATTGGACACCTATTAGTCTTTTAATTAGACAAATATACTATAAATATTACTGTCTTAAAAATACTAGGACTTCCCTCATGGTACAGTGGTTAAGAATCCATCTGCCAAGGCCGGGGACACAGGTTTGATCCCTGATCCAGGGAGACTCCGCATGCCATGGGATAACTAAGCCCGTGCCCCACAACTACTGAGCCCACACTCCAGAGCCAGCGAGACACAGCTACTGAGCCCTCGTGCCCTAGAGACCGTGCTCTGCAACAAGAGAAGCCACACAATGAGAAACCTGCCTACCACGACTAGAGAAAGCCCACGTGCAGCAGCAAAGACCCAGCACAGCCAAAAATAAATGAATAAAAGTTTTTAAACAATAACAAATAACACCCCCCCAATGACTTTCAATCCTGATTACTCTGAATCAATAACAACAGGGGTAATCTACTCCGGATGCTTGCAAAAATCCTGCCCCATGAGCTAAGAGGCTTCCTGGTATTGCAATATGACAATACTTCCTTCATCTGAGAAAAAAAGGAACACAATCAAATGTAAAACTTTTGGTGGTTTTGTTTTTAAGAGAAGTTGTATATAAGAACAAGAGCATGGAATGAAAGCATGAGCTATTCTACAGAGCATTTCTAGATCATGACCGATGTTTCTGTACTTGCTACATTATAATAATTTTATTAGTGCAGAAGGACTCCAAATGAGTTAAAAGAGAAACCCTGATCAGACAGTATCCAGGGAGCTTAACTTTGAACACTCTTAAGGGATCCTCACTCTTTGGATTATTGAAATAATTTTTTAAAAGATAACAAAACCTCACTCCAACAAAGAGTTTAAAAGAAGGCCTGGAAGGGAGAAGGAACTTCCCCTGACCTATAGAAAAGAATTCCTCTCAAATATAGATCATGGCCACCAGTGAGACAGGTCACATCCCAGGATTATTCAGAGGCTGACTCCCAGCAGGAAAGGGCTGATGGTTGAAGAACCAGACTGAGGTCTTAGAGCGCAGGAGAAGAGGAGGAGCTGGACAACATCAGAATTCACCAGCAGCCTACCTCCGCAGGTGGACAGACATAACTGGTTCCATTTTCTACAAGACTGTCTCAGGAAGCAGTTGACCCAAGAAATTCATATGCAATAGCAGGACTGAACCAGCAGGATGGGTGAAGTAAACAGGAATCCAGGTAAACAGTACATGCGCATCTAGATTATGCATTCTCAACTTACCTCCAAGGAGTAGAAATTGCTTCTTAGAAGCAAAAAAAGAAAAAAAAATCAGGCCTTTCTTTAAAATAGACCTCGTTTTTAGAGCAGTTTTAGGTTCATAGCAAAATTGAGAAGAAGATACAGAGATTTCCCAACTACCCTCTGCCCCCACATATATATTAATACAGCCTCCCCCACTGTCAACATCCCTCACCAGAGTAGCACATTTGTTACAACTGGTGAACTTACATTAACACATCATCAGCCACACTCCATAGTCCAGCTTATGGTTCAGTCTTGGTGTTGTATCTTCTATGGGTTTTGGCAAATATGTATGTAATGGCGTATATCAACCACTCTAGTGTCATATAGAATAATTTCATTGTCATAAAAATCCCCTATACTCCACCAATTTATTCCTCACTCCTCCCAAACTCCTAGCAAACACTGATCTTTTTGCTGTCTCCAAAGTTTTGCCTTTTCCAGAATACCATATAGTTGAAATCATATAGTATGTAGCCTTTTCAGATTAGCTACTTTCACTAAGTAATATGCACTTAAATTTCCTTCATATCTTTTTACTGCTTGACAGATCACCTCTTGTCAGCACTGACTGAAGATTCCATTGTCTGGATATACCAGTTTATTTATCCACTCACCTGCTAAAGGATATCTTTGTTGCTTCCAAGCTTCGGCATTTATGAACAAAGCTGCTATAAGCTTTTGAGTACAGGTGTTTGTATAGACACAAGTTTTCAACTCCTCTGAGTAAACCAAGGAATGTGATTGCTGGGCCATATGGTAAGAGAAGGTTTAGTTTTGTAAGAGACCACCAAACTGTCTTCCAAAGTGGATGCACCATTTTGCATTCCCACTAGCAATGAACGAGAGTTCCTGTTGCTCTAACATCCTCAATAGCCTTTGGTGGTGTTAGCGGATTTGGGCCATTCTAATAAGTGTGTATTTCATTGCTTGAATTTGCAGTTCCCTGATGACCTTTGATGCTCTTGTTTATGTATAAGGCACAGATATACATAAACTCATGCAGTATATCTGTAGCATTACAATTTCAAGGAAGAGGACAACTAGGTTGAAATCCTTCTCCTTAATGGGGAAACAGTCTAATAAAGAACCGGAGAAGCACTGTCTGGGTAGTCAGCGGCAGCATGAGAGAGGCACAGGATATATAAGAAGGACCGCACATGCTAAAGAACTGGAACCTGGGCTCACAAGAACTCTGAGCAATGAGATGAGCCAGGGGAATAAAATTGAGTATGGAAAGCAGAGGGTCAGTTAATTTTTGTAACCTGTTTGTGTTAGGCAGGGTTCTCCAGAGAAACAAAACCAGTAGTACATATTGGAGAGAAAGAAGGAGGGAGGGAAGGGGAGAGAGAGAGAGAGATTATTTAACAGTTTGTGCCTCAGTTTGTTCAGCTGTAAAATGGAAATAATAATAGCATCCACCTCAGAGGATTGTGGTGAGGAGGAAATAAGTGACAGAAAACACTTAGAACGATGCCCAGTACATAGTATATGCCCAATAAATGCTTAAAAAACATATGAAGGCAGTCTGAATGTGGAAGCCAAATGCTAATTGAGGTCACAAAATACGTGTTAACACTTGCAATTAAATTTCTTTTTTTTTTTGCTTTTTAGAATTTTTATTTGTTTTTGGTTGTGCTGGGTCTTCACTGTTGTGCTCTGGTTCTCTTGTCACCGTGAGCTGGGGCTACTTTCTCTAGTTGAGGTGCTCTGGCTTCTCACTGTGGTGGCCTCTCTTGTTGCGGAGCACAGGCTCTGGGGCACCGGGGCTCCAGCGGTTGCAGGAAGGGCTCAGTAGTTGCCGCTCACGGACTCTATAGCATGGACTCAGTGGTTGTAGCGCACGGGCTTAGTTACTCTGCAGCGTGGGGAATCTTCCCAGACCAGGGATCGAAACTGTGTCTCCTGCCTTGACAGGTGGATTCTTTACCGCTGAGCCTCCAAGGAAACCCCGCCACTTGCTTTTAATTTGTTAAATGCTATCTATCTTTGCCACTCTCAGGCAGTTCTGTGCCTGTCACTGAGTCAGGTGTTAGAAAAGATGAATCCCAGCAGGGTGGCCACTGAGGGCCCCACCCTGGTCTGCTCTGCAGAACTAACCTGGAGGGCTTTAGCATTCACGTGGACATGAACGTGCTAAGTCTCTTATTCATGTCCAACTCTTTGCAACCCCATGGACTGCAACTGACCAGGCTCCTCTATCCATGAGCTTCCCCAGGCAAGAATACTGGAGTGAGTTGCCATTTCCTCCTCCAAAGGATCTTCTCTGCTCAGAGATCGAACCCACATCTCTTGTCTTGTAGACATTGTAAGTGGGTTCTTTACCACTAGTGCCACCTGGGAAGTCCCTAGGGAGCCCCAGAAGGGCCCTGAGAGCCATCCCTTTACATTCTCTTTGGGAAAAGAGAGACAGATGGATGGTGCTCCCAAGAAGGCCAGTGAAATGCCAGCTTAAAGTGCTACTCAAGTTCTGGGCTCTCGGCAGCCCTCAAACATCTCAAGCAAAGAAAAGATGTTAACCTTTGAATTCTAACCACACACACCAGAAGGGTGGATGAGTAATGGCTTACCGAAGAACTCCTTTCAGAGAGAGAAAAAAGCCACTTCAGTAAATGCAGATCTCGGGAAATGAAACTGAAATCAAATCTGCAGACTTCCTTCTCCCCACCTTCCAGTTCAGCACACTCATACTGAAAAACACTCTGCCGTCTCTGAGACAATTAGAGCTCAGACTGAAGTAGAAGCAGAGGAGAAATGTGCATAAAAACCTGACTGAAAAAAAGTACTTCTCTCTAATCTAGCAGGAAGAAGAAAACGCAGACATTTGAATGCCTCCTACACTGAAATACATGATTTTCCTGTCGTTTATGTAGAAGAACTTTGCAAGAAAAATCTGGGTGAGTACAATATCTGTTATTAACAGTATTATTACTATCTATAGCAGCATTTTATTGAGTAGGAAGGAATCTATTTCTCAATTAGAAAATTGAAATACACTCCAAAAAATAATATTTTAAGCCTAAATTTTTTTAGCCTAGGCTGTTCACTGCTGTGACACTGTGTGCTTTATATTAATTGAAAAGGAGTCACAACATTCCATAAGAGATGCAGTTGGAAACTAAAGACACTTTTCCTTTAGGGGTATGTTTATTGACGAACTCCCCCAAGGCATTAGCAGCATCTTCAAAAAGAACATATTATGAAAATTTTAAAATGTACTTTCTAGTAATCTACTCTAGGGAGTTGCCAGAAAATAAAACTCCCTGGTAAATCCTCACATATTAGTGTCAGATGATATGTATTATAAACAGACAGAGACAGTGATAGAGATGTAGACAGACTACAGGAAGTACTTGAAATTATAACAACCTTCCTCTTTCCTGGTAAAAATCTTGGGTTTATGTCTGATTTTCTCCAAAGTAAGGAACAAGGTAGTATAAGAGGGTAAGGGAAATACAGTTCTGATTAAAATCCTACTCTTCAATTTCCTTTTCCTTTAGAAAAACTAACCAGCCCTAAAGTTAACACTACAGCTGATAAATATATATGGGTTTGATCAATCAATAAATAAGTTCCTTTTTTTATACTAGTTGCTAGGAAGCTTAGAACCAAATTTTTAGGACAGTTCTAGTAAAGTATATAGAATTGAAAAGCTATTTTTGCAAATTTCATCTGCATATACAATGGGAAAATCATGTATTTCAGTGTAGGAAACATTCAAATGTCTATGTTTTCTTCTTCCTACTATATTAGAGAAAAACATTTCAGGGTCTTTTATGGTTCATACAAATTTTAGAAGTATTTGTTCTAGCTCTGTGAAAAATGACTTTGGTATTTTGATAGGGATTGCATTGAATCTGTAGACTGCCTGGGGTAGTACGGCCATTTTAACAATATTAATTCTTCCAGTACATGAACATGGTATATCTTTCCATCTGTTTTGGTCTATCAGTGTCACGTGGTTTCCTACCCATTTATTATTTTTGATGCAAATATAAATGGGATTGTTTTCTTAATATCTCATCTGATAGTTTGCTGTTAATATATAGAAACACAACAGATTTCTGTGTATTAATTTTATACCCTGCAATTTTACTTAATTCTTTTATTAGTTCTAATAGTTTTTTGGTGTGGTGTAATTTTAGGATCTTCTATATACAGTATTATGTTATCTGAAAACAAGGACAGGTTTACTTCTTCATATTCAATTTGGATGACTTTGATTTCTTTTTCTTGTTTAATTGCCATCGCTAGTATTTCCAATGCTATGTTAAATGAAAGTAGCAAGAGTAGGCATTCTTGTCTTGTTCCTGATCTTAGAGGAAATGCATTAAGCTTTTCACTACTAGTTTGATGTTGACTGTACATTTGTTATATATGGTTCTTAATGTTGATATATATTCCCTGGGTCGGGAAGATCCCCTGCAGGAGGGCATGGCAACCCACTCCAGTATTCTTGCATGGAGAATTCCATGGACAGAGCAGCCTAGCGGGCTACAGTCCACGGGATCGCAAAGAGTAGGACACGACTGAGCGACTAAGCATAGCACACGTTCCCTCCATGCCCGCTATATTGAGAGTTTTTTTTTTTTATCATAAATGGATTGTCAAAAGCTTTTATTGAATCTTTTGAGCTGATCAGATCATTTTTATTATTCAACTTGTTAATGTGGTCTTTCACATGGGTTAATTTACAGATATTGAACCATTCTTGCATTGCTGGGATAAATCCCACTTGATCATGTTTATGATCCTTTCTCATCTAGCGTATTGTTTACGGCCAGTGTTTCTTTATTGATATTCTGTCTGGATAATCTGTCCACTGATATAAGTGGGATGCTAAAGTCCCCTAATACTGTTGTATTAGTTTCATTTTTTTTCTTTATGTTTATTAATATTTGCTACATGTATGTAGATGTTCCTATGTTGGGCTTCCCTGGTGACTCAGACAGTAAAGAATCCACCTGCAATGTAGGAGACCCAGGTTCAATCCTTGGGTCAGGAAGACGCTCTGGAAAAGGGAATGGCTACCCACTCCAGTATTCTTGCTTGGAGATTTCCAGGGACAGAGGACCCTGGCAGGCTACAGTCCATGGAGTCGCAAAGAGTCAGACATGACTGAGCAACTAACACTTTCTTTTCATGTCGGGTGCATCTATATTTGCGTTTGTTACCTCTTCTTGTTGTATTGATTTATCTTTATGTGAGGTTCTTTTTTCTTGTCATTTGTTGTCGTCTTTCTTTTAAAGTATATTTTGTCTGATAAAAGTATTGCTACTCCAGCTTTTCTTGTTTCAATTCGTGCAGAATACTGTTTTCCTTCCCCTCACTCTCAGTTTGCCCATTCCTCTTCCCCACTCCAGCTCCTGGTAACCTCTGTTTTCTGAGTTCAACTTTGAAGGGGGAGTGGTTGTTTTCTTAGATTCCACATAGAAGTGAGCACATACAGTAACTGTCTTTCTCTTTCTGGCTTATTTCACTTAGCATAATGTCCTTCAGTTTTATCTATATTGTCACAAAGAGAAGGATTTCCTTCTTTCTCATAGCTATTGTAAATATGTGTATTTGCTACAATGCAAGTGGGAGTGCAACTGTCTCTTCAAAACACCTATTTCATTTCTTTCTGATATATAGTCAGAAGTGAGACTGCTGGATCACAGGATAATTCTCTTTTTAATTTTTGAGGAATCTCCATACTGTTTTCCAAAATGGCTGTACCAGTTCACAGCCCCACTAGCAATGTACAAGTGTTTTCTCCATATCCTCACCAGCTCTCGTTATCAGTTTTATTCTGAATAACAGCCATCTAACAAGTGTGAGGGGTTACCTCATTTTGATTTTGATTTGTATTTCCCTGATGATTAGTGATGTTAAACACTTTTTTCCTGTATCTGTTGGCCATTCGTGTGTCTTCGTTTGAAAAATGTCTGTTGGGGTCCTCTGTTTATTTTTCAAATAAGATTGTTTGTTTTCTTGCTATTGAGTAGTTTGAGTTCCTTATGTATTTTGGAGAAGAAGGGGGTGACAAAGAATGAGATGGTTGGATGACATCACCAACTAAATGGACATGAGTTTGAGCAAACTCCAGGAGTTGGTGATGGACAGGGAAGCCTGAAGTGCTGCAATCCATGAGATCTCAAAGAGTTGGACACGACTGAGCAACTAAACGGAACTGAACTGAACTGAGATATGGTTTGCCAGTATTTTCTCTCATTCCACAGCAGTACTTTTCATTCTGTGGATTGTTCCTTTTGCTGTGCAGAAGTTTTTTAGTTTGATGCAGTCCCATTGGTCTGTGTCTGCTTTTATTGCTTCTGTTTTGGGGGTCATATCCAAAGTTTGTTGCTCAGACTGATGTCAAGAAGATTTTCCTCTATTTTCATCTATAGTTTTTTGGTTTCAGGTCTTAGAGTTAAGTCTTTAATCAATATGTTTTTTCTACTCAAGATCACTTTTTCTTGGGTCCTTTGGACTTCCATATGAATTTTAGGGTTTTCTTCCCTATTTTTGTGAAAAATTTCATTGGAATTTTTATAACTGTTGCATTGAATATCTAATTGATTTGGGTACTATAAACATTATAATAATATTCTTCTAAGCCATAACACAGGACACCTTTCCATTTATTTGTGATTTCAGTTTCTTTCATCAGTGTTTCACAGTGTTCAGTGTATGGATCTTTCACCTCCTTCTTCAAATGTATTCCTGAGTAATTTTTATGCTACTGTAAGTGAGCTCATTTTAATTTTTTCAGATAGTTTACTGTTAGTGTATAGAAATGCAGCTTTTTAATATTGATTTTGTATCCTATACCTTTCCCTAATTTTTTTTTGTTCTAGTAGTTTTCTTTTCTTTTCTTTTTTTTTTTGGTGGTGGTTTCTAAGGTTTTATGGGCTTCTCTGGAGGCTTAGACAGTAAAGAATCCATGTGCAATGCAGGATACCTGGGTCTCATCACTGGGTTGGGAAGATCCCCTCTAGAGGAGGGCATGGCAACCCACTCCAGTATTCTTGTTTGGAGAATCCCCACAGACAAAGGAGCCTGGCAGCCTGCAGTGCTTGGGGTCACAAAGAGTCGGACACAACTGAGCAACTAAGAACACACACAAGGTTTTATGTGTGTAATATCATTATGGACCACAACTTGTCTAACTTAATAAAACTAAGCCATGCTGAGTGGGGCCACCCAAGATGGACAGGTCAAGCTGGAGAGGTCAGACAGAGTGTGGTCCACTGGAGAAGGGAATGGCAAACCACTTCAGTACTCTTGCCTTGAGAACCCCATGAACAGTATGAAAATGCAAAAAGATACTCCAGGAGTTTGTGATGGACAGGGAGGCCTGGCATGCTATGGTTCACGGGGTCACAGGGAGTCAGACACAACTGAGCAACTGATCTGAACTGAACTGAACTATCATTACAAACAGAAACAGTTTTGTTTCTTCCTTTTCCTGTTTGAAGGCCTTTATTTCTTTTTCTGCTAATTGCTCTGTCTAGGCTTTTACTTTTGTATAGAAGAAAAGAGCTGGGACTGGGATTCTTGTACTGATCTTAGACGAAAAGCATTCAGTTTTTCACTACTGAGTATGATGTTAGCTTTGAGCTTGTCAAATATGGCCTTTATTGCATTTAGATCACTCCTTATTGCCAAATTCAGACTGAAATTAAAGAAAGTAGAGAAAACCACTACACCATTCACGTATGACCTAAATCAAATCCCTTATGGCTATACAGTAGAAGTGAGAAATAGATTTAAGGGACTAGATCTGACAGACAGAGTGCCTGATGAACCATGGACAGAGGTTCATGACATTGTACAGGAGACACGAATCAAGACCATCGCCAAGAAAAAGAAATGCAAAAAAGCAAAATGGCTGTCTGAGCAGGCCTTACAAATAGCTGTGAAAAGAAGGGAAGCGAAAAGCAAAGAAGAAAAGGAAAGATATACCCATTTGAATGCAGAGTTCCAAAGAATAGCAAGGAGAGATAAGAAAGCCTTCCTCAGCAATCAATGCAAAGAAATAGAGGAAAACCACAGAATGGGAAAGACTAGAGATCTCTTCAAAAAATTAGAGATACCAAGGGAACATTTCATGCAAAGGTGGGCTCGATACAAGACAGAAATGGTAGGGAACTAACAGAAGCAGAAAATATTAAGAAGAGGTGGCAAGAATACACAGAAGAACTGTACAAAAACGATCTTCACGATCCAGATAATCACAATGGTGTGATCACTTACCTAGAGCCAGACATCCTGGAATGTGAAGTCAAGTGGGCCTTAGGAAGCATCACTACGAATGATGGAATTCCAGTTGAGCTATTTCAAATCCTGGAAGATGATGCCGTGAAAGTGCTACACTCAGTATGCCAGCAAATTTGGAAAACTCAGCAGTGGCCACAGACTAGAAAATGTCAGTTTTCATTCCAATCCCAAAGAAAGGCTATGCCAAAGAATGCTCAAACTACCACGCAATTGCACTCATCTCACACGCTAGTAAAGTAATGCTCAAAATTCTCCAAGTCAGGCTTCAGCAATACCTGTGAACCATGAACTTCCAGATGTTCAAGCTGGTTTTAGAAAAGGCAGAGGAATGGCCAACATCTGCTGGATCATTGAAAAAGCAGGAGAGTTCCAGAAAAACATCTACTTCTGCTTTATTGACTGTGCCAAAGCCTTTGACTATGTGGATCACAATAAACTGTGGAAAATTCGTCAAGAGATTGGAATACCAGACCACCTGACCTACCTCTTGAGAAACCTGTATGCAGGTCAGGAAGCAACAGTTAGAACTGGACATGGAACAACACACTGGTTCCATATAGGGAAAGGAGCACGTCAAGGCTGCATATTGTCACCCTGCTTATTTAACTTGTATGCAGAGTACACCATGAGAAATGCTGGGCTGGAAGAAGCACAAGCTAGAATCAAGATTGCCAAGAGAAATATCAATAACCTCAGATATGCAGATGACACCACCCTTATGGCAGAAAGTGAAGAAGAACTAAAGAGGCTCCTGACTGAAAGTGAAAGAGGAGAGTGAAAAAGTTGGCTTAAAACTCAACATTCAAAAAACTAAGATCATGGCATCTAGTCCCATCACTTCATGGCAAATAGATGGAGAAACAGTGATAATAAAACAAATAGACTTTATTTTGGGGGGCTCCAAAATCACTGCAGATGGTAATTGCAGCCATGAAATTAAAAGACACTTGCTCCTTGGAAGGAAAGTTATGACCAACCTAGACAGCATATTAAAAAGCAGAGACAGCTTTCTGCCCATGGACGCTGCCAAGAAAGCATCACTGAAGTCTTCCCCGCCTCCACTGCCATCATGTCTAAATCAGAGTCTCCCAAAGAGCCTGAACAGCTGCGGAAGCTCTTCATCAGAGATTGAGCTTTGAAACAACCAATGAGAGTCTGAGGAGCCATTTTGAGCAATGGGGAACGCTCACAGACTGTGTGGTTATGAGGAATCCAAACACCAAACGCTCCAGAGGCTCCGGGTTTGTCACATACGCCACAGTGGAGGAAGTGGATGCGGCCATAAATGCAAGGCCACACAAGGTGGACGGAAGAGTTGTGGAACCAAAGGGGGCCATCTCAAGAGAAGATTCTCAAAGACCTGGTGCCCACTTAACTGTGGAAAAGATTTTTGTTGGTGGCATTAAATAATACACTGAAGAACATCACCTGAGAGATTATTTTGAACAGTATGGGAAAATTGAAGTGATTGAAATCATGACTGACCGGGGCAGTGGCAAAAAGAGAAGCTTTGCTTTTGTAACCTTTGATGACCATGACTCCGTAGACAAGATTGTCATCCAGAAATACCACACTGTGAATGGCCACAACTGTGAAGTGAGGAAAGCCCTGTCTAAGCAAGAGATGGCTAGTGCTTCATCCAGCCAGAGAGGTCGAAGTGGTTCTGGAAACTCTGGTGGCGGTCGTGGAGGTGGTTTTGGTGGAAATGACAACTTTGGTCGTGGGGGAAACTCCAGTGGTCGAGGTGGCTTTGGTGGCAGCCGTGGTGGTGGCAGATATGGTGGCAATGGGGATGGTTATAATGGATTTGGTCATGACGGAAGCAATTTTGGAGGTGGTGGAAGCTACAATGATTTTGGCAATTACAACAATCGATCTTCAAATTTTGGACCCATGAAAGGAGGAAACTTTGGAGGCAGAAGTTCTGGCCCCTATGGTGGTGGAGGCCAATACTTTGCCAAACCACGAAACCAAGGTGGCTATGGTGGTTCCAGCAGCAGCAGCAGCTATGGCAGTGGCAGAAGGTTTTAATTACTGCCAGGAAACAAAGCTTAGCAGGAGAGGAGAGCCAGAGAAGTGACAGGGAAGCTACAGGTTACAACAGACTTGTGAACTCAGCCAAGCACAGTGGTGGCAGGGCCTAGCTGCTACAAAGAAGACATGTTTTAGACAATACTCATGTGTATGGGCAAAAAACTCGAGGACTGTACTTGTGACTAATTGTATAACAGGTTATTTTAGTTTCTGTTCTGTGGAAAGTGTAAAGCATTCCAACAAAGGGTTTTAATGTAGAATTTTTTTTGCACCCATGCTGTTGATTGCTAAATGTAATAGTCTGATCATGACGCTGAATAAATGTCTTTTTTTTTTAATGTGCCGTGTAAAGTTAGTCTACTCTGAAGCCATTTTGGTAAACTACCCCAACAGTGTGAAGTTAGAATTTCTTCAGGGTGATGCCAGGTTCCATTTGAAATTTATTTACAACCTGCTTGGTGGAGAAGCTGTTTTCTTCAGAACCTTGGTGTAGTTGAACTGACAGTTACTGTGTTGTAACCTGGAGTTCACCATTAAAAGGGTCACTCACGCAAAGTCATGGAGGGTTTTTTTTGTTATTAATGATTGTTGGCACATCCTATGCAATATATCTAAATTGAACTATGGTACCAGATGAAGTTATAGATGGGAATGAAGCTTGTGTATCATCCATTATCATGTGTAATCAATAAAATATTTAATACCTTCTTAAAAAAAAAAAGCAGAGACATTACTTTGCCAGCAAAGGTCCGTCTTGTCAAGGCTATGATTTTTCCAGTGGTCATGTATGGATGTGAGAGTTGGAATATAAAGAAAGCTAAGCACCAAAGAATTGATGCTTTTGAACTGTGGTGATGGAGAAGACTCTTGAGAGTCCCTTGGACTGCAAGGAGATCCAACCAGTCCATCCTAAAGGAGATCAGTCCTGGGTGTTCATTGGAAGGACTGATGTTGAAGCTGAAACTCCAATACTTCAGCCACCTGATGCGAAGAGCTGACTCATTGGAAAAGACCCTGATGCTGGGAAAGATTGAGGGCAGGAGGAGAAGGGACAACAGAGGATGAGATGGTTGGATGACATCACCAACTCAATGGACATGGGTTTGGGTGGATTCTGGGAGTTGGTGATGGACAGGGAGGCCTGACATGCTGCGGTTTCTGGGGTCGCAAAGAGTCGGACACGACTGAGTGACATAACTGAACTGAATAACCCCTAACCCTTCTATACCTAATTTGTTGCATTTTTATCATATAATACAAAGTAAAGAATTTCATCAAATAAAATACTCTTTCTGGATCTATTGAGATGATCATATGATTTTTATCCTTCATTCTTTTAATGTGGTATATTGCATTTATTGGTTTGCATATCTCTAACCATTCTTGCATCCCAGATATAAATTCCATTTGATTATGGTATATGATCTTTATAATGCTTATAATGGTCTGTTGAACTTCACTTGCTTGTATTTTGTTGATGATTCTTACATTTATATTCATCAGCAATATTGGTCTGTAACTTCCTTTTTCTTGTACTGTTCTTAACTGGCCTTGGTATTGTTAGGTTGGCCTCATAAAATTTACTTATAACTGTTCCCTCCTTTTCTATTTTTTGGAGGAATTTGAGAAGAATTAACATTAATTCTTCTTTAAATATTTGTCAGAATTCACTGGTGAAACCATGAGGTCCAAGATTTTTCCTTTTGTGCAAGGTTTCAATTATTAATCGAAACTGCTTACTCATTATTGGTCTGGGAGGTTTCATTACTGATTCAAACTCCTTACTCATTGGTCTGTTCAGATTCTTTATTCGTGATTCAGTTTTGATGGTTTGTATGTTTCTAAGAATTTATTTATTCTACATTGTCCAATTTGGGGCATATGAATGTTCACAGTAGTCTCTTAATATACTTTGCATTTCTGTGGTATCAGTTGTAACATCTCTCTTTCATTTATAATTTTATATGTTTGAGTTTTCTCTGCTTGTTTCTTAGTCTAGCTCAAGGTTTGTCAGTTTCGTTTATGTTACAAAACAATAGCTCTTCGTAGTAAGAGAAGATTAATGCCTTAGTCACTGATTTGGCTGGTCTTCTTTTTGCAGTGTTATTTCCTTCATGCCCTGCTGCTTCAAAATACAAACTATCTTTAAGAAATTTGGTATTGATGCAAAGATCTTCTTTTGAATATGCTGGAGTAGAAGGATCCTAAGCTCACCTCCTGAACACGCCTAAACCACTGTCTGAAGAATTATCTACAGAACAACCATCATTGAAAAAGACTGAGACCTACTAGAAAAGATCCTCTACAACCAAAGACATACAACAACTAAAGCCCATCCCCCCAGGTGGGTGACCCACAGATAAGAAAATAATTATATTACAGAGGTTTTCTCATGCGAGTGAGATTCTGGGCCCCACATCAGTCCTCCCAGTCCAGAGGTCTGGTAGTGGGAAAACACGACCTTTTTCATGGTTCTTCTAGTTTCTATTTCACTTATTCCTTCTCTGCTCTTATTCTTTTTTAAAAATATTTATTTACTTTAGTTGGAGGCTAATTACTTTACAATATTGTAGTGGTTTCTGCCAAACATTGACATGAATCAGCCATGGGTATACATGTGTTCCCCATCCTGAACCCTGCTCTCACCTCCTTTCCCATCCCCTCCTCTGGGTAATCCCAGCGCAACAGCCCTGAGAACTCTGCCTCATTTATTGAACCTGGACTGGCGATCTGTTTCACACATAATAATATTCATGTTTCAGTGCTATTCTCTCAAACCATCCCACCCTCGCCTTCTCCCAGAGTCCAAAAGACTGTTCTATATGTCTGTGTCTCTTTCGCTGTCTCACATAAAGGGTTATCATTACCATCTTTCTAAATTCCATATATATGTATTAGTATGCTGTATTGGTGTTTTTCTTTCTGGCTTACTTCACTCTGTATAATAGGCTCCAGTTTCATCCACCTCATTAGAACTGATTCAAATGTATTCTTTTAATGGCTGGGTAATATTCCATTGTGTATATGTACCACAGCTTTCTTATCCATTCGTCAGTTGATGGGCATCTAGGTTGCTTCCATGTCCTGTCTATTGTAAACAGTGCTGTGATGAACATTGGGGTACACGTGTCTCTTTCAATTCTGGTTTCCTCAGTGTATATGTCCAGCAATGGGATTGCTGGGTCATATGGCAGTTCTATTTCCAGTTTTTTAAGGAATCTCTACACTGTTCTCCATAGTGGCTGTACTACTTTGCATTCCCACCAACAGTGTAAGAGGGTTCCCTTTTCTCCACACCCTCTCCAGCATTTAATATTTGTAGACTTTTTGATGGCAGCCATTCTGACTTGTGTAAAGTGGTACCTCATTGTGGTTTTGATTTGCATTTCTCTGATAATGAGTGATGTTGAGCATCTTTTCATGTGTTCATTAGCTGTCTGTATGTCTTCTTTGGAGAAATGTCTGTTTAGTTATTTGGCTCATTTTTTGATTGGGTTGTTTACTTTTCTGGAATTGAGCTGCAGAGGTGGCTTGTATATTTTTTAGATTAATTCACTGTCAGTTGCTTCATTTGCTATTATTTTCTCCCATTCTGAAGGCTGTCTTTTCAGTCTGCTTATAGTTTCCTTCATTGTGCAAAAGCTTTGAAGTTTAATTAGGCCCCATTTGTTTATTTTTGCTTTTTTCCCATTAATCTGGCAGGTGGGTCATAGAGGATCCTGCTGTGATTTATGTCAGAGAGTGTTTTGCCTGTGTTTTCCTCTAGGAGTTTTATAGTTGCTTGTCTTACATTTACATCTTTATTCCATTTTGAGTTTATTTTTATGTATGGTGTTAGAAAGTGTTCTAGTTTCATTCTTTTACAAGTGGTTGACCAGTTTTCCCAGCACCACTTGTTAAAAGAGATTGTCTTTTCTCCATTGTATATTCTTTCCTCCTTTGTCAAAGATAAGGTGTCCATAGGTGTGTAGATTTATCTCTGGGCTTCCTATTTTGTTTTATTGAATCTATATTTCTGTCTGTGTGCCAGTACCATACTGTCTTGATGACTGTAGCTTTGTAGTAGAGCCTGAAGTCAGGCAGGTTGATTCCTCCAAGTCCGTTCTTATTTCTCAAGATTACAAAAAAATTCTCAAGAGGTTATTTGTATTGCCATACAAACTGTAAAATTATTTGTTCTAGTTCTGTGAAAAATACTGTTGGTAGCTTGATAGGGATTGCATTGAATCTATAGATTGCTCTGGGTAGTATACTCATTTTCACTGTATTGATTCTTCCAATCCAAGAATATGGTATATTTCTCCATCTCTTTGTGTCCTCTTTGATTTCTTTCATCAGTGTTTTATAGTTTTCTTTGTATAGGTCTTTTGCTTCTTTAGGTTGATATATTCCTAAATGTTTTATTCTTTTCATTGCCATGGCGAATGGAATTGTTTCCTTAATTTCTCTTTCTGACTTTATTATTTCATTCCTTCTGTGAACTTTAGGTTGAGTTTGTTCTTGAGGTATAACATTAGGCTCCTTATTTGAGATCTTCCATAATGTAGGCCTTGTCACTATTAAATACTCTCTTATAACTGTTTGTGCTGCATCTCATAAGTTTTGGTGTGTTGTGTTTCCACTTTTATTTGTCTCGAGATATTTTTTGATATCCCTTATGACTTCTTCTTTGACCAAATGGTGATCAGATGTATGTTATTTAACTTCCACATATTTATGAATTATCCAACTTTCCTTCTATTATTGATTTCTACTGTTTCATATCATTGTGGCCAGAAAAGATACTTGATGTGGATTTCAAGCTTCTTAAATTTGTTGCAGCTTCTTTTGTGAACTAATGTAAGATCTACCTTGGAAAATGTTCCATGTGTATGTTGAAAGAATGTGTACGCTGTTGCTCTTGGATGGAACGTACTGAATATGTCTGTTAGATCCATTTGACCTATGATGTTGTTTAGGTATGCTGTTTCCTTATAGATATTTTGTCTGAATGATCTAGCCATTGTTAAAACTGGGATATTGAGGTCACCTACTATTATTGTGTATGTCTATTTCTCCCATTTAGTTTTACTAATACTTGCTTTATTTTTAGGTACACTGAAGTACCTAAATTTTGGTGCATTATATATTATCATCTTGATGAATTGACCACTTTATCATTATATAGTAACCTTCTTTGTCTCTTTTGACCATTTTGACTTAAAGTCTATCTTGTCTAATTATAACCACTCCTGCCTTCTTCTCATTGCTATTGCATGGACTATGTCTTTCCATCCCTTCACTTTCAGTGCGTGTGTGTCCTTAAGTCAAAAATAAGTCTCTTGAAAGGACAGCATATCACTGTGGGATCTTATTTTTTTTAATCCATTCAGACACACTATATCTTTTGATTGGATAATTTAATTCTTTTATATTTAAAGTAATTATTGATAGGTAAAGAGGTAAAGAATCTCTCTCTTCAGGAGATGCAAGAGACGTGGATTTGATCCCAGGGTCAGGAAGATCTCCTGGAGCTGGAAATGGTAACCCACTCCAATATTCTTGCCTGGAATATTCCATGGACAGAGGAGCGAGTGGTCTACAGTCCATGGGGTTGCAAAGAGTCGGACACGACTGAGTGACTGAGCACACAGGATTTGCTATAGCCATTTTGTTTGTTGTTTTCTGGCTGTTTTGTAATTCCTTTGCTTCTTTCTTCCTCTCTTGCTATCTTCCTTTGTGATTTGATGACTTTTTGTAGAGGTATGCTTTGACTCCTTTCTTTTTATATTTTGTGTCTCTGTGCATGCCTGTGTGCTAAGTCGCTTCAGGCATGTCCAACTCTGTGCAACCCTATGGACTGTAGCCCGCCAGGTTCCCCTGTCCATGGAATTCTCCAGGCAAGAATACTGGAGTGGGTTGCCATGCCCCCTGCCAGGGGAACTTCCTGACCCAGGGATCAAACCCAAGCCTCTTAAGTCTCCTGCCTTGGCAGACAGGCTCTTTACCACTAGCACCACCTGGGAAGCCCTTTGTACATCTACAGGTTTTTTACTTGTAGTAATCATGAAGCTTTATATTATTCATCCTATAGATATAACAGTCTATTTTAAGTTTATAACAACTTAACTTCACCCACATACAAAAACTCTACACTTTAACTTAACTTCTCCCTTCACATTTTGTATTATTAATGCCACAGTTTACATCTTTTATTCATATTGTATCCATTAACACATTATTTTACTCACAGTTATTTTTAGTACTTTTGTCTTTGACTTTAATACCACAGTTAAAAGTGATTTATCTACCACCATTACAGTATTAGAATGTTCTGGATTTGACTATATTTTCACCATTACAGTAAGTTTCATACTTTCATATTCTTTTCATTTGTCAGCATATTTTTGTTGCAACTCAAAGACCTCCCTTTAGCATTTCTTGTAAGATAGGTTTACTGGTGAATAACTCTACAGTTTGTTTGTTTTGATCTGGGGAAGTCCTTATCTCTCCTTCATTTCTGAAGGACAACTTGAAAGTTTCTTAAGTATTCATGGTTAATGCTTGTCTTTTAGCACTTTGAATATGTCATCCCACTCTCTATTGGCCTATAAGATTTCTGCTAAGAAATCTGTGGATAGTCTTATGCGGGTTCTCGTGTATGTGGGATTTTTTTTCTCTTGCTGCATTTAAAATTCTTTATCTTTGGTTTTAGTCTTACTATGTGTTTTAGAGAAGATCTTTTTGTATCAAAACTCTTGGGAAAATCTATGAGCTTCAGAAACTTCAATATCCAAATCTCTACCCCCCTACCCCAACAACTGGGAAGTTCACAGACATGACTTCTTTTTTTTTTTAATTTTAATTGGAGGCTAATTACTTTACAATATTGCAGTGGTTTTTGCCATACATTGACATGAATCAGCCACGATATACATGTGTCCCCCCTTCACAAACCCCTCCTCACATCTCTCTCCCCACCACCCCATCCCTCTGGGTTGTCCCAGTGCACCAGCTTTGAGCACCCTGTTTCATGCATTGAACTTGAACTGGTCATCTATTTCACATATGGTAATATACATGTTTTAATGCTATTCTCTCAAATCATCCCACCCTCACCTTCTCCCACAGAGTCCAAACTTCTGTTCTTTACTTCTGTGTCTCTTTTGCTGTCTTGCATATAGTGTTGTCATTACCATCTTTCGAAATTCCATATATATGCATTAATAGACTGTATTTGTGTTTTTCTTTCTGACTTACTTCACTCTGTATAATAGGCTCCAGTTTCAGCCACCTTGTTAGAACTGACTCAAATGCATTCTTTTTTATAGTTGAATAATATTTCATTGTGTATATGTACCACAAGTTTCTTATCCATTCATCTGCCAGTGGACATCTAGGTTGCTCCCATGTCCTAGCTATTGTAAACAATGCTGCAATGAACATTGGGGTACACATGTCCCTTTCAATTCTGATTTCCTCGGTGTGTATGCCCAGCAGTGGGATTGCTGGGTCATATCAGCCATGATTTCTTTAAATAAACCTTCTGCCTTTTTCTTCCTCTCTTCTCTTTGGATTCCAACAATGAATGGATTGTTATATTTGATGGTATCCAATAATGTATGTAGGCTTTTTTTCACTTTTTTCCACTCTGTTTTCTTTTTCTTTTCTTTTCTTTTTTTGCTCTTCTGAATGGAGAATTTCAAATGTATTGTCTTCACAAGTTCACTGATTCTTTTGCTTGGATGAGTCTGCTATTGAAGCTTTCTATTGAATTCTTCAATTTAATCATTGTGTTCTGCAATGCTAGGATTTCTGTTTGTTTTTAATGGTTCCTGTTTCTTTGTTGAACCTCTCATTTTGTTCATTCATTGTTTTACTAATTTGCTTGTCTGTGTTTTATTGTAGTTCACAGAATTTTGTATGAAGATTAGTCGAAAGAATTTATCAGGTAGTTCATTGACTTTCATTTCTTTAGGGTCATTTATTGGAGCTTTATTAGTTTCCTTTGATGGTGTCATGTTTCATTGACTATTCATAATTCTTGTGGCCTTGCACTGTTGTCTACACATCTGAAGAAGTAAGCACCTCTTCCAGTCTTCACAGATTGGGCTTAGGCAGGAAAAGGCCTTCTCCAGTCACCTTGTCCAGAGATTGTAGGTGAATTGTCTGGTAGATTCTGAAGATAGATGAGCTTTATGCTGGAGTCCTCAAGTGGGCAGGCCTGGTGCCTGGGTCAGTGGCTGGGCTGGACTAGTGCTTGGGCTTATAAGGGTGGGCTGGCATTTGGGTCCATGGGGTAACCCTGGCCCCTGAAGTCCTGGTGGTAGACTGATGCAGCAGAATTTGGCCTATAGCCTGGGGCTGCTGATACTGGCCTGAAAGTTGGGCCCATGAGGTGCAGCCTGACACTGGGGCCGGCCACATGCCTGGGTCCTCAGGAGCCAGTCTGGAATCTGGGGCAGGCCAGGAGCCTGACTCCAAAGGAAGCAGTCTGGAGTCCGTGTCCACAGAGCCCAGCCCAGCACCTGGGCAAACAGAGAGCCTAGGTTCATAGGAGCAGGCCCAATCCTGGAGTAAGGCAGGAACCTGATTCTGCAGGAGACGACCTTGAGCCTGGGGTCTCCGGTAATTGTCTTGTTACTAGGGTGAGGCAGGAGTCTTAGTTCATTGAAGCTCACCTCAAGGCTGGGTTTGCAGAGGCTTGGCTTATAGGGTAATACCAGCTTTGTAAAATGAATTGAGAAGAATTTCCTCTTTTACTGTGTTCTAGAAGAGATTATATAAAATCAGTGTTAATTCTTTAAATGTTTGGTAGAATTCTTCAGTGAATCTGTCTAGACCTGGAAATTTTTCTTTGTAGGAAGATCTTTAAAATTAAAAATTCAGTTTTCTGTTAAGTTACAGGACCTTTCAAATAATCTGTTTCATATTAAATGGACTACAGAAGTTTGTTTTTTGAGGAATTATTCCATTTCATTTCAGTTGTCAAATTTGTATGAGTGAAGGAATCTTGGTATAACTTTTTTATTGGTTTCTATAGATGTTACATTATGTATACATAACTTATGATGGTTCAGTAGCAGGGTTTTTTTTTAACCAGTTTGAGTGAAGCATAGAAATCTTTATATCCCCTTACCCTGCCATGTATAATGATCTTAAATATTTTCACTAAATACATTTTGAACCATACCCGACCGTGGTTTAAGAATCAAACATAAGTTTTAAAAACTAAAGAGAAAAAGTCTGTTACATTTACCAGTTTTTTGCTTACTGTGTTCTTTTTACCTTCCTAATGTACCAAGGTTCCTTCTCTTATTATTTTCTTTCTGTTTAGAGAGCTTCCTTTCACCATTCTCTTAAGGTAGGTTGTGCAGGTTACATCTTCTCAGATTCCCACCAGTAGTGCACAAAGTTTCCTTTAATTTCTCCACATCATCCTCACTAATTCTTGTTATTTTCTGGAGGCTTTTATAGTAGTCATCATAATAGATGTGAAATGATACACCATTGTGTTTTAGGTTTGTATTTCTCTAATGATTAGTAATGTTGAACATCTTTTCATGTGCTTGTTGGTCATTTGTATATCATCTTTGGAGAAATGTTTAAGTCCTTTGCTCACTTTTAATTGGGTTAGTCGTTTTGTTGTTGTTGAGTTGTAATTTTTTTTAACATATCCTAGATTAACCCCTCATCAGATCTATGCTTTACAAATATTTTCTCCCATTCTCACCATAAGTCACCTTTCCATTCTATTCATTCTGTCCTTCGATGCATAGTTTTTGATATAGTTCCACAAAAGGGCTTACTTTAAAAATTAGTACACTTAAAACAATTTCCCACCTCTTCTCTTTCTCTCTTTCCCCAGCTTATTTTAAATTTGACCTACTTAGTACCTACAGGCCAAATTACTGAAAGAAATTTCACCTGATTAACCTTTTTTAGAAGGCATTACATCTCTGTGGTTTCTGATTGTCATAGTATTATAAGAATTTCCATCAATTGTGCCTATCTTTGCTGGCTTTTGTGTTGATATAGCAAAAGATAAGGTGTATCTTTTATTCACTTAATATGAATACAGGAATTACTAACCAGAGAATAATAGCTTTAACCTTGGGCCATTGGTCTGGCAGCATTATGTCTGGAAGGGAAAGTAAATCCTAACCTGAGTTTTTATCTGCCTCTTGTAGGCAATATTCCTGTGTATTAATTATTTCATGGAAGTGTACCTATATAGTCTATATTCCACTATCCCCAGGCTTTTCTTCTTTGTTGATTTGATTCTCCCGTAGTGATTTTATAGGAATGACTCACGTTTTTGGAGCCATTTTTGGACTGTACTTAAAGCTGACTATTTAAGCTGTACTTAAAGCTCACATTTTTTAGCCATTTTGGGTTGTACTTAAAGCTAACTATTACTGTCTATTGTTTTTTTCCCTAACCATTGCTATATTTCTGTAACCCAGATTGCCAATGATTTTCCAAATAGTAGCTTGCCATTTGTATACCAAATAGTAATGCCATTTGTTACTGCCTAGGAATCAGCTATTACCAAATAGTATGTGAAAATTTACATAAATGTAATAGTAGCCTCTAAATTCACTACCCTGCAAGCTATCCCAGAAGTCATGAAACTGAATAGTTCACAGATCAGTCCAAGGTGTCTGAGGCACATCTTTATTAAATCAATTAAACACACAACAAAAAGCAGGGGGGAAGAGATGGGTAACACACTTGGGATAAGGTATAAGAACAGTGGAAGGGTCTTACTACCGGAGTTATACAAGTTCATATATCCGCTCTCCCTCTCTGCAGTGTCAGCATTCTCCACTGACTGTGTGGTTTTGAGAACGAAAATTAAGGTTTTTCCAAGGGAAGTCAACAAATACAAGATACCTGTGTCAGTGACGTCCACGTGCTACAATCAGAGTGATGTAGAGGGGCATGTATGCCTGAGTACAGCTCTAACTCATCAACTAGCCTGATAAGCTACTAAGGATTTTGTTTATATTTCTTAATTACAGGACACAAAAGATCAGAATGGGTGTCAACAATTAGTGACCCAATTAAAATTTTAAACATATAAAGTGCTTCAAGAGTGCATGTTAATTGTCATGTGTCTAATCAATCGCCAGCCCAGGATTGATGCTCGGGACTGGTGCAGCGAGATTTCCCGGGGGGGAGGGAGGAGGGAGGGGGAACCCGGAGGGGAAGCATATGTAAACCCATGGTGATATCATGACAATGTATGGCAAAAACAATAATAAAAAAAAAAAAAGAGTGCCTCATGAATATTTAATATCTATTTGGCCCTTTAATCTCTTCCTAACTATGTTTAACACTCACGTGCTCTATTTACTTTATCTATGTCTATTGTAACATGTTTCACAAACTACTTGCTTCTATACCTTGCTTCATAAATACTTCTCATTTTACATCTCTTTTTCGTTTCATATAGCCTTTTTTGTTTCTCTTATTTTCTACAGCAGAAGCGAATATTGAAACAATAGAGCTAACACATATTATAGAAAATAACCATTAAGGAGGATGAAACTTCTCTTTCTCTCTCTCTCTCTCTCTCTCTTTCTCTCTCTCTCTTTCTCTCTCTCTCTCTCTAGACTAGCAGCATCCCCAAGATGCAGTTAATGAATAAGGCAAGGCAAAGAGAATGTGCATGGTATGTTGCCATTGAATGGAAAAACGTGCTCACGCATTTATATTTGGTAGTATTTCTCTGGAAGGATGTAGAAGAAACTGATAATGGTAATTTCCTCACAAGAGGGTCATTAGAGGGCATGTATAGCCTTTTGATGCTATATGATGATGGCTGAGTGCTGAAGAATTGATGCTTTTGAACTGTGGTGTTGGAGAAGACTGTTGAGAGTCCCTTGGGCTGCAAGGAGATCCAACAAGTCCATCCTAAAGGAGATCAGTCCTGGGTGTTCATTGGAAGGACTGATGTTGAAGCTGAAACTCCAATACTTTGGCCACCTGATGTGAAGAATTGACTCATTGTAAAAGACCCTGATGCTGGGAAAGATTGACGGAAGGAGGAGAAGGGGACAACAGAGGATGAGATGGCTGGATGGTATCATCGACTCGATGGCCATGGGTTTGGGTGGACTCCGGGAGTTAGTGATGGACAAGGAGGCCTGGCATGCTGTGGTTCATGGGGTAGCAAAGAGTCAGACATGACCGAACGACTGAACTGAACTGAACTGATATCCTGTGCCATTTTCAATTTTCTAGGACACACACATATTGTCAATTGAAAAATTAACTGATTACTTTTAATTTCTTTATAGAAACACTAAATAATTTTTCTTTTTCTATACACAGGTATCAGAATGGCAGCACAACTTAACTTACCAGAAAATACAGATGACTGGACAAAAGAGGATGTAAATCAGTGGTTAGAAAGTCATAAAATTGAACAAAAACACAGAGCAATTTTGACTGCACAAGATGTAAATGGTGCAAACTTAAAGTACTTAACTAAAGATCATCTTGTTACTATGGGCATAACATTTGGACCAGCTAACCATATAGAACATCTCTTCAAAGAGTTGCTAGAGACATCCTCTGGAGATCCTTTCCAGACATGTAAGAGGGGAAAAGGCAGTAAAAGTGTTCCTAAAACACAGGAGAAAGATGGAGGGACTTCAAAACAAAAGAACCAAAAAAAATCAGATAAGGTTAATGACTCTACAGTGAGTACAGTTCCTAAAGGTTCTAAGTCACTGAAAAATGAGTTCATGGAAGATGAAATAGATGACACAAAGAAAAGGCAGCCATCCATAGAACCGACATGCGTGTCATACCCTTTTGATGAATTCAGTGATCCATATCGTTACAAGTTGAATTTTAAACTACAGCCTGAAACAGGACCACTCAATCTCATTGATCCAATACATGAATTCAAAGCCTTCACAAACACAGAAACAGCCACAGAAGAGGACGCTAAAATGAAATTTAGCAATGAGGTTTTCCGGTTTGCTTCTGCTTGTATGAACTCACGTACCAATGGCACCATTCATTTTGGAGTCAAGGACAAACCTCATGGAACAATTGTTGGTGTGGAATTTACCACCATCACCAAGGAAGCCCTCATTGACCACTTCAATCTGATGATCCACCAATATTTTGAAGACCATCAGGTCCAAAAAGCAAAGAACTGCATTCGAGAGCCAAGATTTGTAGAAGTTTTACTGCCAAATAGTACTCTCTCTGACAGATTTGTTATTGAAGTGGATGTTGTTCCAAAATATTCTGAATGTGAAGTTGATTATTTCCAGATTAAAATGCAAAATTACAGCAACACAATATGGAAACAAAGTCCAAAATTCTCAGTCTTTGTGCGAGATGGGGCCAGTTCTAAGGACATCATGAAAAGTAATGCGGATTTCAAAGCATTTAAATTAGATTTGAAAAGACTGGCAGAATCTAGGAAAGAAGCAGAAGAGAAATGCAGAGTAAAAACAAATAAAAAAGAGAGCGAGGGGCCAAAGCTTGTTAAATTGTTAACAGGAAATCAGGATTTGTTAGATAATTCATACTATGACTGGTACATTCTTGTAATAAACAAATGCCATCCTACACAAATCAAACACTTAGATTTCCTAAAGGAAATTAAATGGTTTGCTGTGTTGGAGTTTGATCCTGAATCTGTGAGCAAGGGTGTGGTCAAAGCATACAAAGAAACCCGAGTAGTAAATCTTCACTTCCCAAGTTTGTATGTGGAGGGGAAAACCACAAATGAGAAGATTACTAGTCTGAATCTTTATCAACAACTCAGCTGGATTTTCTGCAACGGCCGGTTAGATCTTGACAGTGAAGAGTATAAACCCTTAGATGCAAGTTCCTGGCAAAGAGAAAAGGCATCTGAAGTCAGGAAATTGATTTCATTTCTTACCCAAGAAGACATAATGCCAAGAGGGAAGTTTTTGGTGGTATTTCTATTACTCTCCTCCGTTGATGACCCAAGAGACCCCCTCATTGAGACCTTCTGTGCTTTCTACCAAGATCTCAAAGGAATGGAAACTATATTGTGTATTTGTGTAGATCCACGCATATGTCAGGGATGGAAAGATCTACTTGAAGCAAGATTAACAGCACAGCGAGATGAATTATCAAACCAATGTGTTTCTTCTTTAAGTCTTGAAGAGATAAATGGAACTATTCTTAAGCTAAAATCTGTGACTCAGTCTTCCAAGAGATTTTTACCATCTATTGGTTCATCTACGGTCCTTCTGAAAAAAGAAGAAGATATCATGACTGCTCTGGAAATTCTCTGTGAAAATGAATGTGAAGATACAATGTTAGAGAAGGACAAAAAAAAATTTCTTGAATTCAAAGCATTGAAAGAGGAAGATTTTTATCGAGGTGGCAAAGTAACATGGTGGAATTTCTATTTTTCTTCTGAAAACTACTCTTCCCCTTTTGTGAAAAGGGATAAATATGAAAAACTTGAAGAAATGATTCAAAGAGGGGCAGATTCTTCTAAGCCAACATGTGTCAAAATTATTCATCTGTATCATCATCCAGGCTGCGGTGGGACTACATTGGCCATGCATATTCTCTGGGAACTAAGGAAGAAATTCAGATGTGCTGTGCTGAAAAACAAGACAGTGGATTTTTCTGAAATTGGAGAACAAGTGACTAATTTAATAACCTACGGGACAACAAATAATCAGGAATATTTACCTATATTACTGCTTGTTGATGATTTTGAAGAACAGGATAATGTCTATCTTCTGCAGGCTTCTATTCATACAGCTGTAGCTAACAGGTATATTCGATATGAGAAACCTCTTGTGATCATCCTAAATTGCAGGAGATCACAGAATCCTAAAAAAAGTGCAAAGATCTCTGACAGTATTGCCCTAATACAACAACTGTCTCCCAAGGAACAGAGAGCTTTTGAGCTTAAACTGAAAGAAATTGAAGACCAACATAAAAACTTTCAAGATTTTTATTCCTTCATGATTATGAAAACCAACTTTAATAAAAAGTACATAGAAGATGTGGTCAGGAATATCCTGAAAGAACAAAATATTTCCACCAAGGAAGCAAAGCTTTTTTCCTTTCTGGCTCTACTTAACTCATACGTGCCAGATACCACCATTTCACTATCACAGTGTGAGAAGTTCCTTGGAATCACAAACAAGAAAGCTTTCTGGGGAACAGAAAAATTTGAAGACAAAATGGGCACCTACTCTACAATTCTAATAAAAACAGAGGTGGTAGAATGTGGAAATTACTGTGGAGTACGCATTATTCACCCTTTGATTGCCATTCGTTCACTGGAAGAATTGAAGATAAGCTATGACTTGGATAAGAGTCAAATTATGCTGGATATGCTAACAGAAAATTTGTTCTATGATACTGGAATAGGAAGAAGCAAATTTTTAGAAGATGTGCAAACATTGCTGCTAACAAGACAGCGCAATGAAAATGAAGGTGAAACAGGTACTTGGTTTTCGCCGTTTATTGAAGCATTACATAGAGATGAAGGGAATGTGGCAGTTCAAAATGTGTTGCTTAAAGGTATTCGTCGGTTCAACCCAAATGCATTCATGTGCCAAGCCTTGGCAAGACATTTCTACATTAAAGAGAAGGACTTTCACAGTGCTCTACAGTGGGCAAAGCAAGCGAAAAAGATAGAACCTGACAATTCCTATATCTCAGATACACTGGGTCAAGTCTTCAAAAGTAAAATAAGATGGTGGATAGATGATAATGGAAGAAACAGGAGCATTTCTGTTGATGAGCTATCTGATCTTTTGGATTTAGCAGTACATGCCTCAGATGCATTCAAGGAATCTCAACAGCAAAGTGAGGATAGAGAGTATGAAGTTAAGGAAAGGTTTTATCAGAAGTCAAAAAGGCGGTATGATACTTACAATATCGCTGGCTATCAAGGGGAGATAGAAGTTGGGCTCTACACAATCCAGATTCTCCAGCTCATTCCTTTTTTTGACAATAAAAATGAACTGTCTAAAAGAGATATGATCAATTTCATATCAGGAAGTAAAGATATTCCTGGAGAGCCAAACAATGAATTTAAATTAGTCCTCAAGAACTTTATTTCTTACCTAACCAATTTGAAATTTTCTTTGAAAAAGTCCTTTGATTTTTTTGATGAATACTTTGTCCTTCTAAAACCTAGGAACAATATTAAGCAAAATGAAGAGGCCAAAACTCGGAGAAAGGTGGCTGGGTATTTTAAGAAGTATGCAGATATATTCGGCCCCTCAGCGGAATTACAAAACAAAGAGTTTGGTCCAAAGCTTAGTTTGCCACTTCAGGTAGAGCTGTATCGGAGAAGCCTGGAAGTTTTAAAAGCAGACAAGTTTTCTGGACTCTTGGAATATCTTATCAAAGCTCAAGAAGATGCTATACACACCATGGAAGATATAATGAACAAATATACTTTTCTCTTTGAACAATGCACTGTCAGAATCCCACCAAAGGAAAAGCAAAATTTCATCCTGGCCAACATCATTCTCTACTGTATTAAACCCACCTCCAAAATAGTGAAGCCAATTAAAAAACTGAAAGAGCAGCTTCGAGAAGTCTTACAACAAGCAGGAATGTCATGTCGGTATCCAGAACCTTATTTCCTAGCTTCCCTTTTATTCTGGCCAGAAAACCAACAACTAGATCAAGATTCTAAACTAATGGAAAAGTATGCTTGGTCACTGGAAAATTCTTTTCGGGGACAATATAAGCATATGTATCGTACAAAGCAACCAATTGCCTATTTCTTTCTTGGGAAAAGTAACAATATGAACAGACTTGTTCACAAAGGAAAAATTGATCAATGTTTTGAAAAGACAGCTGATATTAATTCCTTGTGGCATAGTGGAGATGTATGGAAGGAGAAAAAAGTCCAAGAGCTTTTGCTTCGGTTAAAGGGACGAGCTGGAAATAATTGTTTATACATAGAATATGGAGTCAGTGAAAAAATCACAATACCCATCACACCTGCTTTTCTGGGTCAACTCAGAAGTGGTAGAAGCATAGAAAAAGTATCTTTTTACCTGGGATTTTCCATTGGAGGCCCACTTGCTTATGACATTGAGATTATTTAAGAGTTTGGCCTTCTCCCTCCAGGAATATGGACAAAATACCACTTAATTTTTTAGACCCAAGATGTATACTTAATTTTTTTTATTGAAGGATAATTGCTTTTCAGTGTTGTGATCTCTTCTATGAATCAGTCATAATTATCCCTTCCCTTTTTCGTCTCCCTCTTCCCTGCCCCCCCCCCCACCCATTTTACCCATCTAGGTCATCACAGAGCACCAAACCGGACTCCCTGTGTTATACAGCAGTTTCCCACTAGTTTACTGTTTTACACATGATAGTGTATATATGTCATTGCTACTTTCTCAATTTGTCCTACCCTCTCCTTCTCCCACCATACTTTAAATTGGCAAATTGATAGATACAGCCTCTAGCTATCTGGCTCTGTGCATACAGTATTTATATTTCCTCATAAGCATGTTGTAAGTCCCACATAGATTGTGATGAAAAATGAGAGATGTGAAAACTATCAAATATGTTCCTTGGTTTAGACAACACCACTGAGGGCCAAATAGGAAGGAGCCAGAAGGAACTGGGCTTCCCAGGTGGCTCAGTGGTAAAGAATCTGCCTGCCAAGCAAGGGACACAAGAGACACGCATTCAACCCCTGGGTTGGGAAGATCCCCTGGAGAAAGGAATGGCAACCCACTCCAGTATTCTCGCCTGGGAAATCCCATGGACAGAGGAGCCTGGTATGCTACATTCCATGGGGTCGCAGAAGAGTAGGTCACGACTTAGTGACTAAAAACAACAACATGGAAGGAATGAGAAGCAGTGAATGTAATCATTCAGCTGCACAGAAACCCACCACTCCCTCAATTCACCAACCAAGGTACGGATTGAGGAAGATTATCTACTTTCTTCTTAAATGTGAAAATTTTTCAGAATCAAAAGACAATGGTTATGGTACCAAGACATTACAATATCTGCAAAACTATTTCACAAAAAAATGTGAAAACCTCTCAACAACAATATTTAATCTTACCAGGCAGACTGGGAAGGTATTCTGTATTTGGCACTGAAGGATCTTTCAAGGCAGAGGACCAACCAGTTCTCTGAAGGTTATACCCATAGAAGGATGCAGATCTTACCAAAGTAGATTGGAGAAGCAGGCTTCCTTTTCATGAAGTAGGTGACAATTGAGCAGAAGTGAATTTTGTTTCTATAGCTAAGAAGTTCATAGGCCTCCAAACAAACAAAAATACAGCAAAATTCCAAAACTAAGGAATAAAAAGGACTCTTGTGAAAAGACTAATGAGTCCCCAATCAAGGGGATCCCATTGTTCTAGCAAGTATATATATAGCCAGTGCACAACCAATGAGAGGTAATCAAAATGTCATTTTCCCTAATAGAATTATGGGTCTGGGAAATCGTCAATGGTTGCTAAAACTGATTTTTTTAAAAAGCTGATAAAGAACTATAATAGAAAAGTTAAACTGTCCTAAATCCTGATCAATATTAACATTGCTGAGAGAGAACCAGACATTACTGTCCTGGAAGTGCTCTAGGAGTGCACACTATAACCCTGAGCCAGTCTCACCAAAAACATGAACCTGAATCTAATCAAACCTCTGGATCTTGCTTCCAATTTAAAGGAAATACAGACATTGGATATGTTTCTAAGTAATTCTGTGTATGGGATATGGAGATGGATAAAAGAGAGTAGATGGGCATTATAGCTGCAACAAGATTGAACCAGAGTTAACAACTGCTGTATTATGAGCACATGAGAGGTCGTCAGACTCTGTTCTTCTCTTTGGCCGGTGCTTTTGAAATTTTCTGTTATAAAATATTTGTAAAACAAACAAGAAGTGCTATTTGTTTTTGCCTCAACAATCCCATTCAATTTTTTTTTCACTGGAGGCTTTTCCTTTGCTCTTGCATGAAATTTCAGCTTCATAACTTATTGGCTCACTCTTGGTATACAATAGTCCTCTGTTCAAATACAGTCTCAATTTAGAGATGAGAAGGTCAAGTCACAATAATTTCTCTAGAGCCACTTCCCATACTGTCCCAAGTTTTGTTCTACTCTACACAGAATAGTCTCTGTTGGAATCTTCTTATCTTCCCAGGTGATCCTTTTGAACTCAGACCAGCTTAGGCGGGTACATGAGAAGCACTTATGGATGTTTTTCTACCATTGGTGCAGAGTGCATCTAACATCCAGTCTTGAGAACAACATGCCCCATGTAGTCAGGAGGATGCATCAAACACTCCACATGGTCCTCTTGAAGCCTCCTCCCCACCTCCCAAGCTCAGGATGAGATTCTCATGGTGCTTGGGAGAAGTTTCACCAAAAGAACTTCTTCATAAACCGTCTCTTCTTCAATGCCAGCAGTGGATGAACTACAGCTCGTGGGCTGAATCCAGCCTGTCTTTTACTTTTAAATAAAGTTTTATTGGAACACAGCCACACTCACTTGTTTAAATACTGGCTTTGGCTGCTTTTGTGTTTCAACAGCGTTGAATAGTTGCGACCGAGACCACATAGCCCACAAACCTAAAATATTTGCACAGCCATCTGGCTCCTTACAGAAAAAGGTTGCCAACCCCTGCTTCATGCTATCAACTCTTTGATGTCTTCATTGTAGGTCAGTTGTCTAATTGGTTCTTGGATATTTACCTTGAAAATGCACATCTTGGTGTATCATCTAACTTTGGAATCTGAGTTCTGTCATTTTAGGGCCAAAGTTAACATTTAAGTACACTTTTATCTCACAAAATCTGTTTTTCACAGATAAATCTAATTATGCTTTATTTGGGGACTCTGTCTGTAAGCCTTTCTTGTTCATCCTAAGAAAGCCAGAGTCCCAGTCTGGCCCATGCTGCCGTCTCTCCCTTTTTTGGGATCTGTTGGGGAGAGAGGTGGGCAGCCCTGCCAGTGTATCGCTCCCTTTCAAGAAATTCTAGACCATCTCTGGAGAGCAGATGGCTATGAGGTGGGGTGGGGCTTGAAGTAATGTGCTAACACATTTGCTTTTTAGGCTGCTGTTTATTCTGAGCTGCCTTGACTGGACTCTCCCTTGCAGCTGCAGTAACTATGGATCTTTATCAAGGTGGTTTTGGGGTAGAATCCCTCTTTTATTTTACCATGTGATATAAATCATTTATTTTTGACCTGGTCTGTGGCTTCCAACAACAATGTTTCCTTTTCCTAGTATGCAAGTACTGGCTTTGTTTGCTCAATTTTGTGAGTATGGAATTTAGATGATCGAATAACTCAAGAGGGACTTCCCTGGTGGCTCAGATGGTAAAGCGTTTGCCTATAACATGGGAGACCTGGGTTCAATCCCTGGGTCAGGAAGATCTCCTGGAGAAGGAAATGGCAACCCATTCCAGTACTCTTGCATGGAAAATCTCATGGAGAGAGGAGTCTGGAAGGCTATAGTCCATGGGGTCACAAAGAGTCAGACACGATGGAGCAAACTTCATTATTGACCTTCATTATAACTCAAGAAGATCATGATCACTTTATTATCTTGCTCAAAATAATAATAGTAATTATAATCATCATCAGCATCCAGGCCACTTCACCAAGGAACAGCAGAGTGATAAATGTGTGTCAGTTTTTCTTTTTTGAAAATTAAAAAAATATCTAAATTATGCTGGACAAATTTGACAAGTATATTGATCTATCATTCTCTTTACCTATTTAGTTTTATATTTCCCTTAGGTTCATGGAATTTGGTCTTGAAAAACAGAAATTTGGAATGTAAGATTTAAATATTAATAATTTACTATTCCATAAACAGCAGCTTCAGTTGAACAGAATCCCCTGGAAGATGTTTTCAAATTGCCTATTCTATCTCCCAATTCAGACAGAGTCAACTTAGACAGAGAAGGCGTCAGGTATTTTTTTTTAACTTGAAAATCATTGATTAGGTCATTGTTATACAAGTTTCCCAGGAATTCCCTGCTGGTTCAGTGTCTAAGACTCAGAGCTTTCACTGCCATGGGCCTGGTTTCAATCCCTGGTTGGGGAACTAGTATCCCACAAGACATCTGGTACAGCTTCCCCACCAAAGAAAGAAAAAAGTCCCACCTCAGTATTCAAAAAGAAATATTAATCAACTTTCTTAAGCAAATGGTGGCCAGAACAAATGCACTTTGGAAACTTAATGGGATTCTGCTTCTGGTTATCCGGAATATAGATTAGCAAAGAAATCTCAGTAACATCAAAGGAAAGATCAGTTTTTAAATGGACTAAGTTATTTCTCTTAAAAATTTTTACTTTATTTCCCCATTTATTTTTATATTTCTTGCTCCTCCAAAGGTCTTTCTGTTGGAAACTTGGAAAATGCTAAAAAATAGCTCCTATGCACTGAAATGTTTATAGATTTTTCACCTTCTCTTTTCCTACTGTCAAGAAGCCCAGCTCCAATTAAAGTATGTGTATTCTCTGTTCCTTTCTGTACTTTTAAAACTTAATATGTATGTACACCATCATCATAACATTGTAGACCAGTTTCTAATTCTTGGGCAGGCTTTGTAGCCTGAGAGTCCTATGTCTCCACTGAATACATTTAAAGTAAGTAAAAAAAAAAAATTGTATTTTCTTTCATTAGTGGAAGAAGAAAATTGTTCAGTTTGAAATCCAGAAATTTACCCTTTAGTTAAATGCTCTCATCATCTCATCCTATTTGTTGAAAATATAGTTAAAGCCTGTATTTTAGTGATTTACTTCATGTCACTAGGCTAGGCCACAGTACCCAGATATTTGGTCACCCACATGTTATATAAAACAGCCATCTAGATATTGCTGTGAAGATATTTTTAAGATAACATTAACATTTAAATCACAGATTGTGAGTGAAGCAGTTTATCCTCCATAATATGGGTGAGGTTTCCAATCAGTTGAAGGCCATAAGAGAAAAAGGACTGAATTCTTCCAAGGAAGAAGTTCTAGAGAAAGTGCCTCCAAACTCCAGCTACAAAACATATACACGCCATACACACATACACACTTTGTGTGAGTGTGAATTGTGTGTGTGTATACATCTCTCTCTGTATTATTGCTCTTGTTCAGTCACTAAGCCCTGTCCGACTCTGTGTGACTATAGCCCGCCAGGCTCCTCTGTCCATGGGATTCTCCAGGCAAGAATACTGGAGTGGGTTACCATGTCCTCCTCCAGGGGATCTTCCCGACCTCAGGATCAAAGTCACGTCACACACACACACACACACACACACACACACACACACATCCTATCAGTTCTATTTCTTTGGAGAACTGACTGTCACCATCCTTAAACCAAAAATTAGCTATCAGTAGTCTCAGATCTTCCAGAAACTAGCCTTAGTATCCTTCCTTGCTTTGATCAGTCACTGGCTGTGAGAGGTCCATGGAATTTGCCTTGATGCAAATACAGGAATCAATTTCAGAGTCCAGCAGCAAAGGTACTTGGTCAATTAATCTCCCTACAGTTAGAGATCTGCAAAGTGCATTTTCATGGCTATCACAAACACCAAACTCAAATAAAACAAAATTAAATAAATTCCAAGTCCTAGACAAAAATGGATTACATTTGGTTAACTAAGACAATCTGATTTCTGGATGTCTGCACAAAAAGATGTCTCTATAAATATCTCTATAGAAAGCTCCAAGTGAGCTAAGTGTTGAATAATTTAGCATTAATTCAAAATCATGATCCAGGAACAAAAAGACATTATAGCTAGTTTATTGGATAAGAAAGAAGTTGAGAACTTCCCTGGTGGTGCAGTGGATAAGAAATCAATCGCCAGCCCAGGTTTGATGCTCAAGGCTGGTGCACCGGGATGATCCAGAGAGAGGGAATAGGGAGGGAGGTGGAAGGGGGGTTCTAGAAGGGGAACACATGTATACCCATGGCAGATTCATGTCAATGTATGGCAAAACCAACACGGTAATGTAAAGAAAATTAAAATAAATAATAAAAAAAAAGGAAGAATCTGCCTGCTAGTACAGGGGATACAGGTTCAATCACTGGTGCAGAAAACTCCCACATGCCACAGAACGACTAAACCCATGCACCACAACTGAGCCCATGCTCTAGATCCCACAAGCTGCAGCTTGCTGCACCTACGGAAGCTGTATGCCTAGAGCCTGTGTTCCACAATAAGAGAAGCCACCACAATGAGAAGCCCTCATTCCGCAATGAAGGTAGCTCCCACTTGCTGCAACTAGAGAAAGCCTGTGCAAAGCAACAAAGACCCAGGGCAGCCAAAAAACAAATAAACAAAAGAACTTGATCGGCACATAGTTCAGATTTACTGGTCCATGGTAATGGCTACACATAGGGTGAAGGTGAAGCCACTCAGTCAGTCCAACTCTTTGCAATCCCATGGACGATACAGTCCATGGAATTCTCCAGGCCAGAATACTGGAGTGGGTAGCCGTTCCCTTCTCCAGGAGATCCTCCCAACCCAGGGATCGAACCCAGGTCTCCCACATTGCAGGCAGATTCTTTACCAGCTGAGCCACCAGGGAAGCCCAAGAATACTGGAGAGGGTAGCCTGTCCCTGCTCCAGCAGATCTTCCTGACCCAGGAATCAAACAAGGATCTCCTGCATTGCAGGCAGATTCTTTACCAACTGAGCTACCAAGGAAGCCAGATATAGGGTAACAGGGATCATATAAAATAAGGACAAGTAGCCATTTCACAGAAATGGGTTGCTCATTCGTTTAGTGTGTTTCGTGCAGTATTATATTCTGCCTATATTATATTATATAGGGCTTTAGGATTTTACTGGGTCCAAACACAGAATCAGCAATAAGAAAATGACAAATGAAAAGGTAGCATGTTCTTTTAGTCTCATTAAATATGACATCAATAGTTCAAGATCTTCAGAATTAACGAGAAAATCTGTTGCAGTTCATGGTCTCCCGAAAACAGACTCAGACACTGGTGTGACCAGTCCGCAAGTCTTCAGCGTGTTTATCTCCCATCCTCTAGGGCGCTGTCTCTTACCAAGTGTTCTAATGTGCTGGCCTGCTCATCTGACTTGATTAGCATGATGTCATCAGTGTACGGGATCACAGTGATGTTCAGCAGGATGTCCAGATATGAGCATTAATACCGTGACAGAGGGACCAAGAATTTATGCAGTCTTCAGGCAAAGCTGTTCACTGTATACTGCTGTCCATTTCTGATCAGGCTGGACCGTAAGGCATTGTCTAAAACAATGCCCTCACACCATGCGCCTGAGAGCATTCTAATCTTCTCTAGGAAAGATGCCACAGCTGTCAGTGAAACTGCAATTAGGTCTTCTATTGGTTAAGTCTGTGGCACTTATTGTCTAGAGAAGAGGTCTTCTCAGCTTCAAACAACAAGCATAAGAGATGCATATTCTTGGACTATAATGCAAGGAAGTCTGAAGTGGATCATAAAAATAACTAAATAGAAACACGCCTATATATTTGGAAATTTAAGAACAAACCAGAAAACTTATAAGCTAACAAGAAAATAAAAAAAGAAATTTTAAAGCAATTGTAAGTGAATAAAAATGAAAACATTACATTTTAAAACTTGTGAGATGCAGCAAAAGTGTTACATGGAGAAAAATGTATAGCCTTAATTACCATTTCCAGATAATAAAACATAATGAAAATAATCAACTGGATGTAAACTTATGAAATTAAAAAATATAATATCTCAAAGAAAATTTTAAGGTATATTACAATAAAGATAAAAGCAGAAATTAATGATATAGAAAAGAAGAAAACAGAAGAGCTGGATAAACCAAAAACTGGCTATTTGTTAAACCCAACAAAATATGCGGACTTATGGCATGATTGATCATAAAATAATTAAAGAAGAAGAAACAATTATAGATAAAGCTAAAAAGAGATTTGAGCTTTTATGAAGATGGATTAGACACACTTTTCCCTATTCCTTTCACTAAGTAGAAAAGACATACAAAAGATGGCTTTTAAAGGTACACAATAGAAGGTAAACTAACTAGGGACCTAGCTAGCAAAAGAGACAAAGTGATGCAGGGTGTCATCAGCACCAAATGGGAAACCAGAACTCTCATCCTCATTCAGTAGTCATGCCCCACTGAGGTGTCAATGGAGACCAAGTGGGAAAGCTGTATTTTTATCCCCACCTGGGAGGAACAAGGCAAAGTGCACTCTCATTTTCCCTGATGGAGTGGTATCACAAAAAGTCAATTAAAACAGAAACTTTACATAAGATTTGGAAACTCAGAATACCCCAAATGTCCAGGTTTCAATTTTAAAAAGTCACGTATCATACCAAGAATTAAAGAAAAGACCTCAAAAGGAATGAAACAATACAATTGGTTGATGCCAACACCAAGATGACAGAGAGATTTGAATTCTCTAACAAAGACTTTAAAACAGTTATGGTAAAAATACTTGACTGAGGAAGTGTGAAGGTACTTGAAACAAATGAAAAAAGAGTTTCAGCAAACAAATAAATTTAACAAACAAAAAGAAGATCTAAGAAGAACTATATGGAAATTTTAGAACTAAAAACACAATAATTAAAATAGACAACCCAAAGGACTGATTCAACAAAATTCAGGGAACAGAGGAAAGAATTAGTAAGCTTGAAGATAGAGGAAAAGAAATCACCAATCTGAAAAAAATGCAGAGATTCAAGAACCATGGGTCCATTAAAAAAAAATCTGTATTTTATTTAACAGTAATTGTAGGAGTGGAGAAAGAGGGTGGGATTGAAAAAATTATTAGAAGAAATAAGGGCTGCAAACTTCCCAAATTTGGCAAAATATGGGAGATTCAAAAAGCCAAGCAAATCTCACATGAATAAACCCAAAGAAAAACACACCAACATATACTAGAGTCAATGATGAGAGAATTCAGTGAAATTGAATTCAGAACAACAAATATAGAGAAAATCAACTTTTAAAAAGCTGGTAATTAGGAAAGAAAATTGACAAACCTCTAGTAAGACTGACAGAGGGAAAAAAAAAAGAATTACCAATATCAAGAAACAGGGGTATCATTACAGACTCCAAAAACGTTATAAAGAGGGAATACTATGTGGGAGACCTGTGTTCGAGCCCTGGGTTGGGAAGGTCTCCTGGAGAAGGGAAAGGCTACCCACTCCAGTATTCTGGGCTAGAGAATTCCATGGATTGTATGGTCCATGGGGTCGTAAAGAGTCGGACACAACTGAGTAACTTTCACACACACATGAACATCCCTACACACATAAATTTTACAACTAAGATGAAGTTGACCAATTCTCAGAAAAGCATAAACTACTATATCTTATCCTGTGTGAAACAGATCATTTGAATAACCTTATAAGTGAAAGTAGCTCAGTCATGGCCAGAATACTAGAGTGGGTAGCTGTTCCTTTCTCCAGGGGATCTTCCCAAACCAGGGATCAAACCCAGGTGTCTCATATTACAGGTGGATTCTTTACCCGCTGAGCCATCAGGGAAGCCCGAATAATCTTATAACCCCTAAGGAAATTGAATATATAATTTTTAAATTCCCAAAAATGAAGTCTCCAGGCTCAGATAGTTTTACTGAAGAACTCTGCCAAAACAAGAAAAGCAGTATTAATGTCACTTCTATACAATCTCTTCCAGAAAATAGAAGAACCACTCCTAATTGATTTTATAAATTTAGAATTACCCTCATGCAAAAACCAGACAGAGTGCCTCACCTAAAAAAAGCAAAGACCAATATCCCTCATGAATATAAACAAAAAAAATCCTTAACAAATATAAGCAAACACAATTCATATATAAAAGGATTATATACCATGGTAAGTGGAGTTTATACCAAAACACAAGGGTGATTCAATGTTCAAAAATCAATCAACTACCATATTAACAGGCTAATATAAAAAATTAAACAACAAATCAACTTATAGAGAGAAATCATGTGAATATTCAACATTCATTTGTGACAAAAAAAATTTCGTAGAAAACTAGGAATAGAGGGAGACTTTCTTAACTTAATAAGAGCATCTACAATAAACCATGCAATTAAATCATACTCAATAGTAAAAAAACTAAATGTTTTTTACCCCAAGAATGAGAATAAGGCTAAGATATCTGCTCTTATCACTTTTATTCAACATTGTACTGGAAGTTCAAGCTAATGGAATAAAGCAAGAAAGGAAATTAAAAGATACAGATCAGAAAGGAAGAAATAAAAACTGAAAATTATGTAATTTTCTACATATAAAATCATAAGGAATCTCCAAAAAAAACCTACCTAGAATTCTTTTTTCATTAGAGAATTTTTTTAATTGCCATTGTCTTGTAATAGTATGCAGAAGGCAAAAACCAACAAGCACGTTTTTCTATGTAATCTATGGAAACGCTCTTCCTCCCCAGCCCTCCCACCACAATCTCTTCTAATCTTTCAAATCCCCACTTCCAATTCCCAGCTTCTTCAGAGGAAGCTCATCTCCCCATTGTGCCCACAGCATTCATTCAAATCCTGCCGGTTCCACCTGTGAAGTATTCTCTTGAATTTATGTTCTCCTCTGTAGGCAACTTGGTCTTTGCCCAATTTCAAGATCGCTTCTTCTCCCCACCCACCTAGAATTAATAAGGGAGTTCAGCAAGGTCACAGTAGAGAAAATAAACATACAAAAATAAATTTTCTTTCTATATATGAGTAATAAACACATGGACACTAAAATAAAATATCAGTACTATTTATAGTCACTCAAAAAGGGAAATAGTTCAAGTCTAACAAAACGTGCACAAGTCTTATATTGAAAACTACAGCATGCCAATGAAAGCAATAAAAGATTAAACAGAGAGACATACCATGTTAAAGGATTAGAAGACTCAACATATCCATTCTCCCCAAACTGATACATTCTTAGTGAAATTCCTATTGAAATTTCAAGAAGATTCTCTGTATAGACAAAATTATTATAAAATTTATATAGAAAGACAAAAAAAAAGAATAGCTAAAGCAATCTTTTAAAGGAATTAAATGGGAGGAGTTGACTTACCTGATTTCAAATCATAAAATGGTCAAGGCTGTAAGACAGAGAGATAGATACAAAGATCAATGGGACAGAATAGAAAGCTTATAAATAGCCTCACATATATATGCTCAACTGATTTTTTACAAAATTGTAACATTAATTCAATGGAGGAATAATAGCCTTTTCAACAAATGGTGCTAAAGCAATTGATCATACACAGGTTTAAAAATGTACATAAACCTCACGTTTAACACAAGAATTAACTCAAAATGGATCACAGGTTTAGATTTAATTATACTTTTACAATTTTATAAAAATTATAAAACTTTTAGGAAGAAACATGGAAGGAAGTATTTGGTGTCTAGGGCTAGGCAAAGAATTCTTAGACTTGACACCAAAAGCACCATAGAAGAAAAGGTAATAAATCGGACTTGATCAAAATTAAAAACTTTTGCTCTGCCAAAGATCCTATTATGGGGATCAAAAGACAGAGAATGGAACAAAATATTTGCAAACCACATATCTGACAAAAGACTATTATCCTGAATATATAAAGAACCCTAACATCGCAACTGTTTTTTTTTCTTTTTTCTTTTTTTTTTAAACATTTTTTTTTTATTAGTTTTGCCAAACAATGACATGATATCACCATGGGTTTACATATGCTTCCCCTCCAGAACCCCCCTCCCTCCTCCCTTCCCCCGGGAAATCTCGTTGCACCAGTCCCAAGCATCAATCCTGGGCCGGCTATTGCTTAGACATATGATAATTAACATGTTTCAATGCCATTCTCCCATATCACCCCACCCTTTCCCTCATCCACAGAGGCCCTGAGTCTATTCTATACATCTGCGTTCCTTTTGCTGTCTCGCATGCTGGGTTCTCCTTACCGTCTTTCTAAATTCCATATATATGCGTTAATATACTGTATTGTTGTTTTTGCTTCTGGCTTACTTCACTCTGGATAATGGGCTCCAGTTTCGTCCATCTGAGTAGAACTGATTCAAATGAATTTTTCCTTAATGCTGAGTAATATTCCATTGTGTATATGTACCACAGTTAACATCACTCGACTCCATCAGAAATGGGCAAGGGTGCATGCGGCAACTACTGAAGCCGGCGTGCTCTAGGGCCCAGAAACCACGGCCGCTGAGCCCGCAAGCTTCAACTGCAGAAGCTCCGGTACCTGCAGATAGTCCTCGGCAGGGAGGCGAGGTCACTGCAGTGGGAAACCCGCTTACCGCACCCAGAGAGAGCACAACCCAAAATAAAAAAAAAAAAAAAAGGAAAAAGAAAGAGGGTGAGGGAAGGGTCGAAAATGTGGTCTCCAGACCAGCAAGATTAAGGAAAAAAGGAACGGGCAAGTGACATGAAAAAACACTGAGATGTTTCACCAAAGAGAATATATAGATGGCAAATGAGAACATGAAAAGGGGCTCTGCCCAACATCGTTAGCCATTATGGAAACGCGGACTAAAACCACAGCGTGTTATCAGCATATGCTTATCAGCATGGCTAACATAAAGAAGCAGGGCCAACACTAAATTTTGGAAGGAAGCTGAGAAACATATGCGTTGTAGATGGGATATAAAATATGATATAGCCGCTCTGGAAGATGGTTTGGCATTTTCTTAAAAATCTAATTGTGTAGCTATTATATGATCTGGCAGTTGCACCCCTGGGCATTTATCCCAGAGAAATGAAAAGAGATGTTTACACGAAGTCTTATGCAATAATGCTTTAAATACTCATAACATCCCCAAACGAGAAACAACTCAGGTGTCCTTTAAGGTAAATAGCCAAACAAACTATAGAATGCCCATGCTATGACATATTACTTTACAATAAAATGAAATAAACTACTGATACACTCAACAGCTTGGAATTGGCTGAATAAAAAGATCTAGTCTCACAAGTTTCCATACTGAGTGATTCCATTCATATAACAATCTTGAAATAACAAAATTATAGAAATGGAGAACAGATTTTTGATTACCAGGAGTCTGGGGAAGAAAGTCTGGGAGAAAGATGTGTGCGGCTATAAAAGGGCAGTAGAAGTGATCTTTGTAGGGACGGAATTGTCTGTATTGTGTCTGTATCGATGTCAACATCCTGCTGGTGATTTCATAATGTAGCTCCTCTAGATGTTACCACTGGGGGGAACTAGGCAAAGCATACACTGAGTCTGAATTACTTCTTACAACTACTTGTGAATCTACAATCTTCCCCTCCAAAGTTTTTTAAGTAAAAAAGAAAATCAATAAGATGGACTTCCTTGGTGGTCCAGTGGTTAAGAACCCACTGCCAATGCAGGACACAGGTTCTAATCCTGGGCTGGGAAAATCTCACATACCGCAGGACAGCTAAGCCTGTGCCCCACAGCTACTGAGCCCTCACTCTAGAGACCGCATTATTCATACGTATAACTCTGACTTCTGTTGTCTTTGTAAGAAGGTTTAAAACCATGGTTTAATTTTCCACAATAGTAATAGGACTTTTCCAAACTTACTTTTTATTTAAATTCAATTATGTAAATTTTCTATAACTTAAGTAAACTGGACAAATGAATAAATGTGTATATATGCATTATAGCGTAAATAATATGCACTATATATGCATAATAATATATGTGAGTTGAAATAATCTATCAGTAGCCCCTCACATGCAATAGCACTGCAGTTACTAAGACGTTTATCTGTGGTAAATTTGAGTGGGATACAGTAGAAAGATACTCTGTGCAATACTTGTACTGTATGAGACTTACACAGAAAATAGTAACTATGAAGCATGTGTAATTAGCTGGTGGTTGCCAGGCTCTATTGATTAACGAAGACAGAGAATGATACGCTCAAATCATACTAGAATTGTAGAAGCTGGATTCTACTGTTTCAACAACCCAAGGCTCAGCAGTTCTCTCCTTTGAATCATTGCTGGAGATTTTAGAAAAATGAAGAGTCATTTCCTCTTCCACTCCATATCTAGTGCATAATTTTGCATTAGCCAGCATTTGAAACATGTTTGTGCTGGGCTCAATCATCAGTCGTGTCTGACTCTTTGCAACCCTTTGGACTGTAGCCCACAAGGCTTCTCTGTCCATGGGATTTTCCAAGCAAGAATACAGAGTGGATTGCCATTTCCTTTTCCAGTGGATCTTTCCAACCCAGGAATCGAACATGCATCTCCTGTGTCTTCTGCATTGCAGGTGAATTCTTAACCTACTGAGCCATTGGGGAAGCTTGAAACACATTTATCGGTCATTATATTTCATTCTCCAAAGGTTTTTATTGTTCTGATAGCTTCTACTTGCTCTGTAGGGTCTATTCTCCACCCTTTCCAGCCCTCCCTTCTGCCCAAGATGCTCACCTACATGGGCCACATTAATAGGCCTCCTTCTGAACTCTGGCTTCCAGTTGGGGGTGGTCATTCTCAATAAGAAACTAGAGGGAAGGAGAAAAGTAAGGATATTTATTAGCCTGGTTGCTTTGCAAAATTACCTTTCCAGCTGTATTCCTGACTAATGGTAACTGTTTCTTTCTAGTGCAACTTCTTGACAAGACTCTCTTTCCTTTTGGGTTCCAAAACCTCTCCCTGTCTTCATTTCTTCACGGGTTGAAGGTTACAGCTCTGCTGCCACTAACTCCAACACACTGCTTATGGTTTCCCTAATACTCATACCTTTGTACGTGTTCCCTTATTAATCTTCCTCAAAGTATTCTAATTTGCATGTGTAATCTATTTCTTGCTAGGATCTGACTGATGCATGTATTCTGCGCTTTGCTCTGACACACCACCTAGAGGCTGGATATGATTAACTTGGAATGACCTTAGCCAATTCCAGAAGGGATACAAACTTGGAAGAAACATCTCTTTGTACTAGTAAGCCCAGAGCCTTAGCCTCACCAAAATGAGAAAACATAAAAATTTTCACCTGGTCCTTTTCTTTCTCCTCTCCCCTCTCCTCGGGTCAGATACTCCGTATAGCTCCCCCTTAACTGATTGTATGGTTAACTTTAACTTAATTTTATTGTTAATTTTATGGATTGTTTTCGAAACTTTGCCCTGCAGAACCCCAGATTTTGATGGAAGGTCTTTGGGAGGTTCTTTGGGGGAAGAAAGTATGGCAAAAATGAAGACTGCCTCTGTCAGTAGAGCTTTCTGATACCCATTTCATTTAATTTTTAAAATTTATATGCTGTGGTCCCATATGAAATTTTATTTGAAAGGTAATTTCAGTCCGACAAATAAAAAGGTTTTGACTACTGGTTTCATTCACTTTGCTAGCCACTGACAAATCAAAACTCTTTAGGATTCCAAAAGCAACCTCTACTGGTAGGACTTCAGGTAACAGCAGAATTAGAAGTGGTAACAGTATACAGATTTATAGTCCAGTTACTCCAGTCCAATGTACTTCAAATTATGTCCCATAGAAGCTGCTTATTATGAGTAGCCACTCAAAAGCCCTGATGATCTGTGTCTTTGTCAATGTGGATACATCCTTCGTTATTTACAAATTCCAATCTCCAGCTGAGTCAGTCTTTATCTAATTATTTTTATCTTTCTCCAGGAACTCTTCCCAGGCTAAGTAGTGCCTTCAGAAATTCCATCTGGTATTATTTAGTGGCTTCCAATTTGTGAGTCATGGAATCACAGAAACTTAGAGTCGGGGTTGTCAAGGTCATTTGGTCTAGTATTCCTTCCCTGCCAGAAGTCCTGCTCTATTTTCCCTGACTAGTCATGACTCAGCCACCCGAATGCTTTCAGGTAACAGGTAAGGCCCTGTTTTATGAGGTACTCCGCTTGTAAAAGAGTTTTTGCCTCTATTAAGTCAAAATGTGTGTTTCTGTGTCAAGCATGCCGTGAAGAGAAAAGAATCATTCTCCTCCGTATTTACAGAAAAATTCTTAAAATCTTAGCCAACAGGAATCATGCCTTTGGGCTTCCCAAGTGGCACTAGTGGTAAAGAACCCACCTGCTAAAGCAGCAGACATAAGAGATGTGGGTTCAATCCTTGGGTCAGGAAGATCCCCTAGAGGAGGGCACGGCAACCAAATCCAGTTTTCTTGCCTGGAGAATCGCGCGGACAGAGGAGCCTGGCGGGTCCTAGTCCATAGGGTCACAAAGAGTTGGACCACCGAAGCAACTTAGCATGCATGCTTTTGCTTAGTTTCTCCACAAAAATCATCCATCACTACCAGATCTAAAACTATTCCTCTGAGGACATTTAATAGTTTCCAGACTCCTTGCCATGCTTGTAGCCGTTTTCTGACCGTGCTTCAGTTTTCACTTCATTCTTAAAATTTATGCTCGCCAAAGAACACCATTCAGGAAAGCTATAGTCCATGGGGTCTCACAGAGTCAGACATGACCGAGTTCGCACACACAGCATCAATCTGACTCATGACTGAATCAACAACAACACTCCTATCTTTTTCAAATGAACCCTTACAAAGCCGGGTGTCTCCTGTCTTATATTTGTATCTAAATTCAAATATCACAAGGTGGGTACACTCTTCCTAGTCTACAGGCAAGAGAAACTGCATTCAGAGAGGTCTGGTGTTTCGTAAGGATCACACAAGTGGCTTAGAAGAGATTTGATTTTATATGAAAACGTGTATGTTTTCTGCTTGCTCATGCTGCCTTTCTATTCATTTACTCCCTCATCAAATATAACCGAGCACTTTCCATGTGTCAGACATTATGCCAGGCCCTCAGGATAAAGTGATGATGAAGACATGTCCCTCATGGAAAATAAGTTCTAGTGGAGAATATGGTTTACATGCTTGAAGACATGTAAACGAATATAGGAAAGATTTGCAGAGACACAGAAGAGAAAAACATCAATCCCATTACTTCTCTTTTTTTGCCTAATTTACTTCCATTACTTTACATTCCATTCTGTACTGTGTTGAATGGGGGTAGTGAGAGTGGGCACCCTTGTCTTGTTCTTGATCTTAGAAGAAAAACCTTTCACACTGAGTATGATGTCATGGTGGGTTTGTCATTATGGCCTTTATTAGATTAAGATACATTCTTTCTATACCTAGTGAGTTGAGAATATTTATCATGAAAGGATGTGGAACTCTGTCAGATGCTTTTTCTTTATCTATTAAGATGGTCATATGATATGTATTTCATTCTAATATTGTGATATATTCTATTAATGATATGTATACATCGAAACTTTCTTGCACCCCAGGAATAACTTTCAATTAATCATGATATATAATCATGTAGGGTTAGTGTTTATTTGAGATCTTTCTATTTCATTAATGTAGATGTTTATTGCTATGAACCTCCCACTTAGAACTGCTTTTGTTGCATCTCAAGAGTTTTGGTATGTTGTTTCCATTTTCATTCGTTTCAAGATATTTTTTTGATCTCCCTTTTGATTTCTTCTTTGACTTGGTTGTTCAGGGGTGTTTTGTTTAATTTCTGTATACTGGTAAATTTTCCAGTTTCCTCCTGTTACTGATTTCTAGTTTCATACCATAGTGGTTAGAAAAGGTTCTTGATATGATTTCAGTCATCTTAAATTTGTTAAGACTTGTTTTGTGATCTAACATATCATCTAGTCTCAAGAATGTTCCATGTGCACTTTAGAAAAATGTGTATTCTGCTGCTTTTAGGTAGAATGTTCTGTAAATGTCTGTTATTCCCCTTAGTCTAAAGTATAGTTCAAGTCCAATGCCTCTCTATTGATTTTCTGTCTGGATTATCTATTGTTAAAAGTAGTGTGTTGAAATTCCCTACTATCACTATACTGTTGCCTATTTCTTCCTAAATTGGTTAATATATTTTGGTGCTCTGATGTTGATGCATATATAAAAAATGAAATGCAAAATGATAAAAATGTTGAAACCAAATCCATGAGGCTAAAGTGCACTCTAAGTGGAAGCCACAAAAGTAAATATTTACCTACATTTGCCCATATAAAAGCAAAAGACTTTTTTATTCATCCATTTCACCAAGATTATTGAGTTCCTACTCTGCATTAGTTCTAGATACTAAAGATATAACAGTGAACAAAACACAATTTTTTCTGCACTCCGGAGCTTGGATTTTAATAGTAGAAGTCTAATTATTTAGTATATCTCTGGCATAGGCCTATGGAGGAAAAATAAAGAAGAAAAGGGGCACAAGGAATGTGAGAGTAGGGGAGGTCAATTAAAAGAGAGTGCTCAGGAAAGGCCTCAGAATAATGGTGATTAAAGTGTTCTGAACTCAAGCCTTGAGAGCAGGTCACATGGAATCAATCAAGCAAAGGCTACAGCAAATGCAAAGGCCCTAACGTGGGTACAGGGTTGGCATATTTGAAGACTAGAAAGGAGAGCAGTGGAGCTGAAACAGAATAATCAAGGGGGAAAGAACAGGGCATAAACAGAGGGTAGCCGGGGCCAGACCTGCTGAGTTTTCAGAAGCCATTATAGGATGTTGGAGTCTATTCAGGGGGAGATAGGGACCGTAGTCTCTCTCTAGTCGCTTTTGTCAAGAAGGATGGTGTTAGCAAAGCTTCACTGAAATGAACCATCTTTGTATTTTCCCATGATGTTATTTTAAGAATAGACTTGGGTTGGAGGTGGGCAGTGCAGGAACAAGGAAGGAGGCAGGGAGAGAAGCTGTGAGCTATGGGCTATTGTGATTATCCAGGCCAGAGATGATGGTAACTTTGAAAATAATGAACACAACAGAGATGGCAAAGAGTACCCAGATTCTGGTATACTTTCAAAGTATAGTCAACAGAATTTGCTGGCAGATTCAGTATGGATTGGGAGAGAATGAGAATAATGAATGATGAGAGTTTCAGCCTAACTGGAAGGATGGAACTGCCTGTAACTGAAATGGGAAAGACTTCAAATGGAGGTGGTATGGAGGGAAGACAGGGGATTCCATTTTGGCTAACGTAGGTCTGAGATGCATGTTAGATAGCCACATGAAGATGCTGAATAAACAGAGGCTAAACGAGTCCAGAGTCTACAGGAGCTGACTAGGCTGCAGATATAAGTTTGGAAGCTACTACTGTATTGATTCTAAACAAGGAAAAATATACCTTAAACAAAGACAATAAGCAAGGGATTAGAGGAAATATTTGTAATAGAGATAAAGATAAAAGTATGTGTGTGTATATATGTATACATAGTTATATATACACACAGAAGAAAACAGTAGGAAAACAGGACAAAATAAACAACATGTGATTTGCAGAAGAGAAAAACTGAATGGCCAACAGATGTATAAAAAGAGGCTCAAGGGCAGTAGCAAAGAGGAAAATGTGAATTTTAATATAATAAAGAGATAACAAGTCACACCCATCAGATTGACAAAATTTTTTTTAAATATTGGAAATGATGTAATACAAAGGGAATACTCATTCACTGCCAATAGATATTAAAATCGGAATGAACTCATGCAGTCATTCCTCAGTCTATTAAAAGTTAAAGGCACACATGTTCTAACCCTGAAATTCCACTTCTTATATTCTGTTGAACTATATGGATCTTCAAATCAAAGACTTTGTATTTTCTGAGGGTGTGTGAAAGCCTTCCAGTGTGTAACAGGGTATGGAGAAAGAAATCAGCTTTAGACTTCCCATCTCTATATCTATTCTTCCTAAACGCAATCTACCTAAAAGAACTTCATTCACTCTTAGGCTCATTCTTCCATTTTACCAAAACCCTTTCCAATTTACAATGCTCAGAGGTTTGAATCACCAGAGGGAACTACTCTAGAGCTCTTTTCCCTTTGCTACAATAGGTAGCAACACCCCAATGGAAGCAACCTGGGTGCCAGAGCAGGGACAATGTTCAGCAGAGCCCCAGCTAATCCAAGATGGCAGGTAGGGTTAGAGATAATTAAACCTCATTGTTTTAAGCTACTGAAATGTGGGGGTTGTTTGTTACTATACCATGAATTGCTTATCCTAAGTGATGGAGCCACATGACCCTGCTCACTTTAAATTTTATTATGATGACTTGCTTCTGGTGTAGAAACCTCCAGAGCACCAAACAAAACTGCAGTTTAAAATGCTGGTTTCTTCTTTAGTGATTGACCTATGCACCATAAACCCAAGTCTTTTTTCTGGCTTGTATGTATTTCTTTTAAGACAGAGAAGCCAAGCGTTAGGAATAGGATATTTTTAACCATGTTGGGATATTGTGAATTTAAAGATGGAAGAGATATCTCCTGCATTGCAGGTGAATTCTTTACTAGCTGAGCCACCAGAAAAGCCCAAGAATATACTGGAGTGGGTAGCCTACCCCTTCTCCAGCAGATCTTCCCAACCTAGGAATTGAACTGGGGTCTCCTGCATCGCAGGCAGATTCTTTACCAGCTGAGCTACCAGGGAAAACAGGGAGAGAAAACATTCATTTAATGACTTCATCTCTTCAGTCTCTTTCCTATTGCCAAACAATTCTTCGTGCAAAAAAGTCCCATATGAGTAATGCAAGGAGAACACTATAAGGAAATAATGCCAAAAAGGCTTTTTCTACATATTTTAGTGTAATTAACTCATACAAGCTAGTCTCAGAATTGTAGAAAGTACCATCACATCTGAAAAGAATGAGTCTTTGAACAGCTGAAGCAGGACAAGTTAATGATGCTTCTTCATTTAAGAGAAATTGGGAAAATATTCAGGACCACCTAATGTTTCAAAATCACTACATGAAACTTAGGGATAACAATTTAGAGGCTATCCTTCAGATGCAGTGTACACTGTTTGGTATAAACCTCCTGTGCTTCTCACTACCTGTGTGAGTGTTCAAGGTACCTCTCCTGGACTTGGTATCCTTGACTGTAAATTGAGGATAATTACTGTAGCTACCTGACAGAGTTGTTCTGAGGGAGATAAAGCAGGGCATATTTGTAGAGTACTTAATGAAAGTGAAGTGAAGTCGCTCAGTGGTGTCCGACTCTTTGTGACCCCTGGACTAATAGCCCATGGAATTCTCCAGGCCACAATACTGGAGTGGGTAGCCTGTCCCTTCTCCAGGGGATCTTCCCAACCCAGGAATCAAACCTAGGTCTCCTGCATTGCAGGCGAATTCTTTACCAGCTGAGCCACAGGGGAAGCCCAAGAATACTTGAGTGGGTAGCCTATCCCTTCTCTAAGGGATCTTCCCAACCCAGGGATTGAACCCAGGTCTCCTGCATTGCAGGCAGATTCTTTACCAACTGAGCTATTGGACTGGAGTAAAAGCTGTTTTCTATTAAGCACTAAAGAAATCAGTGAATAAATGTTCCACAAGATAGCTAAAACATATTTAGCAAATTCTATTCTGAATATTTATACCCCTTACATAATTATATAACAAAAATTATATATGCTTCTATAAGATGATCTGGTATCACCTTATAAAATGTTTATTTCTAATTCTTGTTAAAATATGGTCCAATATATTTACTGCAAATATACCCTTTTTATTAAATCAAGAGGGAAAAGTTTAAATGTTTATTGAGATTACTAAAGTTATTTCTGATTTTTTTTACATGATTCTTAATTATTTCCAGAAGGTAAAACCAGAGTTTAATACACACATACACACACACTCACACTTTTTTACTGAAAGAAATATCACATCTTTGTTTACATTTGCTTCACATATATCATGTAGCTTGGCTGCATATTATGTTGTGTTAGTTCCAATTAAGGAATGAAAGACTTCATTATTGTCCTATTTTATTCCTATTATGCAAAAGGAATAATTTTTATTAGAACCACATCACATTAACCCTGCCTTTTCTTCTATTAGTCTGTTTTGCAAGGTACATTTTAATTATTCATTGGCTTTTATAATATTCCTTGAAATGTGTATTAACATATATTTGATTTTAAAATTTGAAGTCGCACTTTCGGACAGGAAGTTTAATTTTTCTGATAGATTTGCAAATTAAATTTCAGATTGTCATTTTCAATGAATTGAATTTGATAAATCTATAGTTCTAAAATTTTGATAAAAATCTTTAAAACATAAGAGTACAGCTTTTTATCTAAAATCAAAATTAGCAGAGCTGTATTGAAATTAACAATATATTTATTTTCCTGAAAGTTTCTGACTGTATTGAGTCAAATAAGATGCTTCTAAGTGAAAGACCAACAAATACAATTAATAGTTTTTCCATTGGACTGCTAACCTTTTTGGTACATTTCCCAGAAACTGAGAAAGTAACTGACTATAATATAATATCATATAATATTTTGCAAGTCGTTTCCAAATCCTTGCATTTAATAAAATTGAATACAGGCATAATCGAGTTGCCAGATCATTAACTTTTATGATAGATGATTGCATTATTTTTATAGTATAACTCATCATAGGTTCAAATAATTGACATAGTTTTAGTAAAATACTCAATTTCCATTCATTTTTAAAATGTGAACAAGATTTTTCAGAAGCTTCAACTCTAACAATAAAGTGAAGTGAGAGTCGCTCAGTCGTGTCCGACTCTTTGCAACCCCATGGACAATACAGTCCATGTAATTCTCTAGGCCAGAATACTGGAGTGGGTAGCCTTTCCCTTCTCCAGGGGATCTTCCCAACACAGGGATCGAACCCAAGTCTCCCACATTGCAGGCAGATTCTTTACCAGCTGAGCCACAAGGGAAGCCCATAACAATAAAAATCAGGGACAAAATTGAGGCTGAATTCATATATTTCTAGCAATAACTATTCTTTTTTGATGGCTATATAAACTGAAGAAACAGTCAAGTATATTTTATCAAATACATTTCTAATAAAAATTTAACATTTATGCTTAATAAGTATTTGCCAAAATAATTATATGCCTTGGACCAATTTTCTACTACTAATGACAGTGGTAATAATTCAGAATAAAGTGTTTTAATTTTCTGAGCCTTTTGGTCTCAGAGAAAAAGAGTTTTAAATTTTTGATACATATTTTGTTGTAGAGAAATATGATAAGGCAATTGAGAAAATATTTTTCAAACATCAAAAATGTATTAGGATAAATCTCTGTGGAGTGGAATGGAAATGTGAGTTCAGGGAGAAAAAAGGAACAAGGTATAATTCCAAACTACTATATGATAAGAGCTTTTTATGTTTCTGTATATTGATGATGGTGCCTGTCAACTTTACTATTTACAAAGCACAACACAAAATATCTTATTTGAGCTTTAAAATAGCATCCACATTTTTCTGATGAAAACACTGGGGCTCTGAATGACAGTTGCCCCCATGATAAGGAAGAGGCAAAAACGAACGTCCCCTCAAGGCCACTGGAATCCAAATGCCACTAAGTCACAGCGCTTCCACTTCCCATGCTGAAATGTTTGATGAAATGTATTATAAGCGAACTCTTTGGTGTGGAAAGCGAAATAAATTCTTCTTCTATCTGACATCTTCCAATTCACTAACTCTTTTCTGTTTTAAAATGAATGATGTTCACAAATGCTCACAGGGAGACTACTAGAACTTAAACAGTGTCTGTCGCCATTGTAATAGTCATACTTACGGGGCTCTGCTAAGTGCATAAATCAGGCATGTTTTTATAATCAGAAATACTTTCTGCATAATGTCTGCTAGTAAATTTGAGCAAATGATGATCCTAAATGTGTCCTGTCAGGAAGTAAACCACTCAGCTGCAAGAAGGGCACTGTATCGATAAATAAGTCACCCACCTTCGAATCAAGATGAATTTTCATGATAATCTCCTTTCTTTTGTCTTCTCAATGGCTTCCCCATTGTGAGTGTGGGGCATTCTGGAGAGAAGGGTAAAAACCCGTTGATTTTGCTTTAGTTCCCTAAGATTCCAAGCTCATCTCTATTTGGAAGGAAGTGCTCGCAACAGTGAGCTTTCTACCTGTCCAGAGATACTTTTCATTTATTTTTACATTCTGCATTCTCCGGACCGTGGGATCTCTCTGGATGCGGGATCATTAAAAGACTCTTGGTATTTTGCTTCAGGCAATTTTGTTTTCTTTCTTCAGTAGTTTCAACCCACAGAAATCAACTTGAATATTAGGCTTTATCCAAAAAGAAATATCAACATGTGGCAGCAACTTCTGTCTGGAATTCCCTTCTTTCCTTCAACTGAACAAATAGCTGCATTTTAAAATAACATTTACAGTGAACCAGAAATCACATAATTTGTCACTATTCAAATTTGAAATGAAAAAAATGTTATTTTTAAAATTTTATTTTAATTTTTAATTGGAGGATAATTGCTTTACAATGTTATGTTGATTTCTGATTAAATATTATCTTTAAAATGTGCCAGAAATTACATTGTTTGTCAAGATTTTTTTAGGGGATATGAAAACAAAGAATTCAAAGTTGCTTTGAAGACATTCTTATATGCACAGGGAGAAATGTAAAAGAACACTATTCTAATGTTGCTTGAAATAAGGGAAACTGAGGGAAAAATTTACTATCCATCAACAGGAGAATGGGTAGGAAAAGGAAAGAAATAGATAGCTATGTCAGTGGAATACAGAAATTAAAAGGATGAACCAGATATATATGAATCAGTGTGAATGAATGTCATAAGCATAATGTTGATAAGAAAGTAATATTTTTATATAAATGTTCTAACCAGAAAAACACTTAAAACTATTGAACTCTATTGTTTAGCCAGAAAATAGAAAATAAAATTTTAAAACATATGTGGAATTAATAAACATCAAATTCATGGTAGAGGTTAACTGTCAAGAGGGAGAGAGAGTAAAATGAGGTTGAGGGATACACAGGGGCCTCAACTGAATCTATAATTTTCTTTCTTATTTAATAATCCAAAGCAGTTCCAGCTGAATGTTAGGGTTGTTAAAACTTCTTAAAACTGGGAGGTGGGCATACAGATCATTATCTATTTCTTTGTATATTTGAATGATTTTCCCTAATAAAAAATAGCTAAAAGACAATATGTAAAAGAAAAACAGGGATACAATGTATCCTAAAACAGTAGAGAAAAGAATTTAAAAATATGTCAATCCCATAAATCACAGCAGAATCCTCTATGACCCACCTCCCAGAGTAATGGAAATAAAAGCAAAAAAAAAAAAGAACCAAATGGGATCTAATTAACTTAAAAGCTTTTGCACAACGAAGGAGACAATAAGCAAGGTGAAAAGACAGTCTTCAGAATGGGAAAAAATAATAGCAAACAAAGCAACTGACAAAGAATGAATCTCAAAAATATACAAGCAGCTCCTGCAGCTCAATTCCAAAAAAACAGACGACCCAATCAAAGAATGGGCCAAAGAACTAAACAGACATTTCTCCAAAGAAGACATAAAAATGGCCAACAAACACATGAAAAGATGCTCAACATCACTCATTAGCAGAGAAATGCAAATCAAAACCACAATGAGGCATCATCTCACGCCAGTCAGGATGGCTGCTATCAAAAACTCTACAAACATTAAACGCAGGAGAGGGTGTGGAGAAAAGAGAACCCTCTTACACTGTTGGTGGAAATGCAAACTAGTACAGCCACTATGGAGAACAGTGTGGAGATTCCTTAAAAAACTGGAAATAGAGCTGTCATATGACCCAGTAATCCCACTGCTGGGCACACCCACCCAGGAAACCAGAATTGAAAGAGACACGTGTACCCCAATGTTCATTGCTGCATTGTTTACAATAGCCAGGACACGGAAGCAACATACATGTCCTTCAGCTGATGAATGGATAAGAAAGCTGTGGTACATATACACAGTGGAATATTACTCAGCCATTAAGAAGAATACATTTGAATCAGGTCTACTGAGGTGGATGAAACGCGAGCCTATTATACAGAGTGAAGTAAGTCCGAAAGAAAAACACCAATACAGTGTACTAACACATATATATATATGGAATTTAGAAAGATGGTAACAATGACCCTATATGCGAGACAGCAAAAGAGACACAGATGTAAACAGTGTTTTGGACTCTGTGGGAGAAGGTGAGGGTGGGATGATTTGAGAGGGTAGTGTTGAAACATGTATATTATTATATGTGAAGCAGATCGCCAGTCCAGTTTTGATGCATGAGACACAGTGCTCAGGGCTGGTGCACTGGGATGACCCTGAGGGATGGGATGTGGAGGGAGGGTGGAGGGGGGTTCTGGAAGGGGAACACATATGCGCCTGTGGCTGATTCATGTCAATGTTTGGCAAAAACCACTCCAATGTTGTAAAGTAATTACCCTCCAATTAAAATGAATAAATAAATTTTTTTAAAAATTCAAAAAAACTTTCAAAAAAAGTCAATCCAATAGATCTTAAGGAAAAACAAAGTATTAAAAATAAACAGTAAATAACTGTAAATTATGTAGTGGAAGTAAGATTAAATAGATCAATCATCACAATATATGTAAAGAGAATAAACTCACTATTAAAATACAAAGATCCTCAATTTTTTTTAAGTTAGCCGTATATGATTTATGAGAGACATACTTCAAACGAAAGGACACTAAAAGGTTAAAGATATGAAAAAGATTTTAAAAAAAACAAGCAAATTTTTTCCTAAGCAATTGTAGCAATATTAATGTTAGATAAAATGGAATTTAAGGCAAAAGACAACAAATGTGGATAAAAAGAGAAATACACAATTAAAAAGAACATTTCACTAAGAAGATTCAACAGCCATGAACTTGTGTGTATTTAAAATATATTAAAAAAGCAAAAGACTCATTAAAGTATAACCTGGTATTGACAAACCACAGTCATGGAGGAACATTTTATCTGATCTGTATCAGAATATGGTAAATCGAGTGACTTGAACAAACAAGTCCGCACTTCGACTTCACAGGTATATATAGAATCCTACAGAAGGCAAAGCAAAACAAACAAACGAACAAAAACAGAGAGCATATGTTATTTAGAAAGGCACAGAAATCAAAGACAGTTCGCTTTCAAGTCTCAATAAATTCCAAATGATCACAAAGATCACATTCCATTACCACAATAAAATTAAATTAGAAAACACAAAATCATCGTTTTAAGTAGTAACAAAGGTTTAAAAGCTTATATATATATACTCTTAAAATAAGGAGAAAAGGCTCTTAGGTTTGTCCTCGGATTTACTAAAGTTAGCTCCGAGTTTAAGCTCTGCCTCAAATCGTGGCAGTAACACAAAGAATCCACTAGATGTCAGTATTACTTTACGTTCATTCTTATTTGCCCACGTGTTGACGTCGAATTACACCCAAGACCACCCAGTCCAACGAGTTGGATTTCAGACCCATTTCTAGCCCTCTTAGGTTTGATTCAAGTATCTAATAATGCAGAAATAATAATACCTATAGTGAAAAATATATACAAATGTAAATATTTATCATAAAATAGTTTCCTAGATCTCTTTCTGTGCATTTTCCCTGAATTATTTATTTAGCTTGCTAGAGCAAGCATTTCCTATTTGAGGAGGGGAAAACACCCCTCTAAGTTGTCTTCAATTTCGTATTTGTACATTCCTCTTAGCAATACAGCCCTGTGACAGAAGTAATGCTAACATTGAAAGAGAGCTCAAGAAGCTATCTATTCTAACCGCCTGCATCTTAAACAGGGACAAATGGGGAACTATTCTATTTTTAAAGCCTGCAGGGAAGGAAATCATCAGTCAGGAAGTTCTTCTTCCCGTCTAATCTAATTCCTTCCTGGTGAAATGTAATTCCATTTGCTCCAGTGTGAGCCTTTCCAGTTGAGGACGAAGGAATAAACTGCCCACAATCTTCATGTGGGGAATAACCCTTCACATCCTGGAATGTGTGCCCCTAAGTCTCTCCTGAGCTACAAAGTAGATCTCAACAAGGGAGGAGGCAGCAGCACTGCCAAGTCAGGTGAAGTCTTAACAGACCCAAAGTTATTGTGTTAAAAGACTCTCTCACAAAAGCCTTTTGTAATGAAAAGAGACCTGACCTTGAAGTCAAGTAATAGGAGTTCTTATCTCCACTGGGCTCCACTAGCTTTCTGGGTTATTTTAGGCGGTTGGATTAAATACAATGATGATTGAGCAACCTGCTAGGAACAAGGTTTTTCATCAGTTCTTAAGGTTTCATCTATTCTTCAAATAATCCTTACCACAGGTCTGCAAGACAGGATGATTACAACCATTTCCAGAGAAAGAAACTGAGGCTCAGGAAGGTTAATTACATTGCCCAGAAGCACCCAGCTGGTAGGAGACGGAGCTGGGCTTCAAGTTCTATACGGTTCGCAGGCTGTGGATGTACAGCAGATCTCTTGTTCTTCACGTTCTTAAACGTCACAGTGATGGGCTCTAATAACAGGAACATAGAAATAGGAGTGTGGGAGAGCATTCCTCATCCAAGCCACTGCCCCTCCCTTAACTTTAAGGTGGGTAATTGAAAGCTAGCAATGTGTGTTTAAGTATATGATCAGCTGTTCAGTTTCTACATTAGGGATGTGCGTGCATGCTCAGTTGCTTCAGTCACGTCCAACTCTTTGCAACCCTATGGACTGAAGCCTGCGAGGCTCCTCTGTCCATGGGATTCTCCAGGCAAGAATACTGGAGTGGGTTGCCATTTCCTCCTCTAGGGGATCTTCCTGACTCAGGGATTGAACCAGAGTCTCTAGAGTCTCCCGCATTGGCAGGAGGGTTCTTTATCACTGAGCCACCTGGGAAGCACATTCAGTTCAGTTCAGTCACTCAGTCGTGTCCGACTCTATAACCCCATGAGCTGCAGCACGCCAGGCCTCCCTGTCCGTCACCAACTCACGGAGTTCACCCAAACTCATGTCCATTGAGTCGGTGATGCCATCCAACCATCTCATCCTCTGTTGTCCCTTTCTCCTCCTGCCCTCAATCTTTCCCAGCATCAGTGTCTTTTCCAGTGAGTCAGCTCTTCACATCAGGTGGCCAAAGTATTGGAGTTTCAGCTTCAACATCAGACCATTCTCAATCAAGTGAAGTTGAGGAATCTTTTGCTCCGTCTTTTAAAGTAAGAAATAGTCATAATCATCTCGGGTGTCAAATCTGGCCCTACCTGAACTCAGGGAGTGCACCAGAAGGAATCATTCTTCCAAATATGTCTATGTGTGCATACTCAGTTGTGTCTGACTCTCTGCTGCCCCATGGGCTGTAGCCCTCCAGGCTCCTCTGTCCATGGAATTTTCCAGGCAAAAACTGGAGTGGGTTGCCATGCCCTCTTCTAGGGGATCTTCCCAACCAGGGATCAAACTCCTGTCTCTTGCATCTCCTGCATTGGCAGGTGGGTTATTTACCAACTTCCAAGTAAGTCCTGACCAATTCTGAATGTTGATTAGGTGGTTTCTGCCTCTGTAGTGCAGAAACCTATTTTCTCCCTCTTTCCTTCTCTTCCTTCTTCATTTCCTCCTCTCCTTTTTTCCTTTTATTCCTTTCCTTTTGCCTTTCTTTTCTCCTCTTCCTTTCTTTCTTGAAACAATCAGAGGTGGGGTAGGGTAGGGTGGGGAGATAGAAATGGGTCAGCCAGTCAGTTCAGTAGCTCAGTCATGTCCAACTCTTTGCAACCCCATGCACACATCAGGTAGCCAAAGTATTGGAGCTTCAGCTTCAACGTCAGTCTTTCCAATGAATATTCAGGACTGATTTCCTTTAGGATGGACTGGTTTCCTTTAGGATGGACTGGTTTAATCTCCTTGAAATCCATGGAACTCTCAAGAGTCTTCTCCAACAACACAGTTCAAAAGCATCAGTTCTTCAGCACTCAGCTTGCTTTATTAAAGGTTCAACTCTCACATCCATACAGGACTACTGGAAAAACCATAGCTTTGACTAGCAGGACTTTTATTGGCAAAGTAATGTCTCTGCTTTTTAATATGCTCTCTAGGTTGGTCATAGTTTTTCTTCCAAAGAACAAGTGTCTTTTAATTTCATGGCTGCAGTCACCATCTGCAGTGATTTTGGAGCCCAAGCAAGTAAAGTCTGTCACTGTTTCCACTGTTTCCCCATCTATTTGCCATGAAGTGATGGGACCAGACACCATGATCTTAGTTTTTTGAATGTTGAGTTTTAAGCCAACTTTTTCACTCTCCTCTTTCACTTTCATCAAGAGGCTCTTTAGTTCTTTGCTTTCTGCCATAAGGGTGGTGTCATCTGCATATCTGAGGTTATTGATATTTCTCCCGGCAATCTTGATTCCAGCTTGTGCTTCATCCACCCTGGCATTTTGCATGATGTACTCTGCATATAAGTTAAATAAGCAGGGTGACAATATACATCCTTGACGTACTCTTTTCCCAATTTGGAACCAGTCCGTTGTTCTATGTCTGGTTCTAACTGTTGCTTCTTGACCAGCATACAGATTTCTCAGGAGGAAGGTAAGATGGTCTGGTATTCTCATCTCTTAAGGATTTTCCAGTTTGTCATGATCCACACAGTAGAAATGGGTGGGGGAGTCAAAAGGTACAAACAACTTTTAGTTATGAAATAAGTAAGTCCTTGGGATGTAAGGTTCAGCATGGTGACTATAGTTAGTAATACTCTATTGTATACTTGAACGTTGGTAAAAGAATAATTGTAAACGTTCTCATCACAAGGAAAAAAATTTGCAACTGTAGGAGGTGATAGATGTTAACTAAACTTACTGTTGTGGTCATTTTGCAATACAAACATATATCAAGTCATTATGTTGTACAAGCTCAGTTCAGTGGCTAAGTCGTGTCCAGCTCTTTGTCACCTGATGAACTGCAGCACGCTAGGCTTCCCAGTTCCTCATCCTTCACCATCTCCCAGAGTTTTCTCAAACTCACATCCATTGAGTCAGTGATGCCATCCAACTGTCTAACTAATACAATGGTATATGCCAATTTCATCTCAATAAAACTGAAAAACATTTTTAATTACAAAACAACAATACATTCATTGAGACGAAAAATTAAACAGTATGGGCTTCCCTGATGGCTTAGTAGGTAAAAAAAAAAAAAAAAAAATCTGCTTGCAATGCAGGAGACCCAGGAGACATAGGTTCAATTTCTGGGTCAGGAAGAGTCCCTGGAGGAGGAAATGGCAACCCACTACAGTATTCTTCCTGAAAAATCCCATGGACAGAGGAACCTGGGCAGGCTACAGTCCAACGAGTCACAGAGTGGACGCAACTGAGAGACTAAACACATACCCAAAAGGTTTATAGAAAGTTTATTGTTTTTAATTGGAGTATAATTGCTTTACAATGTTGTGTTACCTTCTGTTGTACAACAGAGAGAATTAGCTATACGTATACCTATATCCCCTTCTTCTGGAGCCTCCCTTCCACCCCTCAACCCTCATCCCACCCCCTAGGTCATCACAGAGCACTGAGCTGAGCTCCCTGTGCTATACAGCAGGTTCCCACTGTCTATTCTACATGTGGTAGTAGCTTCTTCCACCTGGTGGGGGTTTCAGCATCTGCAAAACACCTCAAATGGCATGGCTTAGAATATTATCTATAGCCCTTGACTTTGTTTAATGGCTAAACTAATATCATTGTGTCTTCCTTGACTGTTTTCCTTTCTGCCTTTTCTCACTTTAAAAGGCTGAAAGTTCTCACTTGCCATCTCCCTACCCACCTCTCTCCAGGTGGTAACCACAGATAATAGTTTGATGTGTATTCATCAGGGCGTTTTCTATGCATTTACAAAAAAATAAAAAGGAAGGAGAGAAATCGAGAGAGAAGGGAGGGAGCTATTTTTACAGAACTGGGATCATATTGTTCACATTGTTCTGTAGCCTGCTTCTTTCACACCCAACTATCTCATAGACATGTAATTTTATACTTTCAACAGCTGCACGATATTTGTTAATGTAGATATACCTTAATTAGTTAAGCATTCCCCTACCCATAGACATGTAAAGTGTCTCCAATTTGCTCCTATTCCAAACCATGCTATAGTGAAATCATAACCCACATATATTTATGCACTTAGTATGATTATTAGTAGGGGCAGGTTTCTACAAGAGGTCAAAGATAGTCTATTCAAGGTTTGATAGGCCCTGTCAAGTTGTCCTTAAAAGCCTCTAAGAAGTTACACATGTACCAATGATTAGTTTAGCTCTTTTTTTTCTTTTTTAAGTCTTTACATTAATTAGGAACCACTCTAACTTTCACAGCACAACACAAGCAAATAGGAGTGATGAACAGAGAAAATGCCAAGGCTTCAGGACCACTATTCAAGGATACTTTGAACATTTTTCTAGCATTATTTTGTACAATTGCTTTATTTTAGAGGGGAAAGCAGTAAGCATGAGACTGGTTGATTTTTTTACTTTCTTTTTAAAGACTTTTAAGAGCAGTTTTAAGGGCTTCCCTGGTAGCTCAGCTGGTAAAGAATCCACCTGCAATGCAGGAGACCCTAGTTTAATTCCTGGTTTGGGAAGATCCCCTGGAGAAGGGATAGGCTACCCACTCCAGTATTCTTGGGCTTCCCAGGTGGCTCAGCTGGTAAAAAAATTTGCCTGCAATGAGAGAGACCTGGGTTTGATACCTGGGTTGGGAAAATCCCCTGGAGAAGGGAAGCATGAGATTGGTTGGTTTCTTGGCTTTTTTTTTTTTTTTTTTTAAGATTTTTTATATAGCAGTTTCAAGTTCGAAGCAAAATTGAGGGAAAGGTACAGAGATTTCTGATAGTCCTCTCCCCTTCCTGCTTCCCCGTTATCAGTATTCCCCACCACAGCAGTATATTTGTTACAGTGGGTCAACCTACACTTGACACCTTATACTCACCCAAAGTCTATGGCTTGCATTAGGGTTCTCTCTGCTGTGATCTGTTATATGAATCTGGACACATGCAAAATGACATGTCCATCATTATATCGATAGTAACATCCAGAGCATTTTCCTGCTCCTTTGTCCATGGGATTATCCCAGCAAGAACACTGGAACAGGTTGCCATTTCCTTCTCCAGGGGAATCTTCCCAGACCAGGGATTGAACCCACACTTCCGGCGGCTCCTGCATTGGCAGGCAGATTCTCTACCACCGAGACACCTGGGAAGCCCACGGAGTATTTTCACTACAAATCCTCTGTGCCCCACCAATTCACTTCCCTTCTCCAATCCCTGGCAACCACTAATCATTTTACTGTCTCCATAGTTTTTCCCTTTTCTTGAATATCATATAATTAGAATCATACCATATGTATCCATTTCAGATTGACTTCTTTTGGTTAGTAATATGCACTTAAGTTTCCTCTGTGTCATTTCTTGGTTTGATAGCCTCCTGCCCCTATTTTTCATGCTGAATGGATGTATCATAGTTTATTTATCCATTCACCTACTGAAAAACACCTTGATTGCTTCCAAGTTTTGGCCATAATTAATAAAGCTGCTATAAACATCTGTGTGCAGGATTTTTTTTTTTTTTTGGACATAAGCTTTCAACTCTTTTGGGTAAACATCTATCCAGTCTGGATACTGGATTGCATGGTAAGAGTAGGTTAATTCTGTAAGAAACCACGAGACTGTCTTCCAAAGTTGCTGTAACACTGTGCGTTCCCACCAGCAATAAATTGGTTTCTGTTGCTCCATGGGCTTTCCTGAAGACTCAGTGGTGAAGAGTTCGCCTGCAATGCAAGAGACATGGGTTCAACCCCTGGGTCAAGAAGGTCCCCTGGAGGAAGGCATGGAAACCCACTCTAATATTCGTACCTGGAGACTCCTGTGGACAGAGGAGCCTGGTGGGCTACGGTCCGTGGGGTCACAAAGAGTCAGACATGACTGATCAACTGAGCATACACACAGCACATCCACGATACTATATGATGTGCAGCCTCTTTTCATATGCTTATTTGCATCTATTTATCTTTGGTGAGGTGTCTGCTAAGGTCTTGGCCTGTTTTCTAATCAGGCTGCTTTCTTAAGAGAGTTTTAAGAGTTCTTTGTATTTAGGATAACTGTCCTTTATCAGAACTGTCTTTTCCAAGTATTGTCTCCCACTCTGTGATTGATTTTCTTATTCTCTTGACATTATATTTCACAGAACACAAGTTTTTAGCTTTAATGAAGTCCAACATACCACTTTTTATTTTTTTATTGATCATGCTTTCAGTGGAAAAAGTCATCGCCTTACCCAAGGTCACCCAAGTTTTCTCCTATGTTATTTTCTAGGATTTTGTTAGTTTGCATTTTACCTTTAGGTCTATGATCCGTTTTGAGTTAATTTTTGTAAAGGGTGTGAAGTCTCTGTCTAGATTCATGATTTTGCATATCGATGTCCAGTTGTTCTAACATCATTAGTTGGAGGGACTGTCTTTTTTCCATTGTGTTGCTTTTATTTCTTTGTGAAAGGTCAGTTAACTCTGTATACACATGGTCTGGGCTTCCTGGTGGCTCAATAGTAAAGTATCCGCCTGCAATGCAGGAGATACAGGTTCCTTCTCTGGCTCAGCAAGATCCCCTGGAGGAGGGCATGGCAACCCACTCCAGTATTCTTGCCTGGAGAATCCTGTGGACAGAGGAGCCTGCTGGGCTTCAGTCCAGAAGGTTGCAAAGAATCTGAAGTGGCTTAGCACGCACGGGTGGTCTACTTCTGGGCTGTCTATTGCATTACACTGATCTATTTTATTGCCAGCACTACACTGTCTTGATAACTGAGTGAGTGAGCAATGGTCGCTCAGTCATGTCTGACTCTTTGCAGCCCTATGCACTGCAGTCCACCAGGCTCCTTTGTCCGTGGAATTCTCCAGGCAAGAATACTGGAGTGGGTTGCCATTTCCTTCCTAGAACTGTGCTTTATGGTAAATTTTGAAGTCAGGACACATCTGTTCTCCTGTCTTCCCTTCTTCAGTATTGTGTTGGCTATTCTGGACCTTTTGTCTCTCCACATAAACTTTAGTATCAGCTTGTCAGTATCCATGGAATAACTTCCTGGAACTTTCATTAGGGTTGTGTCGATAAACTGGGTAGATCTCATCTTAACAATGTTGTTGGCTTTTAAATAACATATGTGAAATCAATCGCCAGCCCAGGGTTGATGCTCGGGGCTGGTGCACGGAGATGTCCCAGGGAGAGGGAATCGGGAGGGAGGAGGGAGGGGGGTTCTGGAGGGGGAGCATATGTAAACCCATGGCAGTTTCATGTCATTGTATGGCAAAACCAACACAATAAAAAAAAAAAAGAAAGAAAAGAAAATGAGGTAAAATTCATATAGGATGAAGTTCACGTATCTGAAGTGTACAATTCAATGAGTTTTGGTAAATGTAATTGAGATTATATCACCCCAGTGGAGGAGAAAATAGCAACCCACTCCAGTATTCTTGCCTAGAAAATCCTGTGGACAGAGGAGCCTGGCAGGCTACAATCCATGGGGTCGCAAGAGCTGGACACGACTTAGTGACAAAACCACCACCACCATATCACCTCAGACGATTCCCTAATGTTTACGTCCAGTAAATCCCAAATCTCATGAATATTCTCATACACAGTTTTTTCTGGACATAATTTTTTCTCATTTGAGCAAGTATCGACAAGTAGAATTGCTAAATGATGGCATAGTTAAATATATAACTATAAGAAATTACCATATAGTTGGTACTGTTTTTCCACTAACACTGTATGAAATTTTTACACTTCCAGTCTCAGCACTGGTGAGTCTCACCATTTGGTATAAAACAAAATATCATTATGAGTTTAATCTGCAATGTTCTGACAGCTAGTGATGTTTGAGCTTTTATTCTTGTACATCTCTTTTCTGAAGTATCTGTTCAAACATTACATCCATTTAACAATTCTTGTTTGGTTTTTAATTGTTGATTTGTAGGACTCTTCTTTATGTATTCTGTATGTAAGTCCTTTCTAAAATATGGATATTATATTTTCTAGTGGTCTGTGGCTTATCATTTTATTTTACCAATGGATCCTTTAGATAAACAGAAGTTTCAAAATTTTTATAAAGTCCCAATTTACAAATTTTCCTGTTATGTTTAGTGTTTTTGTCTCCTCATAAGAAATCTTTGAAAGTCCATGGTCTCAAAGATACCCTCCTATGCTTTCTTCTAGAAACTACTTAGTTTTAGCTTTTAGGTTCAAACATAAAATTCATCTCAATTTCTATGTCTGGTGTGACAGAGGAACTGTGAGCTCATTCACCGAGTGTGTATTTGCTGAATGCTATTTGTTGACCTAAAGGCATAATATTCTCTTATTTTCTTCTATTATCATTTGAATGTCTCTAGGTTCTATACATTCTCTGTTTTGTTCCTGATATTTATCATTTGTGCTTCTCTTTATTTCTTAATCATCCTTGCTCGGAGTTTGCACATTGTATTAAGCTTTTCAGAAAAGCAATTTTTTGGTAATTTCACACATTGTGTTCTATCTTATTGATTTCTGCTCTTATCATTTTTATTTCCTTTCTTTTATTAATTCTTCTTTTTTATAGCCATTTAAAATAAAAACTTACATCATTGATGTAATATCTTTCTTTATTGAAACTTAAGCATTTAAGGTTTATTCCCTCTCAGCACTGATTTTAGCTACATTCCACAAATTTTAATATGTTGTATGTTCATTATCATTCATTTTGAAGTAATTTCTAATTTCCCCTGTGTTTTCTTCTTTGACCCACAGTTCATTTAGCAGTCTTCAAGATATACTATTATTGCTAATTTCTAATTTAACTCTACTATGTAAGAAAGTACTTTGAAAAATTTCAATCCTTTGAAATTTGAGACTTATTTTATGACCCAGCATATGGTTTATCTTGATGAATACTCTATGTGAACTTGAAAAGAATATGTATTCTGAAGTGTAGGTAACAACATTCTATAAATGTCAAATAGGTCAAGATGGTTGGTAAAGTTCAAATGTCCTGTGCTCTTGATTTTTCATCTAGTTTGTCTATCAAGTACTGGGGGAGTAATATCAAAGTCTCTAACTATGACTGGATGTTTATTTCTCTTTTTAGTTCTGTCCATTTTTCTTCATATGTTTTGAAGCTCTGTTATTAATTATATATGCATTTATAGTTGATTATTATGTCTTTCTGTTGAATTGATCATTCTATCAATATGAAATGCCTTTAAGTTCTAGCAATGTTCCTTCGTGTGAAGTCCAGATTTGTCTTGGGTTAATACAGCCACATTTATTTCTTTTGGTCACAGTCTGCATGATATAACTTTTATTTTTAAGCTGTCTCTTTATATTTAAAATGCATCTCTTAAAGACTGCATATGGTTGAATCTTGCCTTTTTATGCTACTTGGCAGTATCTATCTTTTAATTAGTGTTGAGCTTATTTAATACTGATACAGTTGAATTTAGGTTTACTGTTTTATTATTTGTTTTCTATTTGTCCTATATTTTTCCTTTGTTTCTCCCTCCCTACATTAGTTTGGATTTATAATATTTTAAAAATATTAACCTTAATTTCTCCATGGATTTAACTCTACCTTTTTCTATTGCTTAAGTGATTTCTCAAGTTTTATAAAATGCACTCTTAACTTACCACAGCCTACTCAAACTGGATATTTTACCCCTTCGTGTAAAATTTAAAAATACAGCAACAGTAAAATTCCATCAATGCTCATATTGCATATCACTATATTACAAATACCAAAATACTTTTGCCTTAAATAGTGATTTTTTTGAAATTTCAATGACATAGAATTGGCACCATCACTGTATAAGTTTAAGGTGTCCAACATAATGACTTGACTTACATACATCATGAAAGTATTACCACAATAAGTTTAATGAATATCTATCATCTCATAAATGTACAAAAGTTAAAGAATTATAAACCAATTTTCCCTTGTTATGAGAACTCTTAGGATTTACTCTCTTAACAACTTTCATATTTAATATATAATGTATGGCTGTGTTAATTCTATTTATCATGTTGTACATTACATCCCTACTGACTAGTGACTCATTTCTTTGGTAACTGTTTTTGTCCTTTTATACTTCTATTGATATGAATTTGTATCTGCTATTATTTCCTTTCAGCCTGTAAAGTTTCTTTTAACCTACCTTTAGCAAATCATCCTTTACCTTCATTTTTGAAGGATATTTTTGCTAGGTGTAGAATTCTGGATGGATTTAATTTTTTATTTAGCACTTCAGTGATATTGTTCCACTGTCTCTGTCTCCACTATTTCTGTTGAAAAGTCAGTTATTATCTGTATCATCATCCCCTTATGTGATGTCTTTTCCTTCTGAGAACTTTTTAGGATTTTCTCTTTATCATTGATTTTCAGAAATTTGGCTAACCTGTTTCTAGATGTGGTTTCTTCATACTTTCTATGGGGTTTGCTAATCTACTTAGATCTGTAATTTGATGTTTCCCATTGAATTTGGGAATTTTTCATCTATTATTTTTTTCAATTGTTTTTTCTCTTTCATTTTTCTCTCTCCTCTTCTCCTAAGAAGCCTATTCCATATATGTTACACCATTTGGTATTTTCCCACAGGACTCTTAAGTTCTTTTCACATACTTAAAAAATTGTTTTCCTCCCTATTCTTCAGTTTGGATAGTTGGTATGGATGCGTTCAAGTTTTCTGATGCTTTATACTGCTCTTAAGATTCTCTCATGAGTTTTATTTTAAACATTATAATTTTCAGTTTTAAAATGTCCATTTGGCTCACTTTTTGCAGTTTCCATTTCTTTGCTGTAATTCTCCATCTGTCTGTTTACTATAATTAGCTTATTCTTTAGCCCTTAAATAAATATTATATCATAGCTGCATTAAAGTCTTTGTAGCATCTTGGACATCTCAGGTCATTTACTGTTTGGTCACATTTTCCTGGTTTCTTCATATGTCTAGTAATTTTTAAATTTTATATTGAACATTGTAGAAGATACATTATAGGTTCTGTTATTTTCCTGTGAACAGTATTTAATTTTGTTCTATCTGCCAGTTAAATTACTGACCGACCACCTTGAAAGTATAGAGACTTGGTTTGATGCTTTGACAGGGTCTGTTTTCATCTTGTGGTTAGTCCCAGGGCAAATACCTCAATGTCTAGTCTTTGAGGTAACTTTTCTAGAGTTTAAGTCAAAATCTTGAAAAGTTACCATAATTGGCAGGACTCAAAATCTAAAGTCTGTCTCCATATAGTGAACAGGAGCTAAAATCTCTGTTCTTTCAGTCTTCCAGCTAGGGTTTTCCTATTTCCTCTGCAGTAACTCTTTTAGGGATTTTTACTCCTCAGTTTCACTGTACTGTTTCACTGTAATAAACCCAAATTCCATTCTCTGAATTCTCAGGCCAATTAAGATGGTGGGGCTTTCTGCTTGAGTTACAGTTGTCCTGTAATAGGTGGACCCGAGAGTACGCTCAGGAAGATCCATAAGCACATTGAGAAATATGTGGACCTTTTTTTATATCTTTTTTCATTTTTTAAAAATGTATTTGCTTTTAATTGGAGGTCAAGTGCTTTACGACGCTGTATTGGTTTCTGCCATACCATTTATCAGCATGAATCAGTCATAGATATATACATGTCTCCTCCTTCCAGAGCCTCCCTCCCACCTCCCACCCCACTCTAGGTTATCACAGCCTACCAGGCTGAGCTCCCTGCACAATATAATATCTTCCCATTAGCCATCTATTTTGCATATGGTAATGTATATATTTCAATGTCACTAGAGATCTCAATTTGTCCTACCCTCTCCTTTCCCTACTGTGCTCATAAGTCTATTCTCTATGTCTAAGCCTCAGTTCCTGCCCCAAGAATAGGTTCATCATTACCATTTTTCTTGATTCCATATATATGTATTAATATATGATATTTTGTTTTTCTCTTTCTGACTTACTTCACTCTGTATAACAGGTTCTAGCGTCTGTATAACAGGCTCTAGTTTCATCCACCTCTCTAGAACTAACTCAAATTCATTCCTTTTTATTTCATTGCATACATGTACCACAACTTCTTTATCCATTCATCTGTCAATGGACATTTAGGTTGCTTCCATGTCCTGACTGTTGTAAATAGTGCTGTGATGAACATTGGGGTAAACATATGGATCTTATCTAGTGTAGTTTCTTATTTCAAGGATCAAATTTCCTGCAGTTTCTGCCTACTTTGGTATCTGACCAATACGTTTAAATAGCTGTCTTTTATATTTTAACCAGAGTTTATCATTGCTATCTGTAGGAAGGACAGTCTGACAGAAGTTACTCAACCATGATTAGAAGCAGAACATATAGAGGTAACTTTTTCATTTGATTTCACTGAAATGATAGCTGCCTTCTACACTTGCAGCAAAGATTGTTTACAATTTGGGGATGAAGCGTTCATTTCTGAACCACTGGCTTCCACTTCTAGATCATCATCATGGCTTTACTAAAAGGTAGATGTGCCAAAGAAATAGATGTTTGCCTTCCTTGTGACGATTTCAAATGAAGTACCATGTCTGCTTTTGAATAATTTAGTGTCTATAATAGAGATCTAGGACCTCAGCCTTCTTAAAGTCTTCAGCCTGAAAGATGTGATTTTACAAATAGTGTCTTGGAAACATCCTCATGACTGACCATTTACGTAAATAAGGGAAACCTCTGTTTTAAATAGTTTTACTGGATATACTGGGCAAATTAAGGGAAAGAGAGCCAGGTGAAAGAATTTAGTGTGCTGGGAAATGCGGAGTGTTTATTTTGTAAGATGTAGTTTATAGATTCCTGGTTGGGAGGGCTCATACCGTGAGAGTTCCGGGTGGGTGCCATGCCACACAGCAAACAATGGTAGCCTGCCCCTGGGAGTAAGCCAGAGAGCTAACAAATTCAGTGTGCATTGAAATGCTCCATCAACACGCCTTCTGCAGGGTCTGCCCTCTCTGCTGGGTCACTGACCTTTATAAGTGCACAGTCATGGCCACCGCCTGATAGGCATGAAAAACAGACAGACAATGGGCGAGAAGGAGACATGCACAGAGGGGGGAAACGCACTCATTCAGGGGATTTGCTGGTCAGGGGTGTCATGTCCTATGTCCAACTCCAGCATGCAAGCGACGGTGTTTAAACCGTGCATATCAAACTGAATAAATATAAGGAATGACTATTATCAACACAAAAATATCCCTGAGAATTGTGAGCAGTTTTATGGCAGCATAGATCAATGTAGAAAGTTGCTCTTTGCTATGAAAATTTTCATCAAGTTTTAAAAGCTTTACATCATGAAAATTGATTAGAGCATCATACAGCCTGATTTCAAAGGCATTCCACACTTCAGAGACAGCATCAGATAGCAGCTTCCAGTGGGGGGAAAATAATTGAATTTGGGTCCTGAATTCATCACAAAGTAGCTGTGTCACCTTGAACTACTTGCTACAAACCACCATTCTTCATCTGTATATCAAGTAGGTGTTCTTCTAGTAGAATGATCCATTTCTCTGGTATCTTAGGATATCTGTGTTTACTGTCCCTTTGCATTCTCAGATGATTTGTCCAGCTTCTTGTTCAGGAAGTTTAAAAACCATGTTAGCTCAGTGATTTTCAAAACAAGTTCCTGGAACCCTAAATATTTCCTCAGTCCAATAATATGCCCTAGTGTTATTTTATGTATTAGAATTGCATGTAGGTTTGTATTTATTTTTATTTTATTTTTTAAAAGGTCCATTAGTGGGAGGAAAAAGCATTTGAAAATCCATTCTCAAGGAGGTTTCTTCTGTTTCCAAAGGCCTATAATTTTTGTAATGAAAAAGGAAGGCATAAATGTGTACCTCTTACTGATAAACATTTTTCAGAGGCTTTTTATCAGTCACATTAAATGACATATCACTCCTACTCTTGACCAAAATACTCTTCTGACAGAGAGATAATGTACTACAGATACATATGTAAAGACACATGTATTCTGAGAAGCGTAATCTAGAATGGGGATACTGTCCTAGCTTGTATGCACACCCCTCCCCACTAAAGTCACATAGAGTGGTGGTGTCAGCTGGTTCTGACTGCATTTCATGGTCTCTCAATCCCACTGCCCTTATCTGAAAATTACGTCAACCTACAGTGGCTCAGCATAAAGAATTCTACAGGTAAAGAATTCGCCTGCAATGCAGGAGAAGCGGGTTTGATTCCTGGGTCAAGAAGATCCCCTGGAGAAGGAAATGGCAATCCACTCCAGTATTCTTGCCTGGAAACTCCATGGACAGAAAGGAGCCTGGTGGGCTATAGTACATGGGGTCTCAAAAGAGTCAGACACGACTTAGCAACTCAACAACAACAAATCTAACTTTAACATTAACTGAGCCTGAAGATAATTGCATGCAAAAATTTGCAGAAGGAATAAGTGTATGATGCATTTCAAAGCCAAATAAAAATGATTTCTATTATTGATCATTGAGAAGTAATCTTTCTCACTACTACCTTCTATAAATACAAGGCAACTAAAGAGATGTTAAAATGAAAGTGTTAGTCACTCAGTTGTGTCCGACCTTTTGTGACTCCATGGACTGTAGCCTGCCAAGCTCCTCGGTCCATGGAATTCTCCAGGCAAGAAGTAGCCTGGAGCCACTAGCAAGTAGCAAGGGTAGCCATTCCCTTCTCCAAGAGATCTTCCCAACCCAGGGATTGAACCTGAGTCTCCTGTGTTGCAAGTAGATTCTATACCATCTGTGTCACCAAGGAAACCCAACTAAAGACATTAATGTGTGTGAATAATCTGCAAGTGGGTTCCAAACTGAAAAATATATATTCAATATTTACAGTAGGTTTCCCTTCCAGAACCTACTCTCTTCTGTGGTAACAATTCTATTCCCTCTTTGCAAAAGTAAAGAACGATAATCCTGGAGAGAATGACCTCAAGGTTCATTTTAATAGTCAAGATAATTGTCCTTGACTGCTGAAACCTGAGCTCTCTGAGAAAACAAAGTGTCTGATGAGGTATTAAGGGGAAAGCCTTGTCCGTCTTCTGGAAGAAGAGGGTGATACTTTCTGCGAGTCTCTAAGCCTTTGTGGTTGAAATAACTGTTTCGGGGGCTTCATGAGAAACACTGGAAGAGCAATATTTGTTGTTTAGTATGTTTATCCACACCACCAAATGCAAAGGTGCTGGACCACCCTCTAGGAGTCTTAATCTTGTTGAGTTAAAAACTCACAATTCATTCTCATAGCCTAAAATATCATAGATGCTGAACAGTACACAGTTAGGTTTTTAGATGTCTTTTTAGTTCTTTATTTCTCTATTCCTTCATAAAGATTGCTTGCTAGAGGATGGAAGGGGGCCCATTTAAATGTAATAGCAACGACTGTTAGAATTCTGAGGGAAGTAAGTGTAGTCACCCCACCCACTTCATCCCATTTCTTCCTGTGTGAGGTAGAATTTGAGTCATATTAATTTGTCCCAGACCACACCAAAATTAAGCTGTTCACGTCTGAAACATTCCATGAATTCAGTTGCGAGGAGGAATTTGTTCAGCCATGTTATGGATTCATATTTCCCTTCTCTCCCAAGAAGGTCTGGGTGTCCTTATAAGGGAGAACGCCTCTGTTTCCCACAGTGTGGAGAGCTAAATAAATACTCTCTCACAGTCAATGCAGAGGTAACTTTTTTTTTTTAATGGATTAAAAAAAAAAAGCAGTTCTGAGAGTCCATCACTGTTTCAGCATCCCCATTCAGAGAGGGGGCTTTTGTCTCTCTCTCAGTGGGAGCTGCCATTTTAATGGGGCCTCCAGCAGGGCCTAGTTTGATGATGTGAAGTAGGCCTGCAAGAATTGAGGAATTTTTTAAATTTAGAATTTGGTTAATTTAACCATACTGGATTTCAAATGAACTGAAATTTTAAAAAGTGAATCCATGGTAAATGTCTCTGAGAAGTTGGTACAAGAGAATTTCAGCAGTTTTTCATTTAGGAAACTTTCACGTGAAAACCAATCCCTCGAAGTCCTAATAAATATCACCTCCCCCCTCCCAATAGTCCTCATCTGTCTGCAAAGATGAAAATTGGGAGGGGGAATTCATTCTTTAAATTATGGCAACCCGCTCCAGTATTCTTGCCTGGAAAATCCCATGGATGGAGAAGCCTGGTAGGATACAGTCCATGGGGTCGCAAAGAGTCGGACACAACTGAGCGACTTCACTTTTCATATATACACGCACATAAAGTGGGCACAGGCATGCACTTCTAAGTGCTAAATGAAAACATCTTCCAAAACTTGCTTTTAGCTGATTGATGACACGAAGCCAGGATTGGGGTGGCTTGGTGGTAATTCTGGGGTTTCCCTTTGGCCTGAATCGGGAGCACAAAGGTACAGGGAGTACTGCCCCCACCCATACCCCCAATCCAGTGCCAAAGTTCCTCTCCACCCCACAAGGATACCAACCTCCCAAAGCACACTTTCTAGATACAACTGTTGTTCTCAGTAACCAGGCCTGAGGCTGCAGAGCCAAACTGGCCGACAGGCCGCTTTCCACAGACCTGCTCTGCCCCTGCCCTGCGGCCCCACGGCCACACACTGGCTGTGTCTGGCAGCTGCAAGCCCAGATGCCAACCGCTGGAATGTGTTTTATGTTCCCAAGTCTCTGCCTGGCCGGCCTCGGAAAAGGCGGTTCCCTGGCCTTGCCGGGCTGGGCCAGCAGGGGAGCTGTTGTTAAACCCCTTTACAGATGAGCCTTCACCTCTCCGGGAAGGGTTTGTCTGCACCAAGTCCATGCAGGACACACACCAAGCTCCTCTGAAGAGCTGCCTGCAGGGCCTGCTGCAGCGTCTGAGCTCCCAGGTATTCCCGTGTACATGTGGGTATGTGAGCCCATATTCTTACACAGAGGCACTCACTCGTTGCAGAAACAAAAGAATAGGTGAGTGAGTGAATGAGGTTTTTAAAAAAGCATGGAAGAAACTGGAGCCCATTATCCAGAGTGAAGTAAGCCAGAAGCAAAAACAACAATACAGTATATTAACACATATATATGGAATTTAGAAAGATGGTAACGAGAACCCAACATGCAAGACAGCAAAAGGAACGCAGATGTATAGAATAGACTCGTGGACTCTGTGGATGAGGGTAAGGGTGGGATGATATGGGAGAATGGCATTGAAACGTTAATTATCATAAGTCTAATCAATTGCCAGCCCAGGATTGATGCTCGGGGCTGGTGCATCGAGATTTCCTGGGGGGAGGGAGGAGGGAGGGAGGAGGGAGGGGGGTTCTGGAGGGGGAGCATATGTAAACCCATGGTGATATCATGGCATTGTATGGCAAAAACAATAAAAGGGAAAAAAAAATTTAAAAAAAAAACGTTAAGTCCTAGAGATCATAAATATACATGTCAAGGATGATTTAAAATATTGGTTTAAAAAAATAAATAAAAAATAAAATAAAATAAAATATTGGTTTAAAATTTAAAAAAAAAAAGCACGGAAGAGGGATGTATTTCTGAAAAAAAGCAAATATCTGAGAAAGAACCACAGGCCTGTATATGTTATCACGTGTATCTATCTCTGATTCCATTATTGGGGAGTTTCCGTAAACACGTCTTACAGTCAATTAACCAGCAAACAAGAAAAGCACTCCTTGATGAAAGTGAGGGGCATGGAATTGTCCCCACAAAATAATTTTAAATTCAGCTTAAATTGTTCCAGAATGTCCTTCTTCTTACTCAAAGTATCTGTCACAGATAACCCTGCATGCCAATATACACATTCTTTTTTTTCCCCAGTATATATATTCTTTTTAGAGGTCTGTAATATTTCAGAATACCAATATATGGTGGGGTATTTAGTCCTTACAAAACGATTTGTGGTCATTTAAGTTGTCCCCAAGTTTTCAGTGATACAAATAATGCTGCCATAAATATCCTTGCATGGACACCATAAATTTTAAGCATATTGTATTTACTATAATCTCTTATTTTTTTGCCATGCAGCTTGTAGAATCTTAGTTCCCCTGCATGCGTACATGCTAAGTCATTTCATTCGTGTCCAACTCTTTGAGACCCTATGGACTGCAGCCCACCAGGCTCCTCTGTCCATGGGATTCTCCAGCAAAGAATACTGGAGTGGGTTGCCATGCCCTCGATCTTCTGGATTCAGGGATTGAACCTGCATCTCTTATGTCTCCTGCATTGGCAGGTGGGTTCTTTACCACCAGTGCTACCTGGGAAGCCCCTTGGAATTCCCCTTGGGAATCCCCTACTAAGGATTAAACCCGGGCCCCAGACCACCAGAGAATTCAAGCATGTCTTATTTAGATTCAGTTGTCTGAAACTATTGATTGAGCAGAGACAGCAAGAAGTGAAGCACAGGTGTTGTATAAAGTATGAAGCTGCAAGTTGCAAAGCAGCAAAGCAGTGAGTTACAAGTGGCTTATAGAAACTAAGGACACTCATTAGCAGTTGCACTAGGGTTTGAAAGGTATTATTTTTCACAATCATGAGACTATTTTCATAAATTCTTCTTTCATAGATCACACCTGTAGATATATAAAACTCTGTCTCCAACTTTGTAACTAAAGTGGGGATGGAATCCCATCTGCCATAATAATCATGAGGACAGAAATAGTTGTAAGGTTCTCTGTAGCTAAAATAACTTTAGAGGTTACTGCAACCTATAGCCATTTCCCCCTTACTTCTCAAGGCCTGAAATTAAACATTAAAATTTCTTTTTCCTTCAGTTTGATCTCCTCTCTATTGTACATTGTTTATTTTATATATTTTTAAGATCCCCCCACATCTGTATTAATTGAGTCTAGATTCACTCCTTTTTCCATTCAATTATTGATATAGATTAGACTATAATAGAGCTCAATAATCTTCAGTGTTCCAGGACAAAGTCATCACAACTTAACCAGCTGGGCCAATGAGTCCTTTTTATTCATTTATGTTTTTTATTTTTAAGTCATGTTACAAATAATATCTAGAAATAACAGGATAGTTAGAATGATTTTGTTAGACATGATAAGAACTTAAACATAGTAAATTCAAATTTACATTCCATATTTTCCTGGTTTTAAAGGTGTCTATGCCCAAAATAGGCATTGTCTTTAACAGCTAAGTGTCCATTGTTTGTCATGCATGAGCCTGGATCATATCTACACTGTAAATACTTATTCCAGATTTCAAATACCTCTTTAATAAGTTTTAACTTATCATTATTTCTGGTTCTTATTGTGTTTGGCATTATCAAAATGCAATTCAGGTCTGAAACATATAGCTAAGATAAAACTGGCCCATCACAATGCTTTGCAGAAAGCATTGGATAGAAATGGAAATTAACAGATTATTGTCTGCTATGCATGCATGCTTAGTTACTTCAGTTGTGTCCGACTCTTTGCAACCCATAGACTAGACTGTAACCCACCAGGCTCCTCTGTCCATGTGATTCTCCTGGCAAGAATACTGGAGTGGGTTGCCATGCCCTCCTCCAGGGGATCTTCCTGACCCAGAAACTGAACCCTTGTCAGAAGCATGGCCAGAAGCATGGTGACCAGAGGCAGGGCTTTGGGTCAGCAATCTGTTTGAAAGCTTAGCCTTGCCATTGATTAGCTTCATGTTCTTGCAGCAGTTCCTTAACATCTATAAGCCTCAGTTTCTTTATCTGTCAAGTGGAAATAACCTCTTTATCTACTGTTGGTGTGAAGGTTAATATCTACCCTATAGTTAGGATTCAGTGAAGTCATTATTATTATTGGATTTCCCTTGTATGATTATCCTTCCCCAAATGCCCTGTGTCCCCAAAGCATATCCCCAGAGATATGCTTTCCTTTTCCCCAAATAAAACCTGCCCTCAGTAGAACATCAGAAAAATTATTTTCTAAAAACCATAGCTGCTAAGTGCATTTTGCAGAGGTGACTAGCATGGTTTTGGCATATAGTAGACATCTAAATATTTTGAGTCAATTTTAGCAATTGGTATTACTGAAAGTACCCGCCTTATTAAATCATAAGAAAAAACATTTCATTCATTCAACAAATAATTACTGAGCACTCATACTGAGTTTCAGGCACTGTACTAGATACTTGTTATATGTATAGTAGTATTCCAAGCTGATAATGAACTACATTTGTAGAAATTTGACTCTAACAAACTAAAACATAAGTAATAGCTGGATTTCAAATACTGGTGACTGTGTAAGGTCAGAAGTAAACTTCAGGCATCCTCCTAGTCACAACCCAATACATTTTATTTTATAGTTTAGTGAGCATGATGGAGAAGAGAGTTTTAGGGGCATTAGGAGATGAAGAAGAATGATGGGGAATAATAAATTAAAGGAGGAAAAAATTAAATGAACAATTTAAATTCCAAGTAAAAGATCATTTTAACAGGGTGAAAATAATCACACAAACAGCCCTAATTTCAAATGGTTTCTTGATTAAGTTCCAAGATGGCAGACTTCGTTGTTGTTGTTCAGTTGCTCAGTTGTGTCCAACTCTTTGGGACCCCATGGACTGCAGTACACCAGGCTTCCCTTATTTAACTATTTATATTTATAGTTTATAATGGTGGACAAATAGTTTATTCTCTGATTTACAGTCTACAAAGGATTTGGATTGAGTTATTCCATGGAAGCAACTAGTCTGGCCTTGAAGGGACTTGGCATCACCTTTTGGTATAGGAGCAAGAAACATGAGACTCTGATTCTTTTTCATCAGGAACTTCCAAATGAATGAGGGAGAGATGCATGCTCAGTCCTTCAGACTTGGTTACCTGCTTAGTATAGGCTTCTGAAGGCCCTACACATCTTAATACTGAGAATGCTCCTAGCATGGTTGTTGCTCTGTCATTCAGTCATGTCTGACTCTTTGTGACCCTGTAGCCCACCAGGTTCCTCTGTCCATAGGATTCTGTAGGGAAGAAGACTGGAGTGAGTTGCCATTTCCTTCTTCAAGGGATCTTCTTGACTCAGGGATTGAGTCCATGTTTCCTGTGTCTCCTGCATTGCAGGGGGATTCTTTACCACTGAGCCACTGAGGAAGTCCAAGTAATACTCATAGAGTTTAATCATCCAACTTCACTCCTTCCAACTGAAAGTCCCTTGGGACAACCCAGGATATTAGACAACATGTTCATCCTTCAGTTCAGTTCAGTCGCTCAGTCGTGTCTGACTCCTTGCAACCCCATGAACCGCAGCAGGCCAGGCCTCCCTGTCCATCACCAACTCCCAGAGTCCACCCAAACCCATGTCCATTGAGTTGGTGATGCCATCCAACCATCTCACCCTCTGTTGTCCCCTTCTCCTCCTGCCCTCAATCTTTCCCAGCTTCAGGGTATTTTCAAATGAGTCAGCTCTTTGCATCAGGTAGCCAAAGTATCAGCTTCAACATTAGTCCTTCCAATGAACACCCAGGACTGATCTCCTTTAGGATGGACTGGTTGGATCTTCTTGCAGTCCAAGGGACGCTCAAGAGTCTTCTCCAACACCACAGTTCAAAAGCCTCAATTCTTTGGTGTTCAGCTTTCTTTATGGTCCAACTCTCACATCCATACATGAACTACTGGAAAAACCATAGCTTTTACTAGACAGACCTTTGTTGGCAAAGTAATGTCTCTGCTTTTTAATATGCTGTTTAGGTTGGTCATAACTTTCCTTCCAAGGAGTAAGCATCTTTTAATTTCATGGCTGCAATCACTATCTGCAGTGATTTTGGAGCCCAGAAAAATTAAGTCAGCCACTGTTTCCACTGTTTCCCCATCTATTTGCCATGAAGTGATGGGACTAGATGCCATGATCTTGGTTTTTTGAATGTTGAGCTTTAAGCCAACTTTTTCACTCTCCTCTTTCACTTTCATCAAGAAACTCTTTAGTTCTTCTTCACTTTCTGCCATCATCCTTGGAGGCTCATAACTAAACCCTGTAATATGTGCAAGAAATGCCACAGATCCTGAGATGTAGAACTGTCTTAGCAAACACATATCACTCATAGTATGAGATTCGTAACATTCCCTACCTCCAGAGTTAACTGGGCTGCTTACCTTGGCTGCTTCCCTGTCTTCTGAGAAAGCAACGGCAGGTGCTAGTAAGCTACTTGTGCATAGGACAGTAAGTGCAAGGTGTTCCATGCTGTCAGCACAAATTCCGAGGCGTCAAACCAAGCCAGCCAATGTCTACAGGGGGAAAGGGACCTCAGCAGCAGAGGTGTGACCTTCTGCTCCATGGGATGCAGACATACCAGGCATGTCCAGGGAACCTAGGGAGCTGGTCCTAGGACTGGTTTGTAAGAGGGCTTGTGTCTGAAGAACCAGAGGAGACAGTGGGCTTTCAGGTGAAGGAGATCACAGAGAACACTGTACTCTGCCTTACGGGTTCTAGTTCCTCACCTCAGCCCCATCGTCTCATATCTGAGCCCTGTGGAGACAGAAATTGAAGGAAGAGTTTTCCTGAGGAACTCTGCGAGGCAGGAAATATGAACCTCACAGCATGGGGCCTGGAAACCAGGTACAATAGCCAGATAGCAAGAACTATGGTCCCCGTGCTGGGGCTGGACACAGGAGCATTGTCACCAGGACTCTGGGGGACACTGCCCTGTCCCAGCACGGTAAGGACGTGCACTGTAGAAGGCACCATGGGGCCTTTATCCCAGACAAGAGCATCCATGGGATGGTGGTACCATTTAATGCCGTTAGGGGTGGCTGAAACCAAAAGAGAAGCTGTAGCAAAAATCACTTGAGGACATTTGGTGGCAGTTTCCTTTAGAAACCCAAGGTCTCCTGTGAATCAACAGGTAAGATTCCAAGCCTGTGCTAGCTTCTGTGTTTGGAGGTAGTTGGAAGAACAAGATGCTTTGAGGAGTTTCTTAAAATGTGACCCACAAAGGCTTTCATTGTCCAGAAAATGGAATTTCATACCTTTAAAAATGAGTTCTGAGGATCCCAGACCCACTTGTGGAACAATGGCCTGGACCCTCTCATTTCTTTCTCAGCTTTCCTATCAGCTCCTGCCTACTGATATCATCCTGGCCTTTCTTCTTGTTCCTGGCTGTCCACACTGCATTTTCTCTGACGTGGATGCATTGGGCTTCTCCTGACCTGACCTCTTTCTTGAACACTGCTTACTGTGGGTTATCTCACCCCTCCTCAACGTGGGGCCTTCTTGTGAGGAGCCTCATTCGTCCGCCCAGCTTTGCCATGTCTCTCCCAAGTGTAGTCAAATATAGAGAGAAAAACTCTTTGCACACTATGGTTTAGTGAAAGCAGACAGCAAGTAATCGAGACCCTCCACATAACAAAAAAATAGACATCTGTAGTTTACAGGATACATGCTTTTAGGTTAAAGGACAATATATTACAAACATAAATGACACTTTCAGGGACCCATATTGTATATATTATAATTCCTAACATTGTAAAACAAGAATGTCAGAAGTCCCCTAAAGAAAGAAGAGAACATCTGTGGGTTTATGACATGAAGCAGATGGACTAGCATCTGAGAAGTGCTTAACCATTTCTCTTCCTGATGTTGTCATCAATTCAGTCACAACTGGAATAGTCTGAGAAGGGTATTTTTAAATCCCAAACTGACACAGTTTGTAGGAGGCACTGTAGAAATGATGGGTGCCTCGGAATTCACCCCAGTGATTAAGCATCCACTAGGTTCCTGGCATATATTGATACATCATGTCATCAAATGTGACTCTGTATCCTACCAAGAGAAAAACAGCTGTGAAAACCAAACTTTTTCCTTTCTTTCCTGATTTCTCCCTGATGTGACTAGTCCCATTACTGTCTAGCACAAGACTGCTTTAAAAGTTTTGCATAGCATTTCAAGGTCTTCAAATGGAAATAATCAAATCAAGGGAACAAATAACCTCACCCTTTTATTAAAAGAGACTTTGGCTCTATAAGGCAAGCTGCGGTTGTCTCAAAGAACAACCATCAACTGTACATCCCCTGAGTGAGAGCCCTGGGGGCCTTGGAACCTGCATTTTAATATATTCCATAGGTACTTTTTGACTTTTTGGGCTTCCCAGGTGGTGCTAGTGGTAAAGAACCCACCTGCCAATGCATAAGAGATGCAGATTCAATCCTTGGATAGGGAAGATCCCCTGGAGGAGGGCTTGGCAACCCAGTCCAGTATTCTGGTCTAGAGAATCCATGGACAGAGGAGCCTGGTGAGCTACGGTCCACACGGTGGCAGAGCCTGACATGACTGAAGTGACTTAGCATGCAAGTATTTTTTGCACACTGAAATTGCAGAACTGACCCAGAATACTCTAGTTTGCTCTAAAAATATGAGAAAATACTCCATATACACTATGTCATGTTCTCCATATAATCTCAGAGGCAAAAATGAATAAAATCAGGATGTTTGTTGTTTTGTTTGTGACATTTTGCCTAAAAGGAATAAAAGATACACAAATAATTCAAGAGGAAAGCATGCATGATAAAGACTTAAGGAAATGAATTATACATATCTTCCAAAGGGGAATTAAGACCTACATATTTTTTAAAACCTGGGTTAAGCCTGTTCTATGGCATCATACAATTAGAATTTGTGAGAGAAGGATTACTTTGCTGGCAAATCAAAGCAAAACAGCTTCCCAAATATCATATGTCTTTTCTCACAGACATAGAGCACAAAAAAACTATTTAGGCAAATTCACCCAGTGGACCCTGTTTATTACAACATACTTTTAGTAAAGCCTCTTTGGACTAGATCAGCTAATAGCAGCTTGAAGTGGAATATCCAAACGCTGGAACAGCTGCTCTTTAAGTAAAATATCTTGTTACAGCTTCATTAACCAACCAACTATTCAGAATGTCTTATCAGTGTTATCACACAAACATACAAAGTGCTGTAAAACTATCCAAAATCTACTAAAACTCAATGAACAATAATGGATAGTTCTCCAAAGACAGTTCACATTCAGTCACAAAGCCCTTTCCAACATCCTTTGTTCAGGTTTGCAGCGTAAATTAGCTAATTTATTTTACTGTGGGCTACAGCTAGCTTCAGATGCCTCTTGAAGCTCCTGTGATGGCCTGTCCTGTCCCTGGGTCTTCCAGGCCTCAGAGTGGCATCTGATTTTTCCCTCACCAAATGGTCTCACCATCCCAAAACCAAATCGAGAAAATTTAGGTTACTCTCCTGGAAGCCTAATACATGTGGCTAATACACGTGACTAGCCAGGAAACCCAGCTTTGTCCTAAACTTTCCTAAGAAAAAGACCGAATACACAGCCAAGCCAGATTTAGTGCCTTCTTTTCTACATTTTGAAGTAATTGTAACCAAACACAGAAATCCTTAACAAGGGTTCCGTGGTAGTGCTTCCCTGATTCCATAAAATGTCTGAGATAGTCTGTAAGGATTTCCTGTGTAAATGTGTATATGCATTTCCCTAAAGAGTTCGTCTACAGCATCCTCCAGTTTCTCAAAAGGGTCTGTGACATTAAAAGGTATGCCAGTCACATCTAAAGGCTGAATGTAATAGAAGTGCATTAGAATCTACCTCTAGTGTTTACAATGATTTACTTTACCATTTGAGTAGCCCCTTCTTTGTGTCGTGTGGACTACCCACGTACTGAGAAAAAAAGGAAGCAGCTTGCCTTCTGCATCAGTTCGGAATTGGCTTTGTCTGCTGGTAACACAGACCCTGTCACAGTGGCTTAAACAAACTAGGGATTTTCTTGTAAAAGCAATCTGGGACGGGAAATCCAGAGTCTTTATGCAGCCAACAAGATGCCATTAGAGACACCTGCTACGTCCATCTTTCCATTTTGACATCCTCAGTCCCTAGCTTTGCATTTTACAATGACAAGAGAGCTGCCATCTGTCTATTTTTCAAGGACCTTTCCTATATCTTCCCTCAAATAAAATTTACTTTATATGCTACTGGCCAGAACTTAGCAAAAAGGGAGACTGAGACATAAAAGCCTAAATAGGCAACTTACCTCCCACACCCCCCATCCTCAAACGAGGTTTTTGTTGGCTTTTGTTAGGAAAGAAGAAAGGGAAAACATATTCAGTAACAGTTCTTTCTATCTTTTATGAAAACAAGTATTAATGAAGTCATTTTCTGCCTATGGGTCCTTGGGAAGAAGTTCTTTGTAACAGCTACTCATTCAACAAAGCAGAAGCAGACCTGTGAAGTTCACTGCTCTCCAAGTGTGAGGATCTCACGCACGCACGCACGCACGCGCACGCACGCATGCGCCCTCCCGGCCAGCACGCGTGAATTTCATTAAGGAGCCGCTGACTGACGCTGGCATGGCGGCCGTGTTCACCTGTGCATCCTCGCCTCACGCGGCATCTACCTGGTGGCGCACACACCTGAGAGACAAGAGGCCCACTGCTCTGTTTCTCTCTCCGTCTTTGAGAAGAATGAGCAAAGAACCAGTCTCTCCATCCAGAATTCCTTTGCTTTTCTCCCCACGCCATGGCTGCGCGCGGCCCTTCCGGGGATCTACCTGAGCCTTCCTGGTGAGTCGAGTTCGCTTTGTTCGAGTCCGGTTCACTTGTTTGTCGAGTGGAGGTCGGAATCCCGAGCTCTGGATCCTTGTCCATATTCTACCTCACGGCCTGTGATGTACACGATGAGCCAGATGGGCTGCTTTCCTGGCTGACGTGAGAAAACACCCAGAACCGCATTTGTCTTTCTTTCCTGTGAAGGATTCTGATTTATTACCCAGAATGAGTTCTCAGAGTGACCTCAGCGGGCCCACGGGAGCCGGGTGCCTGTGTCCTCCTGCGTCGGATAGGAGCGTTCTAAGGCGGTGGTCTCCAACCTGTACCACACGTTTTCATGGAAGACGTTTTTTCCCGGACAGGGGCTGGGGGGGTGGTGGAGTGGATGGTTCGGTTCCCCGCTCACCACCTGCTGTGCCAGCCAGTTCCTAACAGGCCACGGACCAGTACCAGTCCCTGGCCCCTGACGGGGCGGGGTTGGGACCCCTGTTCTAAGGCCAGGTCTTTCTGTGTCCTTGCACCAGTAACTTCTGCTCACTAAACCTGCGTGGTCACAGAAGTCAAATGGCAGTGACTGGACTTGGACAGACGAAGCTGTTTCACCTGAAAGGTAGTGCTTTCGCCAGTGATTCAGTCCTCCTAACTCCTTCAGCACCGAGAGAACGTCCTTATTTGCGTGCTGGCCGCCTGTGGTGCTGATGTTTGCACTGCGGAGTTTCACTTCCGGTCCCTGGAAGTGAGCGGGGGCTCAGGGTCCTGCGGGGGGAACGGGGAGTGGCCAGACCCTGCTCCCCTGGGTAAAGGACCTACAGTGTTCTGAGCTTTGTGGATGGTCTGGCGCATCCTTTCGGCCAAGAAAAGCTGATGGCTGCGGGATGAGCCCGGAACTCCAGGAGAGGTGCTGTTAGGGAAGGAAATGGGCTCCTCCCGCCCTCCCCAGGAGCTGATGTGGTCATCCTTAGGGCTAGCTAGGGCACGGCTCTCGCCCAGAATGGTTTCTCTGTTTGGTTTTCCTGCCTTGAGAACTGTATGTGTATAGGGTCACAAATGCTCTGTGGAAGGGGGCTCTTTAAAAGCAATTAAACTGAAAAGCCCTGGCTGCTGCTGGCTGAGCAGTCTCCCTCCTCTGCCTGCCAGAGAATACAAGCCCTGCCTGACTTCCTGTGAAGCTAGTCAGGGCAGAACATCTTTTCTCCGGATCCTCTTCTCAGCAGCAGCCACTGCAGTAAATCTTCAGAGAGGCCTCATTAGGCAAGTTCCTTTTTGAACTCCCTCCACCCACAGACCTCTCAAAATCACCACCGCCATTCTGGCATGTTATTATTTTTTCCTCCTAAGCTTGCCGTTTTCTTCGCTCCTGGCACTCAGGCCTCCCTCCACTGCTCTCACTTTCCTTAACGGACTCTTCTCTAGCTGGAATCTCTCCAAAGGGTGTGTTCGTGCAATCAGAAACTTCCCTTTTTGTTTTATCGCATCACTGAACAGACCAGATAAGGCCCAGCTGAGGGAGAGAGGGAGGGAAGGAGGGGACTCAACAGGGTTGGGCTGGTAGCGGGGTGGGGGGCAAGTGAAGGGGGCAGATGAAGTCTTCCCATCAGTTCTTAGGAAAGTATAGGGACAGCAAACAGAGGCTCATGGTTATATGGTATAGCCTGTCCCCTTTGGAGCCCAGCTGCCTTTCAGGAAGCCGCATACCAGCATTCAAACCTGTAGCAGATGACCATCCACGACTTGAAAAGAGTATATAGAGCAAACCAGACACAAGACAGTGTGAGACCCGGAGACCAGGGCATTAAATAGTTAATTTTTAGCAAACCCAAATTGCATTTCCATCATGTGCAAGCAGTCAGCTGCTATTGTAGGTCACCAAGATACAACGCATTATTTCTACAGTTTGTGGAAAACATTAGGCAGCTGTAATAAAGTCGATGGTATTTCCTTCCTTACTGAAACATGACTTCAGTAAATCCCTGTTTAAATTTTTTCCCCTTTCTAAACATTTCCCTCCATCTGCATGATAAGTCAATAAAAGAAATTAAAAGTTAAAATGCCTAATGAAATTTTATCAGGCATGAAATGGCATTTAAACCAGAGTTGCCACCCGGGCTTCGATGCATGAAAACCGACCCGAACTTGAGGGGTTATAAAAAGCAGGGGGAGGGTAACAGCAAGTCTCAGTGGCCTTTATGTATCGCAGCCACTGGGGGGAAAAAATCATTCCAAAGAGGCATTCCATGAAACCGAGAGTCTCTGAGCAGTTAAGATTTTTACAGGAGGTACATCATTTCTGTAAACCTCTGCATTCTTTTAGGCCACCATTCTTTTTTCTTTATTCACTTCTTCGCGCTGACATGCTTGTTTTGAAATCAGTCTTCATCTGTGTACCTCTGCCATGATCTCAGGCAAAATGACAGGAAGAAAGCTTGAGAACATTTTCAAGAAGAACAGATAGAAAGAGTAAGGGAATTAATTCTTCATCTTCCTTAGAGAAGAGCTTTAGGATGTTCCGTGGAGACTCAGAAAGAGTTTGAAATATATGGAAGGAAAAAACTCATTCTTTCCTATATGAAATTGTTTATTTTCATAATTACTGTCTGCCTCATCCTTAGGTCAGAATTGTGCTAAGTCACTTCAGTTGTGTCCCACTCTTTGCGACATTATGGACTGTAGCCTGCCAGGCTCCTCTGTTCATGGGATTCTCCAGACAAGAATACTTGAGTGGGTTACCATACCCTCCTCCAGGGGATCTTCCTGACCCAGGGATCAAACCTGTGTCTCTTAGGTCTTCTGCATTGGCAGGTGAATTCTTTACCAATAGCACCACCTGGGAAACCCTTAGGTCAGAATAGGCATCTCATTTTCATAGAAACCTGAAAAGAGAAGAAACCAATCAGTGGGTATGTGGATACTCCCCAGGTTTACCCATTTGAAACATTAAACTTCTTTCAAAGTGAATCCCAGAGTCCTCCCACATACCGGACATCCACTGAAGTTAAGAGACATTATGTCTAAGAATGGACAGCAGAGACAGACCCTCTAGTGAGAAAGCATATTTAGAACTTCCAAGTAACTGCCTAGAGTTTGTAACCAGAGGGCTGTACTTCAAAGTCATTGGCTTTACTGACTGCCTGGGTGAGAAGGAAGTTGTTGTATAGCCTACAGATCCAGGAGAGGGACTCCATCCATTTCTAATGGCTCCAGAATTGAGCACGGGATGGTGCTTTTCCCACAGTGTGTTCCATTCAACTGCACAGTGAAAAGTCAGATGTAGGAGTGCTGAGCCCAAGCAATGCAGGAGCAAGTCCATGCCTCCATCTAGAAACTGGCCATCAGGTAGGCAGGAGAGTGTGTGTGTGTAAGCTGTGGGCACCTCACTTATGAACAGATTTTACCAGTGCCCGTACAACTGGACAAATATATTAAAATTCAGGCAAGGTGATGCCATTTTCAAATATTTACCTAGCTACCAGTGCCCCCAGGCTTTTAGAAGTTATCCTAGAGAGATAGGTTGGCAAGTCCAGGAAAGAGCACGTTCACTTATATTTTTTAAAGCCTGACTTTCTGTCATAATAAAACAATGTATCCTGAATTTTCAAGCTTTTGCCTTCCCAGTCTAACCTTAGAAATCCTGTAGTATTAGAGATCCATGACACTAAAACGGAGGCTTCCCAGGTGACTCAATGGTAAAAGAATCCACCCGCCAATGCAGGAGACAGGAGTTTGATCCCTGGTTGGGAAGACCCCCTGGAGGAGGAAATGGCAACCCACTCCAGTATTTTTGCCTGAAGAATCCCATGGACAGAGGAGCCTGGTGGGCTGGTTAACTGATTGATTCCAAGAGGAAAATATAGTTAATGCTTCTAAACTATTAAATACTGCTTTATTTACTTGATTCTCAAAAGCATTAGCAGTTAAAGCATGTATTTCCCTTCAGCCCCAAAGCAGTGTGAATATCTTGGTGATTTAATATCAGTATTCCAGATAGCATTTTGCTATTAGTAACTAGAAAATGGCTCTTTTTTAAGGAAAATTAGACTGGGAGTGCCCCTAGTCCCTAGAAGGGGGTTTTGAGTTGAGTGAGCACAGGAGTTAACACCCTTCTAAACAAAACTGGTTGCCTGGGAGTTTAGTCCCAAAAGCTGGAGTGATGCTATCAGAATAACTATCTCTTCTAAAAGGATTGGGGGTCATTCCAGTGGACATGACCCATTTCCCACAGTGCAGCATGAATTATAAAATTGACAGAGTTGCAGTGGCTATCCCGTATCAATAAACACAAAGTCTGTGTGTGTGTGTGTGTGTGTGTGTGTGTGTGTGTGTGTTTTCCAGGAATTCAACAAACATTTATTGAGGGCTTAATTTATACCAGTCCCAGGTATATAGAGAAACTCTTCTGGAACTTAAAATATATATGGTACGTGTATACATGCATCAGTATTTACTTCTTACATACTTAGCACATAGACACCACACCAGACTCCCTCCTCTCTCTCTCTGTCACACACCCACACACATGCTCACACACACACATAAACAGGAGAAGCCTGTGAGCCCCATTCACTTGCTTTTCTCACAATTCCAGGAAGCTAAATTATCATTTTTAATGTAGTGGTTCAGTAATGTCATTGCAAAACAAAAGGCATACCAGCAAGAGCGGAGGGAAGCTATTAAATGAACAAAGGAAATGCAATAATTTAGAACCATTTCATACAGGGGCAAACAACACTACATCCTCAATAGTCTCTGAGATAATAGGTGACGTTAAATTGGTTCAGCATATTCCATTATTAATACAAGGAGTGTACAGTTCATTTTAGAAAAATATTTTTAATGTGATGCTTTGTTATATTTCCTCAATAATATTGCTAAACACACAAGCTGCTATTATGCAAAGACACTTGTCTCTCACCAGCAAACTCATATTCACTAAGTTTTGTCCTTCACTAGTTTGGGAAGAGAAAATTACAAGTAGGAAAATAATTATAGAATGGTAGTTGTGATATAATGCACACTTCTTCCACTGTGAAAATAGCAATATTTCTGTCCCCAGACTCCCTTTGGTGACAGAAGAGAGGGTCTCTGCATTTCAAAGACGAGCAGAGGACTGTGCCTTCAGCATAAATCCCGTTGATTTGTGACATAATAGTTCACATGACTAATGTTGATTCCTCATTTCCACGGACTGAACTGGGGAAAGATTTACTTTCCCTGAAATTCCCAAGACTTAAAAGCCAGCTGTTTGCTATTTTGAGTGCAACCTGCACAAACTGTTTTCAAAGCCTCCCAAGAATCAGGGAACCATGGGAGAGCAAGATAACTTGACAGAGTAGAACTGTTCAGTATCACTGCCCCTCTGTCCCCTTGTGGTGCTGGAGACCTGGCATTTGTGCCCCCCATGACAGATAACACACATTATGGACAAGAAGTGATCCGTTCAAGGGGTTCATTTGCAAGAGAACATGAAAGCTAGGCTTTATAATGAACTCTTAAAATACTTAAGACTTACAGCCACTGATGTAAACTATTACAGAAAACAAAGAGAAGCTTCCAAAATATGTACAAGCAGTCAGTGTACTTACGTGAGAAAAAGAAATATCTTCTCTGAGTATTTCCAAATTTGAGCATCTATGAATCACGTAGTCAGAGTTGGAGGTCTCCTACCACCTGATTTCAAGATTCAGTAGAGAGCTACAGTAATTAAAGCAATGCGGTATTGTATAAGGATAAATATAAAAGAGAGTCAGAAATAGATGATGAATTTTTGACAAAGATGCCAAGGTTATTCAGTGGGGCCAGATAGTCTTTTCAATAAATGGCACTGGAAAAATGGACATAAAGTATGAACTTTGATCTTTGCCATCATATGCAAAAATTTATTCAAAATGGCTTACAGAATTAAGCATAAGTGCTAGAACTATAAAACTTTTAGAAAAACTAAAGAACAAGAGAAAATCTTCATTACTTTGAGTTAGGCAGAGATTTCTTAGGACATAGAAATCATGAACCATGAAAGAAAAAATTGGTAAATTGGACTTCATTGAGTTAAAAATGCCTGCTCTTTGAAAGATGTTAAGAAAATTAAAACCAGGAAAACAATGGTTTCATGTCACATGTCTGATAAATATCTTATATCCAAGGTATATAAAAAAAATCTCAAAACTCATAGGAAAGCAAGTCACCTGATTTTCTTTTAAACAGGCAAACAATTTTAAATAGTTCACTAAAGAAGATATATACAGCAAATAAGCACATGAAAAGATGCTCAATATCATTAATCATTGTGGAAATATGAATTGGAACCCTGATGTGATACAATTACACACTCATCAGAGTGGCTAAAAATTTTAAATATTATTGCAAATGTTGATAAGGATATGGAATCCCTTGAAACTCTTGTATGTTGCCAAGGGAACATAAAATGGCACGACCACACTTAAGTGAGTTTAGCAGTTAAACATCAAATATAAATTTACCATATAGTGTAGCAATTCTATTTCTGGGAAGAGAAATAAAGACTGACTTCTTTACTTCAAAAACCTGTATCCAAATGTTTATGTTTATGACATCTTTATTCAGTCACCAAAAGCTGGAAACAACCTAAATGTTCAACAGCTGGTGAATGGATAAACAAATTGTAGTACATGCATAGGATAGAATATGACTCAGTAACAAAAAGTAGCAAACTACCAATACACACAGCAGGTGTAGTGAATCTCAAGAAGGTTGTGCCAACTGAAAGAAACCAGTTTCAAAAGGCTTTCTACTACTATTTGATTTCATGGCTCATAAACTTAAGCTCTTTAACACAGCTAAGATTGTAGCCAACACAGAGGCACATTGCAGAATACAGAGTTTTCATGTGCATTTTCTATTTGATTAAATTCATAGTTTTTCCCCCTTTAACTACTTACTAAGTGGAGGTTAAAGAGCTTCTCTTGAAAGTCAGGCAGAAGCTTTTACCATCAGATGTTCAGTGCTTGAAAGATAGTTCTTGGTGATGCTTGGCCAGTGTAAAACAGCTTTACCACACTTTGAAAATGCCCTAAATTCTACCTTATTTCTGAGTCTACTCATACTGAAAAAGAAGACTGGGGAGAATATGCTTGGTAAGGATCTGGAGGAAAGGAACTTAAAAATTGAGCAGAAAGATGGTAGCTGGTGCCCAACTGGAACTTCATAATTAAGAACTGAGAGGTCTTGTTTGGGGTCCTGGTACCTAGCCCTCTACCGAACCTTCAGTAAAGCATCCATTTCTGTTTAACGTGTTGTGCAATTTAACCCATTTCTACACAGCATCTAAGTACTTGTTCTTCCTTCAGAATAGGAGATGAGGGAAATGAGGGTTGCCACAAACAAGTAGCCAGGTACAGATTGCAAGGCTAATATAATTGGATTCTCTGAATTATTTTGAGAATTAAAAAAGGTATTAAAGTATCTTCTACAGGACTGAGCACTCAAATTTTTATTGTCCTTCACTTTCTTTATGGAAGGAGAATATTTTTTAGAACTGAAAAGAACTGCAAAGTTATCTTTTTCAGTGTTTTAATTTCACAAATAACAAAACTAAGTTCAGTGAGGTTAGGGGTATTGCTCAAGCTTACACAGAGTTAGAAGTCCAACTTCCAGTTCTCATAGATCTTTTTCCTGAAGCATCTGCCTTCAACCGTGATGCTCCCTGGAGCAGGGCCTGAGGAAGTTTTAAGAGAAAGGAGAGTTTTGATCTGTATATTGAGGGATCCATGGACTCTGTGCTTCTGGTTCTATGTTCATTTTAGCTGTTGTCTTTTTTTTTTTTTTTTTATTCCAAGAATGAAAGTTACTGAGAAGCCTTTCTGTTCAGAGACTATGATTACCGGATTTAGCAAATAAAATACAGGGCACACAAATAGATTTTAATTTCAGATAAACAACATAATTTTTTAGCCTAATGATAAATTTGGGACATACTTATATTGGCACTTTAATCTGTCCACCTTACCAGGGACCCAACAGTAGGTAGTTCCCAACTATGAAAATTTCTTTTTACCCTAAAACGAAGAAACAATGGAAGATTGTTTGCATAAATCCATACTGACCATTTTCTTCCCTGTGACCATTTTTCCTGACCTGAGATCAGGACAGCTACTGTGAACAGCCTCCATGACCAAAGCCAAGGCTGATGAAGATGGTGATGGGACAGGAGGAAATCAGTGATGTGCTCAAGCAGCCCAAAGCAAAGACATGCTTTGCCAAACAGGAAGTGCACAATTCTGAGCAGGAGGACTGAAATTCAAATCCTTCTCTCTCACTAACTTGTGACTATATGGCTTTGAATAAGTTGCTTAAACTCTCTTGTACCCATCTACCTTTGGATTCTGCTTTTTTTTTTTTTCCCTATTAAAAAAGGATGCCTTTTGTTTTAGTGAAGATCAAGTATGATAACAGGAAGAAAGCACTGACCACTGTGCTTGGAATATAATAGCTACTCTTAGAGTCTCTCATTTCTTAAACGTACAGTTTCATATGCTTTTCTGTGTATTTGATATGGTTCACAATGAAGATTGATTGTTTAAGCAAAATTGCCTGATGCTGGGAAAGATTGAGGGCAGGAGGAAAAGGGGGTGACAGAGGATGAGGTGGTTGGATGGCATAATTGATTCAGTGAACATGAGTCTGAGCAAACTGGCGGATGAAAAAGGACGTGGAAGCCGAGGGTGTCGCAGTCCATGGGGCGGCAAAGAGTCGGACATGACTGAGTGACTGAACAACAAGGAGAAGACTGGTGAGGGTCTTAAGTAAGTGCTGGGATGTAGAGCTTGGATGCTACATTTTACTCTGTAGTTTGTAGGGGAACCATGATTACCCAGACAATGTTTGGGGCCTTACAGTCAGACAGCCTTTCTCTAAGTTCCCCTAAAATCTACCTGGGAAATTTTGTAGCATATCATTTCCTACTGGGTCAGGCATGCATGAACCAACATAGAATGAACTGACCTGCCTTGTGTAGGCATCTTCTTCAGTTCCTTCAGGTCCAGCCTTGGCAGAGAAGAAAATGAGAAGTTGTAACTCTTCCCATCGATCTACTTTATGGGGCGTGAAAAATGGGCAGACATCTGGCATGGTCAGAAGTAATTCCTGCTTTGACACTTGTTTCTTAGTGTCAACCTTGTTCAGTCGCTGTGTTGTGTCTGCAAACCCATGGACTGCAGCACATCAGGCTTCCCTGTCCTTCACTTTTTCCTGGAGCTTGCTCAGACTCATGTCTCTTGACTCAGTGATGCCTTCCAACCATCTCATCCTCTGTTGCCCGTTCTCCTCTTGCCCTTAGTTGAAACGGCCTTCTCCAAATTAACCAGCCCCTTTTGTGATCCATACAATAGGGATAAGATCAGCTAAGATGGTAGGGTCTGAGAATTAAGACTGTGGCAGAGTGTCTGGTTATAGGACATGCTCAATATCTGGGTTTTTATTTTTCTGCTTGGGTTAGAACACTATACTTAAACTTTATGAATCATACATAGGTCCCTGGAGTGCTCTTTCTCACACTTATCACAAAAATCTTGTGACTCAGTTTCAGAAGACTGTCCAAAATTGAGGACCAGTTGTTCAAACCAACTTTGTTTAGAAAATTGTTTTACCAAAATATCTTAGACAGTTGACACCTGAGTGAGTCAGACTCTTACTCAGCCTTCCACTTCACGCCATGTAGGCTGCAGTTCTAAGGTTCACCGGTTCTCCCACTCAGGCCTTTCGAACCTGCAGATGTGTGTTATCTGCGCCTTCTGTTTGGTCAGCTTCAAGTGCTTCTAATCTTTTTATAACCGGTTCTGTTAGCTGTTATCTGGATTCCTTTTAGTGCCGTGTCTATTGTACACTTTTAACAGGTCTCCACCCTCTTTCCTGGCAATTAGAAGGGCAATATAATTATTTTACAATGTGTCTTCTATCAAATAAGCTCCTTAATTGGACCTTTTCATCCTTTGCCATTTGTATGTGTCTGTGTGAAAAATATCACCAAAAGGTTTTTCTGAAAGTACAATTCTTACACACTTTTCTGAATTAAATGCCAAAGGAGCACCCGCAGCATCTTTTAGCCAATGACAGCCCCTCTTCCTTCTCTCTCCATGCTTGGAGACATGGCTGTTGTTTGTTAAAACCTGGAAAGATTATTTGGACTTACTATTTTTGTTTTGCAACTCTGTTGTGTGTTATTATATAATCTTACCACTCTTCCTGTTCTGGTGTCCTTCTCTTTGTGTGACACCATAGTCAGTGAAATCTCTAATTCCATACTTAATCACAGAATAACATGGGATAGTGGGGAAAAAATGAACTTTGAATCAAGGGAGGTTAGTTTTATTCCAGACTCGGCACTAACTAGCTATATGTCTTTGCCAGGTCAGTTGATTGCTTTGGGTTTCAGATTCTTTATCTAGAAAAGAATCTATGTATTCTAGAGAATACATACTTTTCCCTTAAGATTTGAGCTTTGTACACCTTCACCTCTGAAGTGACATCTGTGGGTTTTCCTATTCATTCCAACCACCCAGCAAAGAACTTTTTATTTTATTACAGTTTTGACTTTTGTTGTTTAGTTACTGAGTTGTATCCAACTCCTTGTGACCTCATGTGTGTAGTCCGCCATGCTCCTCTGTCCGTGAGATTTCCCAGGCAAGAATACTAGAGTGGGTTACCATTTCCTTCTCTAGGAGATCTTCCTGACCAGAGATTGAAGCTGTCTCCTGCATTGCAGGTGGATTCTCTATTGCTGAGCCACCAGGGAAGCCCATTTACCTCTAAGTTTTTACTAAATGATTGTGCTATTTTACTAGCTCCAAGTGGCTCAATTAAAACCCAACATAAAGCACTTCATTGATTTATTTATGTCATTTCCCCATATAGATCCACCAACCTAACCATAATTAGAACTACTATTCTCTGTAATATTAAAATATTAAGTCATACCAGTTTTCCCTAAACCATAACATGAATTTATAATTTAAAAGTGAAATTGTACATATCCTAGTCAAGTTGTGAAATTCCCTCCTCTTTTTCTTTAAAAAAAGGGGAGGGAGGTTTGGTGGAGGAGGGCTAACTATAAACGACATTTGTTGCCCTCATGAATTAGGAGAGCAGTAACCAGATATATTATGTTCCTGGAAAGGCAAAAAATAAATTCCAGATGAGAATTTGAAGACCCTCTCCATCTTTCCTGAGACTTGTTGGGTTCTTCTCAGAGCTCGGGTCTCTCCCTGGAAGCCATGTTGGGTAGAGCTGATTAACATATAGCAGTAGAACTCAGGCTTCCAGGAAACCCCCCTAGGGTGTGGGCAGGAGCCTTGAGATAGGAGTTCCCTACAGCTGGGCCCAAATCCTTACATTATCAGAACCCTCCAGCCAGTGTGAGGACACGCAGAAAGCAGCCTACAAATTTACTGACCACAGGCTACGCCCAGCTCTGGGCTAACGGCCTCTCCACCCCTGATCCCCAGAGTTATATCGGTGAAAACAAAAAGGGGGAGCATCTTAGCTTTGAAGGTGAAGTTATGCTAAAATGGAGAAGAAGCTAAGTGTGTCCTTGGCAGTGTTTTCCTTTGAGTGTAATTGTAGTTCAGAGGTTAACCCTTAGACTCAGGGAAGGGTGCCACAGAAGGTGCCTGATGCTCTCCTCTCCATCCTTTCTTTCTTGCCTAGGTTCAGGCTTCCCCATCTTGCTGGTCCACCTGTCGTGCTTGAGTGATCATCCTGTCTTCAGCCTCACCCTACCTGCAGGGTCAAAGTGATTTTCCTAAAACTTGAATTCAGTTGGAATTTTCCCTGTAGAAAGTCCTTACTGGATCCTGATCATCTTCAGGATACTCAATATCCTCCGCAATCCTGACCTTCCTACTTGTCTTGCCTCACTCCTCACTCCTCCCCCCCTTGCATAATCATCTCTAGCAGTGTGAACTTTTCACGCCTCTGAACACAGAGTACAACTTCAAACCTCTAGAGTGCCATTCTCTCAGACTCTTACCCTCTTGTCCACTTGATTAATTTACATTCAACCCATCTGATAGATGGATGGATAGAACTCTTAACTCAGTCTTCAAAACCCAATTCATAAAAAGTTAACAGGAAAAATTGTATTTTGACATCATTGGTAGTTGCAAACATTTTTATTACTAATAACATTCAAGCTTTTCTTTTTTATCAGCCACTTATATTTCTTATTTGAATAATTCTTTTATCTTTTTCTATTTTTACAGTGTTTTTTAGAAGCAGTGCATAAGATATTTTGCTACCAGGAAGACTCATTTGCTTGTCATATTTAGGGGCAATACTTTTTTTCCAATATATTGATTATCTTTAGTATCCTAAGTTCAGTAGACAATTTTACATCATTGTAAACATTTTGTCTGAAGTTAAATTCTACCAAAGTTCTATTGTTGATATTGGCTACTTTGAAGTCTTGAGAGTAGCCATAATTAAGAATTATTTTCTAATTTTAAATTTCTAAAGGTAAAAATACACTAAATTTTAAAAATACACTGTACTTAACAAAACAATAACAACCTTGTTAGTCACAGCCCCCAACATAGAGCAAGTGTTCAGTAAACCATTTCTAAGTGGAATGATATACAGAAAGCTAGAATCTAAGTGGTAAAGTTAGAACCTTTCTGTTTTTCTTTAAATTCCATATTCTTTCTGACTTCCATGGTTTCAGAGGTGTCAGATACAAGATGCTAAAAAACCATCTAAGAAAGTACCATTTCCCCTCCAGTACTCAGTCTCTCTGAGAAGATACCAGTTCCACAGACCTGAGAAAAACAACCAAACTCTAAATCTTCTTCGTTCCAGAAAAAAAGGGAAGAACTATTTAATACTTTATGTGGGATGGTCAGTCAAATGATGTAGTCACTTCACTTGTTCTTTTGCTTGACCCTGGGTCCAGAAGTTGTAAAGCCGTTACCTGCTAGCATCTGTCCCCAGACCTGCTGTGATAGTCCCAGCCCCTGGAGCATTCATGTGGTTAGTCTTGGGCTAACTTGGCCAGAATTTTTAGGGCCATTTCCATCTGAAACATTAGCAGGACCTTGGTCCTGTTTTAGGTCATGACAGATGTCGAGACAAGGGTAGAAGGAAGATTCAGTACTGGTCTCTGGCATTAGTTTTCCTTACATCATAGAATCGTTGAGTTCCTGAATTGTATTTTCCCAATACCTTTCATATAGTGTGAGAAATTATATAACTTTAAGATTTCAAATATTCACAAATCATCTTAACAATATAGAGAAACTTTTAGATTCCATTTTAAAGATAACATAAAGTCATACTATTTATGCAGTGGCCAGATGTGTAGTAAGTACTTCTCTGAGCTAGACACTGAGAATAGAGTCGATATGGAAATACTTAGAGCGTAGATACTTGTAACAAGTAATAGTAAGTATTAAAGATTAAATTAAAACAACAATTGAGATAGTTGCATTGAAATATATACACTACCCTGTGTAAAATAGATAGCTAATGGGAAGTTGTATAGCACAGGGAGCTCAATTTGGTGCTCTGTGATGACCAAGAAGGTGGGATGGGGGTGGGGCAGGAGGGAAGTTCAAGAGGGATGGATATATGTATACTGATGGCTAATTCATGTTGCTGTATGGCAGAAACCAACATAACAAAGTGATTATCCTCCAGTGTAACTTTTGAAAAAAGATTTGAAACACTGAAAACTTCTAAAGGAGAATACGCCACAGCCTTTGACTGTGTGGATCACAACAAACTGTGGAAAATTCTTAAAGAGATGGGAATAGCAGAACACCTGACCTGCCTCCTGAGAAATCTGTATGCAGGTCAAGAAACAACAGTTAGAATTGGACTGGTTCCAAACTGGAAAAGGAATACATCAAGGCTTTAATTTATATTGTCACCCTGCTTATTTAACTTATATGCAGAGTACATCATGAGAAACACTGAGCTGGAGGAAGCACACGCTGGAATCAAGATTGCCGGAGGAAATATCAGTAACCTCAGATATGCAGATGACACCACGCTTATGGGAGAAAGTTAAGAACTAAAGAGACTCTTGACGAAAGTGCAAGAGGAGAATGGAAAAGTTAGCTTAAAGCTCAACATTCAGGAAACTAAGATCATGGCATTTGGTCCCATCACTTCATGGCAAATAGATGGGGAAACAGTGGAAACAGTGGCTGACTTTATTTTGGGGGGACTCCAAAATTACTGCAGATGGTGACTGCAGCCATGAAATTAAAAGACAGTTACTCTTTGGAATGAAAGCTATGATCAACCTAGACAGCATATTAAAAAGCAGAGACATTACTTTGCCAACAAAGGTTCATCTAGTCAAGGCTGTGGTTTTTCCAATAGTCATGTATGGATGTGAGAGTTGGACAGTGAAGAAAGCTGAGCGCTGAAGTAAGCCAGAAGGAAAAACAACAATACAGTATACTAACGCATATATATGGAATTTAGAAAGATGGCAGCGAGAACCCTGCATGCGAGACAGCAAAAGGAACGCAGACGTATAGAACAGACTCATGGACTCTGTGGATGAGGGCAAGGGTGGGATGATATGGGAGAATGGCATTGAAACATGTTAATTATCATATGTGAAATCAATCGCCAGCCCAGGGTTGATGCTCGGGGCTGGTGCACCGAGATTTCCCGGCGAGAGGGAATCGGGAGGGAGGAGGGAGGGGTGTTCTGGAGGGGGACCATGTGTAGACCCATGGCAATTCATGTCATTGTATGGCAAGTACCAATAAAAAAAAAAGAAAGAAAGAAAGCTGAGCACCGAAGAATTGATGCTTTTGAACTGTGGTGTTGGAGAAGACTCTTGAGAGTCCCTTGGACTGCAAGGAGATCCAGCAAGTCCATCCTAAAGGAGATCAGTCCTGGATTGGAAAGACTGATGTTGAAGCTGAAACTCCAATACTTTGACCACCTCATGCGAAGAGTTGACTCATTGGAAGAGACCCTGATGCTGGGAAGGATTGGGGGCAGGAGGAGAAGGGGACTACAGAGGATGAGATGGCTTGATGGCATCACCGACTCAATGGCCGTGGGTTTGGGTGGACTTCAGGAGCTGGTGATGGACAGGGAGGCCTGGCTTGCTGCGGTTCATGGGGTCACAAAGAGTCGGACACAACTTAGCAACTGAACTGAACTGAATTTCATGGATGCAATCACCACCTGCAGTGATTTTGGAGCCCAGAAAAAGTCAGCCACTGTTTCCACTGTTTCCCCATCTTTTTGCCATGAAGTGATGGGACCAGATGCCATGATCTTAGTTTTCTAAATGTTGAGCTTTAAGCCAACTTTTTCACTCTCCTCTGTCACTGTCATCAAGAAGCTCTTTAGTTCTTCTTCACTTTCTCCCATAAGGGTGGTGTCATCTGTATATCTGAAATTATTGATATTTCTTTTGGCAGTCTTGATTCCAGCTTGTGCTTCATCCAGCCCAGTGTTTCTCATGATGTTCTCTGCATATAAGTTAAAGAATCAGGGTGACAATATACAGCCTTGATGTACTCCTTTTCCTGTTTGGAACCAGTCTGTTGTTCCATGTCCAGTTCTAACTGTTGCTTCCTGACCTGCATACAGGTTTCTCAGGAGGCTGTCAGGTGGTCTGGTTTTCCCATATCTTTCAGAATTTTTCACAGTTTATTGTGATCCACACAGTCAAAGTCTTTGGCATAGTCAATAAAGCAGAAATAGAATTTTTTCTGGAACTCTCTTCCTTTTTCAATGATCCATTGTATGTTGGCAATTTGATCTCTGGATCCTCTGCCTTTTTTAAAACCAGCTTGAACATCTACACTACTTACTAGAATATAAAGTTAGTCTTTCAACTAAGACTAGCCATGGAACATAGACTTGCATATCACAACAGGGAGCACATAGCAACTGAAACTAACACTCCCGGTATAGGTGGATAAGTGAAATTGTAGCTTTTGTTGTCCAGTACTATTGAGGAGTGCTTTCATGTACATCCTGCCCAGTCAAACTTTATGGTGACCTTTGGAGCTTGATAGGAAGAACTCATCAAAATATATGACAGATTTTAGTTTTAATTTTTTGACAATATCATCTCCTTAAATATATATATATATATTTCTTCAAAACCAAAAACAAAAGTGAAGATTGTTGTGATGATATAATGACCTTAAAATTAATTTTAAAAAAGCTCATCATTGAAAACATTTACATTAGCAACTAATTGTGTAGTCTATAATAATTTCATCTATCAGACAGCTTTATATGTTCTTTTTTTGGCAAGAGAAGAGAAGGAATAAAACTATTAAAAAAAGAAACAGACATGTGTCCTTTATCTCTTGATTTCCAAGGAAATTAAATGCAAACCCAGTTCCCAGATGACATAAGCAACTCATCCCAAATTCCTAGTAATGTCCTTTCCTCCATTTCCATTGGGTAGCCCAGGTTCTGTTTTAATGTTAACTGTACTGTTTTATACCATAGTACACCTTGTAGACTACCATAGATCTTTTGGGGGGTTGTGTTTTTTTGTTTGTCTGCTTGTTTTTTAAAGTCTTCATTGGATTTGTTACAATATTGCTTCTGTTGTTTATGTTCTAGTTTTTGGCTGCTAGGCCTACCATCTTAGCTCCCCCAGCAGGAATCCAACCCATACCCTTTGCATTGGAAGGCGAAGTCTTAACTGCTGGACTGCCAGGGAAGTTCCTACCATAGATTTTTTTGAAAATGGGCAGGAAAATGTACCTCCCTGATATTTTAAAACTTCACTGTGCATCGTATTTTTAAAAGTCCTTTACCAAAAATATATTTCTGACTTTCAGAATCAGTCCAAGATTTCCTCTTTTCTATTCATGTTCTTGGATTCTAAATTTTGCCTTCAGGTTTGAGACTTCCCTAGTGGCTGAGATAGTAAAGAATACGCCCTTGGAGAAGGGCGTGGCAGGCCTCTCCAGTATTCTTGCCTGGAGAATTCCATGAACAGAGAAGCCTGGCAAGCTGTAGTCCTGTGTACTGTGTGTGCTTAGTTGCTCAGTCGTGTCTGGCCTTTGAGACCCTGTGGACTGTAGCCTGCCAGGCTCCTCTGTACATGGCGATTCTCCAAGCAAGAATACTGGAGTGCATTGCCATGTACTCCTCCAAGGGATCTTCCCCACCAACAGATTGAACCCGAGTCTCTCACATTGTAGGCATATTCTTTACCATCTGAGTCACCAGGGAAGCTCAAGAATATTGGAGTGGGTATCCTTTCCCTTCTCCAGGGGATCTTCCCAACCCAGGAATCAAACCGGGGTCTCCTGCATTGCAGGCTTATTCTTTACCAGATGAGCTACCAGGGAAGCCCAGCTCTAGTCCACAGGGTGGCAAGGAGTCGAAGATGACTAAGCAGGTAATCCTTTGGGTTATTGGATTGCTGGGGTCTTTTTCTATTAATACTTACTTTTCTTTTCATTTATTTTTTGAGATATAATTTACATATAACTTTGGGCTAGTTAAAGTGTACGTACAACCTGTTGAGTTGATGCATCTGTGTCTCACTGTCTCACATACAGGGTCATCGTTACCATCTTTCTAAATTCCATATATATGTGTTAATACACTGTATTGGTGTTTTTCTTTCTGACTTAACTTCACTCTGTATAATAGGCTCCAGTTTCATCTACCTCAGTAGAACTGATTCAAATGCATTCTTTTTAATAGCTGAGTAATATTCCATTGTGTATATCTACCACAGCTTTCTTATCTATTCTTCTTCTGATGGACATCTAGGTTGCTTCCATGTCCTGGCTATTGTAAACAGTGCGGCGATGAACATTGGGGTACACATGTCTCTTTCAATTCTGGTTTCCTTGGTGTGTATGTCCAGCAGTGAGATTGCCGGGTCATATGGTAGTTCTATTTCCAGTTTTTTAAGGAATCTCCACACTGTTCTCCATAGTGGCTGCACTAGTTTGCACTCACACCAACAGTGTAATAGGGTTCCCTTTTCTCTGCACCCTCTCCAGCATTTATTGTTTGTAGACTTTTTGATAGCAGCCATCCTGACTGGCGTGAGATGGTACCTCATTGTGGTTTTGACTTGCATTTCTCTGATAATGAGTGATGTTGAGCATGTTTTCATGTGTTTGTTAGCCATCTGTATGTCTTCTTTGGAGAAATGTCTGTTTAGTTCATTGGCTCATTTTTTGATTGGGTCATTTATTTTTCTGGAATTGAGCTGCAGGAGTTGCTTGTATATTTTTGAGATTAATTCTTTGTCAGCTGCTTCATTTGCTTTTATTTTCTCCCATTCTGAAGACTGTCTTTTCACCTTGCCTATAGTTTCCTTCATTGTGCAAAAGATTTTAAGTTTAATTAGGTCCCATTTATTTATTTTTGCTTTTATTTCCATTACTCTGGGAGATGGGTTATAGAGGGCCCTACTGTAATTTACATCAGAGGGAGTTTTTCCTATGTTTTCCTCTAGCAGTTTTATAGTTTCTGGTCTTACATTTAGATCTTTAATCCATTTTGAGTTAATTTTTGTGTATGGTGTTATAAAGTGTTCTAGTTTCATTTTTTAACAAGTGGTTGACCAGTTTTCCTAGCACCACTTGTTAAAAGTGATTATCTTTTCTCCATTGTATATTCTTGCCTCCTTTGTCACAGATAAGGTGTCCATAGGTGTGTGGATTTATCTCTGGGCTTTCTATTTTGTTCCATTGATCTATGTTTCTGTCTGAGTGCCAGTACCATACTGTCTTGATGACTATGGCTTTGTAGTATAGCCTGAAGTCAGGCAGGTTGATTCCTCCAGTTCCATTCTTGTTTCTCAAGATTGCTTTCATTATTTGAGATTTTTTGTATTTCCATACAAATTGTGAAATTATTTGTTTTAGTTCTGTGAAAAATACCATTGGTAGCTTGACAAGGATTGCACTGAATCTATAGATTGCTTTGGGTAGAATACTCATTTTCACTATATTGATTCTTCTGATCCATAAACATGATATGTTTCCCCATCTATTTGTGTCATCTTTGATTTCTTTCATCAGTGTTTTATCATTTTCTATATATAGGTCTTTTGTTTCTTTAGGTAGATTTATTTCTAAGTATTTTATTCTTTTCATTGTAGTGATGAATGGAATTGTTTCCTTAATTATTCTTTCTGTTTTCTCATTGTTAGTGTATAGGAATGCAAGGAATTTCTGTGTGTTAATTTTATATCCTGCAACTTTACCATATTCATTGATTAGCTCTAGTAATTTTCTGGTGGAGTCTTGAGGGTTTTTCTATGTAGAGGATCATGTCATCTGCAAACAGTGAGGGTTTTGCTTCTTCTTTTCCAATCTGGATTCCTTTTATTTCTTTTTCTTCTCTGATTGCTATCCACATATACACAATGGAATATTACTCAGCTATCCAACTTCCAAAACTATGTTGGATAATAGTGAGAGTGGGCATGTTTATCTTGTTCCTGACTTTATGGGAAATGCTTTCAATTTTTCACCATTGAGGGTAATGTTTGCTGTTTATCATATATGGCTTTTATTGTGTTGAGGTATGCTGCTTCTATGCCTGCTTTCTGGAGGGTTTTTATCATAAATAGATGTTGAATTTTTGTCAGTGCCTTTCTCTGCATCTATTGAGGTAATCATATGGCTTTTATCTTTCAATTTGTTAATGTGGTGTATCACATTGATTGATTTGCAAATACTGAAGAATCCTTGCATCCTTAGGATAAAGCCCACTGGTAATGACGTATGGTCTTTTAAATATGTTATTGGATTCTGTTTGCTAGAATTTTGTTGAGGATTTTTGCATCTATGTTCATCAGTGATATTGGCCTGTAGTTTTCTTTTTCTGTGGCATCTTTGTCTGGTTTTGGTATTAGGATGATGGTAGCCTCATAGAATGAGTTTGCAAGTTTAGCTTCCTCTGAAATTTTCTGGAAGAGTTTGAATAGCATAGGTGTTAGCGCTTCTCTAAATTTTTGGTAGAATTCAGCTGTGAAGCCATCTGGTCCTGGGCTTTTGTTTGTTGGAAAATTTCTGATTACAGTTTTTATTTCTGTGCTTGTGATGGGTCTGTTAAAATTTTCTGTTTCTTCCTGGTTCAGTTTTGGAAAATTTTACTTTTATAAGAATTTGTCCGTATCTTCCAAGTTGTCCATTTTATTGGCATATAGTTGCTGATAGTAGTCTCTTATGATCCTTTGCATTTCTGTGTTGTTGGTTGTGATTTTTCCATTTTCATTTCTAATTGTGTTGATTTGATTCTTCTCCCTCTTTTTTCTTGATGAGTCTGGCTAATGGTTTGTCTATTTTATTTATTTTCTCAAAGAACCAGCTTTTAGCTTTGTTGATTTTGTCTATGGTCTGCTTTGTTTCTTTTGCATTTATTTCTGCCCTAATTTTTATGATTCCTTTCCTTTCACTAACCCTGGAGTGCTTCATTTCTTCTTTTTCTAGTTGCTTTAGCTGTAGAGTTAGGTTATTTATTTGATTTTTCTCCTGTTTCTTGAGATAGCCTTGTATTGCTATGAACCTTGCCCATGGCACTGCTTTTACTGAATCCGATAGGTTGTTTTGTTTTCATTTTCATTCATTTCTATGCATATTTTGATTTCTTTTTTGATTTCTTCTGTGATTTGTTGGTTACTCAGAAGTGTGTTGTTTAGCCTCTATATGTTTATATTTTTAATGGGTTTTTTTTTCCTGTAGTAGACATCTAATCTTAACGCATTGTGATCAGAAAAGATGCTTTTTTAAAAAATTTATTTATTTTAATTGGAGGCTAATTACTTTACAAAATTGTATTGGTTTTGCCATACATTGACATGAATCTGCCATGGGTGTACATGTGTTCCCCATCCTGATCCCCCCTCCCACATACCTTCCCATCCCATTCCTCTGGGTCATCCAGGTGCACCAGCCCCAAACATCCTGTGTCAAACATTGAACCTGGTCTGGTGATTCATTTCACATATGATAATATACATGTTTCAATGCCATTCTCCCAAATCATCCCACCCTCACCCTCTCCCACAGAGTCCAAAAGACTGTTCTATATATGTGTCTCTTTTGCTGTCTCACATACAGGGTTATTGTTACCATCTATCTAAATTCCATACATATGCTTTAGTATACTGTATTGGCAGAGAAGGCAATGGCACCCCACTCCAGTACTCTTGCCTCAAAAATCCCACGGACGGAGGAGCCTAGTTGGCTGCAGTCCATGGGGTCGTTAAGAGTCGGCCACGACTGAGCAACTTCACTTTCGCTTTGGAGAAAGCAAAATGCATTGGAGAAGGAAATGGCAACCCACTCCAGTGTTCTTGGCTGGAGAATCCCAGGGATGGCGGAGCCTGGTGGGCTGCCGTCTATGGGGTTGCACAGTCAGACACGACTGAAATGACTTAGCAGCGGCAGCAGCAGCAGCAGCATACTGTATTGATGTTTTTCTTTCTGGCTTACTTCACTCTGTATAATAGGCTCCAGTTTCATCCACCTCATTAGAGCTGATTCAAATGTATTTCTTTTTCATGGCCGAGTAATATTCCATTGTGTATATGTACCACAGCTTTCTTATCCATTCACCTGCTGTTGGACATCTAGGTTGCTTCCATGTCCTGGAAAAATTTCAATTTTTTTGAAAGGCTAGATTTATGGCCTAGGATATGATCTGTTCTGGAGAAAGTTCCGTGTGCACTTGAGAAAGAGGTGAAATTCATTGTTTTAAGGTAAAATGTCCTATAGATATCAATTAGGTCTAACTCTTCCATTGTATCATTTAAATTTTGTGTTTTCTTGCTAATTTTATGTTTAGTTGATCTATCCATAGGTGTAAGTGGGGTATTAAAGTATCCCACTATTATTGTGTTACTGTTAATTTCCCCTTTCATACTTGTTAATATTTGCCTTACATATTTTGGTGCTCCTATGTTGGGTGCATATATATTTATAATTGTTGTATCTTCTTCTTGAATTGATTCTTTGATCATTATGTAGTGTCCTTCTTTGCCTCTTTTCACAGCCTTTATTTCAAAGTCTATTTTATCTGAGTGTTGCTACTCCTGCTTTCTTTTGGTCTCTTATTTGTATGAAATATCTTCTTCCAACCCTTCACTTTCAGTCTGTATGTGTCCCTAGGTTTGAGGTGGGTCTCTTGTGGACAGCATATATAGGGGTCTTGTTTTTGTATCCATTCAGCCAGTCTTTGTCTTTTGGTTGGGGCATTCAACCCATTTTACATTTAAGGTAATTATTGCTAAGTATGATCCCATTGCCATTTATTTTCTTGTTTGGGGTTTGAGTTTATACACCCTTTCTGTGTTTCCTGACTAGAGAAGATCCTTTAGCATTTGTTGAAGAGCTGGTTTGGTGGTGCTGAATTCTCTGAGCTTTTGCTTGTCTGTAAAGCTTTTGATTTCTTCTCCATATTTGAATGAGATCCTTGCTGGGTACAGTAATCTGGGTTGTAGGTTTTTCTCTTTCATCACTTTAAGTATGTCCTGCCATTCCCTTCTGGCTTGAAGAGTTTCTATTGAAAGATCAGCTGTTATCCTTATGGGAATCTCCTTGTGAGTTATTGGTTGTTTTTCCCTTGCTGCTTTTAGTATTTGTTCTTTGTGTTTGATCTTTGTTAATTTGATTAAATGTGTCTTGGGGTGTTTCACCTTGCATTTATCCTTGGACTTGGGTGGCTATTCCCTTCCCCATTTTAGGGAAGTTTTCAACTGTTATCTCCTCAAATATTTTCTCAGGGCCTTTCTTTTTGTCTTCTTCTTCTGGGACTCCTGTGATTCGAATGTTAGGGCATTTAACATTGTCCCAGAGGTCTCTGAGGTTGTCCTCATTTCTTTTCTTTTTCTTTTTTTTCTCTCTGCTTCATCTATTTCCACCATTCTATCTTCTACCCCACTTATCGTATCTTCTGCCTCAGTTATTCTACTGTTGATTCCCTCCAGAGTGCTTTTAATCTCAGTTACTGCATTATTCATTATGGATTGACTCTTTTTTATTTCTTATAGGTCCTAGTTAAACTTTTCTTGCATCTTCTCAATCCCTGTCTCCATATTATTTATCTGTAACTCCATTTTGTTTTCAAGATTTTGGATGATTTTTACTATCATTATTCTGAATTCTTTTTTAGGTAGACTCCCTGTCTCCTCCTCTTTTGTTTGGTTTGGTGGGCTTTGATCGTGTTCCTTTACCTGCTGAATATTTCTCTGCCTTTTCATCTTGTTTAGGTTGCTGTGTTTGGGGTGGCCTTTCTGTATGTTGGAAGTTTGTGGTTCCTCTTTATTGTGGAGGTTCCTCCCTTTGGGTGGGGTTGACTGAGTGGCTTGTCAAGGTTTCCTGGTTAGGGAAGCTTGTGTTGGTGTTCTGGTGGGTGGAGCTGGATCTCTTCCCTCTGGAGTGCAATGAAGTGTCCAGTAGGGAGTTTTGAGGTGTATATGGGTTTGGTGTGACTTTTGTGCTCAGGGTTATGTTCATGCATTTTGGAGAATTAGCTTGGTATGTCTAGCTCTGAAACTTGTTGACTGTTGGGTGGAGCTTGATTTCATTATAGGTATGGAGGCTTTTGGATGAGCTCTTGTTGATTAATGTTTCTTGGAATCAGGAGTTTTCTGGTGTTCTCAAGTTTTGGATTTAAGCCTCCTGCCTCTGGCTTTCAGTCTTATTCTTAGCCTCAAGACTTCTCCATCCATATAGCACCGATGATAAAACATCTAGGTTAATGGTAAAAAGATTCTCCATAGTAAGGGACACCCAGAGAGGTTCACAGAGTTACATGGAGAAGAGAAGAGGGAGGAGGGAGATAGAGGTGACCAAGAGAAGACAGGGAATCAAAAGGGGAGAGAGCAGTCTAGCCAGTAATCAATTCCCTATTTGTTCTCCACAGTCTGGAGCACTCAGAGAGGTTCACGGAGTTACATAGAGAAGAGAAGAGGGAGGAAGGAGACAGAGGTGACCAGGAGGAGAGGAGGGTAAAAATGGGTGATGAAGATTGGATTCTTAAAGGTACAAAATTGATAAGAAATACCAAAAAGCAAAGATTAAAAATCTAGAGTAGAGGTTATACTCTCAAAAATACAATATTAAAAAACAAAACAAAATCGCAAAAGTTATAAAAAATATATATATGAAATTTGCTTTAAAAATAGGGGGCGGGGTTTGGCAAGGTAATAGTAGGTTTTAAAGATGAAAATTAAACGAGTAATAACTTAAAAATTAAAAAAAATTTAGTTTAAAAATGATAATAGTAAAATATATCTAGGAATTTCTCTGGAGCTGTTGAGGGCAGTGTGGGGTCAGTTCAGTTTCAGATAGTTCCTTGTTCCAACTTATACTTTTTCTCAAGGTCTGTAGGTCCCTTCCAAGGTAGTCAATGCTAGCTACAGGGTTTTAATCTGTTGTACCTGTCACTTCCAATGCATTTCCCTCTTCTTTATTTTGGCTTCCTCTGTTTGCAAGTGTCTTCAGTATCTAACTTCCACTCTGACACAAGGGTGTGAAGGTGGTCATTTATTTAGGTTCACTTGTTCAGTTGTGCTGTGGGGAGGGAGGAACACTGCAAACAAATATCACTGGCATGTGTGGGGAGTGCTTTCAGTGACCCACACACTGGGTTTGCCCCCACGCACGGCTTGTGTGCTTTCCCGGTCTACACTGCTCAGGCTCCAGGTTACTCTGCAGGGGAACTATCTAAAGTGGGCCCTGGGTTGTACGCACTTACCAGGTCTAAGCCACTCAGGTGCAGGTTCTCAGGTATTCCACAAAGGCGCAGACTTGGTTGGGCCTGCGTTTTGTGCCCTTCCCAGGTCTGAGCAGCTCAGGTGACCAGGTGTTTGGCGAGTGCACTCTCCCCAGGTGGGCAGTGTGTCTTATCACCTTCCTGGTCCCGGCCACAGCGGGAGCGCCATCTCAGGTGTTCCATGTGTCTCCTCTGGAGAGCCAGTCTCTGGCTGTGACCCTCCTGGTGGATGTCAACCATCCAGGATCCCAGGAAGACTTGGTTAGCAACTGGAAGCCTGCTAACAGTTTGGTAGAGGATGCCATCTCTGGGGCTGTGTTTGCCCCTTGCCTTCCAGCTCAGGCTGTCACCCGCCTGTAATGGCAGGACTTCTTTCAGCCTTTTTTCTCATGGCCAAATAATATTTTGTTGTATATACACCACATCCTCTTTATCCATTCGTCCCTTGGCAGAAAGTTAGATTGTTTCTTTACCTTGGCTATTGTGAATAATGCTGCAGTATACACGGGAGTGTAGATATCCATTCATTGTCTTGTTCTCATTTCCTTTGGATGTATACCCAGAAGAGGGTCAGTTGGATCATATGGCAGTTGTATTTTAGTATTTTTGTGAAACATCCACATTAGTTTTCCAAAGGAGTTGAACCAATTTTCACTCCCACCAACAGCAGACAGGGATTCGATTTTCTCCACACCCTTGGTATCACTAGCTATCTCTTGTCTTTTGATGGTAGCCATTCTAACAGCTGTGAGTTGATATTTCATTGTAGTTTTGATTTGCATTTCCTTGAAGATTAGTGATGTTGATCATCTTTTCATATACCCGTTGGCTATTTGGATGTCTTCTTTTTAAAAAGATGTCTATTCAAGTCCTCTGCCCGTTTTTAATTGGATTATTTGGTTTATCCTGTAATTGAGTTGTATGATTTCTTTCTATATTTTGGATATTCACCTTTTATCAGATATACAGGTTGCAAATATTTTCTCTCATTCATAGTTTATCCATTTTGATTGCTTCTTTTGCTGTGCAGAAGCTTTTTAGTTTGAGCTGATGCCACATGTTGATTTTTGCTTTTGTTGTTTGTGCTTTTGATGTCATATGCAAAAAATTATTGCCAAAATGAATGTCAGGGAGCTTCTTCCCTATGTTTTCTGCTAGGAGTTTTATGATATCAGATCTTCTGTTTAAGTTTTAATTCATCTTGAGTTAATTTTTGTGAGTGGTGTAAGATAGGAGTTCATTCTTCTTTTTTCTATTATCCTTCCTTCTTTCTTCTGTCTCTCTCATTCTTCTTCATCTTCTTGGTCTTCCTCTTTTATTTATGTGTGTATGCCAAGTCACTTCAGTCATGTCTGACTCTTTGTGACCCCATGGACTGTAGCCTGCCAGGCTCCTCTGTCCATGAGATTCTCCAGTCAAGAATACTGAAGTGGGTAGCCTTTCCCTTCCCTAGGGGATCTTCCCAGCCCAGGGATCAAACTCCCATCTTTTGTGTCTCCTGCATTGGCAGGCGGTTTCCTAACCACTGGCACCCTGGGAAGCTCCTTTTCTTTATAGATTTTTCTTTTTAAATCAAAACTGTGTGTGTCTGTGTCTGTGTCTGATGGGGGAAGGGAAAAGAATGAAGGAGAGGAAGAGAGTGACTGGTGGAATGGCTCTTTAAAGGGGTTTTCCAGTATTTACTTTATGAAAAAAAATTTGAAGTTTTTCTCTAACTTTTAATGAAAGCCAAATGTTAGAAATAGTAATTAAAATGTTTACATTGAAGTGGATTGCTAGATCTGCAATGTAGCCAAGCCTGGCAGCTTTTGACAAATTTGAATGAGCCACACAGGCTGGCCTTTTTTCACTAAAATGCCACAGTGTCTGGAAACCAAATCCTCCTCACACACTACCCTTGTTTCAGATAAACTGAGCAAACATATTGAGCAGAAATGCCCACTGTACAAGAGAAACTGGAAGTTGCTATCAGTGGGTGAGAGTGGCTTTGCAGAACATGAAGATAAGGGTTTTGATGTAAGGTTTGATCTTTGGGCTTCTACCAAACTGCCCTTCATTCAAAGAAGTGTCACTCTGGGTAAGGTGACCATCATTATAGCTTGATCAGCCCAGATACCACTGCCACATTTGAGAAAATAGAAATGAAGAGAAGGGAGACAGCTCTTCTGGCTCACTTTCCCTAAATGCCCTTATTTCAAAACCTCTCCCAGACCCCAGAAAAACACTTGTTTTACTCTTCCCTGAGTGAATAAATCTGCAGCCTGCAAAGTTGCCACAGATATCTGGCAGAATAGTTTTGGAACTTTCACATGATTCCCCCACACAGCAGTGCCTTCTAAATGAAAGAAAGAAATTGCCAGTGAACACACTTTGATGACTGCCTCCCATATTAAAATCAGACCTTCTGATCAAGGAATAAATAGTTCCACACGTCCCTAGAAATTGCAATGTATTTAGAAAATTATCATGCAGAGTATGGTTCTCAACACTGGCTGCATGTAGAGATTGTCTGGGGAGCTTTTAAAAACACTGATACCTGTGAGCCACACCTAGAGACCTGGGAAAGACTGGACATCAGTGTTTATCAGAAGCATTCATACACAGTCCAAGCATTCTTATGCAATACCTCCTGGTAATTCTAATGGACAGCCAGGTCAAGAACCACTGGCTGTGGAAGAATGACTGATGTTTAGAAATTTGTGTTTCAATTATTATGGAATTTTGTTTATTGTAGCCCGCTAATGGAACATCTCACTTAGTCAAATAACCTTCACTTTTGTGTGGAATGTCAGAGACCTGGAGCTCTTGCTTTTTAAGTGATATTTGGATATACATACCATTACAGTGTCTGTGGAGTTTCTCAGATAGTAGCCACCTTCTTTAAAAGAAAGATATGTAACTTGATTGCTTTGAAAACAATTCATTAAGTCCAAGTGTTAACATGCAAATAGTTCTCAGGGCCATGTTTAACACTTTAAAAAATTTATCATTAGTTGCATGAAAAATAAAAGTAGCCAAGACTTGTTCCCATATTTTAGAGAGCTTTTTCTCTTGAAGAAACTCAAAAAGAAAAGCACAGATTTTAATTTGGTTTGGGGTGAGGTGGCAGAAGAGCGAGAGAGAAAGATTTGGATTCTTTAAAAAAAAAAGTCAGTATCAGCAATAGTCATACTTGCATAAATATGGAAATAATGCAGCCTTACTTACCCTACTGACTCAGATGGTAAAGAATTCACTTGCAGTGCATGAGATGCGGGTTCGATCCCTGGGTCTGGAAGATCCTCTGGAGGAGGAAATGACAACCCACTCCAGTATTCTTGCCTGGAGAATTCCAGGGACAGAGGAGCCTAGTGGGCTACTGTCCATAGGGTCACAAAGAGTCAGACATGATTGAGCAACTAATGCCCACACACAAAGATAATGATACCTGCTTTATAGAGATGATCTGTCCTTTGCAGGATTAGGGCTAAAATGTGTAGCTACTTTTGTTTTTACACAACTTTTGTAAAGAAAAGTAACCTGGCCTATGGCCTTTAGAAAGGTACTCCACAGAAATAATTAGTTGTTTTTTAAACACATTTGTCTAAAATACTTATTCATCCTTTTTGAATCTGCCATGCAAGTCTGTTAAATTTGCAAATAACTAAAATTAAACCAGATGAAAAGAAACAGAAAATCATGTAAACATAAAAATATGTGGTGGGAAATCCTTAATAGGACATGAGCTGTGATGAAATTCAGTTTAGCAGCAGAGCTTGAAAACCAAGAAAAAAGAAGTAGATTCTTGGACTCTCTTTTTCCTTCCCAGCTGTCCCACTTGGCTGTGACTTGAAAGTAGGCACAGGCAGTTACCAAAACCAACAAGCAGACAAGAGTTTCACCTTGGATCTAGAAGAACCACATGACGGAGGTACCAAAAGCTTCAGTCCAAGGAGTAGCTGAGGACTGAGAGCTGAGGAGAGTGACTATGCTGATGAGAGAGAGAGAAGGAGGAGAGGGAGAGGAAAGTAGGGAACTCAAAGAGGCAGCCGCAGGCACCTTGCTCATTCTGAATGCCTGTTTCACAGACTTGTTGCGGCAAAGTAAAACACAGAAACCCAAAACCACATAAAATCATAGCTTAATGAATGATTACAAGGGGAGCACCCTATAACCACCACCCAGGTCAAAAATTGGACTTTGGTAACATCCGTGATGCACCTCTGGGTGACCCATCCAAATTTAACACCTTCCCTCATCCCAGAAACACACACCAACCTGACAAGCACTGTAATCTTTCCTTCTGTTTCTTCGTCGTTTTTACCACCCCCAGGAGGCACCTAAGACACTGATGAAGACTTCCCTAATTTAAAAACGTTATTTTTTAAGTCATCTTTATTCTAGAGATTTCCTCTCTGTTTCTTTTCTTTGCAGTTGATCTGTTGAAGAACGCAGGACATTTGACCTGGAGAGATTCCCATTGTCTGGATTGTGCAGGTTGCACAGAGTTTAACATTTCTCCTATCCTCTCTGTTTCTGGCAGATTGGCAGCCAGAGCCAGAGGCTTGGTCAGGCTGGGGTTTGTCAAGTTCATAGGTGATGGTGTGTTTTTTCATGAGGAGGCATAGGATGTAGCTCTTAGGTGATATTAGTAACCTTTGATGCTTGATGCCTTAATAGGTTCATTGGTTAGGGACTGTAAAATGGTAATACTCTGTCATTTGTTTTATATTCATTAGCTGGAACAGTTATATAAAGATATATTTCTTTCATATACTTTAGATTATGCAGTAGTATAATACAGCTGAAGAGACAGGATAATTGCTTGATTCTTTCCTTTGATTTAGCAGTTTTCAAAATAATAAATTGATTCTTTATCATCATTTGAAGATGACTGGGGTTTTTTTTTGTATTATTTTGAAACTGAATTTAAACATATTCAGCAGTTTTGGTTGCTTTTATCAGTCATGTGCACTGTGTTTTAAAGACAGTAGTTGGTGCGTGATCCAAGTATTTATTTCTTATGCCCTTTTTTGTATGTACCATCAGAAAATTGGAGTTGAGTAGATTTGCTAATCCTTGATAACACCACCTTGATAAAAACTAGTTTTATGAAACTTGCCTATCACAAGTTCATCCTAAACTGATTATTCTCCCCCCAAAATATATAATTTCCAACTTTACTGAAAATAAATAGTTCAGTTCAGTTCAGTCGCTCAATTGTGTCCAACTCTTTGCGACCCCATGAATCGCAGCATGCCAGGCCTCCCTGTCCATAACCAACTCCCGGAGTCTACCCAAACCCATGTCCATCGAGTAGGTGATACCATCCAGCTATCTCATCCTCTGTTGTCCCCTTCTCCTCCCGCCCCAATCATTCTCAGCATTAGGGTCTTTTCCAATGAGTCAACTCTTTGCATCAGGTGGCCAAAATATTGGAGTTTCAGGTTCATCATCAATCTTTCCAGTGAACACCCAGGACTGATCTCCTTTAGGATGGACTTGTTGGATCTCCTTGCAGTCCAAGGGACTCTCAAGAGTCTTCTCCAACACTACAGTTCAAAAGCATCAATTCTTAAGTGCTCAGCTTTCTTTACCATCCAACTCTCACATCCATACATGACTACTGGAAAAACCATAGCCTTGACTAGACGGACCTTTGTTGACAAAGTAATGTCTTTCCTTTTAATATGCTATCTAGGTTGGTCATAGCTTTCATTCCAAGGAGTAAGCGTCTTTTAATTTCATGGCTGCAGTCACCATCTGCAGTGATTTTGGAGCCCAAAAATATAAAGTTTGACACTGTTTCCCCATCTATTTCCCATGAAGTCAGCAATGGCCACAGGACTGGAAAAGGTCAGTTTTCATTCCAATCCCAAAGAAAGGCAATGCCAAAGAATCCTCGAACTACTGCACAGTTGCACTCACCTCACACGCTAGTGTTGCTCAAAATTCTCCAAGCCAGGCTTCAGCAATATGTGAACTGTGAATTTCCAGATGTTCAAGCTGGTTTTAGAAAAGGCAGAGGAACAAGGGATCAAATTTCCAACATCTGCTGAATCATCGAAAAAGCAAGAGAGTTCCAGAAAAACTTCTATTTCTGCTTTATTGACTATGCCAAAGCCTTTGACTGTGTGGATCACAACAAACTGTGGAAAATTCTGAAAGAGATAAGAATACCAGACCACTTGACCTGCCTTTTGAGAAACCTGTATGCAGATCAGGAAGCAACAATTAGAACTGGACATGGAACAACAGACTGGTTCCAAATAGGAAAAGGAGTGCATCAAGGCTGTATATTGTCATCACCCTGCTTATTTAACGTATATGCCAAGTACATCATGAGAAATGCTGGGCTGGAGGAAGCACAAGCTGGAATCAAGATTGCCGGGAGAAATATCAATAACATCAGATATGCAGATGACACCACCCTTATGGGGGAAAGTGAAGAAGAACTAAAGAGCCTCGTGATGAAAGTGAAAGAAGAGAGTGAAAAGTTGGCTTAAAGCTCAACATTCAGAAAACTAAAATCATGGCATCCGGTCCCATCACCTCATGGGAAATGGATGGGGAAAAAGTGGAAACTAAATAAACTAGTTATTAATTAAATCTGAGATCCTGGGAGAAGTCATGGGAAGAGAAATACCAGTCATCCAACCAGCAGAGGGAGTGCAGGTTAACTGGCAAATATAGTCTTCCATACTCTGCTTTCTTATTGGCGAAATAACTGATAATGTGTTGGAGAGAAGATACCAGGAACCAGACTGGACTATGTGACTCTATTGTCTGTTGGATGCAGAAGAACTACATTGAGTCTTAACAAAGGGGGAAAAAAAAAACTACAGCAATAAGAGGAAAAAGGATTCCCCTGAATTTCATCAGAGCCACCTTTGCTTAGAATTAAACACATTGTCCACAGCCTGATGGATACCTATCTTGGAAGATTAAGAAGGAAGAAGATATGATTACCTTATTTGGGGGTACATTTTCAAAATAGAAACTTCCAGTGGTGCTGTGAGTTTCTTAGAGTAACATAAGTTCAGAGGTAGAGACAAAATTTAATACAAACCATCCAAGCCCCATATCAGCTTTTCACACGGAACCTTAGTCGATGACAACTTTTTTTGTTGTTTCTTTTAAAGGAAGGAGAGCTTACCGAAGTATCTTGCAGTTTTTCTACCAGTCTTTGCTCATAATGATCCAGTCAAGGCAAGAATAAGAGCTTGAGAATACAGAGCACCCAAACATTCCTGCTTCCTTTGCAAACTTTCCTCTGGGGTTGGTGCTTTAATTTCCAGTCACTCTGAGTCAATAACTTGTGTTTTCAGTGCCATTATTGACTCTAACAATTTCTTGTCTCAATCCCATAGTTCGTAGAGCTTGGGGCTTGGGGTCACTGGCAGGGGTTTTGATTTGCAGCTTTCTGTGTTTACAGAAAAGGGCAAGTCAATATCTTCCCTGTATCGGTGAATTCTGGACTAAACTGATCTATCAAGTATTGTAAACAAATGAAGACCTTAAAGGACAGAAAGAAGCCTCTCTGGAAGTCTCCACTGCCTTTACATTTCATTGAATCCACAGACTCGCTTGCTCCCCACTGAGATCTGAGTACAGCTGAATAAGAAAGAAAGAAAAGTCACATGAGAAGAATGGAATGCTCTTACAATATTTTTAGGCTGCAATGTATACTGAATTCCACTCACACAGTCCTGCAGGAGGTTTCCCCTGTCTTCACAGAACATGCCACAACTCCTGCTTATTGGAACAGATACCTTCATTTCTCAAGAACTGATAATAAAGAAAAAACTGAGAGCCCCTTGGATAGGATTGTTAAGGCAGACTCTCCCCTTTTCTTCTGTTGATACCTCTTTTATTAAAAAAAAAAAAGATGGTTAAACTGATAAACTGGTGTTGGAAGTTCAGATCTTTCTCCAACTTGATGGATTCATAAGTGTGCACCTAATTCAAACCAATTTTGAAGATCACAGAGCAACTTACTGAGAGGCTAATGAAAAAAAAGTTTTTAAACAGTCTACCTCATTTTTAAAGAGATAATACAGAGATGACTTTTTATGAAAAGAAAAATTTTCCTTGGAGATGTGGGTTGAAAAAATGGAGACTTCTTAGTGATGGCTGTAAATGAATGAGTTCAGTTCTTGCTTTCACTGAACTCAAAGGGTGTCAGTTCCTACTTGCATGTTCATCTGTCCTTATTCAGTGAATCTAATCTGTCTAGTCTACACCAACAGACAGCAAGGCCTCCTGAAGCCTGCTTTCTCTGTCTAGGAGCCCTCAACCTAAATGCAAGGTTTTAATTGCTGCTGAGTGTTCTGAAACACCCAAGTCCGCACTAAGCTCATTTAGCTGCATGCAATACCAAGTTAATGAAGTCAAGGTCATTGATTCAGTTGTGCATAAGAGGAACTTGCTGATGTTGTCCTCTCTGTCAGCTGAACACGTGACTACTGCACACATCCCTACTGGCATTGCATCCATTAGTCAAAAAGAGTAAATGATAGGTATATATAGGTGGAGACAGACTGTACTAAACTGTATCAGCCATTTTGTAGCTTTGTGAATTTAGGTAGTTTACTTGGTGTTTCCATTTCCTTATCATAAAATGGGATAATAATAGAAGATACCTCATAGGATTGTTATAAACATTTAATGAGATTATCTGTGTGGTGTGCTTAACAAAAAAGTAGGTACATAGAGAATACTCAATAAATGGTATTTTAGTTCATTTTTTGCTGAAAAGCTGGCTTAGAACCCAGCATTCAAAAACTAAGATCATGGCATCCAGTTCCATCACTTGATGGCAAATAGATGGGAAAAAATATAAAGAGAAACTTTATTTTCTTGGGCTCCAAAATCACTGCAGATGGTGACTACAGACACAAAAAAGATATTTGCTCCTTGGAATAAAAACTATGACAAACCTAGACAGCATATTAAAAAGCAGAGGCATCACTTTGCCAACAAAGGTCTGTATAGTCAAAGCTATGGTTTTTCCATTGGTCATATATGGATGTGAGAGTTGGACCATAAAGAAGGCTGAGCACTGAAGAATTGATGCTTTTGAAATGTGGTGCTAGAGAAGACTCCTGAGAATCCTGTGGACAGAAGGGAGATCAAACCAATCAATCCTAAAGGAAATCAACCCTAAACATTCATTGGAAGGACTGATGCTGAAGCTCCAATACTTTGGCCACCTGATACAAAGAGCCAACTCATTGGAAAAGACCCTGATACTGAGAAGGATAGAGGGGGACGAACAGAGGATGAGATGATTTGGGTGGCATCACTGACTCAATGGACATGAGTTTAAGCAAATTCTGCGAGATAGTGAAGGACAGGGAAGCCTGTCCTTCACTGACCCCAGTCCATGGGGTCACAAAGAATCAGGCATGACTTAGCAACTGAACAACAAAAAATTGTTTTTATTGAACATTTCAAAACATGTGAATTTCATAGTGGCTAATTATAAGTAAGTATGAGTTGTAGCTTAAATTCCTTTAGCATTGGTACATATTGGTATTAAAATTTAGATCCACAGGTACATAGAAGAAACTAACACACCTTCATGAAAATGCAAAGGAGTTAGGATACCTCCATTCTCAGAGCAACTCACACATCACACACTTGTATCAGCCAACATAGCTGCATATAAGCAGGAAGTAACTTACTGGTGCTCACAGTGACTTTCTAATCTGCTGAGGACCTCTTCTCTTCCAATGACAAAACTTATATGAGTATTTAGAAATGAGGAGTGTGGATATAATTCAAGACATGGAAAAGATGGTCTCCGCTTTTAACAAATCTAGAATACAGCTATTAAATGGTTATAAATGGCTATTTATCTATTTTTCCCTTTGGGGAGAAAAACAAAGTTGAATTAGAAGAGTTTTCTGTTTTGTTTTCATTTTTCCTTTCTTTTTAAAATAAAACATGTCATTAGTTTTATACTGCACTAGTCAAAAAAAGGGGTAAATAATTCCTGATATTTTAGAGAAGTATCAGTATCTATTGCAGATCATTCCTCATACTAACTGCAAGTGCAGATCTATGCAATTTAAATGTGGTCAATGATTGTTCACTTCTCTTTAGCTCGGATGTATAACCTAAGAAGTATATCTTAAAATGAATGGAAAATGAGAATATTGAAAATACTTGTTTACATTTTAGCAGAAGCAGTGACTAACATGGAACAATCGTTAATCCTATTAAGAACACCAATTCCTGAACAACTCCTCTAAGTGATTCTGATTCAATAAGAATGGTAAGGGTCCAAGGATCTCTGTTTTTTGACACTCATTTCAGTGATTCCTATGATCTGACACATTGGGAACACTGGTCCTCTGTTGTTTTTGCTTGGCCAACTCTGTTCCTTCTTCTGATAAGAGCACCTTAATTTTCTTTTGATAAAATCCTCCTCCCCAACTCTCAGACCCTATGGATGGTTGGTGCTCATTCCACCACCAGCTTCTAAACAGATTCTAGATCCCAGGCCTGTTCAGTCATTGTAATCAAATATTCAGTATCTCTGAATGTGAAACTCAGTCCTGAAATGGATAAAGCACAAGCTGGAATCAAGACTGCTGGGAGAAATATCAATAACCTCAGATATGTAGGTGACACCACCTTTATGGCAGAAAATGAAGAAGAACTAAAGAGCCTCTTGATGAAAGTGAAAGAGAAGAGTGAAAAAGTTGGCTTAAAACTAAACATTCAGAAAACGAAGATCATGGCATCTAGTCCCATCGTTTCATGGCAAATAGATGGAAACAGTAAGATACTTTATTTTGGGGGGGTCTCCCAAATCACAGCAGATGGTGACTGCAGCCATGAAATTAAAAGACAGCTGTTCATTGGAAGAAAAGCTATGACCAACCTAGACAGCATATTAAAAAACAGAGACATTACTTTGCCAAAAAAAGGTTCTTCTAGTCAGCTTTGGTTTTTCCAGTGGTCATGTATGGATGTGAGAGTTGGACTATAAAGAAAGCTGAGCACCAATGAATTGATGGTTTTGAACTGTGGTGTTGGAGAAGACTCTTGAGAGTCCCTTGGACTGCAAGGAGATCCAACCAGTCCATCCTAAAGGAAATCAGTCCTGAATATTCATTGGAAAAACTGATGCTGAAGCTGAAACTCCAATAATTTAGCCACCTGATGTGAAGAACTGACTGATTTGAAAAGACCCTGGTGCTGGGAATGATTGAAGGTGGGAGGAGAAAGGAATGACAGAGGATGAGATGGTTGGATGGCATCACTGACTCAATGGACATGAGTTTGAGTAAGCTCCAGAAGTTGGTGATGGACATGGAGGACTGGCGTGCTGCAGTCCATGGGGTTGCAAAGAGTTGGACGTGACTGAGCAACTGAACTGAATTGAACTGATCGATCTGAAAGAATGAAGCTAACACGAAGATGGAATAAATGGAGAAAGGAGAGAGAAAATTAGTTTAGATGCCATTGTTTAGATTCTTAGACCCAGGTGATTTTTTTATTGTAAAACTTAGCTCATAATGACAGCAATAAAAGAAACTAAATGGAAACATAACTAAAAGTTTACAAATTCAGATGGAAATGATGTAAACTATATTACCTAGTAATAATTGTTTTCTGAGAGTTTATTAAATGAGGCATAGGAAACTGTGGTGATCAGAGATACATCATAAGAGTAAGGGTATATTGTGATTTTTATAGAAGTTTTCAAACTTTATAATTGCATTTAACATGAAGTGGCTAGTTATCTTTACCTAAAATGGCACATTTCAAGTATAGCTATGCTTAAAATATATGTATGGGAATTCCTTGGTAGTCCAATGGTTAGGACTTGGTGTTTATACTGCCATGGGCCCAGGTTCAGTCCCTTGTCGGGAACTAAATTCCACAAGCCATATGGCACAGATTATATATATATATATATAGTGAGAGAGAGAGAACAATAGTATCAGAACCCCCAAATCCCAAATACACAGGTATTTGGAGAAATGCACAGGTAGAAATGCACAGTTCAACAATAATAATTGAAGACTTTAATACTTTACTTTAAATAATGAATAAAATAACTAGCTAGAAGATCAACAAGGAAATAGAAGACTTAACACTGTAAACCAAATAGACCTAATAGACATCTATAGAACATTCTACATAGCAAAAGAATATACATTCTTCTCAAGTACACATGAAACAGTTTTCAAAATAGACCATACATTAGGCCATAAAAGAAGCTGAAATAAATTCAGAAGGACTGAAACAATACAAAGTATGACCTCCAACCACAATTGATCACAAATAGAAATGCAAACCAGAAGGAAATTTGGGACGTTCACAAGTATGTGTAAATTAAACAACACACTACTAAATGATCAACAAGTTAAAAGCTAAACCAGGAGCAGAATTAAAAAATACTTTGAGATGAATGAAAGTGAATACAGGACATACCAAAATTTATGAAATGCAGCTAAAGCAGTGTTTCAAGAGAAATTTATATCAACAAATGCCCTTTAAAAAAGAAGAAAAGTCTCAAATCAATAACCTAACCTTCCACTTTAAGAAGCTAGTAAAAAAGATAAAACTAAAGGAAAAAGAAACAGTGGGAAAATGAATGATTAGATAGAAAAAAATGAAATAGAGAACAGAAAATCAGCAAATAACCAATGAAAGTTGGTTCTTTGACAATGTCACCAAAACTGACACACCTTTAGCTTTAGTACTAATAAGAGAAGACTCAAATTACTAAAAAGTATTTGAAATAATAAGTTTCTGATATTATAAAATAAGAATTATAAGAGAATATCATTAATTATCATATGCCAACAAATTAGATAGCCCAGTTGAAATGGACAAATGCCTGGAAGGATACAAACTACCAGAACTGTCTCAAAGGGAAATAGAAAATCTGAATCAGCCTAGAACAAGTAAAGAGGTTGAACTAGTAATCAACAAAAAACCACAAAGAAAAGCATATGCCCAAATAGCTTCACTGGGAATTCTAGCAAACATAAGATTACCATCAATCTCTCACAATCTCTTACAGAAAATAGTAAAGGAGGAAACATTTCCAAATTTATTTTGAGGTCAGTATTACTCTACTACACAAACCAGTCAATGTATGGCAAAACCAGCACAATAAAGTAAATAAAATTAAAAAAAAAATTCCTCAACAAAATACCAGCAAAGCAAATCCAGCAACATATAAAAAAAATTATAAGCAAACCATAATCAAGTAGAATGTAACCCAGGTAATTAAGATTAGTTCAGTGTAGTATACCAAATATTTAGAAAGACGGTAACGAGAACCCAACATGCGAGACAGCAAAAGGAACGCAGATGTATAGAATAGACTCGTGGACTTTGGGGATGAGGGTAAGGGTGGGATGATATGGGAGAAGGACATTGAAACAAGTTAATTATCATATGTCTAATCAATCGCCAGCCCAGGATTGATGCTTGGGGCTGGTGCAGCGAGATTTCCCGGGGGGAAGGGAGGAGGGAGGGGAGTTCTGGAAGGGAAGCATATGTAAACCCATGGTGATATCATGACATTGTATGGCAAAAACAATAAAAAAAAATAGAATAAAGAACAAAATCACATGATTATCTCAAATGATACAAAAAAAGTATTTGGCTAAATGCAACACTGTCAGGATAAAAACATTTAAGCTAGGAATAGCAGAGAACTTCCCCAACCAGATGAAAGGCATCTATGAAAAACCCACACCTAACATCATCATTAATGGTAAAATTGTTCTGCAGACCTTAATTCCCTTATAGGCTACATTGAAAATGCTATAAGCCCTAGAATTTTCTAGGTCAAGACTTTGGATTTTACTCTGATCTTGATGAGAAGTCATTAGAGGAACTTCCAAGCAAGAGTGAGTCATGATTTGATTTTTATTTTTAAAAAACACTTTGGCTGCCATATAGTCATCTATTGGAATTCCATTTGTACTGGGAGTGGGGAACAGGAGGGAACCCTGGTAGACTTACTTCTCCAGAGGAGAATGTAGTAGTAGAAGCAGAGAAAAGTAGTTTTCAGAATACTTTTGGTGGTTAAGTTTGCAGGCCTTACTAAGGGTTTAGAAGTGAGGATGAATGAGGAGAGGAGAAGAATCTATGTTGAATCCAAGATGATATTATGTACTGAGAAAAAGACCCATTAAGGTTGGACTTGGGAATGACACAGGAAAGCTCCATCTTGGGCATGTTAAATTAGAGATACCTAACCTATTTAAAATCACCTGCCATATGACCCAGCAATCCCACTGCTGGGCATACACACCGAGGAAACCAGAATTGAAAGAGACACGTGTACCCCAATGTTCATCGCTGCATTGTTTACAATAGCCAGGACATGGAAGCAACCTAGATGCCCATCAACTGACGAATGGATAAGAAAGCTCTGGTACATATACACAATGGAATATTACTCAGCATTAAAAAAAATTCATTTGAATCAGTTCTACTCAGGTGGATGGAACTGGAGCCTGTTATCCAGAGTGAAGTAAGCCAGAAGGAAAAACAACAATACAGTATACTAATGCATATATATGGAATTTAGAAAGATGGTAACGAGAACCCAGCATGCGAGACAGCAAAAGGAACGCAGACATATAGAACAGACTCGTGGACTCTGTGGATGAGGGCAAGGGTGGGATGATATGGGAGAATGGCATTGAAACATGTTATTTATCATATGTGAAATCAATCGCCAGCCCAGGATTGATGCTTGGGGCTGGTGCACCAAGATGACCCAGGGGGAAGGAATCTGGAGGGAGGAGGGAGGGGGGTTCTGGAGGGGGAGCATATGTAAACCCATGGCGATAACATGTCATTGTATGGCAAAACCAATAAAAAATAAATAAAAATAAATAAAATCAATGTGGAGATGTCAAATAGGAACCTGGATGTTTAGTTTGGAGCTTAAAAGAGAGGTCAGAGCTGAACATAAAGATTTGGAAATCATCAGCATACAGATCGTATTTAAAGCCATGGTACAGAAGAGCAGAAGTTAACTGGGAAAACTGCACACATAGAGAAAAGAAGGGAAACCAAGGCAGAGCCCTGGAGTGCTCAAACCTTTAGCATTCAGATAGAGGAGAAGGCAGAGCCCACGTAGAAGACTTAAGAAGCAGAGGCCAATTAAATAGAGCAACACCAGGAGAGTACGGTATCATGGATTCCAAGAAAAGTAACTGTTTCAAGATGGAAAGTTAATAAGTTCTAGGGATCTGCTCTGCACAATTGTGTTTATAGATTATACTATATTGTACACTTGAAAATCTGAGAGTATATTTCATGCTATGTTCTTATCACAATAAAAAATTAATTTTTTTAAAAGAAGGAAAGGATGGTCAACTTTCTTGAATACTGCTAAGAGGGCAAGCAAGAGAGGAATGGCAGAGTGCATAGAGTTGTAGTTACAGGTGTCCAATTGAGGTAGGTTAGGAGAGAATGTGAATTGAAAAAGTAAGAGCAGCAACTCTGGATAACTCTTGGAAGAGAATTTTTATGAGGAGCAGCAGAAAAAAGGAACAATTCACAGGACATACGGATCTGAGATATTGGAGATAATTATAGAAATTAAGTCACTAGAAAAGATCTGGAACACAGTGGCTGACCTGATCAGGTTGTCCTTTGACCCAGGCCAAGCTATGTCATCTGTAGTAATAAGAAGGAAGCAGAAGAGGAGTAATGTTAAAAGTAGACTGGTAGTTTTCACGAGGTGTACCTGTATAGTTGCTTCTGCTTTTCTGATAAATTTGTGATAAGCATATGTTAAGTAGTGGGGCTTCTCTGGTGGTTCAGCTGATAAAGAATCTGCAATGCAGAAGACCCAGGTTCAATTCCTGGGTTGGGAAGATCTCCTGGAGAAGGGCTGGACTTCCCACTTCAGTATTCTTGGGCTTCCCTGGTGGCTCAGATGGTAAAGAATTCATTCACCTGCTATCCACTCCAGTATTCTTGCCTGGATAATTTCATGGACAGAGGAGCCTGGCAGGCTATAGTCCATGATGATACAAAAAGTCGGACACGACAGAGCAACTTTCACACTTTCACCGTATGTTAAGTTGTGAGGGTAGGGGAGAAACTGAATGAGTTTCAGAGCTGAGTGAAATGATTATTTGAGAATTGCTACGAACTGAGTTGTATCTCTTGCTTATATGTTGAAGCCCTAACTCCCAATGTGTCTTTATCTAGCGATAGGGTCTTTAGGAGGTAGTGTGTGTGTGTGTGTGTATATATATATATATATATATATATATATATATATATATGTATATATGTATATGTGTATATGTGTATATATATATGTATGTATGTATGTGTATATGTGTATATATATATATGTATGTATGTATGTATTTGTGTGTATGTGTATGCTCAGACGTGTCCAACTATTTGCAACTCTGTGGACTGTAGCCTGCCAGACTCCTCTATCCATGGAATTCTCCAGGCAACAATAATGGAATGGGTTGCCATACCCTCCACCAGGGAATCTTCCTGACCCAGGGATCAAACCCATGTCTCTTTTGTCTCCTGCATTGGCAAGTGGGTTCTTTACCACTAGCGCCACCTGAGTTGAGATTAAATGAACCCATAATGGGGGAGCTCTAACCTGATAGGAGGTGGCATTACAAGAAGAGGGAAGGAGGGAAGAAGAGAGGAAAGGAGCAGCGATCTTGAAAAAAAGAATGAATATATCTCTGCACTGTGAAAACACAGCTATCCTCAAGCCAAGAAGAGGGCCCTCACAAAAAACTGGGATTGGCCAACACTGATATTGGACTTCTCTGCCTTTCGAATTGTAAGAGTGATTTCTATTGCTTAAGCCACACAGCCTCATATCCTGTTATGACAAGTTGGTCAGACTAAGGTAGGGAAGTAAGATGGTGAAGATTTCATTCAATCTTAGTAGTATTCTGGACATGTTGTGTGCCCATCTGAGGTTTGGTGCTGTGGAACTTAAAGAGGGAGCAAGATATACAGTTATGTGTTTTGTTTTTCAGTCGTTTCAACTGTTCAGGTGCCAGTGCAGGGTAAGCAGACAGATGGGTTTAAACCTAGGTTATGACTTTGAAATTAACTCCAGCCTGGAGAATTAGGAGTATTCATAAGGGTATTTAAATGAGAAGAGAAAAAAATATGGAAGGTGGCAGCTTTAAAAATAAGTTTCTCTGTCTCTTGTCTGATACAAAGATGAGCTTTGTTAAGAAAGGTTAGGGTAGATATTCTTTATCCATATTTACAGTAAAGTATGTATCTATTATCTATCATTATCAAATAATGCCGCTGCAACTGGTAGTGTATTACTTTAGAATAATTGTTGAAGTAATCCCTATATATTGGTATTTTTGCACTGCAAACATTTAAATAGACTAGAGAGCTAAGTAATCAAGAATCAGGTGAGTACATATTTGTTGAAGAATATAGAATATAGAATAGAACTTACAGTAACTCTGTCTGACCTTATTAATTAGAACTTACATTTAATTTTTCACTTCTAAGGCTGTTTTCTCTTCAGAACTTAATATGTTTGATCTCAGTCTGGTATCAACATGCATCAGAGGAAGTAAGATTGTACAGGTGAAATTTTGCCTTGGAAATGAAACTATGTCCAATTTTCCATCCTGTTCAAACTTTGAGCTAAAATGATGAAAATGAAAACCATTTCTAGACTCCATGAATTCCCTAATCCTAAATTCTTCCTGAATTGTGAAGTGGAAAGTTAAATCGTTTTTGTTGGAAAACTCCCTGTTCAGTGGGTCCAGATCAGCACTCAGATGATGTCAGCAAATGTTACATTTTTTTCCAATTATGAAATGAATTATGGGGCGCTAGCTAACCACAGTCAGTCATTAAATAAAGCTATTTTGGCTGATACATTGTTGTCCTGCCAGAAAACACAGGTGTTTTGTTTTTAAAGAATTTTTAAAAAATTTCTTTAAGAAAAGATTGCATTAACAATCCTTCAACACAAGCAATATAAGAGCATAAATGAGAAGGTGCTATTTATAGAGAATTTGTGTGGCGGGGGTAGAGATTGTATTTTCGTATATGAAATAAAGACTTGCTTTATGTCCAAGGAATTGAAACATTTGGTCTGTGATGTATGAAGACAGTGATATATGACCATGCATATTTAAATGCATCTATACACAGAGTCTTAAAGAGTTGAATGAAAGACACCTTATAAACATGAATTGTTATTATTGAGAACAAACTTTCTTGGACTGGGATTTTCAAAGAATATTAGTTCATTCATTCTATGACTACTCCCAAGGGTTTCAAGTTCATAATCTCAAAATGATGGCATGTACATCTGTCAATATCAAATATGTACTAGTAGAACTAGAGTTGTAGTTTCCTTTGGAGGTATTCCTTGCAAGATGAATGAACATAAAAAAATTTCAATTGGCCCAGTAGTCATAATGACTGTTTTTAATCATTTTGTATTTTTAATGATATCTTTTCACTTATCTCTTTTATTCTCCCTTGCAATCTGCTATCTTCAATTTGCATATCTCTAAATTGTTCCTAAACGAAGCAGCTGCTTTCAGTTGATTCATCTAAGGAATTTGATTATCTCATCCAAACTATGACATCTTGAGTCATGCATTAATGGCATGCTTATGGAATGAAGCAGTTTTCTGTTTCAAAATGACTTTTTTTCTCTGTGTATGCAAGAGAGTATAAATATCACATATCTATAATCCTCAGAACTTAAAAGCTAATGCAACAGTCAAGTTCTCACTGGGTTAAAACTATGTTTAAAAAGAACAGTGAGTGTAGCAAATGCTTTTTCTGCATCTGTTGAGATTGACCATGTGGTTTTTGTCCTTCCTTTTGTTGATGTGGTGTAGCTCCTTGATTTGTGTGTTGAACCATCCTTGTGACCCTGGGATGAATCCAACTTAATCATGGTGTGCAATCATCTTTTTTATGTATTATTTGATTCAGTTTGCTAATACTCTGTTGAGAATTTCTGCATCTGTATTCATCAGATATTGACCTATAATTTCCTTTTTTGGTTGTGTCTTTGTCTGGTTTTGGTATCACGGTGATGGTGACTTCACAGAGTGACCTTAGGAGTATTCCTTCCTCTTCAGTCTTTTGGAAGAGTTTGAGAAGGATTGGTATAAGTTCTTTGTATGTTTGGTAGAATTTCCTAGTGAAGCCATCCAGTCCTGGACTTTTGTTTGCAGGGAGTTATTTTATTACAGATTCTGCTTTACTGCTACTGATCAGTCTATTCATAGATCTGTATCTTCTTGATTCATATTGATGGATTGTATGTTTCTAGAAACTTGTGTATATCTTCTAGGACGTCCAGTTTCATGGCATACAATTGTTTATAGTATTCCCTGAAGGTTTTTTTTTTTATATTTCTGAGGTATTGGCTGTTATTTCTTCTTTTTCATTCCTTATTTTGGTTATTTGGGTCCTGCTTCTTTTCTTGGTGAGCCTGGCCAGAGGTTTGTTGATTTTTGTTTATCCTTTCGAAAACACAGGTGTTGGTTTGATTGTGGGTTTTTTTTTCTATTTTTTTAATCTCTATTTTATTTACTTCCTCACTAATGTTTATTATTTCCTTCCTTCTGATGACTTTAGGTTTTGTTTGTTTTTCTTTCCCTCCTTTTGATAACTTCAGGTTTTGTTTGTTTTTCTAATTCCTTTAGGTTGTTTATTTGGGATTTTTCTTGTTTTTTGAGAAAGGTCTGTATGGCTGTGAACTTCCCTCTTACGACTGCTTTTACTGCAGTTTTGTATAGTTGTATTTTCATTGTCATTTATCTCAAGTTATTTTTTTATTTCCTCTTTGATTCTGTCATTGAAAAAGTCAGCATCCATTTGTGATTGAAAAAAAAAAAACTCCTGCCAAAGTGGGCATAGAGGGAACATATCTCAACATAATAAAAGCTATTTGTGACAAACCCACTGCAACATAATACTCAATGGTAAAAAGTTGAAAGCCTTCCTGCTAAAACCTAGAGTAAGACAAGGGTGCCCACTCTTACCACTTCTATTCAACTTAGTATTGGAAGTCCTAGCCATAGCAGTTGGGCTTCCCTGCTAGCTCAGCTGGTAAAGAATCCACCTGCAATGCAGGAGACCACAGTTTGATTCCTGAGTTGGGAAGATCCCCTGGAGGAGGGATAAGCTACCCATTCCAGTTTTCATGGGCTTCCCTGGTGGTTCGTATGGTAAAGAATCTGCCTGCAATGTGGGGGACCTGTGTTCGATCTCTGGATTGGGAAAGTCCTCTGGAGGAGGGCATGGCAACCTACTCCAGTAGTCTTGCCTGGAGAATCCCTGTGGACAGAGGATCCTGGTGGAGCAGTCCATGGGGTCGCAAAGAGTCAGAAATGACTGAACGACTAAGCACAGCACAGCCATGGCAGTTAGACAAGAAAAAGAAATCAAAGGTATCCAAGTTGAAAGAAAAGAGGTAAAATTGTCATTATATGGAGATGACATGATAACACAGAGAAAGTACAAAGACTCCACCCAAAAACTGCTAGAACTGATAAACAAATTCAGCAAGGTAACAGTATACAATATTAACATACAAAAATCAGTTGCATATATTCACACTAACAATGTAATATCAAAAAGGAAAAGTTTTTGAAAAATCCACTTTAAAGTCACATTAAAATAACTTAGTAGTAAACCTGACCAAGGAGGTGAAAAACTTATATGCTGAAAACATTAAGACATTGATAAAGGAAATTGAATGTGATTTAAAGAAAAAGCAAGATAGCCAATGCTCTAGATTGTTGGATTGAAAGAATTAATATTGTTAAAATGCCCATACCATCCCAAACAATCTACAGGTTTAATATAATCCCTATCAAATAATTTATTACATTTTCCATAGAACTAGAACAAATAATGCTAAAGTTTGTATTGTATCATAAAATACCCATAATCGCCAAAGAAATCCTGAGGAAAAACAACAAAGCTGGAAGCTCTCCCAGACTTCAGACAATACTACAAAGCTATACTAATCAAAACAGCAGGATATTTGGCACAAAAACAGGTGTATGTATCCATGGAGCAGAATAGAGAGCCCAGAAATAAACCCACATACCTACTGGGAAATTAATCTTAGACAAAGAAGGCAAGAATGAATATACAATGGAGAAAAGATCATCTCTTTAACAAGAGATGGTGGGAAGACTGGACAGCCTCATGTAAATCGATGAGATTAAAACATTTCCTCATACCATACACAAAAATAACTCAAAATTGCTTAAAGGCTTAAATATAAAACAGGACACCATAAACATCCTAGAAGAGAACATAGGCATAGAACAACATTTTCTGACATAAATTGACATAAATCTGACGTAAATTGCAGCACTGTTTTCTTAAGGTTGGTCTCCCAAAGCAATAGAAATAAAAACAAAAATAAACAAATTGGACCTAATAAAACTTGCAAGCTTTTGCACAGCAAAGGAAACAATAAACAAAATGAAAAGACAGCCAACAGACTGGGAGAAAGTATTTGCAAATGATGCGACTGACAGGGGCTTAATTTCCAAAATACACAAACAGCTCATACAAATCAAAAACAGCAAAAACAACCCAGTCAGAAAATGGGCAGAAAACCGAAATAGACATTTCTTCAGAGAAGATATACTGATGGCCAGTAGACACATGAAAAGATGCTCAACATCAATAATTAGTGAACATGAAAATCACTCAGTCATGTCCGACTCTTTTCGACCCCATGGACTGTATAGTCTATGGAATTCTCTAGGCCAGAATACTACATTAGGTAGCCTTCCCTTCTCCAGGTGATCTTCTCAACCTAGGGGTCTAACCTAGTTCTCCTGAATTGCAGGTGGATTCTTTACCAGCTGAGCCACAGAGAAATGCAGGTCAAAACTACAGTGAGGCATTACCTCACAGCAGTCAGAATGGCCATCACCAAAAAGTCTACAAACAATTAATGTTGGAGAGGGTGTGGAGAGAAGGGAGCCTTCTTTCACTGTTGGTGGGAATGTAAATTGATACAACCACTATGGAGAACAGTATAGAGATCCCTTCATTCCAGAGTTCCTAAATGCTTTTATTGTAGACTTTAAAACGTTTTCCTCCTCAAAGTAATTATGATATCTAAAGTGCTGGCATATACCACAATCATTATTTAAATTATGAGAGTGTCTTAAAAACATATTTTAATCAACAGCATATTCAGAATTTCACTAATTATTCACAAATGTGTAGAATTAACTGGAGTAAGATGACAGTTTTTAAAATAATGAAAAGACTTAAATACAAAAGTCTTTGTATTTCATTAAAATAATTTATTTCATTAAAATCTGTTACAATAATGAAAAGACTTAAATACAAAATTGAATGATTCTGTAATAGTCTGGTAGAGGGTCAGCTGTTGTTCAACTAAATGCTAGGGACAGTTTGCAAAATGAGATAGCTCATCTCAGTGACCAAATTTTATACTATGGTAACATGGTTTTGTTTTTTTTTTTAATTTATGAGCATAGAACTCCTACATCATTTCATTCTTTCAAGCTTAAATGTGATAACTTCTGTTATCAAGGTTAATTGGGAAGTATATTCTACTTAATCAAGGTTCAGGTTAAATTGTTTAAAAATTATATATATAGAAATACATAATACATATAGGATAATAGATTATAATATATCTAGACACATGCATTGGAGAAGGAAATGGCAACCCATGCCAGAATTCTTGCCTGGGAAATCCCTTGGACACAGGAGCCTGGTGGGCTACAGCCCATAGGGTCATAAAATCCCTTGGACACAACTTAGTGATTAAATACACCAACACCCAACATATATAACAACATCACCATACGCATATACCAACTTTTGAAGAATTTCGATGCCTAAGTATGCCACTAAAGCCTATTTAACCACAAATAAGTGATTAAGCACTGTCATCATCACATTCTAGAACTTAATTCACATGTATGACAGTGTCGCTAATGAAAAAGGCATATATAATTCTTGCCTGTTGTGTCTAGAACTTTGTTCCTAAAGGACTATCATTACTCCCTGCTCCACTTGCCATCCTTGACCTTAAACAGGCAATAGGAAGTGGATTCCTGCAGTTTCTACCCAGTGATGGTAGCCTCTAAAGCCGGATGATCGTTTGAGGATGTGCAGAGGCTAAAGGTAAACTCCAGATGATAGAGTGACTAGAGGTCTTCCTCAAAATTCTAAGGAAATCTGGGTCAGAGAGGATGGAATACTTCAGAACCTGAATATAAATTTTCAATCTGATAAAGGGTGAGATTATTTACAGAGGAAAAGGATGACAGTATGTCCCAGGGACATTTGAAGAAACACATTTTCAAGTGTTATGAAATATAGCTCTTTAAATAATTAACAAGGGCAGAAATTAGCTAAAATGTTATAGCTACAGATGATTTTCAGAAGTGGAAATTTGCATATCCATTGTATTTTTTTAATATAAAACTATTGACTATTGTTCATCAGTGTTTATAGAAGGTAAACAATATACAGTTTACATTCAATGTAACATTCTTTTTATTTTTCAAATGTGCAAAACTCTTAAATAGGTATTTTACCAAAATGGGTAAACAGAAGTTAAATAATCACATAAAAGTTGGTCACTGTCATTAGCCATTATCAAAATGCAAATTAAAGCAAAAATGAGATTATGCTACACATGTATTTCAATGGTTAGAATTCATATAAAGTAAATCACAATATAATTCAAATTTGGTGCAAAAGAATACAACTCTTGAATAATTTTCAATGCATGGGCATAATTTTTCTAGAATATATTTCCTATCTCTTTAATTAATAATCTTTATAAAAGTATGTATTCCTATTTCCTATAACTGAATCTATTATTCTTCTCCATTGTATTTTGGAATTTGTCCTTATGTATTTGTGTGAAGCATAACACCTGGTCATAGTAAGCACTGTCTTCCAACAACACAAGAGAAGACTCTACACATGGACCTCACCAGATGGTAAATACTGAAACCAGATTGATTATGTTCTTTGCAGCGAAAGATAAGAAGCTCTGTACAGTCAGCAAAAACAAGACCAGGAGCTGACTGTGGCTCAGATCATGAACTCCATATTGCCAAATTCAGACTTAAATTGAAGAAAGTAGGGAAGGCCACTAGACCCTTCGGGTATGACCTAAATCATATCCCTTATGATTATACAGTGGAAATGACAAATAGATTCAAGGGATTAAATCTGATAGATGAGTGCCTGATGAACTATGGACAGAAGTTCATGACATTGTAAAGGAGGCAGTGATCAAGACCATCCCCAAGAAAAAGAAATGCAAAAAAGCAAAATGGTTGTCTAAGGAGTCCTTGCAAATAGCTGAGAAAAGAAGAGAAGCTAAAGGCAAAGGAGAAAAGGAAAGATACACCCATTTGAACGCAGAGTTCCAAAGAATAGCAGGGAGAGATAAGAAAGCCTTCCTCAGTGATCATTGCAAAGAAATAGAGGGAAATAATAGGATGGAAAAGACTGAAGACCTCTTCAAGAAAACTAGAGATACCAAGGGAACATTTCATGCAAAGATGGGCCCAATAAAGGACAGAAACGGTATAGACCCAACAGAAGCAGAAGATGTTAAGAAGAGGTGGCAAGAATACACAGGAGCTATAAAAAAAATATCTTCACAACCCAGGTAACCACGATGGTTTGATCACTCACCTAGAGCCAGACATCCTGGACTTCGAAGTCAAGTGGGCCTTAGGAAGCATCACTACAAACAAGGCTAGATGGAATTCCAGTGGAGCTATTTCAAATCCTAAAAAAATGATGCTGTGAAAGTGATGCACTCAATATGCCAGCAAATTTGGAAAACTCATCAGTGGCCACAGGACTAGAAAAGGTCAATTTTTATTCCAATCCCAAAGAAAGGCAATGCCAAAGAATGCTCAAACTACCGCACAATTGTACTCATCTCACACACTAGCAAAGTAATGCTCAAAATTCGCCAAGCCAGGCTTCAACAGTATGTGAACCGTGAACTTCCAGACGTTCAAGCTGGATTTAGAAAAATTAGAGGAACCAGAGATCAAATTGCCAACATCCTATGGATCATCAAAAGAGCAAGAGAATTATCAGAAAAACATCTGCTTTATTGACTATGCCAAAGCCTTTGACTGTGTGGATCACAGCAAACTGGAAAATTCTTCAAGAGATGGGAATACCAGACCACCTGACCTGACTTCTGAGAAATCTGTATGCAGAACAAAAAGCAGCAGTTAGAACTGGACATGGATCAACAGACTGATTCCAAATCAGGAAAGGAGTATGTCAAGGCTGTATATTATCACCCTGCTTATTTAACTTATATGTAGAGTACATCATGAGAAATGCTGGACTGGATGAAGCACAAGCTGGAATTAAGACTGCTGGGAGAAATAACAGTAACCTCAGATATGCAGATGATACCACCCTTATGGTGGAAATCGAAAAAGAACTAAAGAGCCTCTTGATGAAAGTCAAAGAGAAGAGTGAAAAAGTTGGCTTAAAACTCAACATTCAGAAAACTAAGATCATGGCATCTGGTCCCATCACTTCATGGCAAATAGATGGGGAAACAATGGAAACAGTGAGAGACTTTATTTTGAGGGGCTCCCAAATCACTGCAGATGTTGACTGCAGCCATGAAATTAAAAGAAGCTTACTCCTTGGAAGAAAAGCTATGACCAACCTAGACAGATTATTTAAAAGCAGAGACATTACTTTGCCAATAAATGTCCATCTAGTCAAAGCAATGGTTTCTTCAGTAGTCGTGTATGGATGTGAGAGTTGGAATATAAAGAAAGCTGAGCACCGAAGAACTGATGCTTTTGAACTATGGTGCTGGGGAAGACTCTTAGAGAGTTCCTTGGACAGCAAGGAGATCCAACCAGATCCTAAAGGAAATCAGTCCTAAATATTCATTGGATGGACTGATGCTGAAGCTGAAACTCCAATACTTTGGCCACCTGATGTGAAGAACTGACTCATTTGAAAAGACCTTGATGCTGGGAAAAACCGAAGACAGGAGGAGAGGGGACAATAGAAGCTGAGATGGTTGGATGGCAACACTGAGGTAATGGACATGAGTTTGAGTAAACTCTGGGAGTTGATAATGGACAGGGAGGCCTGGTGTGCTGCAGTGCATGGGGTTGCAAAGAATCAGACATGACTGAACGACTGAACTGAACTGATTTGTGTGTAGGGGATGATACAGGAAATTTGTTCTATAATTTTATACTCTCTACACTAAGAGAAGCTATAATTAACTGGGTAACATTCTGATTACTATGAAGTTATTGCTTTTCCATGCTTCTGCTAAACCAATAACCCAGATACTGAAAAGATTGAACCTATATGTGAAGAATCTGTTGGGTTAAAGAAAAACATGTAGATCAATAGTTAAGATTACAAAAGCTTATTCACCCTTTCATTCTAGCAGGTCCTAAATTGACATCTCTAACCACCCCATTAGGTTTTCATGAGCAAAGTCTTAGACACTGACCTCTTAGTTGACACAGCACAGGGATTTCAACTCTAGGAAAGAAGAGGTTCACTAGAAGAAACCTGTAAATATCCGTTTAACTAAGTCTTGCTTGGCTAATTAAAACACATTAGTATTTCTCTAGTTTTCTCATCTGGGTGGGAAGATTCTTGTTAGTGATGAGAAATTTTTCCTGTTAGGAGTTTTGCAAATAAACTTCCTTGTATATGTAGTTATAGATTTGGATTCAGATACAACTGCTTTTATTGTCCAATTTAATTTATTTACATTATATTTAAATTTTCCAAATAATTACAGAATCAGCTACCTAATTTGAAAGGATAAGGTTTCAGCAAAGTTTCCATTTTACTTGAATTGATTTATTTCTTAGGCTGCTTAGAGTTAGAGCATCCCAGAAACATGGGCTTATCCACGGTCATGAATTGGCATTGTTTTGGCAAATGTTTTTAAAAAAATAAAAACAAGGTAGTGAAAATCATTTACATGTGTTTTATGTATACACACAAAGAAAAACCCAAATAAACAAAAACCCCAGAATGGTCCTTAGGCATATATGAGTTAAACACAATATCAGATTGAGTAATGACTATGGAGATTTCCTCCAACATTTAGAAAATATGTTCCCTAATGCAGAGGAAATAATGTATCATGTTATCAAATGGTTTTTTCTGATAAAGGAAGCAACTAAGAAAGCTTTATTTATTTGTTCAAAGTGACCAGAACTGTAGACTCAAAAAATAAATAAATAAACAAAAATCAGCACCTCTAATACAACTTCAAAATGAACATATGAAACTTTATTTTCTTTAGAATCTATTATTTCTTCACACTAATAAACCAAAAACCAAGACCCACTGTTTATATACATCAGTTTATGTATATATGAAATTATATGTATGGCAGCGTAGACCATTATTGAGCTTCATCTTCTGGACGAGAATGTCAAGTTAGTCTGCATAAGTGGCAGTTACAATCTGAGTACACTTCATCTTTGCTTCTTTCTTCTACGAGTACCAAGTCTGCCTCATCTGAATCTTCCCACCCGTTTCATGAGAAACATGAGTTCTCCACTGCTGTCTGTATACCAGTTATTCGTTCAGGATCATACCCCGACACAGCCTCTTGATTTGACAGCAGCATCTCTTTTTCTTTGATTCTCTGGTGTCAGATTCACTGCCTGATAAAGATTTTCTTTTCATACCACCTTTTCCTGTACTAGCTGTTGGAGAATTAAGAAGTGTTTCAATTAACTCTGGGTAATCTGAGTTTCCTTCAGAGTCCCAATATCATCAACATCTATATTTCCTTTTCACTTGAGGAAATACCATCCCCATCCCTTTCACTACAAGTCAGTTCGTCTTTTTCCATCACCAGTTCTTCAGGCTTTTCTCCCCGACTTTTAGTGTTTCCATTCAGTTTCTTTCCCATGCTTTGCAATGCAGTTTTATTGGAGGCTGTTTGTATTGCAAACCCCACCTTCGCACTGCCCTAGGTGTCCCTCATCTCCAGTCCTGCTTGCCTCCAGCTCAAGTTCCCTTTAATGCTCATGTGTCTGGTGCTAATACAGCGCCAGCTACCCTGCAGAGCGGGGTAGGAGTGGGAGGGCTCCCTGTGGGTCTTTGCCTCAGGCCCCAGCCCTGGCCCCTCCTGCCGCAGCACCCCCACGGTGAGGATAGCATCAATCATTGCAACTCTCCAGGGGACAGAAAAGCAGAATGGAAGTCTCACTGGACAAATGCCCCTCACGTGGTGAACAGTAATGAAGGCACATCTTTGTGCATGAGAGCTTTCCTAACTCCTCATCTCTGACCCTCACTTTCACTAGCCTTCTTCCTCAGCTCTCTCTCCACAGGCTTGCCCTTCCCTAGTTGTCTTTTTGACTCAAAAGAGAAAAGAAATGCTCACCATGGACTGGACAGAAGACTGAGAAATTATCTACATTTGATACACAACTGCACTCCTTTTCTCATCAGGACATCCTTGGTGAACATTTCCTGACAGATCTGTACCAGACATAACCTGGGAAATTGATTCTCCCTGTTTTTGACCCGGTTTTATCAAGGGACGGCTAGCAGTGAAGTGATAAAGGTAAGTGAATACCTGAGGCTACATAAAGCATAACTGAAAAACGTGCATTTTTAGGCTATATCTCATTGCAACCTAACTGCGGGCTGAAGCTGGTCTTTCCAGTGCATCACCGTTCCACTAAACTCCCTCAGTGTTCAGCCGCAGGTTACCATGAAGAAGTGCAGGAAAAGATGCCATGTGCTTCAGTCAGATTGATAAGAGTTTCTAAAAATATTTGCACCAGCGAGTTCCCTTTGTGGGAAAGAATCTTTTCCAAGAGCATTGGGTAGATTTTGTATGTTTGTGAAAGTAATGGAAGATCAAGTACAGAAAAGCCCCAAAAGCAAAAGAAGGAAAATAAAAATCGTATTCCACTTCGCAGAGACAACCATCGTTAACATTTTGAGAGATTTCCGTTCAGTCATGAGAGATGAGAGAGAGTTACCACAGTTGAGATCTTATTTATTTATGGATGCATTTTTGCGCCTTGCTCTTTTCATTTAACACTACATCATTCATTTAATATTCATCAAATGTTAATGGACCACTATCAATCAGAACAACACATGTCTCTGAATACTATGAGCATTTTCTGATAATATTAAGGAGAATGGCATTGAAACATGTTAATTACCATATGTGAAATCAATCGCCAGCCCAGGGTTGATGCTCCGGGCTGGTGCACCGGGATGTCCCAGGGGGAGGGAGTCGGGAGGGGGGAGGGAGGGGGGTTCTGGAGGGGGAGCATGTGTAGACCCATGGCGGTTTCATGTCATTGTATGGCAAAACCAACACAATAAAGTAAAGAAAATTAAAAAAATAAAAAAAATAAATGCTCTTCAGAAAAACATGATTTTTAAAAGATACAGTACTCCAAAAATTTAGTGTTCTATAGCATAATTAAATCATTCTCCAGCTTTTGAACATGTGCATTATTCCTTTTGTTTTAACGCCTTTATTAAAATGTAATTATCCATTCATATTTAAAGTGTGTGTATGTGTCATTCAGTTGCGTCCAACTCTTTGTGACCCTTTGAACTGTAGCCTACCAGGCTTCTCTCTCCATGGGATTCTCCAGGGAAGAAGACTAGAATGGGCTGCCATTCCCTTCTCCAGGGGATATTCCTGACCCAGAGATCGAAACTGGGTCTGCTGCATTGCAAGCGGATTCTTTACTGTCTGAGCCACCAGGAAAGCCCATATTTAAAGTGTAAAGTTTGCTGAGTTATGATTAATGAATGTACCTATGAAACCATCATCACAATCAAGATAAGGAACAACTGCTTCACCCACAAGAATTTTCTTGTGCTCCATTGTAATCCTTCCACCTGCCTCCCCCAGCCCAAACCCCCATATCCAGGTAACCTGATCTTTTTTCTGATGCTATAGGTTAGTTTGGATTTTTAGACTATTTTATGAATGAAACAATACACTGTGTACTCTCTTTTGTCTGACTTCTTTCACTAATCATATTTATTTTGAGATACATCTATGTTGTACAGGCAGCAGTTTGTTTACTTTTATTGCCAAGTAGTAGTCCATTGTATGGATATACCACAATTTATTTATCCACTCACCTGTTGATGGGCATTTTTGTTGCTTCCTTTTTTAAAAGATTATTACAAATAAAATTTCTGTGAACATTGCATGTATCTTTTTATAGCCATGAATTTCTTTTTCTCTTGGATGGTCTATATAAAGTTCAGTTCTGTCACACAGTCGTGTCCTACTCTTTGTGACCCCATGGACTGCAGCATACCAGGCTATTCGGAGCTTACTCAAATTCATGTCCATAAAGTCAGTGATGCCATCCAGTCATCTCATCCTCTGTCATCCCCTTCTCCTCCCACCTCCAGTCTTTCCCGGCATCGGGATCTTTTCCAGTGAGTCAGTTCTTCACATCAGTTGACCAAACTATTAGAATTTCAGCTTCAGCATCAATCCTTCCAATGAATATTCAGGATTGATTTCCCTTAGGATGGACTGGTTGGATCTCCTTGCAGTCCAAGGGACTCTCAAGAGTCTTCTCCAACAACACATTTCAAAGCATCAATTCTTCAGTGCTCAGCTTGCTTTATAGTCCAGCTCTCACATCCATACATGACTACTGGAAAAACAATAGTTTCCATGACTAGATGGACCTTTGCTGGCAAAGTAATGTCTCTGCTTTTTAATATGCTGTCTAGGTTGGTCATAGGTTTTCTTCCAAGGAGCAAGTGTCTTTTAATTTCATGGCTGCAGTCACCATCTTCAGTGATTTGGGAGTCTCCAAAAATAAAGTCTCTCACTATTTCCACTGTTTCCCCATCTATTTGTCATGATGTGATGCCATGATTTTAGTTTTATGAATGTTGAGTTTTAAGACACCTTTTTCACTCTCCTCTTTCATTTTCATCAAGAGACTTTTTAGTTCTTCTTTGCTTTCTGCCGTACAGAAAGTGAAGTCTGTACAAAGATTTACACACAAATGTTTTTGAGAATGAAGTGTCTTTGTCACATGATATGGATATAGATGTACATGTTTTTAAGAAACTGCCAGACTATTTTCCAAAGTGGTTGAACCATTTTCATTCCCATCAACAGTTCATAAGAGTCCTACTTGTTCCAGATCCTTGCCAACACTTGGTATGTTCAGTCTGCAATTTTGGATATTCTAATAGGTATATGGTTGTATTATCTTGTATTTTGTGTATCCCTGATAAGTAATAATTTTGAGCATCTTATTTTATCCTTATACAGTCTATTGGGCAAATTTGTCAAATCTTCAATCAGGTTTAACCTAAAGTGAGTTTCAGTCACAGAAACGTACTTTAAATTTTATTTTACTTTACTATTTTGGCTGCACCACCCAACTTGCAGACTCTTAGTTCCTGGAAAGGAATCAAACCCGGGACTCAGGCAATAAGAGTGTTGAGTTCTAACCACTGGACCACCAAGGAATTCATAGAAGAGTGCTTCAAAATGTAAGTTCTTAGAACATTATTTTGTTAATGATACACTTCTGCCATTTTGTCTCATTCCTATTCAGAGCACTCAAGATGGTCTTAGACATAAAAGATTGATCATATTAATAGATGACTAACGGGTGATGCTGATAATTTAAAGGTCTTACCCAGTCATCATGTGGACAGCTCCAAACCAAATGTATTTTAAAGAGGAACATCACCATTCAAACTACCCACCACCACTTTCTAAAAAACCAGAGTTCCCAAGGTCATGACAATTATGATATTACTCTAAGCCTTTCCTCAGAAATCTTCCCCACTTCTTCCAAGTCAGTCCTTTTTAGCAGCTCTGATCACTTCTGGCTCTTTTCTCCCACCCATTTCTTCTTCACACTTTCCATCCCACCCTGTTTCACCCCCCTTCCATTCTCTCCTCTCTGAACAAATGGTCTGTTTCTTATCAAGAAGATAATCTATTGGGTGTGATTTCTACTCCCTTCTTTTCCCCAGTTTGCAGACACATCTGCTTTTTCACTCAGGCTTCCCTCCTCTGCCTCACTTAAGAGAAACACAGATTACTCTACTTCCTCTTCCTCATCTCCTATTCATACCGTAATCCCTGCAGTGTGACCCAGTTTACCTTCTGGTCAGTGTTTGCTAAGAGTATCAAAGGTTTCCTAATAGTCAGAGCTACTAGACACTCCTCAGCCCTGATCTTTCTTGACAAGATAGCAGTGTTTGACCCCCTTGATTAACTCCCCTCATTTGGTTTCTGTTTCACAATTCTTTTAAAATGAACAAAACGGTTTCTGTTATCTGCACCTGAACTCTGAATGATCTAGTGTCCTTCTATACTTTATCCTCCTAAAGGATTAAACCAGCTCTTTGCACTGCCTCTACACAGCGTGCTATCTCTTACTTCCCAATCTCTGATCACTGTTCTTTTACCTGGAATGCCTTTTCTTTAGTGAGATGGGAAACTTTGCATATATTAAAGGAGCTGCCAAGGATCTGTAGTATGTAAATGTGTCAGTCCCTAGGTTTGTAAAGCTAAGAGTTTCTGTGTAATATTTCTCCTAAATCTTTCTCCTATTCCTGATGTACTAATGACATAATATATCACTTCAAATCATCAATTCAGTATACACCCATGAAGCTTTGGCTGATTTCTGATAGCCAACTACCATCTATTACTGTCTCTTCTTTAAAAAAAAAAATTACATTTTAAAACTCCACTTCTATTTGCCTATCTAAAATTACTAGAAACAAACCAAAAACGAAAATTTCTGAGAAAGACCCACTCTTTCCTCAGGAATCCATTTTGTATGGTGTTCATGGAAAAGTTCCATAGTACAAAGAGAAACAGAAACAATTAGAAGCTTTTTTATGAAAATCAAATGTCTGCAGCCATGAACTTGAAAGTTATATTCCTGTGAAGAGCTAGAGCTTTATAGATGAGATAGACTGAGAAAAGAGAAATTACATACCTATTTTACTACAATGGTCTTGCATGTTTATCGCAAAATTGTGTCCCCTAATTCCAGTTAATGTATCATTTCCACTATTTTTTCAAAGCTTTTCTTTGTCAACATTTCCAACACTGATCAATAGTCTGAAAGATTCAGTTTTTAAACTCTTAATTTTGGGGCAGCTGGGAAATGGAGAATTTTTATACAATGCAAGTGAAAGCAAAAACAAGATTTTCAAAACATGGAAACCAGATTGATCTTTTCAATTAATTGTTTGTTCTGTCCTAAGTTAGAAGGGAACCGGCTCTGGAGAATTTTTATATGTTACAAGATAATTCAGTTCAATCTTACATTTCTCCAGAGCCTATACGGATGGACTTTCAGTTACTGCCTAGATTCAAAGCTATGCTTAATATGTGCTAAATAAGTTTATGACTTCTCTCATTTCAAGTACATTTGGGCTTCCCACAAGGATTTCCAAATAAGTACTACTTCTTAACTGAGTTAAAATAGCAGCCTCTTTCTTAACCAAGTGGAAAGAAAGTAAATCTATTTCAACTGGACCTGTTTTATTACCGTTCCCACTCCTTATTTTGAAGCTTTCTGACTAGCCAGATATCAAGACAAGATCCCTAATGATTTGTGAACCTTCACAAATTAAAAAACTGGCAAAGCACCAGGGACAGTAACTGGGTACTCTCCCAGATGCTAACAACCAGTCTCATACACGTGGGTCCCTCAGAGAGCCAAGCTTGAATTACCAGTGCTGGTGTGTAGGTCACCATCAGACTCCAAGTCAGATAGCAGTTTTTACAGATCTAACTACTGTTGCTCAACTGGGTGTCCATGGAAACTAAAAAAAATTGGTTTGTTGCCTAGAGAAGTGGAAAGAAAACCAAGTCATTTGGTTTCTATGTGGTTTCCACGAAGCTAAGGAAATTTTTTGGCAAATGATAAAAACAAGGATGGCTAAAGCTACATGATCCCCTTGGTCATTCCTTGATCTTATCAAGAAATATTCTGTACATATATTATTCAAAAATATGAAAATATTCTAAATGAAGGAGTACCAAATTTACTTGGGTTATTTGATTCTTGGTTAGATTGGGAACAATTCCTTAAAACAGTGACCAATATGTACAACAAAACTGAGTAGGTTAAAAAGTCCCTGGATTCATTATATATGGAAAATGTTTCTCATCCACAAATTCAACAGAGTTCCAAGTATGAAAGAAAAAGCTAGTATTTAATAAGAGCAGAGGAGACTTAAACACCTACCTATTCACTAATCCTTTGGAAATATTTGTCACTTGTATATAGCTTTTAGGGAATCAGGTAAAAATAGAACACTGCTGAGAGTTCAGTCATCTGGACATGGGCCTTTATCTATCTGAGCAAGTAAATCTGACATAACAGTGGGCAAGGGATTTGTACAATGAAGTCTCTGATAACAGGGATACTGAGGTGACAGCTTGGCACATGGTGGCATGATTTCACAGCATCTGTTGGCCTGCCATCACATAGAAAACAACTTCTGGCAGATTCTCTGTCAATGAATGCACAGAATTAGCCAGGCCGAGAAACGTGGTATACATGAGTTACAACCACGAGCTCGCCTGACCTCAGCTGTTCAGCATTTATGATAATCAATGCTGCATTTAACTTGTCTAAGAATATTTAGAAGAAATACCTATAAAAATTCAACTTCAGACAGGAAAGTCAAAATTGGTTTTATCCATGAGTCACAAGCTAAAATGCACATAGATGCCAAGTAGGGAATGAAAATCAATGTGTGGAAGCAACTAGAAGTGAAACAAGAGCACTATTGGGACAATAAACACCACTGATACAGGCTCAGGGTTGGGAAATAAAAGGGAGTAATGACAGCTGTAGCAAAGCGAGGAACACATCTTTTTTTCCTTGAAAGGGGACAGTTACAGCTCCAGTCTAATCATCTGGTGCCACATCTTCAGGTATTTCAAAGGAAGCTAGGTTTCATTTGCTTGCATCTTGCTGGAGTCCCAACAATGATCTATTTATTTAAGGAAAGAATAGTAAAAGGGATGGGAGCACAACCACTAGAACAAATTCATAAATCATTAAAATTTCTGTGTGATTTTGTGCAAATCACATGAAAAATGTAGTTTTATACAAATGTATACCGTGCTGAAAACACATAGATGAATGTATATAGACACACATACCCACACTCAGGGTACATGGCTCAGAGATAAAGAAAAGCTGACTTGGTTAGTATACAAAACAGTGAAACATGGGCTCTGAGTCTTGGGGATTGAGGACAATGTTTTCCTGCCTCATGTTCCCAGACCATTTCCTGCATGTGTGTTTTGGCTTTGAGTTTGGGATATAAGTCATCAAGAGGTTACAGCGAAGGAGCACATGGGATGATGGCTGACATCTCCTCTGCCTATATTAGAGTTGTTTCTCTATAAGCCTTTCTACCTCAGTCATGTTATTTTTCGATCCAAAAATCTTCCCTTGTTTCCCAGTACCTGCGAAATAAAGAAAGCCCTAACTTCTTGGTTCAGGCGCCAACAAGCTTCCTGCACATGGTCCCCTGCTGCACACACCCTCAGCTTTCCCTGACCTTCCCTCCTCAGGGTTCCTTGTAACTCACAGCCATGTTGTCTTCATCAGCCTCTGTACAAGGCTTTTTCTCTGTCCTTCTCAACCTCCTATTTATTCTTCAATATCAGTGTAAAGAATTCACTTTGTCAGAATCCCTCCTAGACCAGACCAGTCCAGAACTGCTGCCTCCTTGAAGTTTTACGCAGACTCATAGTAATAGTGATGGGGATCCTAACTCTGTCCTGGACTCTGTGCTTAATGCTTGATTTGCCTGCTTTCATTTACTCGTAGTCCCCGACTCGGTGCAACAGATACTGATTTATGTTTTGGTTGTACTGAGTCTTCGTTGCTGTACGAGGGCCTTCTCTAGTTGCAGGGAGCAAGGCCTACTCTCTAGTAACGGCTTGCAGGCTTCTCATTGCTATGGCTTCTTCTGTTGCCCAGCACGGGCCCTGGGTGTGCAGGCCTCAGTAGTTGTGGCAGTCAGGCTTCGCTGCTCCGCCACATGTGGGATCTTCCCTGACCAGGAATGGAACTGGTGTCCCTTGCATTGCAAGGCGGATTCTTAACCACCAGACCACCAGGGAAATTGCTGAATTATACCTCTTAATAAATTTGTTAAAATGTTTCTCACAAGATAAACTCTTGTAAAGTTTGTTTAGAAATTCTTAATTTGGAATTTTCACCTCAGTGAAGAGTATGAGTGTAATATAAATATTTGATGAAATTATCTAGATGACTAGCCACCCCCAACAACATTAGTGCCCATAATCTGTTCACATTTACAGTCTCATTCTTACCACATGGAAAGCCAAAAGATTTTGAGGTTAATAGCACAAATTAGAGGTTCAAAGTCATTTAAATAGGGAGAAGTAGTGGGAAAACCCAGCCATCATCACACAGTGTATGGTAATAAAGGGGAAGCCAGACTTGAAGAGCTGATCCACAGCAGTCAGGACCACATTTAAAAGAGTAAGTATATCATAGTATCATAGGTCCTAGTTTGTACCTACCATCTTGTGTGGTAATAGCAATAAGAGTAATGGCAAACCCACAGTTAAGGATTTGTTATAAAACAATTTTCTGGTATTATTTTTAGGGTGGATCACTCAAATGATTAGCATGAATACAAGATCACTGATTAAGGGGAAGGCTAAGGATAATGACTCAAACCCTGGTTTATAGTGCTGGGAATCAAGTTAATATAGATATTTTTTCCATATCTAACCCAAAGTTCAAACAAGACCATTCATCACATCAAGCTTATGCTTTTCATCTGAATTACATTGTTTTGTAGTTTATTTGTATTAGATCCCTAAATTTCTCTTTTTTAGTTTTAGTAAAAGTTCTAAGTATTATAAGTTTAAATCTGGTTTTATCAGTGTACGTATTATATAAGTATAAAATTTAAAATAACCTCAGAATTAGAAATCTATGTATATTATTTTCTTCTAAACAGATTCTGTGCATTTCTTTCTTGTGAGGGTTCAGTGAGACAAGTATGTAAAGCGCTTAGGCAAGAAATACAGATTTTAGACTTGGACAAAACTAATGATCAAAATTCTCATGGTCTGAAACTGCAGTGAAGCTGGACATCAGAGAAAAGAGAACATTAACTAGAATGTTTGAGACGACTCTGAATAATCAGATATTTATTTTTTAACTTTCAAGCCTCCTTGAATTTAATCTTTATTTTATGACCTAGAAACTGACAGTGCCTCAGGTTCACTTTTCAGCAGTAAATTCTTCCTGTAGATCCATAGTTGCAGAAAACAAAAAAAAAAAAGAAATTACTCTTTTAAAAATGTAGTGCATAAGAGTTTTCAATTTCTATCCTGTTTCAGCAATGGAGTATATAACATGAGTTTTCTCCATGAAGCTTTTCTGTGTGTGTGTGTGTGTAGCAATATATATATTGCTACTTAGATATAGGATTGATCAGCCTACAGAGTTGAGGAGGAGGTGAGTCATTTGTTCCTGTGGGCAAAGCAGCCAGGAAAGTTTATGTTCAGTGTTAAACACTTTTGTTGAATGACTACTCTGAACAAGAAACTGAGGGAAGGATCTGGAGACACGTAAAGAGATGAGTGAGATACTATTACAGGCGTCTTAGAAGTTTATAGCCAAAGGAGAAATCAAAACTTTGTAATCCCTGTGGCTTCAATGGGCCTGAAGGCGCAGCTGCAGTGACAGGCCCTAAGGCTGAGAGAGCATCTGAACACTGAGGAGCCCAGCACCAGCCATGGTGGCGATGGGACGTTTTCCTATAACCCGTCTAGTGAGCCGATCGATGTCAGGACAGGGCCAGTTCCTGAGGGGGCAGCACAGGGGGCACCACAGGATCTGGGCAGAGCCCTGTCCTGCTAACAACCTTTGTAAAAGATGAAAATGCAGTGATATTTTGCAAATATTTCAGATTTGCAGTTAAACCAGAAAGGATAGCAAACACAGGATGAGAGAATCAGGATCCAAAAAGCTGAAACTGTTGGCTGAATTTAACAGGATGATTGCAAAGGGAAAAATGGAAGTTCCTGCATTCTGGCCCATAAAAAGAAAAAATAAAAAACCACTGTGTACAAATACAGGATGGGAGAGGCATGGAACTGTGTGTGTGTGTTTTAGAGTCAGACTTGAACTGGCAACCATGCAAAGAAGAAATATAAGTGATTCATAAATGAAATGGTTTGTCTTCGTTATTATTCCAGTACATTTAAATTGAAACAGTAATCCCTCGATCTACCAAATTGATAAAGGTAGGAAGAAGGGTAATTTTCAGTGCTGGCAAGAATTTGAAGAAATATGCATTCTCATATACTTCATGTCAAAGTGTGAATTATTAAGTTCTTCTGCAGCAGTTTGGCAATATGTATTGGAAATCATAAAACCATGCAGACGTTTTATCTTAAGAATTACACTTTCAGAAATTTCTCTTAAATAATTAAGGATACACAGAAGTGTTTAGCCACTAGAGCATTAATCATAGCATTATTTTTTCCAGCTTTACTGAAATATTGACATAATGCATAATTAAGGTGTGTGAATAGATGATCTGATACAATTGTGGAATTGTTACCTCATTAACATTATTTAACATATCACCTCATTTCATATAATGACTTTTTTTTTTCTTTTTTGTGGTGATAACACTTAAGATTTACTCTTAACAACTTTCAAGTTTATAATACAGTACTGACTATAGTCACCATGATGTACGTTAGATCATCAGAAGTTATTCATCGGGAACTGGAAGTTTGTACCCTTTGACCAACATTTTACCATTTCCTCACAACCACCATTCCACTCTATTTCTGTGTGGTTGGCTCTTCTAGATTCCATATATAAGAGAAAACACAGTATTTGTTTTTCGCTGTCTGACTTACTTCACTTAGCATAATGCTCTCAAGGTCCTTCTGTGTTGTCACAAAAAGCAGATTTTCCTTCTTTTTTATGGCTGAATGACATTCTATTTTCTTTCTTCACTCATTCATCTCACATTTTCTTTATCCATTTATTCATTGATGTACAGTTAGATTGTTTCCATGTCTTAGCTGTTGTGAATAATGCTTCAGTGAACACAGGGGTGCAGATACCTCTTTGAGGTCCTGAGTTCATTTCTTCAGACATAGACCCAGAAGTGGGATTGCTAGATCATGTGGTAGTTACATTTGTAATTTTTTGAGGAACTGCCATACTGGTTTTCATAGTGCTCTACAAATTTACATTCCCACCATCAGTGCACAAGGGCTGCCTTTCTCTACATTCTTGCCAATACTTTATCTCTTGTCTTTTTGATAATAAATATCCTAACAGATATGAAGTGATATCTCATTGTGATTTTGATTTGCATTCCCCTGATGATAGTGATGTTGAACATCTTTTCATGTACCTATTGACCATGTGGATGTCTTTTTCTTTGGAAAAATGTCTTTTCAGATCCTCTGCCCATAATTTAATTGGATTATTTGTCCATCCTAGAGGAAATCAGTGCTGGGTGTTCATTGGAAGGACTGATGTTGAAACTGAAGCTCCAATACTTTGGCCACCTCATGCGAAGAGTTGACTCATTGGAAAAGACCCTGATGCTGGGAAGGATTGGGGGCAGGAGGAGAAGGGGACGACAGAGGATGGGATGGCTGGATGGCATCACTGACTCAATGGACATGGGTTTGGGTGGACTTCAGGAGTTGGTGATAGACAGGGAGGCCTGGCGTGCTTCGATTCATGGGGTCACATGAGCGACTGAACTGAACTGAACTAATTTGTTCTTTTGCTATTGAATTGCATTAGTTCTTTATATATTTTGGTTATTAACCTAAATACTATCAGTAGATGATTTGCTAATATTTTCTCCCACCTATATGTTGCCTTTTCACCTTGTTCATTGTTTCTTTTGACATGTGGAAGCTTTTTAGTTTGGTATAGGCCTACTCAGAGAGGTCAGATAACTTGCCCACAGTCACACATGCATTAATGCTAGAATCAGGAGTTCAAACCCAGGATCTGTCTGTGTTGTTCGCCTTTATACAGACTGTCTCACATCTCAACAAGGGAAAACAGACTGGACTTGTTTTCTCCAAATGGGTAGAATTAGAAGAGAGGATCAGGGACACAGATATCAGCTCAATACCCAAAAGTTTTCTCTCAAAAAAAAAAAAAAATTAAAACCTTCCCTTGGAAGATAGCAGGTGTCCCTCTGCACATTTTTTGTAGGTTCGGTGATGCTCTGTGATGTCTGAGAGATCTCAGACTTCAGTACGCATTGGAGTCATCTGGGAGAGCTTCGTAGAACAGATTCCTGTGTTCACCCTTAGAGATTCAGATTCAAGTGGGCTGCTGAGATTCATGAATTTGCGTTTCTGTCAGGCTTCTGGGTAGTGCCAGGGCTTCTGGTCTAAGATCACACACAGGGATTTCTTCAAACCCTAAAATTTTGTTACTTTTAAAAAGCTGTACTCTACAAAGTAGACAAATTATGTGTTCTGCAAAGCCTCTCTCAAGGAATGGCAGCCATAATGCCCCTAAGCCATACAACAAGGCTTGTTTGTTTTTCCTATTTGGTAGTCAATAGAGTAGACCCCATCTTTTAAAGTAGATGTTCATAGTGTTTTTTAAATTCCCAAGGTTTGCTCATATATTAGAGACAGTTTTTTTTAAGAAATCCATATTTATTTCTGATAAAGAATGAATAAAAGCAAACCTCCTTAAATTATGAGACAAGAAACATAAATCTTAACACATTCACATTATCCGAGAGGACACGTAGTTTTCTAACAGTGATTTACTCTTCAGCCATCTAGCTCAATTTGGATTGAAAAGTGGAATTGTCTGCCAAGAAATAAGGACAACGACCATGTATTGTAAACTGTACTTCATTATTTTCAACAGTGGCAAACATGGTGTTAAATAATGTTAATTTTTCAAAACTTCTGAACTCTTCTCATAGCTACCTTTAAGGGCACCTTTATCTGTTTTTCACACCCACTTTTTGATGAGGTTAAAATTTCTGTCTTTAAAGTAGGCAAAAACACTCCAAAGTCAAGTATTAAGGAGCAAAAAATAGGTCCCTGTGGATTGCACCATTGGCCCTCTCCTTCCTGGAGGGCAGCTGATACAATGCCTACAGATGCTTTATTACACACCGGATCGTCCTCTGCACCTCCGAACAGCCAGCATCTCCATTTGAGAACCACAAGTGGCTTTTAAGTGATAAGATAGAGTTTAGCTGCTGTATTTTATGACATAATTCAGTTCGTGTTCCTTTACAGCGTGCCACTGGCTGGCCGACTTTAAAGAGTCATAAACATTTGATGGCAGAGTAATTTAATTTAATGATTTCTTTAATCTTCAAATTGCGAGACTGTTTTCAAAATATTTTGTTGCCATGTGATCTCCTTTCAACCCACAGGATTAATAATTGATGTTGAAATATGGATGGGAAAAAAATTGACAATGAACTTCTTTCTAAAGGAAGCAGCACCTGGAGGAATACCAGATTTACACAGTGACTCCCTTAGATAACAGATAACTGTATTGACCAAACTTGTAAAATCGTAACATTCTGGACTGAAATGTTTCTAAAATGTCTTACCTGCTTTCTTACCACTTTAAACAGTGGAACATTCTTAAACATCCTTTGATGAATGAAAATAATCCTTATAAATAAGCATGTGTCTATGGTATAACCAAGTAGTTTTTAACCTCTAAAAAATGCCTTCAGAACTTTACTCCATGTTAGTCATGTTGAATTTTTATAGTATTACACTTTCCCTTTTCACTTAAATGTACCGACCCCTGTTAATTTTTCCTTCTCTTTTAACTTGCTATTAAATTTACTACATGCTAGAAATCTGGGTTACTAAATTTACTGGAAGTTTGTCCAAATGAGTTTGAGGAGTTTCTGAGAATTGTCTGTGGCTCCCAAGGTGTGTCTGCGCTGATAAATTTTAGCCTCTCCAGTTTATTTTGAATGATTCCCAATTCCTATCTGTTTTGTCCTGCAAATCAGGTTGCAGATACATGGCCCCTGGTTAAGAAAAGTCTTAGCTGTGACCAAGCAATGATAACCACTGGTTTGTTTTCTTCCCACTCCGCCCTAGCCAGGCAGACTCTTTGTATTCAAATCCACATCTTAGAGTGTAGCACCCACAGTAGCAAGCAGAACTGAGATGCCTCTTCTTTTCAAAACCCAGCATTCTTCCACCTCTTTATCCTTTAGACCTCACACAGGAAACTAGAGTGAGAGAAGATAGGAGTTGAACAACTCATGAGTTAGGTATCTCATAAACTGAAGAAAGTCCCTGCAGCGAAGTTTTTTGTCTCTCCTAATCAGAGATTAAGGAAGGAGGAGAAATAGGAAAGGAAGGATAAGTACACCATTTTACCCTTCTGAAAAGCATTCCTTGGAATTCTTTTTGAGTTTCAGGTACCTGTTCTGTGTGCCGCTGTGAGAAATGCAGTTTTCATCATGGAGTATAAGTTCCAACTCTGGCCCTCTAAATCCTCTAGGATGTGGCTCAATTCGCTTTCTAATCTCACCGTCCAGACCAAATCCTCCAGACTCCCACATCTCTCACTTTTCTGCTCTGGAGGCACTTACTAGGTGCTAGTATGTGCTTCTCTGAGGGGAAAATGCAGGGTTAGGGTACCATAGTAAGATAAATTTGGGAAATGTTGAGTTAACCAGTATAAAACAAGTTTCTTTACTAGAGTACTTTTCAGAGCCTTTCAAAATCCTAATCTTCATTTTAATCTTCAAATGGGGATTCTGGTATAGAATGAGGGTAACCACTCATCCCAGTCTGCCTGGGACAGTCCCAATATACACCTGTTGTCTTGGTATAATTAACACTGTCTCTTTTCGGCTTAAAAACGTCTCATGGTTTTCCTGTCTGCCGTTGTTTAGTCTTGTCCGACTCTTTGCAACGCCATGGACTGCAGCCCGCCAGGCTCCTCCGTCCATGGAATTCTCCAGGCCAGAGTACTGGAGTGGTTACCCTTTTCCTCCTCCAGGGAATCTCCCCACCGCAGCAGTCAAACCCAGGTCCCCTGCATGGCAGGCGGACTGTCTACCCTCTGAGCCAACAGGGAGTCCATCCAGATCTCAAATCCTGTCCCAAATAATTCACGCTGTAGTGGAGGCTCCCTTATTACTGGTCCTCCTCCAAGGCTGGAAGTGCTTCCTCTACTGAAAGTGATAAGACCATGTCTGTGTATTTCCCTTGTGACGCAGGCATCTTCTGCCCTGTTTTTAGTTTGGGGGTTCAAGCCTTCCCTCCTCTACTGTACCATTAGAGTGAAAGCCAGCTAGAGTTTCACTTTGTCTTCACCCTCAATGCCAAACTCAAAAAATATCTTTGAAAGATTAACTTCAGTTGCACTGGAAGCTATCCTGTCCTCTCTGTCGTTGTACAGAAATGCATCCTTGGTGCAGGCCAGAGTAGCTCCAACCACTGCCCTTTCTTGCCTTCTCAGAGAGCTCTGCTGACTATCACCACCCTGGCTCCTATCTCCCATGAGCACTCCAAATGCTCAAGACTCTCCTACTTAAAAAAGCCGGTTCTCAACTACCACCTTGCCTTCTTCCCATCATTCATAGTTCAGATCTTCACAAGACTTGAACAAATAGCTATCTCTGCTTCTCTCCCATTCACATGCCAATCTACTCTAATCTGGCTTCTGTCTCCTCACCTCCACCCCCACTGCTCATATCAGGGTTACCAATCACTTTTTTCTTTTTCTCCTAAATCCAGTTGACACTTCTCATTTGGGCTTGGTCTGTGATTTATACTCTCTTTAAAAGTGCCCAAACTTCCTTGAAAAGTTTAACATAGAATTGCCATTTGATCCAGCAGATTCACTTCTAAGTGTGTACCCAAAGGAATCGAGAATAAGGACACACACAGATAATTGTACACTGATGTTCATGGCAGTATTATTCACAGTAGCCAAAGGGTAGAAACAACTCAAATGTCCCTCAGCAATGAATGGATAAGCAAAATAGAGTTTATACATACAGTGGAATATTATTTAGCCTTAGAAAGGAATGAAAGTCTAAAACGTGTGAAAACATGGGATGAGGGCTTCTGTGGTGGATTGGTGGCAGGGAATCCGCCTGCCAGTGCAGGAGACACAGGTTCAATCCCTGATCTGGGAAGATCCCACGTGTGGTAGAGCAGCTAAGCCTGTGTGTCACAGCTACTGAGCCTATACTTTAGAGCCTGGGAACTGCAGCTACCGAAGCCCATATGCAACAGGAGAAGCCAACGCACTGAGAAGCCTGTACACCGCAACTAGAGGAAAGCCCACACAGCAGTAAAGATGCAGTGCAGTCAAAAATGAAATTATATATATATATATATTAAAAAAAAACACATGGGATGAACGTTGAAGACATTGTGCTGAGAAATAAGCCAGACACACTTTTTGAGGACAGTATTGCATGGCTCCACTTATATGAGGTACCCAGAATAGGCACATTCAGAGAGAAAGCAGAAGAGAGGTTACCAGAGCCTGGGGAATGCAAAAATGAGGAGTTGTTCTTTGATGGGCACAGAGTTTGTTTAGGAGGATGAAAAAGCACTGGAAATGAACGGTTGCAGAACACTGAATGTATTTTATGCCACTGAATTGTACGCTTTAAAACTGGTTAGGGACTTCCCTGGGGATCCAGTGAGGAAGACTGCATGCTCCCAGTGCAGTGCGGCCCGGGTTCAATCCCTGGTCAGGGAACTAGATCCCCTGTACTGCAACTGTAGATCTCACATGCTGCAACTAAGACCCAGCACAGCCAAATAAATACTTAAGAAAAGTAATGGTTAAAATGATCAACTTTATGTGATGCATCATCGTAATGGGGAAAAAAAAAAAGAATGATACCCAAAGTATCAAAGTCCCTGAAATGAAAACCTTCACAATAAACAGAGAAAAGTCAGTTTCGTAACTCCCCTCTGTTCAACAAGAATCTCCTTCTGGGGGAAGAAATCTGCCCTGGGGAATTCCCAGGCAGGCGTCCTGAGAGGCACCTTGGAAAGAGCCTTCTGCTTCAGCTTATCACTAGCCTTTCTGGTTACACAGCCACACCTTGTTTTGCCAGTAACAATTGTTTCTGTGACGTTGGGAGCTAAATCAGATCTTCCCAATAACATAGGTTCTAATAGAGGGATTTTATCTCATTTAAAACTGCTCTTCAGGTGGCACTGCTCGAAAAGTTTTCCTTTCAGTTTCCTTCAGTCCTCTTCTACCTTGACCCCAACCTCCCTCTCCAAGAGGACAGTGGTTTGTAAACAGGTGCTTTGTAAGCAAGGATAGAACCAGCCACTTGCACAGTCAAGGGATAAAAGTAGGGATGGTGTGAATGGTGATTAGGGTGACTAGGGCCTCGAAATCTACTCCTGCAGGCCCAGATTCAGTCTTTTCTTGAGCATTGAGTTATCAAGTTATCAGTGCTTCAGTTTCCAGCCTGTGGTGTATTTATACTTGTGTCATACTCTGGTGACACAGGCTTCCCTGGTGTCTCACTGGTAAATAGTCCTCCTGCCGTGCAGGAGACATGGATTTAATCTCTGGGTATGCAAGATCCCCTACCCTGGAGGAGGAAATGGCAACCCAATCCAGTATTCTTGCCCAGGAAGTCCCAGGAGAGAGGAGCCTGGCGGGCTACAGTCCGTGGAGTCACAAAGAGTCGGACACGGCTGAACGACTGAGCACCCATGCGGTACTCTTGTGTTGACGATGAATAGCCTGCTCCCCATGCCCAGGTTTTCTGTGACAGCAGGAAGCCAAATACATAAAGATGATTTCTCCAATGTTTCAAAAGTAACACATGACTCATTAGTATTCACTGATGATGTACCCATTGCCTATGAGGAAAGTCTTCCTCATAATTCTCAAACCCATGTAAAGTATCTTGTTCCCTCACAGGATTTGCTGTCTGCCTATCATAGAAAAAGTCCCTCGTGCTGCAAAGTGTGAGCTTTTATTTGGTCTGGTAGCACTTGGGAGCTCCTTGTAAAATTCCCACTCAAAAGGTAAGAAGTCCAAAATCCTGCCTGGGGCGATTTTCACCACTGTGAATTCCATAGACTTGAGGGTGGATAGACAGATAAAAGCGCTGAGGCTTCTCAGCACACGGCATTACGAAGGCCTGAATGTGGGGTGTAGTAGTGGGAAAGGAAAGAGTCCAAAAATATTAAAAACATGAAAAAGGAGGGCCCTTGGTATCTGAAACATTTGTCTCTCTGTATGTCTTTTCCTCAGCTTCTCTAAGCTACCTGATCTCATGGGGGAAAAGTTCCCTGTTAGAATAAAGTTCCAGGAAGCCTCTTTTTCACTCTTTTCCCTTAGAAAAAAACAAACAAAACAAAACAAAAACTTACCACAGGAGCTCTTTACTGCCCTGGAATTTCGAGGAGATCCCGTGAAACTGTGCATGAATTGTACCTCCTCCAAGGACACTCCCTCATGCACACGACGCTGGCCGGATTTTGTAACTGCGTTTATGACTGATTTACAGAACTTTTACTTGGCAGGCCCTACTGTTACTGTTAGCTGGTTACTATGGATCTTTCAACATGCCACTCTGGCATGTTGCATTAAAAATAACCTCCCAAGACTGTACAGAATGCATAGAACAACGGGAGTACAGTCAGCGCCACAGACTCCAGGCGCTGTTTCAGTGCCGACGTAGTCACATGTGCTCCAACGTGAAGCAACAGCAGGGAGAATTTTCAGACACCTCTGAAAAGGTCTGGCTGCTGGTTGCATTATAATTTTTCTGATTCCCCAAAAGCAGAAGTTCTCAGAGATCAATAACATCCTAAAAAAAAACATAACTTTAGACCAAAAGAATAACAAAAACACACATTGTATCTGTGAAGGGCACAGACCAGAGGCAGGCAGGCTGTCTGGGTTTGACTCCAGTACTTACCTTGCCCTGGGATCTCAGCAAGCTGCCCCATGACCACAGCGGTCTCACCTGCAGAATGGATAACAGTGACCATCTCAAAGGGTTCTTCTGAGGATCAAGGGAGACAGCCAGGTAAAGGTCATTGGTTCGGTTCGTGCACATTAAAGGCACTCATTAAGCAGATCATTATCCTTTGAACACCATCCTTTCAGCACATAGACTCATAGCGTTTATCAACATGCAGCTGAATCAGCCCTGACTATTCACTGGAAGGACCGATGCTGAAGCTCCAGTACTTTGGCCACCTGATGCAAAGAGCTGACTCATTGGAAAAGGCCCTGATGCTGGGAAAGAGTGAGGGCAGGCGAAGAGAAGGGGTAACACAGGATGAGATGGCTAGATGGCATCACCGACTGGATGGACATGAGATTGAGCAAACACTGGGAGCTGGTGAAGGACAGGGAAGCCTGGCGTGCTGCAGTCCATGGAATCGCAGAGAGCTGGACATGACTTAGCGACTCAACAACAACAGTGCCTTCCATTGAGGTGCTTAAGAGTGATGCCCAGTTACTTATGTACATGTCTGACACTCTTTCTGGATTATACACTTGAGATCAGAGCTATGCTCCATTCATTTGTATATTGGTTGTTGTACTACAAGTACAATTGCTTTATAGTATTGTGTTGGCTTCTATTGTTCAACAATGTGAATCAGCTAGACAAATACATATATCCCGTCCCTCTTGAGTCTCCCTCCTACCCGCCACCCCGCCAGCATCCTACCCTTCTAGGTCATCACCGAGAACCAAGCTGGACTCCCTGTGCTACTAGCAGCTTCCTGCCAGCTATCTGTTTCATACGTGGTAGGGTATACACGTCAGTGCTTCTCACGCAGGTCATCCTCCCCTCCCCAACTTTATCTTCTCTGTAGCAATATGGTGGGTGCTGAATAAGTACTTATAAAGTTAAATGACAAGAGAGGAAATTCCCTGGTGATCCAGTGGTTAAGAGTCTACCTTGTAATGCAAGGGACATGGATCTGATCCCTGGTCCAGGAGCTAAGATCCCACATGCCGAGGGGCAGCAAGGCCCTCGCACCACAACTACTGAGCTGCGGTGCCTGTGCTGCAAAACAAGAGCAGCACCACAACTAGGGAAAGCCCAAGTGTAGCAGCAGAGACCAGGGCAGCCAAAAAGAAATGAATAAATAAAAATCTGAATAATTCCTTTAAAAATGGGAAGAGAAAGGCCATTACAGTGTAAGAGGCAACAGTTCATATGTGAACTGGTGGCCAAAAAAAAAATTACAGTCTTCAGGGGCAAATAGAGTCTATTGCCAAGAAAACCCTCGTGTTCCCTGAAACTAAATGACTATATCAAGCTACATGTGAATACAATATTTGTAATGCCGGGTCTGGCTCAGCGAGTCTGGTTCTAACTGGGTTCGGCAGAGGAGAGAAAAGCTTTTATCTCTGTCCCAGCCCTGGCCTCAGCTCATGAGCCAGCCTTGCCCATGACTCAGGAGAAGAATTGCTCTCCCAGAGCCAGACACCACAGCCACCGCAAGCAGAGTACTTTCCTTAACGGCATTTCAAATGCCATGGGATTCGGTGGCAGCAGCACAAACACAAGACTGGTGCTGAGGGGACGTGGGGCCTGTACAGAGTGGTCTCTGTCCCTGTTGCCACCACTTGTGCTTGGACCAGCCTGAACAGAGCTGCATCCTGCAGAGGTGACAGGAGGCTGGCACCTCCCTTCAGGAAAGCCAGTGGGCCTACAGGAGCCTCAGCAGGGATCACAGCAGTCGGGTCTCTGACTATAGACTGAAGTCTGATCTACCAAGCAGAAATGAACCACTGAATCTGGGATGTGTGTATATGTTTGTGAAGAGCGTGTTTGTTTGTTTGTTTCCTGACATTGCGTCAACACTCTCTAGCCAAAGGGCCGTGGGGACACACCTATAGTTGTAAGAAGGAGCCCTCTGAACCTGGCTTCACGTATTTCTTCACCTGACTATTCATCTGGATCCTTTATCATAGCCTTTATTATGTGCCAAACTACTCAACATAAGCATCTCCCTGAGCTCTGTGAGCTAGCAAACTGTTAAACTTGAGAAGTGGCTCCTGGGAGCCCCGAGCCAGTCGCTCAGAAGTGAAGAGGGCAACCTACGGTTTTGATCAGCTTCTGACATGGGGACGGTTTTATGACACTGAGCCCTTACCTTGTGGGATCCAACGATAACCTGAGGTGTCCGGACTGAATTGAACTGCATGAAACCAAGTAGGTGTCCACCAGGAACAGAATAAATTCTCAGTGTGTGGGGAGACTACACATTTGGTAGCTAGAAGCACGAGTGTGGTGCTCAGTTGTGTCCAACTCTTTGTGACCCCATGAACTGCAGCCCACCAGGCTCCTCTGTCCATGGGATTTCCCAGACAAGAGTACTGGAGGGCATTGCTGTTTCTTACTCCAGGGCATCTTCCTGACCCAGGGATCAAACCCATGTCTCTGGTATTTCCTGCATCGGCAGGCAAGTTCTTTACCACTGAGACACCTGGGAAGCCCTGTGAGTGTGGAAGTAATAGTGAATAAAGCGATAAGGAGGAAAGTGAGGTTGCTCTTACAGTGTTGTATTTGGGAGTGTAAGCCCAAGCCAGTAAGAGTAAGAGAAAAAATGAAGCAGGAAAAGAAGGGAAGCCACACAAGGCGAATGACCTCCATGCTGGCCACTGTTTGCCATACACCAGACACAGCAAGTCCCCTGACTGACCGAGCAGAGAAACTGTGCCTCGAGGGGAGGAGGAAGAGAAGAGAACACATCTGCCACCTTCTCTCCTGGTTCCCACTTCCTGTTAGTCGAAGTCTGACCCCTGGGCAGTGAGTTTAGGAGCCCTTTCAGGTTGCCGCCTTCTGCTCCTTCAGCATCCTCTGGGAAAGCTGGACTCCACACCTTGCCAGGTGGCGTTTCATTCACGTCCAGAGAAGACAAGTGATGCCATACTGGCCAGCCCTCCCGGGACTGGAAAGCAGCAGATGCTGGAACCACCTGGATGCTGCAGCTGAGACCGAGCCAGGAGAGGTAGCTTAGGGTCAGGAGATGCTCGTACAGAGTGACCCTGCAGAGCACTCGTGCTGTTTCTCATACACTTCTTCTGACTCTCCAGGTTCCCTTGTTTTCTGCTTTGGTGAACGCTGAGCAGGACTTGGTCCGTGCTCTCAATACACAGACGTCTAGTGTCTCTTGTACTTGACTCTCCTCTCCCTCCTGGGCACACAGGAAGGTTCCACTCCTGCCTCTGTGCAGTCATACGGGTGCTGCGATGGTGCTGGCTGATGGTCATGAGAGGAAGTGCCCCGTGTGCTTCTGGTCCAGAGCGTGTAAGAGCAAGTGTAAGTTCTCACACTCCTCTGCTGCCACGATCCTGGGAGCTCTACTGCGATAGAAGGGCTGCATGGAAGTGGATGGAAGCCCTGAGACAGTGTGTGTGGAGAGGAGCTGTATTTACCTTTTGTTAGTCAGACTTTTGTTAGTGACCCAGCAAGCAACAGAAGTCATATCTTAGTTAACTCCAGCAAACTAGAAAGGGCAGCTGGAGAAGCAGATTCAGAGAGTGTGTAGGAAGCAGAGACTTGACAGTAAGAATCATATTCAAGGTCCAGCCATGGGAACTATTGACCAAGCACATCCTCCCTGCCCCATGGACACTTCTGTGGATTCTCTTTGCTGCCATGAAAGTGAAATGAAATGAAAGTGTTAGTTGCTCAGTAGTGTCTGACTCTTTGTGATCACATGGACTGTAGCTCACCAGGTTCCTCTGTCCATGGGATTCTCCAGGCAAGAATACTGGAGTGGGTTGCCATGCCCTCCTCCAGGGGATCTTCCCGACCCAGGGATTGAACCCGGGTCTCCTGCATGCAGGCAGATTCTTTACCATCTGCCTGAGTCACAAGAGATGTCAAAATGATCCCTGTGTCTTTGCGTCTGCTTTCAGGATAAAAATACCAAGGGAAGAAATTATCTTAGCCTATATGGAATGTGCACACCCCAGGCACAAGAGGGATGGGAAAAGGGACTTCTGTCTCACACTCCTTTCAACACTCTAGTACTACACAGTGTACCTTCTTGCAGATAGAAAACATCTTGGATGCTAGGCAGCCAAAAATTTAAAAAAAATAAAATTCCTACAGATGTTCACTGCAGTTACATATGTATGCAGTCATATGTATATTTAGTCACAAGTAGGCTTGTGTTATAGTGTCTGGCTACAGTGTTTTCTTGCAGAAGTCAATGAATAATTATTTGTTATTGATGAAGAGCTAAGAAGTTTAACTATATAGGACATAAATGGGAAGCTACAGAACTCAGCCCCTAAATACTGAGTCTATTTCTAATGAGCACATATCACGATTTAAAAGGGAATGACACTTAGGAACAGAAAGTCTTATGTCAGTGGTGTCTGTTGAGATAGTTACTCCTCATAAGCAGAGCTTAACCATTTCTATATGGGCCTAGATCTCTCTTTTTCTTTTTTCCTTCTGAAGTCCCATTTTCTGGGACAAATGGAAAGCACCAGATCAAAGTGTTTTTCTCTCCACTTCTTTGCTGAAATAAACACATGGTCTCCGTTATCATCCCAGCTCAGGCATCTCTAGCTTACGTGCCTTAGGTGAGTGTTTCCCAGTCTCTGCAGAAAGCTTGTTATTGTTGCTATTCAGTTGCTATGTCATGCCAGGCTCCTCTGTCCATGGGATTTCCCAGGCAAGAGTACGGGAGTGGGTTGCCATTTCCTTCTCCAGGGGAATCTTCTTTACCCAGGGATCCAACCCACGTTTCCTTCATTGGCAGGCAGATTCCTTACCACTAAGCGAACTGGGAAGTCCTGCAGAAAGTATGAGACTAAACCTAAAAAGATCCATTTCTCCTTTCACTCTCTCTCTACCATGCAGTATATTATTATCTATTTCAAGAAACCAATCCTAAGGAGACAAAGAAATTCTAAGTGAACAGATAATAGGTTGTTTAGCAAGTTGTTTGACTTTGTGTTGTTTGATTGTGTGAATCATAACAAACTGTGGCAGATTCTTAAAGAGATGGGAATATCAGATCACCTTATCTGTCACCTACCTCCTGAGAAATCTGTATGCAGGTCAAGCAACAAGTTAGAACCAGACATGAAAAAATGAACTGGTTCCAAATTGGGAAAGGAATACGTCAAGGCTGTATATTGTCACCCTGCTTATTTAACTTACATGCAGAGTACATCATGTGAAATGCTGGGCTGGATGAAGCACAAGCTGGAATCAAGACTGCCGGGAGAAAGATCAATAACCTCAGATATGCAGATGACACCACGCTTATGGCAGAAAGTGAAGAAGAACTAAAGAGCCCCTTGATGAAAGTGAAAGAGAAGAGTGAAAAAGCTGGCTTAAAACTCAACATTCAAAAAACTAAGATCATGACATCAAGCCCCATCACTTCATGGCAAATAGATGGGGAAACAATGGAAATAGTGACAGACTATTTTCTTGGACTCCAAGATCACTGCAAATGATGACTGTGGCCATGAAATTAAAAGACTCTTGCTCCTTGGAAGAAAAGCTATGACCAACCTAGACAGCGTATTAAAAACAGCAGAGACATTACTTTGCCAACAAAGGTCCATCGAGTCAAAGCTATGTAGTCATGTATGGATATGAGAGCTGGACTATAAAGAAAGCTGAGCACTGAAGAATTGGTGCTTTTGAACTGTGGTGTTGGAGAAGACTCTTAAGAGTCCCTTGGACTGCAAGGCGATCAAAACAGTCAATCCTAAAGGAAATCAATTCTGAATATTCATTGGAAGGACTGATGCTGAAGCTGAAGTTCCAACACTTTGGCCACCTGATGTGAAGAACTGACTCATTGGAAAAGAGCCTGATGCTGGGAAAGATTGAGGGCAGGAGGAGAAGGGGACGACAGAGAATGGGATGGTTGCATGGCATCACCGACTGGATGGACATGAGTTTGAGCAAGCTCTGGGAGTTGGTGATGGACAGGGAAGCCTGGTGTGCTGCAGTCCATGGTGTTGCAAAGCATCGGACACTACTGAGCAACTGAACTGAACTGGTCTGAGGAAGTTGTCAAAGATAAATAAGGTAAACACCAAATAAGATATTGATCAGTGTCTTCAAAACCTTTTGAGACTCCTGACAAAATTTTGGTATAGAAATAAAATACTGGTATGAGTAGACCCCTAATCTGACAGGTTAGCACATTTTATCTCTCAAATTCCTAAAAGGGACCATTAAACACTGAACTCAGAGTTTGAGGATGATTGTCTTGGTCATTGTGTAGAAAGAACTGGAGCAAGGTGAGTGAAGATCAGTGGTAAAGACCAGGATGCAGGCTATGGAGATAAAGGGACAGCATAAATCTAAAAAAAGGGCTGCTGTCTTTTCCAGCAGAGTGTCAGTGACAGATGCTGGGGGCAGAGGGTGTGAGAGGGTGCGCACCACTGGAAGCAGAGGGCTTCAGGCAGGCAAACATTCCAGCCCCCCTGTTGCAACACAGGGTGACATCCTCCAGGTGAGTGCTGAGATAATGATTGCTTTGGCAACGATCAGCAGTACTGTTTGTTGTTGCTTAGTCGCTCAGCCATGTCCCACTCTTTGCGACCCCATGGACTGCAGCCTGCCATGCTTCTCTGTCCATGGGGTTTCCCAGTCAAGAACACTGGAGTAAGCCACTATTTCCTTCTCTGGGGGAAATTCCAACACAGGAGTTAAACATGTGTCTCCTGTGTCTCTTGCATTGGCAGGCAGATTCTTTTACCACTGAACCACTGGGGAAGCCAGTAAATCATCAGAGCAGCAGTCAAAGGCAGCACGCCCCAGGCCAACCATCTGAAAGAGGTTCCTTCCTCACTTATTTCCCCCAAAATGTGTGGAACAGTTTCAACTGTTCTGATTAAGGGCAACCAGGGGATGATTGGATGTTTGCCCTTAATAATAACCATCACTGACTGATTGGCTACTCAATGGGAGCCACTTTATTAGGTACTTAACGTAGCCTTGGGCTTCTGAGGTCAAGCTGGTGGTAAAGAAGGCACCCATACACTGCCTCATATAGTGTTGATATAATTTTTAAACTGAAGCTCTGACAGGTTCTATAATTTTTCCAGGATCACATAGCGAATAAATGGCAGGACTAGGGATTGAACCTAAAGATCCCCAGTTCCAAGTGCATCCTCAGTATACTGAAGCACAGCATCTCAAAACAAATGTGCTGAAAGAGAAGGTGCTTGACTAATGATTGAAAAATAATACCACTGTGAATTACAGTGATGGGTGACTACTAAGCAGCAACAGAGCCAAAACCTTTTCCCTGGTACTACTGTCACATTTAACACATAAATTTAGAGTCCTCCTTGTGTCAGTGGTACTGGGAAATTCTGGTTATAACTCTTTGACAACCTGGTCACCGTTTTGTAGATAAGTACAGTATTCTTTATTTAATATGAAACTCCTGCTTGGAAAAATCATTTTAAAACATATTACTTAAAATGCCCCCCAAAGTTAATTATGTATAATTGGGTATAAGCACTACTTCCCCGTGAGTATGTTTTCCTTTCCCTTTTGGTAATGGTAATGTGATTTTTCTGTGTTTCTTTTGACCGTGACTTTCAGAGCCAAATCTGATGCTCCACATAAAAATCTATCTCAATCTGTATATTTAGAATACTTGCTTTCTGTTTTTTTCTTTGATTCTGATTTTCATTTAATTTTTCACTCATTCAGTAGCTATTTGAGTACCTAACACATGTCAGATGTTTTGTCAAGTACAGTGGAGACAGGATAACATGATAAATGCTGTAATAAATTTATGCACATGAAATAGTAGAAGGACAAGATAGAAGGGTCACATCGTTGAGGGATTTTGAGTTAGATCTCAAAGTGTGAGACTGATGGATGGAAGGTTGACTGAGGGCCAGGGGTTGAGAAAGAGCATGGCAAGTAAGTCTATAATTATTTTGCTTTTTATTAACCTTGTTGCTGTTGTTATTGTTTGTTGTTCAGTTGCTAGGTCATGTCTGACTCTTTGCCACCTCATGGACTGCAGCATGCCAGGCTTCTCTGTCCTTCATTATCTCCCAGAGTTTGCCCAAACTCATGTCCATGGACAGAGAAGCCTGGCAGGCTACACTCTATGGGGTCACAAAGAGTTGGACACGAATGAAGTGACTTAGAATGCACGTATGTCCACTGAGTCTATGATGCCATCCAGCCATCTCATCCTCTGTTGCCCCCTTCTCCTGCTGCCTTCAGTCCTTCCCTGCATCAGGGTCTTTTCCAGTGAGCCAGCTGTTCAGATCAGGTAGCCAAAGTACTGGAGCTTCAGTCCTTCCAGTGAATATTCAGGGTTGATTTTCTTTAGGATTGACTGGTTTGATCTCCTTGCTGTCCAAGGGACTCTCAAGAATCTTCTCCAGCACCACAGTTAAAAGGCATCATTTCTTTGGTGCTCAGCCATCTTTATGGTCTAACTCTTATATCCATACACAACTACTGGAAAAACCACAGCTTTGACAATACAGACCTTTGTTGGCCAAGTGATGTCTCTGCTTTTTAATATGCTCTCTAGGTTTGTCATAGCTTTCCTTCCAAGGAACAAGCATCTTTTAATTTTGTGGCTGTAGTCACCGTCCACAGTGATTTTGGAGCCCAACAAAATAAAATCTGTCACTGTTCCTACTTTTTCCCCATCTTTTTGCCATGAAGTGATGGGACTGGAGGCTTCCCAGGTGACACCAGTGGCAAAGAACCTGACTGCCAATGCAGGAGATGTAAGAGACCTGGGTTCCATCCCTGGGCTGGGAAGATCCCCTGGAGGAGGGCACAGCAACCCACTCCAGGATTCTTGCCTGGAGAGTCCCGTGGACAGAGGACCTGGCCTGCTATGGTCCATAGGGTTGCAAAGAATCGGACATGACTGAAGCAACTTAGCAAGCATGCCTGCACAATGGGACCAGGTGCCATGATCTTAGTTTTTTGAATGTTGAGTTTTAAGCCAGCTTTTTCACTCTCCTCTTTCATCCTCATCAAGAGGCTCTTTTGTTCCTATTGACTTTCTGCCATTAGACTGGTATCATCTGCATATCTGAGGCTGTAGATATTTTTCCAGGAAATCTTAATTTCGGCTTGTGTTTCATACAGCCCAGCATTTCACATGATGTACTCTGATAAGTGAAATAAGAAGGGTGATGAAATATAACTTGACGTACCCCTTTTGCAATTTTGGACCAGTCTGTTGTTACATGTCCATTAATATGTTGTTTCCTTTGGGATTGACTGGTTTGATCTCCTTGCTGTCCAAGGGACTCTCAAGAGTCTTCTCCAGCACCACAATTTGCAAGCATCAATTCTTCTGCATTCAGCCTTCTTTATGGTCCAACTTTCACATCCATACATGACTACTGAATAAACCATAGCTTTGACTATGTGGACTTCTGTTGGCAGTGATGTCTCCCCTTTTTAAATTTTATTAATCTTGTTGAGTAAATATATTTTGATAAAAATTGCTTTAGATCCATCTCAGAAAGAGATGGAAGAGGATAGAATAGATAGACTGGCAGATTATCATGCCAGTGGATTCTTATGCATTTGGGGTGTTATAGAGGCGCACAGCTGAGCAAAGCCTGAGTACAGACTCAAAAGTTGCTGTGTAACACAGGGAGTTCAGATCAGTGCTCTGTGATGACCCAGAGGGAAGGATGGGAAGTATATGTATATTTATGGCTGATTCACATTGTTGTACTGCAGAAACCAAGACGATATTGTAAAGCAATTATCATCTAATTAAAAATAAAATTTTTTAAAAAAGAGTGAAAGGTACATTGACTTGCACATCCAGGGCCCTTCCCCACCCACTTCCTCAGGAGGTTCGCCCCCATCCTGTCCGTCTCTCCTCATTGCTCTTTTTCTCCACAGTCACACCGTATGCGGTCCTCTCTGACTGCTCTCCCAGGATGTTACCATCGGTCTCAACAGATTTTATTTACTATTGATAAATGCAGTTCAGTTCAGTCTTTTAACCTATCATCGATTCTACTTTTTCTTATGTAAGAAAATGTACCCCCTTAAATTGGGCTTCCCAGGTGACGCTAGTGGTAGAGAACCCGCCTGCCAGTGTAGGAGAAGCAGGTCCGATCCCTGGGTCGGGAAGATCCACTGGAGGAGGGCATGGCAGCCCCGTCCAGTATTCTTGCCTAGAGAATCCCACGGACAGAGGAACCTGGTGGGCTACGGTCCATGGGGTCACAAGGAGCCGGACATGACCAAAGCGAGTTACCTCACATGCATGCACCCCCTAAAATGCTGAGTTGGCTCTGTTGCATTGTTGCCCCGGGTATACAGTTAACCCTACTGTGCTCTAACCCTCCTGTCTGTTCCTTACTCCTTGAGAATCTCTTTGCTTTGAGGGGAGCATGGAGTAAAACCCTGGACCTTGAAGTCAGATCTAACTTTGAATTCATGCTCACCCACTTACTAGCTGTGTCATTCTGGCGAGTTCCCTAGCCTCTGAACCTCAGTTTCCGCTTACATAAAGTGATGACATTAAATCAGCCTTTCAGAGCTGGTTAAGAAATATATACACGGGGGTCTAGCAGGTCGTCTGGCATGTGGTAGCTTCAACGCATTGTGTTGTTGTTTTAGTAGCTAAGCCATACTAAAGTACACTAAGTCATACTTAGTCAAGAGTAGCTAAGCTGACTCTTGTGACCCGTGGACTACAGCTTGCCAGACTTCTCTGTCCATGGGATTCTCCAGGCAAGGATACTAGAGCGGGTTGCCGTGCCCTCCTCCAGGGGATCTTCCCGACCCAGGGATGGTACCCACATCTCCTGCATTGGCAAGCGGATTCTTTTCCTCTGAGCCACCAGCCACTGCTAAAGTATTAATGCTGCTTCACTACGTATATAATTATTGTCACAATGAGATTTGTTTTTCTTAACCTTTTCCCCTGCTCTCTCAAAAAAAAAAGTTTTCTTTCAAGAGTATTTTCCTGACTAAACCTCATGTTTACTTTTGAAATATTTCTTTAAAAGTTCTCTAGCCCCTCCTCATTCTCACCCCCATTCCCAGAGATTTCAGCCTTCCTTCTCTTCTCCCTCCCTCTCTGGCAAGTCTTCCTCACATAGAGATCCTATCCCTTCTGTCTGTGTGTCCACATTGGAACATAAGCACCCCAGAGCAGAAAACTTGTCTTTCTACATATTTGTCAAGCATCGTGTTCACAAAGAGATGAACTCAATATATAACAAATATAATACAGTCAGAATACTTCACGTGTTCGATAGATGCCTTAGGTATTACCTCTTTGTTCTAATTATACCAACCCTATGGACATGAGATGTATAAAGAGAAGCCTGGCTACAAAATAATAAGATTTCGGTTTTGGCTGCTCTGCATCAGTAACAGGGCATCAGTGGATGGGTAGCCAAGGTGTTTCCCACCCTGCTCAGTTTCTAAGAGCAGAGTCTCAGCCATCACACCCAGGGTCCTACTCAGAAGGCTACCCAGCCTCCAAAGACGAGCCCTATGCATCTTTTCCTGCAGCATCAGCCATGGCCAGGCTGCTGAAACCCCTCAGTGCAGTTTCTCTGGTACAAGAAGGTTATGCTTCACAGCTGCTTGCCTCTGTGTATTGTGTTATTGTTCAGTCACTAGGTCATGACTCGTTGTGACCCCATGGACTGCAGCACGCCAGGCTTCCCTGTCCCTCACCCTCTCCCGGAGTTTGCCCAAGTTCATGGCCATCGAGTCGGTGATGCCATCCAACCACCTCATCCTCTGTCACCCCCTTCTCCTCCTGCCTTCAGTCTTTCCCAGCATCAGGGTCTTTTCCAATGAGTCAGCTCTTCGCATCAGGTGGCCAAAGTACTGGAGCTTCAGCTTCAGCATCAGTCCTTCCAATGAATATTCAGGACTAATTTCCTTTAGGATTGACTGGTTTGATCTCCTTGAAGTCCAGGAGAATCTCAGGGCTCCTAGAAATTGTCTTTTCCTTCTTTTTGTATCCCCTTACAATACTAAGAACTTTCTCTATACTCAAGAATTATTTATTTTGACTTGAAGAGGCATAAAAATGATGGTTCCTTTCGTAAAGTTTTGGCTGACTTTTCATTTCTTTTTAAAATGTTTTCAAATTGTGTGTATAAAATATTTCCAACATATAGAAAAGAACTGAAAGATAATATGATACCTATGCACCCTGTACCTAGATTAAAAAATGTTAATATTTTTCCATGTGTTCATCAACCCTCTCTTTTGTTTTTAAATGCTACAAACAGAGAAAATCACCATTCCTACTTTCTCCCCCATCCCTTAAGGTTTCTTTCAGTTGGTCTAGCTCATTCACATCTAAGGTGTTATCTACTACATATGTAATTATCTATATGCTGTGTATTATGTTACAAGTGTTTTACTTCTTTATTTAAATTTTTGAGCTTCCCAGGTGGCTCAGTGGTAAAGAATCTGCCTATCAAACAGGAGATGCAGGTTCGATCCCTGGGTCAGGAAGATCTCCTAGAGAAGGAAATGGCAACCCACTCCAGATTTCTTGCCTGGGAAATCCCATGGACAGAGGAGCCTGGCAGGGTACAGTCCATGAGGTTGCAAAGAGTCAGATACAACTTAGCAACTAAACCACACCATGTATTATGTTGCAAGTGCTTTACTTCCTTTTAAACTTTTTGTTAAAATATAATTGATTTGTAATGTTTTGTTAGCTTCAGGTAAACAGCAAAGTGATTTGGTTTTTTATATATATAAACTTTTAAAAAATTCTTTTCCATGCTATGTTATCACAAGACATTGAGTACAGTTCCCTGTGCTGTACAATAGGTCCTTGCTGATTATGTTTTATGTATAGTAGTATGTATATTTTAACCCCAAACTCCTAATTTATCCCTCAAGTATTTTAAAAATTTATATCATCCCTGGTGTAATTGTATATATCTTGCTGTACCTTGCTTTTTCTTACCATATTCTATTTTTGAGATTCATCTGTGTTGATATGTGTGGGTTTAGTTCATTCATTTCAGCTCCTGAAACAGTAATCTGTGGGTATAGCCACCCATTCACCTTTGGAAGGGCACTTTGACAATTCATGCCTTTTTGCTGTTCTAAGCAGTGCTGCAGTGAACATTTGTGAACAACACTTATAAACACGGTTTCGAGGGCATGAACTTCTCCAGGCAGAATTGGGTAGACAGCACCTTAGGCTCTGAAACCCAGTTGTGCATTCCAAGTCTGTGTTCCACCACAAAGTCACAACAGTGTGATCCTGGCTGTGTTGCTTAATTTCTCCATGCCTGGTTTCCTCGTCAATAAAATGAGAATAATGATAACACCTCCTTTAAGAAAATAGAGCTGTGAGAACAGAGTCTCACACAAAGGAAGCATTCAGTGTATGACAGCAGTCGTTATTATTAGGCAGCAGTTCTAAGCATCTGTGGCTTTACTAGGTAACTCCAAATTGATTTGCAGTTGGTTGTAGCAGTATATGCTCACCAGCACTATCTTAGTTTATCCCCTACATCCTCACCAGGGCTTGGCATTTAGCACTGTGCCTTCCTATCCTTTTCAAATGCAAGAAAATCCAAGAATGAGACAGGCTAATGGGAGGAAAGAGATGGGTGCTGGTGATGAGTGATGGGGGTCAGCTGACCTCCAGGAGGAGGCAGATTTAGGAAAATGGAGGAATGTGAATTATTTTAGGTGGGAAGAAAAAGATGGTTTACAGAGTCTGACTCACTGGAAGGTCTGGGGATTTACAGAAAATAAGATGTCACAATACTAAGGGATAACATTAACAGAGGGCATGTATAAGGTGAAACTGTGGAAGTGTTAGTCGCTCAGTCATGTCCCACTCTTTGTGACCCCAGGGACTGTGGCCCACCAGGTTCCTCTGTCCATGGGATTCTCTAGGCAGGAATACTGGAGAAGGTTGCTGTTTCCTTCTCCAGGAGATCTTCCCGACCCAGAGATCGAACCCTGGTCTCCTGCACTGCAGGCAGATTCTTTACCCTTGGAGCCACCAAGGAATAATGTGAGGGGAGGAGAAATCCCATGGACATGGGGAGATAAAGAGAACCAAGTTTCCAAAAGAGAAGTCAGTTGAAAACAGTAATTTTTTTTTTTTTTTTTTTTTTTGCCTGAAGACCAGCAGACCAGAGTCACCTCTGTGATAAAGCACCAGCACCTGCAACCTCTCTGATTTGTTCCTTTGGCTCAATTCCTGCAGACCCTCTGTCCTCCAGGCCCTGATTCCATCACACCCGTGTGGTTACACTGACTGACCATGGGGTGCGGAGGCAGACTGGCAAGGCAGGCATTAGCATTCCTGTTTTATCAGTGCAAGGACCGAGGCTCAGACAGATTCACTGACCTGCTCAAGATTGTGCATCTTGAAAATGGTGAAATGGAGACCAGAGCCTGGGTGTTATGATTCCACGTCTAGGGCTCTTTGCAGCAAAAAGGATTGATAATCATCTGAAATCTTTCATTCTCAACTCAGATCTTAAGAGGGTCACATTTGTCTCCCCAAGACAATCACTACTCTTCTTTTTGACTTTCAAGGACTTTCATTAGTAACTCTTGTCTCTCTCTCTCTCTCTCTCTCTCTCTCTCTCTCTCTCTCTCTCTCGGTCCTCTTTCCTATCACCTTCTTAGCCATACTCTAACCTCTCCACCCAGGACACATCTTGTCTGATTTGTGAGTTCACTAAGTTCTTTCCCACCTCTGTGCTTTGTTCATGACATTCCCCTCTCTTAGAGAAATTTCCCTTCTTTCTCCATCATCTTTCTAGGCCCAGTTTAAGTCTTATATGTTCTGTGATTGCTCCAGGGAACACTTTCTGAACTGCCACATTGGATATTTCATCATGAAATATGACTCTATTGTACATTCTCTTGATGTCCTCAAAGTGATACCCTATGCAACAAAATGCAGAGTAGATCACTGCAGGCAGTTCTTTGCTTTTTTTTTTTTTTTTGACCAACTACTTCTTTTTATATAGGCATCTACCAATTACCCTTAGACTGACACTAAACATACTTGATAAAATATGAAAGATACTGATAAAACGTGAAACATACTGATGAAATATGAAGGGATCAGAATTAATAGGAAATACAAAGTACGAAGACTTGGAAGTTAGAAAATCAGTAATCACTGATAGAATTCCCTAAGCCGTGAGAGAAAATTTAAATGACAAATGCGGAAGGCAAGCTAGTTAAAAAGATGCAGAAGAGGGATCAGCACCAGATTTAAACAGCTTTTTCTGCTCCTCTGATGGCTCTGGATTTCTGGCATTCTGCAAAACAAAGGAAGTGACTTCTAATCACTACTTAACAAATAGGTTCTCCCATGCTCAGAACTAAGCAGTATTAGTCTGCAAATGATCACTTTGTGTACTCACACAGTCAAAGTTGTATTCAGTTTCATATGAAATGATGCAAAAGTTTGTGTGCATATTCAATTTTCCAAACTTAGTGAGCATTTCATGTATGTAGAGAGGTCAAGAAGAACATTACCCCTGCCCTTGGGGAGTGAAGGTGTGTGTAGTTAGGAGGAAGTATTCAGATTTATGCCCAAGTAAATTGGTCCTTTGCAGAGCAACGTGTGAACTAGTGTAAGTTCACATAACAGTGGATTATTTCCATGTGAGGTAACACTGATAAAAACAATTGACTGGAAGATTTCCAGAACAAAGTCAATAAAAAATATGCACCTCATTTCATGTAAAGGATGGGGGAAAACAGTGTAATGTCTGCAAGGTATTGGAAGTGGAGACACATACCTTATCACAGTTCACCCAGTAGAGAATATATTATTAGTGTAAGTGTTAGTATTGCTGCAGGAGAAGCCAATTCTGACTCCATGTTGGAAGTGTTTCTTTGAGTTGCTTTTCGTTGTTTTTGTTATAATAATCATACACAATGGCCTGCCTCAGAGAATCCTGTTCATCTGCCTGCCTGTTGAACTCAAGTGCCTATGTTCAGGACCCTGTCCATCTTTAGACAGAAGGAAGGAAGAAATTAACATCTCCCTTGCCTGAGGCTTGCCATTCTAGGAGATATTTGCAAGAGTAATGGCCTTTTTACATTGTTTCCTCACCTCTCCCCATCTCTGATCCAAGAGATAGCCTGGCATCCAAACCCTGTCAAGATGGTTATTTTGAGACATTAGTCTGCCATCTTCTGGGTCCACCAGCTCTCTGAATGAGGTCCTATTCCTTGCCTCAACACTTGTCTCTGATTCATTGCCCACTTGTACGATAAGCCAGGACCCTGTAACAGTATTAGCATTCCCATTTGATAATAGGAGATGGCTAGACATTTAAATTAACTTTCCCTAAGTCATATAGCAAGCTACTGGCATAGCTAAAACAAATGATATTTTGGGAACAGTCTACCTCATGAAACACTGAAGCTGTGTATTTTTCAATGCATGCAAGTACTCCCAGATACTCCTTAAACAACAAGTAAAAAACTAAAATATATTCATAAAATATTTGTTTTACAAGTAGTGCAAATAACAGAAGAAGATGCTTTCTTATTCCCCTAGCAGGAAATCAGAGACTATTAAAAAAAACACAAAAACAAAAAAAATCCCCAAGATTCATTAACAGTGTTTCCTGAGGAAGAATATAGACTTCCAGACGGTGCCAGAATTCCACATTACTGCCTGAATTCAAAGATTAAGGGTGTGTTTTGCCCACACCCTACATTTTTGGGAACATAGGCCTTGCCGTTATGTAAGGTCTACTCACAAGGCTAACATGACTCTCCTCTTCATGGGAGAGCCCTTCTTCTGATCCATAACATACATATTTTTATATGTACCTCATCTATTAACCAAACTGACAGATTATCACCCAGATTAACACGAATCTATTTATCTCTACAACTGCCAGCTTCTGTAAATGGTAGCAATTACACAAGACAGAAAAATCTCTTGGAATGACCTGCAGACTTGCTTCAGTCATCCAAAATGGGATGGATTCAGAAGAGAGGAGTGACTGGTTTTAAAGATGATATAATTTTTCTCCCAGACCAGTTCTGAGCACCTCACACACTACAGCACTGCAGTATAGTACGGGCCTTTGTTGGGGCTTATATTTCCCACCTGTATTTCTTTTTCTTTTTTCAGCAAGTCTGTCTTTGTGCCAACTGCTAAATAACCATAAATTTTGTTCTTATAAACCTTAATGAATGCTTGGCCAAGATGCTGTAACTATTGGCTTCTACATTGGAGCATAAATGGAAAGGAAAAAAAAAAAAACAGTGCGCACTGTGAAAAACTGGATAAAATGGAAAAAAAGATCACAGCAAACCCAAAGTCGCAATTTGCCTTTAATGTGAAGGAGGCCTTGTTTTCACGGTGTGGCAGCTCTCAGGGGTTTTAATCTCAAAGTAGCTGATCAATTTAAGGTAAGTGGCAGGCATTTGGCCTGGTTCCCAGGCTTTGCTTTGCTGCTTTGAGAAAAGAAAGGATTCAGTCAGACACACAGACAACAGGCATCATCAGCGGCTCCCACATTCCAAGCATTTTAACACAGATTAGGTTGGCATGATTCTACTGTTTACCGAAATCTCCTAGCTGTTGCATTTTTCCTTCTCCTTGCCACGGTTATCCAAGATGGTTTTCTCAGGTCAGGACCTTCATATGCCAAATAGCTTGCAAGGCTGCAAAGGAAAACAGAAGAGCATGGGTCAAGACGTCTGATTAAAATGCTGTTTCACTGGCTCACTGCAAAATATGAGACTGCAGACAGCAGGTAATTGAGCACTGAACTTTTTGCCTTAGGCGTGCATCGAGACAGGAACTGTTTTACATGCATTCCTGAGAGGGGAAGAAAACGAAGATAATTTCTTTAACAAGGACAAACTTAATTCAGCCAGAAATGCCCCATGGATTAGCAGGGTGACTGGTGGTTATTTTCTCTTCGGATTTTATAAGCCGGAGCCATATACATATGTTAAGGAAAATTGTAACCAATAAAGTCCATGTGTTAAACATTTTCAGATTAATTATTCTTTATTTTTTCAGAACAGTAATATTAAATGAGCTCAACAATTCCCTTACCAATATCTTATTTTCATAGCAAAAGTGAATTTCTTAATCCATTTGACCTGTAACCTAAGTTACATAAAATATGTATTCAATGAATCAGACCAAAAAATATATAAAAATTGTTTTCCATGTGTTTTTGGCTGTATCATGCTTTTGTACAAATTTTGTATTTTTAAGTAGATTTTCACTGTCTTTAAAGATACTATAATATATTTAAGATGCCTCTCCCCTTACTCATCCTTATGGCAGATTTCTGCATGTGTTTTTTTTCTCAGAATTTTATCAAAACAAGTAACTGATATGAATTTTTAAATACAGTTTTTCTAGCTATTAAACTTTGTAAGCACAATGTCCAAATTATTACACTTTCTAAATCCAAAATGCCTCATAAATTTACATTGACATGTTTCTTCCAAAAATAATATTGTTGCAATTAAGTAGGTTATGCTAGGAATAAATACTTTGTGGGGTGGGGGGGCATACCAACAGCATGAAGGGTCTTAGTTCCCTGACCAAGGACTGAACCTGTGCCCTCAGCACTAAGAGTGCAGAGTCAACCACTGGCCCACCAGGGAAGTCCCCAGAATATATATTCTTGTCAATAAGGGTTAGCTTAGAAACCAATACAATTATATGCATTTATTTTAATTTCAGATATTTCCCCAGTGCCTCGAACAGTAAAGAATCTGCCTGCAACGCAGGAGACCTGAGACTCCTCCCTGGGTCAGGAAGGTCCCCTGGAGTAGGAAAGGGCAGCCCACTCCAGTATTCTTGCATAAGGAATTCCATGGACAGAGGAGCCTGGTGGGCTACAGTTCACAGGGTCACAGAGAGGCGGACATAACTGAGTGACTAACACTCGCACACTGCATATGCAAGGGTGTTTTTTAAAAAATAATGCATGTTTCCTCATTGATTAAAAATAAAAGGGGATAAATAAGAAAGCAGTTTACAGCCATCCTTCTGCTCCTGCTAGATGTGTCTGAGATGTGATGTCTGCCATCTGGCAGCAAGGCCAAGAGCTAGCCGAAGAGACCAGCCTGACATGCTAAGGATGGCAGGCAGAGGAGAGGAGAGAGCATGGTTCTTAGTTAGGCCACTGAGCTACAGAACCGAAAATCCTGGGAACACCCAACTTGAGACTTCTAATATAATATAATAAATTCCCTTTCATTCACTCAGCAGTATTTATTGAGCACCTACCATGAGAGGATGCTGTAGGTACCCTATTATAGGTGTTCAGAAAAAGAAAGTGTTAGTTGCTCAGTTGTGTCCAACTCTCTGTGACTCCACCAGGCTCCTCTGTCCATGGGACTTTTCCAGGCAAGAATACTGGAGTGAGTTGCCATGCCCTTCTCCAGGGGATCTTCTTGACCTAGGGATCAAACTGAGGTTTCCTGCATTGCAGGCGAATTCTTTACAGTTTGAACTACCTGAGAAGCAAGTATTTGGAATATGTCGATAAATAAAGTACACAAGAGCCCTACTCTGGTAGAAGTAACATTCCAGCTGAGATAGATAAATTAAAAACACAAATAAGAAAATACTACACTATCTCAGGAAGTGGTGAGTGAGGAAATGTGAAAATAGAGCATGGTGAAAAGAATCAGGACTGCTGGGATAGAGGGAACAGTTTTGGCTGAATAAAGTGAGAATTGGTCGGCCTCACTGAAGAAGGCAGATTTGAGCAAACACTTGAAGGAAATGAACTTTTCTTGAAGGCATAGGATGTGGGGGATTTGGGGCTTTTTATTTCTCTTTTTGTTTCAAATCCACTAAATGAGGAAGAGAAATAAGGAGATTGAGACAGAAAGAGAGAAATTGATGTTGATTTGGAATATATCTGATCCCAGTTCCACTTCAGTTCTTCCTCATTCTTGTGAGCCAAAACATTCTTTCCTTTGCTTAAGTTTAAACTGGGTTTCTGTCACTTGCCACTGAAAGGGGACAGACTAGTACATTTTAAAGTGGTCACATGAACTATCTCTGCTTCTACAGACCACAAGTCCAAGTAGCTACTGGACCACAGTTCCATCCTGTATATAATAAGCTTTGTATTTTGCACTGGAGGTATCTAGGGAATGGTAGTCAGGGCAGCGTGATACTGGTCAAAGAACAGGTGGATAAATCAATATAACATAATAGAGAACCCAGAAATAGACCCCCATAAATAGAGTAAACTGATTTTTGACAAAAGAACAAAGGCAAAACAGTAGAGCAAATATAGTCTTTTCAACAAATAATGTTGGAACAACATCCACACGCTAAAAGAAAAAAAGAATGTAGACAAGAACCTTACACCCATCACAAAAGCTGACGTAAAATGAATCATATAGCTAAGTGTAAAACATAAAACTATAAACTCCTAGAATATAACATAGAAGAAAACCTAAGTGATTATGGTTGGGTATGGCACTGACTTTTCCCACACAACAGCAAAGGAATGATCCATGAAAAAAACAATGGATAAACTGAACTTCACTGAAATTAAACTTTTCTGCTTAGCAGAATACCAGGAGAATGATAAGACCAGCCAAAGACTGGAATAAAGTACTTGTAAAAGGCATACCTGATAATGGATTGTTATTCTAAATATAGTAAGAAGTCTTAAAATCAACAATAAGAAAACAATCAGATTATAAAGTGGGCCAAAGACCATAACAGACACCTCACCAAAGAAAATATACAGGTGGAAGAAGGGCATATGAAAAGAGTCTCCACAATGCATGTCACCAGGAAAGTACAAATTAAAACAAGGTAGCACTGGGCCACTATTAGAATGACCAAAATCCAGAACAGTGGCACCGGCAAAGGCTGGTGAGGAGTTCTTCACTGCTGATGAGAATGCAAAATGGAGCACTTTGAAAGACAATTAGGCAGTTTCTTACCAAACTCAATGTAATTTTGCCATCTGATCTAGCAATCATCAGTTGAGTCCCTCAGTCGTGTCCAGCTCTTTGCACCCCCATGGACTGCAGCACCCCAGGCTTCCCTGTCCATCACCACCTCCCAGAGCTTGTTCAAACTCATGTCCCTCCAGTCAGTGATGCCATCCCACCATCTCATCCTCTGTCGTCCCCTTCTCCTCTTGCCTTCAGTCTTTCCCAGCATCAGGGTCTTTTCCAATGAGCCCAAGAAAATAAAGTCGGTCACTGTTTCCACATTTTCCCCATCTATTTGCCATGAAGTGATGGGACCAGACCCCATGATCTTAGTTTTTTAAATGTTGAGTTTTAAGACAGGTTTTTCTTTCTCCTCTTTAACCTTCATTAAGAGGCTCTTTAGTTCCTCTTCATTTTCTGCCATAAGGGTGGTATTATCTATGCATCTGAGGTTATTGATATTTCTCCCAGCAATCTTGATGCTAGCTTGTACTTTATGCAGTACAACATTTCACATGATGTACTCTGAATATAAGTTAAATTAGCAGGGTGACAATATACAGCCTTGACCTATTCCTTTCCAATTTTGAACCAGTCCATTGTTCCATGTCCAGTTCTAACTGTTGCTTCTTGACCTGCATACAGGATTCTCAGGAGGCAGGTAAGGTGGTCTGGTATTCCCTTCTCTTTAAGAATGTTCCACAGTTTGCTGTGATCCACACAAGCAAAGGCTTTAGCATAGTCAGTGAAGCAGAAGTAGATATTTTTCTGGAATTCTCTTGCTTTTTCTGTGATCCAGTGGATATTGGCAATTTGATCTCTGGTTCCTCTGCCTTCTCCAAATGCAGCTTGTACATCTGGAAGTTCTTGTTTCACGTACTGTTGAAGCCTGGCTTGGAGAATTTTGAGCATTACTTTGCTAGCATGTGAGATGAGTGCAATTGTGTGGTAGTTTGAACATTCTTTGGCACTGCCTTTCTTTGGGATAGGAATGAAAACGGACCTTTTCCAGTCCTGTGGCCACTGCTGAGTTTTCCAAATTTGCTGGCATATTGAGTGCAGCACTTTCACAGCATCATCTTTTAGGATTTGAAATAGCTCAGCTGGAATCCCATCACCTCCACTAGCTTTGTTCCTGTGATGCTTCCTAAGGCCCACTTGACTTCACACTCCAGGATGTCTGGTTCTAGGTAAGTGATCACACCATCGTGATTAGCTAGGTCGATAAGATTTTTTTTTTCATAGTTCTTCTGTGTATTCTTGTCACCTCTTCTTAGTGTCTTCTGCTTCTGTTAGGTCCATACCATTTTGGTTCTTTGTTGTTCTTTATTATTCTGCTCCATCTTTGCATGAAATGTTCCCTTGGTATCTCTGTTTTTCATGAAGAGATCTCTAGTCTTTCCCATTCTATTGTTTTCCTCTGTTTGTTTACACTGATCACTGAGGAAGGCTTTCTTATCTCTGCTTGCTATTCTTTGGAACTCTGCATTCAGATGAGTGTATCTTTCCTTTCCTCCATTGTCTGTGTGTCTCTTCTTTTCTCAGCTATTTGTAAGGCCTCCTCAGACAGCTATTTTGCCTTTTTGTGTTTCTTCTTCTTGGGGATGGTTTGATCATCACTTCCTGCACAATGTTACAAACTTCCATCCATAGTTCTTCAGATACTCTATCTATCTGATCTAATCCCGTGAATCTATTTGTCACTTTCACTGTATAATCATAAGGGATTCGATTTAGGTCATACCTCAATAGTCTAGTGGTTTTCCCTACTTTCTTCAATTTAAGTCTGATTTTTGCAATAAGGAGTTCATGATCTGAGCCACAGTTAGCTCCCAGTCTTGTTTTTGCTGACTGTGTAGAGCTTCTCCATCTTTAGCTGCAAAGAATATAATCAATCTGATTTTGATATTGACCATCTGGTGATGTCCATGTGTAGAGTCCTGTCTGTGTTGTTGGAAGAAGGTGTTTGCTATGACTAGTGCATTCTCTTGGCAAAACCCTGATAGCGTCTGCCCTGTTCATTTTGTACTCCAAGGCCAAACTTGCCTATTACTCCAGGTATCTCTTGACTTCCTACTTTTGCATTCCAGTCCCCTATGATGAAAAGGACATCTTTTTTTAGTGTTAGTTCTAGAAGGTCTTGTAGGTCTTCATAGAACCATTCAACTTCAGCTTCTTCAGCATTACTGGGTGGGGCATAGACTTGGATTACTATGATACTGAGTGGTTTGCCTTGAAAATGAATAGAGATCATTCTGTCATTTTTGAGACTGTACCCAAGTACTGCATTTTGGACTCTTGTTGACTATGAGGGCTACTCCATTTATTCTAAGGGATTCTTGCCCACAGTAGTAGATATGATGGTCATCTGAATTAAATTCACCCATTCTGGTCCATTTCAGTTCACTGATTCCTAAAATGTCACTGTTCACTCTTGCCATCTCTCATTTGACCACTGCCAATTTACCTTGATTCATGGACCTAACGTTCCAAGTTCCTATGCAGTATTGTTCTTTACAGCATTGGAGTTTACTTCCATCACCAGTCACATCCGCAACTGGGTGTTGTTTTCACTTTGGCTCAGCCTCTTCATTCTTTCTGGAGCTGTTTCTCTGCTCTTCTCCAGTAGCTTATTGGACACTTACCAACCTGGGGCATTCATCTTTTAGTGTCATATCTTTTTGCCTGTTCATACTGTTCATGGGGTTCTCAAGGCAAGAATACTGAAGTGGTTTACCATTCTGTTCTCCAGTGGACCACATTTTGTCAGAACTCTGCACCATGATCCATCCGTCTTGGGTGGCCAGCAATCATACTCCTTGGTATTTACCCAGAGAAGAGGATAACTTAAGTTCACACAAATACCTGTACATAGATGTTTATAGGAGCTTTGTTTATAATTGCCAAAACTTGGAAGCCACCAAGGTGTCTTTCAGTAGGTAAATGGGTAAATAAACTCTAGTATATCCAGTCAATGGAATATTATTCAGTATAGAATAATGAGATATGAAGCCATGGGGGAACCTTAAATGTGTATTGATAAGTGAAAGAAGTCAGTCTGAAAAGACTACACACTATATGATTCCAAATATATGACATTCTGGAGCAGAAACTGTGGAGACAGTGAAAAGATCAATGGTTATCAAGGGTTGAGAGGGAAGATGAAGAGAAAGATAAGAGATTTTTAGGGCAGTGAAACTACTCTGTATGATACTATAATGGTGGATAACTACCATGATTCATTTGTCAAAAGCAAAAAAAAACCATAAAGAGTGAAATATAAATGTGAACTATGAACTTTAGTTAATAATAGTGTATCAATATTTGTTCATTAGTTTCTAGGAATGTGCCACACCAATGCATGATGTTAACCATAGGGGAAACAAGGTGAGTAGGGGTGTGTATATGGGAATGAAAGTTCTTTCTTTCTGCTCATTTTTCCATGATCCTAAGACTGCTTTAAACAACAAAGTCTGTTTTCTTTTGGAAAAACACCATAATAGGAAAAAGTAATCATTTGGATGTATTGTCATTTTAAAACTTCTACTCATCAAAAGAAATTATTAAGAGAATGAAAAGGCAAGATACAAAGTGGGAAAAGATATTTTATGTGTATAAATCACACAGAGAACTCATATGCAGAGTGTATAAAGATTTCTTGTAACTCAATAAGAAAAAAATTGACTCCACTTTTTTTTAAGAAAGGCTCAATGATAATGAACAGTATTATGAAAGAGTATATGCAGATGTCAGTGAACATGAAAATGTATTCAACATCATTAGTTATCAGGAAAATTCAAGTTGAAAACATAACAGAATATCTCTATGCACATCCCAGAAAGGCTAAAATTTAAGAGACTGATGATACAGATTTTAGGATATAGAGCAACAGAAACCCCTGGAATGTGAACTGGTAAAACTACTTTTGAAATTTTGTTGCCAGTTAAATTAAGCATATGTCCACCCTGTGATTAAGCAGTTGAACCCCTAGGTGTAAATCCAAAAGAAACGCATACAAATGAGTGTGAAAGATAATTACAAGAATATTCTCAGTACATTCTTCTTCTTTTTTTTAAAAAAAAATTTTCTTTAGTTTATTGTGTTGGTTTTGCCATACAATGACATGAAATCGCCATGGGTTTACATATGCTCCCCCTCCAGAACCCCCCTCCCTCCTCCCTTCCAATTCCCTCCCCCTGGGTCATCCCGGTGCACCAGCCCCGAGCATCAGTCCTGGGCTGGCGATTGATTTCACATATGATAATTAACATGTTTCAATGCCATTCTCCCATATCATCCCACTCTTGCCCTCTTCCCCAGAGTCCACGAGTCTGTTCTATACATCTGCGTTCCTTTTGCTGTCTCGCATGCAGGGTTCTCGTTACCATCTTTCTAAATTCCATATATATGCGTTAGTATACTGTATTGTTGTTTTTCCTTCTGGCTTACTTCACTCTGGATAATAGGCTCCAGTTCGGTCCACCTGAGTAGAACTGCTTCAAATGAATTTTTTTTTTAATGCTGAGTAATATTGCATTGTGTATAAGTACCACAGCTTTCTTATCCATTCGTCAGTTGATGGGCCATCTAGGTTGCTTCCATGTCCTGGCTATTGTAAACAATGCAGCGATGAACACTGGGGTACACGTGTCTCTTTCAATTCTGGTTTCCTCAGTGTACATGCCCAGCAGTGGGATTGCCGGGTCATATGGCAGGTCTATTTGCAGTTTTTTAAGGAATCTCCACACTGTTTTCCATAGTGGCTGTAGTTTGCATTCCCACCAACAGTGTAAGAGGGTTCCCTTTTCTCCACATCCTCTCCAGCATTTATTGCTTGTAGATTTTTGGATGGCAGCCATTCTGACTGGTGTAAAGTGGTACCTCATTGTGGTTTTGATTTGCATTTCTCTGATAATGAGTGATGTTGAGCATCTTTTCATGTGTTTGTTAGCTATTTTTATGTCTTCTTTGGAGAAATGTCAGTACATTTTTCTTAATAGCACCAAACTGGAAGCAACCCAAATGTCTATTAATAGTGGAATGGATAAATAAAGTGTGGCGTGTATTGCTATGTAGCAATGTAAACTATTTCTGTGTGCAACATGGATGTATCTCAAAAGATGTAACATTTAGCAACAAAAAGATTACATACCATAGAATCTCATTTATATAAAGTTCAAAAACAGGCAACCTAAATTTATGGTAAGAGAAATCTGTGTAGTGATGCCTTTGAGGATGGGAGCACAGAGTAAGAACATTACCAATACTACAATGTAGTACTGGTAATGTTCAACACCTTGCTTTGTATGATAATCAAGTTATAAACTTAAGATGTGTGTCCTTTTTGGTCCACATGTCAAATTTAGATAAGGAAAACAAAATATTTATGGTTGCCTAAATCAACCAACCATAAATTAAAGCCATAAAAGTTCCTAGGTTACTTTTCATCCTATCTTTGCAATAAAGATGGAATTATTTCTTCAACATAACCAGTCAGATGGGGGTCACAATACTTGAATCTTGAAGCTAATATATAATGATCTCTAATTTCCAAGACTCCAAGCTATGGTTCCTAACTCTAAGATAAATGACAAAGACTTTCTCATACCACGTTTCACTCTTATTTTAGCAGTCCAATGTTCTTTCTTTACCCCACAAATTATTAATAATAGTAGCTAGTATTTTAGGGATCCTTACTGTGCACCAGTACCATAATGAACACTTGTATGCAGTAACATATTTTTAAGTCTCCTACTAACCCTAAGAGATAGATACTACTGAGCTACTTTACAGATGAGAAAATAAGCTGAGAAAACTTAATAAAATTTTCCAAGGTCATTGTATCAGTCAGTAATCTTAGTTATATTTTTAAAAAGCCAAAAGTTGAGGCAAAAAAGAAGGTGTTAAAAGGTGACTGGGAAACTCCTGGAATTGCCAGCATGGACGGGTTGAGGACGATGCAGTCGTGGACAGTACTCCAGGTCCAAGATGTGGATAGTTGATGGGCAGCTCTGGACAGTGTGACCTACTCTGCCCGCCCTGGAACCCAGATGCAGCCACCAGTGGGACCACCCTGCTGGAGCTTGCCGTGACTGCTGCCAGTGATGCCCCAGAAGGAAGACCCTCAGCTCCTCCTGTACCAGTCACCTGAGGAGCACACAGTTCATGCCCCGGGGCAAAAAAAAAAGAGAGACTTATGCACACTTCTAAAATCACAAGTCCAGATGAGCAGCAATTTGAACCCAGCCAGCTTGGTGCCAACATCCAGGGGCTCAACTGCTTTGCTGGGCTGCCTTCATATAAGTGATGGAAGTTTATCATTGTAAGGACCAGGGAAGGCAAGCAGGTATCAGAATGGCCAGCAGCACCCCATGCCACCATATCCTGTAGATCAGAAAGCGTCAACCACTTGCTGCTTGACTAATTTAGAAAGACAGGGTAAAACTACTCATACACAACGTGGGCTTCTGAAATCACCAAGTGCTTTAATGAAGGCAGGTCGGGAGGATCTGGTATGACAACTCATCAGGAGCTGTCATTGCCCCATGTGGGGCCATGTGGCTGCATGCTGACTCAAACTGGGGCGGGGTGGGGGGCGGGGTGGGCGCCTCTGAATCACCAAGCCCACATCCTGCCCCTCCCTCAGTTTTTCCCCTGGAAGCTGCCCATCAGTTTTTTCTTGCTGAGATCTCCACCCAAAGCATGGGGTGCAGGTATTTGCACCAAATGTCTGTGAATGTCTAAGAAGTCCCATTTCCCAGGAACATTTGGCCCTGGTTGTCTCAGTAGCATCTTTGTGTGAAGTCACTGTGACTAAGTGTGAAAGTGATAGTCTGTGCATGAAGACTCAGGGCTCAATTCAGGTCATTTATTTAGTTTCCACTGTGTTTTGCTGGACACACACTAGCATGTAACATCACATATACTTGCCTTCAGCAATTTTTTATTGCTTATTTGACCTAAAAGATAATTCTTAATCACAATGCCAGCTAGATAGGAACTTGGGAGAAATATGTTTTTTTGAGAATGGTGTCACAGACACACATTCATTATGGCCAAAGACTAAGCAGGCATGTCATCCTGTTCTGATTCATTTTAGAAAAACATGTGGTAGGCAATTCATAATCCTCACCCATTTACTTTTAAATACAGAGTAAGAGGAAAGGGCCATTTTCTGTCTTTCTTTTCTTTTTTCTGTAAAGGCATTTTACTAAAATTAGTATCTGTTGGGGCTTTTTTGGTTTTGTTTTGTTTGGGGTTTTTTGGGTTTCCACTGAAGGTAGTAGTGGGAGTTAGGATTAGAGAGGCTGAAAAGTCATCAGTAGATGGAGGAATTTGAAACTTCAAATGAAAGAGTCAGAACTTTACTCTGTAGGCAGCAAGTATAAGTTTTAAAATTTTATTTTTAAGTCAAATACAACAAATAAAAAAATGTGGAAGTCAGGTGTAAATTTAATTTACAAAATGACAAGGCAAAATTTGTGCAACCAGCATATGTGACAGGATGGAGGTGGTAGCTAACATTATAGTGGTCATCATTTTGTGGTTTATAAATGTATCAAATCAACAGATTATACACCTTAAACTTTTACAATGGTATAAGTCAATTACATCTCAACAAAGCTGGAAATAAAAAAGAAAAGAGAAATAGAAGACTCCCAGCACCTCAGAAAGTTTCTTAGTGGCATTTTTTTTTTAATTATGAGAATACAGAAAAGCATGAAACACTTACATTCAGTTTAACATGTCATTACCATCAAGGTCAAAAAGTCTAAGGTCAATCACATCCTAAAGTCTCCTTGAATTCACCTCCCCAATCACAACTCCCTTCCTCCTCCCCGGCCCATGATAATCACTAGCCTAACACTTGGGGAAATCATTTTATTTTCTTGCTTTTATTTATGGTTTTACCCCCTAGGTATGCATCCCTAAATAAGGTAGTATAGTTTTGCCTTTTTTGAACATAGTTTAAATAGAATCATACTTTTTGTTTTCTTGGTTTTTTGCTTCTTTTACCCAACAGTATTTTTTGAGAGTCATCTATGTTGTTTGTATTTAATAGTCCTTAGCTTTCTTTATTGTAAATAAATTCTTTATTCATGCTACAGTTATTACACAATTGGGTTGCTTCCAGCTTGGGGCTGTTGCAGTGATGTGGCATAGTTGTATGTGTGTATGGGTATATTTGTGTCTGTGATTATTTGAAAAGGAGAGAGTTAGGGAGATCCGTCTGTAAGTATTCATAGTATAAAGCTGAACTCAGGTAGAGAAGAATTAAGGGGGAGGGAGAATTAGTTGGAAGCTCAGTTGTATAATATTTAACATTTGAACTTGGTGATTAACAAAAGGAGTAAGAGACAATAGATTCCTAGCCGTTCACAAGTAAAAGGTCTGTTCATTTACAATTCTCAGAGATACTATTAAATTTCCTTTTTAAAAGGCTTTGTCAATGTACACTCTTACCAAAGGCTTTGTGTATGAATAAGAATGCCCATTCCTCTTTATTTTTGCTAACTTTTAATAGTATCCAAAATTATCAGAAAAGTTAAAATATCAAGTTTTGTTTTCTTATTTATTAATGAGTTTGAACATTTTCATACACATTTTTTATCACACTGTTGTATTTTGTGTTGTTGAACTTTAGTCACTCAGTCATGTCCAAATCTTTGTGACCCCATGGACTGCAGCATGCTAGGCTTCTCTGCCCTTTACCATCTCCCGGAGTTTGCTCAAACTCACATCAATTGAGTCAGTGATGCCATCCAACCATCTCATCCTGTGTCATCCCCTTTTCCCCCTGCCTTCAATCTTTACCAGCATCAGGGTCTTTTCTAAGGAGTCCGTTCTTTGCAAGAGGTGGCCAAAGTATTGGAGCTTCAGCTTCAGCATCAGTCCTTCCAGTGAATATTCAGGGTTGATTTCCCTTAGAGTTGACTGATTTGATATCCTTGCAGTCCAAGAGACTCTCAAGACTCCTCTCCAGCACCACAATTCAAAAGCATCATTTCTTCGGCACTCAGCCTTCTTTATGGTCCAACTCTCACATCCATATATGACTACTAGAAAAAACACAGCTTTGACTGTACAGACCTATATCAGTAAAGTGATGTCTTTGTTTTTTAATACCCTATCTAGGTTTGTCATAGCTTTTCTTCCAAGGAGCAAGTGTCTTTTATTTCATGGATACAGTCACCATTCACCATGATTTTTGAAGCCCAAGAAAGTAGAATTTGTCACTGCTTCCACATTTTCCCCATCTATTTGCCATGAAGTGATGGGACCAGATGCCATGATCTTAGTTTTTTAAATGTTGAGTTTTAAGACAGGTTTTTCTCTCTCCTCTTTCACCTTCATCAAGAGGCTCTTTAGTTCCTCTTCATTTTCTCCTATAAGGGTGGTATTATCTATGCATCTGAGGTTACTGATATTTCTCCCAGAAATCTTGATGGTAGCTTGTACATTATGAAGTCCAGCATTTCACATGATGGTACTCTGAATACAAGTTAAATAAGCAGGGTGACAATATACAGCCTTGACATATTCCTTTCCAATTTTGAACCAGTTCATTGTTCCATGTCCAGTTCTGACTGTTGCTTCTTGACCTGCATACAGGTTTCTCAGGAGGGAGGTGAGGTGGTCTGATATTCCCTTCTCTTTAAGAATGTTCCACAGTTTGCTGTGATCCACACAGGCAAAGGCTTTAGCATAGTCAGTGAAGCAGAAGTAGATGTTTTTCTGGAATTCTCTTGCTTTTTCTGTGATCCAGTGGATATTGGCAATTTGATCTCTGGTTCCTCTGCCTTCTCCAAATGCAGCTTGTACATCTGGAAGTTCTCGTTTCACGTACTGTTGAAGCCTGGCTTGGAGAATTTTGAGCATTACTTTGCTAGCATGTGAGATGAGTGCAATAGTGTGGAAGGTTGAACATTCTTTAACATTGCCTTTCTTTGGGATTGAGATGAAAATGGACCTTTTCCAGTCCTGTGGCCACTGCTGAGTTTTCCAAATTTGCTGGCATATTGAGTGCAGCACTTTCATAGCATCATCTTTTAGGATTTGAAATAGCTCAGCTGGAATCCCATCACCTCCACTAGCTTTGTTCCTAGTGATGCTTCCTAAGGCCCACTTGACTTCACACTCCAGGATGTCTGGTTCTAGGTAAGTGATCACACCATCGTGATTATCTAGGTCATTAAGATCTTTTTTTATATAGCTTTTCTGTGTATTCTTGTCACCTCTTCTTTTTTAAATTATTATTTTATTTATTTATTTATTTTTATTTTCTTTACATTATTGTGTTGGTTTTGCCATTCGCCTCTTCTTAATATCTTCTGCTTCTTTTAGGTCCATACCATTTCTGTTCTTTGTTGTTCTTTATTATTCTGCTCCATCTTTGCATGAAATGTTCCCTTGGTATCTCTAATATTCCTGAAGAAATCTCTGGTCTTTCCCATTCTATTGTTTTCTTCTATTTCTTTGTATTGATCATACAGGAAGGCTTTCTTATCTCTCCTTGCTATTCTTTGGAACTCTGCATTCAAAAGGGCATATCTTTCCTTCTCTTCTTTGTCTTTTGCGTCTCTTTTTCTCAGCTGTCTGTAAGGCCTCCTCAGTCAACCATTTTACCTTTTAAATTTTTTTTTTCTTGGAGATGGTTTTGATCACTGCCTCCTGTACAGTGTTACAAACCTTCATCCATTATTCTTTAGGCACTCTGTCTATCAGATCTAATCCCTTCAATCTATTTGTCACTTCTACTATTTGTGTACGTATTACCTATTCATATCCTTTGCTCATTTTTCTATCAGCTATTTCATGACTTTCTTCTTGATTGGGAGAACTCAATAAATTTTGAGTATTAATCCCTTTATTATCTCTATTGTAGGTTTACTTAACCTGTCCATTGTCTCTTTGTTCACAATCTTTTGCTGAACATAAATTTTTAATTTGTATATTTGATGGCTTTGAGCTGTCAACAGTATCCAGTTATTCAATCATATACTAATCTTGGTTTTGCTGTAAAGGTCTTTTAAGATGTAATTAAAGCCCCTAATCAGTTGACTTTAAGTAAGGGAGATTATTGTGGACAATTGGTGGGGGGCGGCGGGGAGAGGGTGCTGCTGATTCATTCAGTTGAAAAGCCTTAAAAGCCGAACAGAGGCTTTTTCCAGAAGGAGAAAATACAGTTCCAATCTACTTGTGATATCCTGTTCCTAAAGATCTGCTTTACTGATTTCAAATTTGCTTAGTCAACACCCCAAATTATACACACACACACACATACATGCTTTTCCACTTCTCAGGTTGAACTCTGACTGATACAGTGTAAAACTTTTACATGACCTACTCATTTCATTTATAGCTTTCACGTTTCATATCTTACTGAGATAGGCTTAATACTAAGATGCACGTTAATAATGTTCATGCAGCATTAGTAGTAATGGCTAAAAACTGAAAAGTCCTTCTTTACTCCTCTTTGCCATTCTTTACCCATGTAGAGGTACCCACTGTGAATAAGTTGGAGGTGTATTTTCCAGCCTCCTTTTTATGTAAAAAACTAATATCCCACAACACATTAATAAAAGATAAAAATCACATGGTTGTCACAGCAGATGCAGAAAAAACACTTAACAAAATTCAACATTCATTCATGATAAAAGCTATCAATGAAATTGTATAGAAGGAATATACCTCAATATAATAAAGTCTGTTTATGGCAGACCCACAGCTAACATCATACTTAATGATGAAGAGCTAAAAGTTTTACCTCTAAGATCAGGAACAAGCCAGTGAAGCCCACTCTCACTACTTTTATTCAACAAAGTATCAAAAGTCCTGACCATAGCAATCAGACAAGAAAAATAAAGGAAAGGTATCCAGATTAGAAAAGAAGATGTAAAATTGTCACTATTTTCAGATAACACAATTCTATATACTGAAAAATCCTTAAGAACCCCAGGAAACTGTTAAAACTAATGAATTCAGTAAAGATGCAGAATCCAAAATTAGTATTCAGAAATCTGTTGCATTTTGATACACTAGTAATGAGCTATCAGAAAGAGAAATAAAAACAAGTCCATTAAAATTATATTAAAAATAAAATACCTGGGAATCTATAGTTCACCAAAGAAGTGAAAGATCTATACTCTGAAAACTGTAAGATATTAATGAAAGAAATTGAAGGTGACACAAATCCATGGAAAGACTTAGGGATCAGAAGAATTAATGTTGTTAAAATGTCCATAATTCCCAGAGCCATGAATAGATTCAATACAGTCCCTATCAAAATATCAATGGCATTTTCCCCATAAGTGAAGTAAAAAAATTTAAAAAGTTTTATGGATCTACAAAGATCCTGAATAACTGAAGCAATCTTGAGAAAGAAGAACAAAGCTGGAAGTATTACCACATTTCCAGACTTCAAATTATACTAGGAAGCTACAGTAAAAGCAGTAAAGAGACACACGGATCAGTGGAACAGAATGGAGAGCCCAGAAAATAAAGTTACACACATGGTCAATTAATCACAACACAGGAGGCAAGAATACAAAATGGGTGAAAAAAGAGAGCCTCTTCAATAACTGGTGTTGGGAAAACTGGACAGCTACATGTAAAAGAATGAAACTAGACCATTCCTCAGACCATGTTCAAAAATAAACTCAAGATGGATGACGGATGTAAATGTAAGACCTGAAACAAAACTCACAGAAGAAAACTGTGAGTTTTCTTAATATCTCTTTGATATTAATCTCAACAGTGTATTTTGGATCTGACTTCTCAGGCAAGGACAACAAAAGCAAAAATAAATGAATGGAACCAAATCAACCTACTGGATGGGAGAATATATTTGCAAATGCCATGTCTGATAAGGGGTAATATCCAAAATATTGGGGGGAATAATGAAATGTTTTGGAATTAGTAGTGTTGGTTGTGCTACTCTGTGAATATACTGAAAACCACTGAATAGTACACTTTAAATAGGTGAAGTGTATGAACTATGTCACAATAAAGTTGTTACTAAAATTAAAGACTGGATGGCAGAAATAGTACCTAGGCATACCCCTACAGGGAGTGGAATGGGATAACAATAAAGGTGCTCTGTTGTTGGATATGTGGAAACTGGTTAACTCTGACAGCAAAGTCTTTACTCTATAAAAGCTCAAAGATTTCCAAATTTCTCTCCTGTAGCCCCAAGCCTCAAATTAAGTTTAATACAGCACAATTCAGTATAACCAAAGCTTTGGATCATTCTCTGGGAGTTTTGGCAGACTAGAAGACTGAACAAGATCATGCATAAAAATCAGGGATGGGCTAGTTTTTTGGACAGAGGTACCAGACAAGCTAAATGGCAAGAAATCTCAAACATTTGCAGTCTCTGAATTGCAGCTGTACCTGCAAGCCAGACAGCTTCCACACCGGCCAGCTTCCTGCTGAAAAGATTGCCCGTCGGTAGTAATGATGGTGTGCCTACTGTGGGCCACCCTGTGCTCGGTGCTGGAGATGAAATGGTGAGCAAGGCAAGTTCTCTGCTTCTGAGAAGTTCCCAGCGAAATGAAAACAAGTAATTAACAGATAAATGCTATGATGGAGGTCGGCAGTAAGTGCAGTGGGAGCAGAGCAGGCGCACAGCTGACTGTAGGAGTAAAGCTGAGGAAAATTCTTGTGAAGGTGACCTACCTGCTGGGTCTTGGAAAATGAACAGAAAATGCCTGCAGTGCCCTCTAGGCATTTTTATGCATATAAAATTCTTGTTATGCTATTATACAGTGTTTATGTATACCATTATCTAAAAATGAAGCGGAACCAAATAAATACCGAAAAGGCACTAAATACTCCAAAAAGCTATTCAGAGAATAACAGACACGTGTATGTGGTTTGAGACATTTACAGGCATTCTTTATCCTGCATTTTTTAAATAAGAACACAGATAATGAACAAAATAATCTATTGTCTACCCTAATTGATCTGCTAATCATTAAGGCTTTTCTGTTCTGTTTTGCTTTATCAAACAACAGACTCATTTCTGTATGAATGACTGGGCTGAACCATAAAATCACTTTAATTGTAGAAACAGAAGCAACTCCAGTGTGTCCTCTGTGAATCTCAAGTTTAGGCCTGGCTGGGTTTAATTACTCCTGGTTTAAATTTTTTCTTTCCTTAAAATAGTTTAGAAGGATTTTCCACAACTGTCCCTCATAGTCTATCTTCTGTCATCTGTGGTCTCAGCTGTCAGCTGTTAAGTGAAACAAAGTGGAGTTTTAATGTGCAATTACAAATGAAAACAAACTGGCAACCCAAAAGAATACTCGAAAGCTATGGGGATGGGATCTCAAAAGCTTGAATTCCTCTGAAATTGGAGCTTATCAGCAAATGGCCTGTGAACTCATTTTGGCCTGCAAATATTTTAAATACTCCATCTCTGAACGAGCAAAGGGCTTTTATCTCAGTATTTGTCAAGCAATTACAAAGACACTCTACCATTTGACTTCCAGGCTGCCATCTCCCACTGTGTTAAAACTGCCATTTTTGCTGTCAGTTTGGTGGGAAAAGGGCAGAATCATTGGTCTTTATTGCAAATGTCCTAGCAGTCGACAGACACTCTTTCTCACCTACTATACCTGGTTATGGGGCTTCCCAGATGGCACAGTGGTAAAGAATCCACCTGCCAATGCAGGAGACACAGGTTCAATCCCTGGGTGGGAAGATGCCCTGGAGTAAGAAGGAGTAACCCACTTCAGTATTCTTGCCTGGAAAGTTCCATGGATGGAGAAGCCGTGCAGGCTACAATCCGTGGGATGGCAAAAGATTCGGACACGATTGAGCACACGCACGCATGCATGCACACTCTCATACACACACACATGATTGAGCATGCATGCGCCCACACACACTGCCCGCGCGCTCACGCACACGTGCTCATGCACGCATGCACACGCACACCCCTACCTGGTTACACTTTAAATTAGCCAAATATATTTACTACTTACGTTTGTGGATTCTCTGTGTCTTTGTGTAGCCAACAGTGTAACAGATTTTGTTTGCTATTCATTAAGCATGACTTTACTTTTTTTAGAATTTTTAATTGGAATATAGTTAATTTATGTTCGATGTTGTGTTCACTTCAGGTGTACAGTACGTGAATCAGCTATACATATACACACATCTACTCTTTCTTAGATTCTTTCCCATGTAGGTCATTACAGAGTATTGAGTAGAGTTCCCTGTGCTACAAATAGGTCCTTGTTAGTTATCTACTTTATATATAGTAGTGTGTTGGTGTCAATCCCTGTCTCCCAATTGATCCCTCCCCCCGGTAACCGTAAGGTTGCTTTCTACAATAGTGGCTCTGTTTCTGTTTGGGGAGTAATTTCATTTGTACCATTGCTTTAGAGTCTGCATATAAGCAACACCATTTAATCATTTGTTTGACTTCACTCGATATGACAGTCTCTAGATCCACCCCTGTTGCTGCAGATGGCATTATTGCATCTTTTTATGGCCGAGTAATATCCCATTGTATACGTATACCGCAGCTTCTTTATCTGTTCATCTGTCAGTGGACATTTAGTTTGCTTCTGTGTCTTGGCTATTGTAAACAGTACTGCTATGAACATTGGGCTGCCTGTGTATCTTTTTGAAGTATGGTTTTCTCTTGATACATGCTCAAGAGTGGGACTGCTGGATCATATAATAGTTCTATATTTAGGTTTTTAAAGGACCTCCATACTATTCTGCATAGTGGTTATACCAATTTACATCCCCACTAATAGTGTAGGAGGGCTCCCTTTTCTCTCTTCCTTCTCTCCCATCTCTCCCCTTTCCCCTCTCTCCTCTCTCTCCCTTCTTCTCCACATCCTCTCTAGCATTTACTGTTTATAGACTTTTTGGTGATGGCCATTCTGACTGGTGTGAGATGATCCCTCATTGTAGTTTTGATTTTCATTTCTCTAATAATTAGTGATGTTGAGCATCTTTTCCTGTGCTTTTTGGCCATCTGTATATCTTCTTTGGAGAAATGTCTGTTTAGATCTTCTGCCCATTTTTCAATTGAATTGTTTGTTTTTTTGATATTGGGCTGCCTGAGCTGTTTGTATATTTTGGAGACTAATCCTTTTTTGGTTTCTTCCGTGTACTTTCTTAAGATTTAATTCTTGCTTTAATTCCTTTAAACTCTTTCAACATCTGCTCCTTCCAAGAGGATAGGCTTTGTTATGCTAAAAAAAAAAAAAAAAAAAAAAACCCTCCATATCATTGAAATGTAGGATGAATTTTGAAGGTATCCAGAGATTCTTGTAAGTGTTTTCCCCAACATAATTTTTGCCACCAAATGCAATCAGAACAATCTTGGGCTTAAGTTAGTACTGAAAATTTACAGAGTTTATAGACTGTCTCCTCAGTTCAGTTCAGTCACTCAGTCATGTCTGACTCTTTGCGACCCCATGAACTGCAGCACTCCAGGCCTCCCTGTCCTTCACCAGCTCCTGGAGTCCACCCAAACCCATGTCCATTGAGCCAGTGATGCCATCCAGCCATCTCATCCTCTGTCGTCCCCTTATCCTCCTGCCCTCAATCTTTCCCAGCATCAGGGTCTTTTCCAATGAGTCAGCTCTTCGCATCAGGTGGCCAAAGTATTGGAGTTTCAGCTTCAGCATCAGTCCTTTCAATGAACACCCAGGACTGATCTCCTTTAGGATGGACTGGTTGGATCTTCTTGCCATCCAAGGGACTCTCAAGAGTCTTCTCCATCTAGTGGCATGTAATAACTGGAGGCCAGCTGAGTCGCTAGTTGTATGTGAGCAATGTCCTAATGGGCATGAAAGCAGAATGTTATTCCTTCTCAAAGGAAAAGTTAATTGGATATGACAGCCTAAGAACTGAGCAGAGAACCTGGGTGGAGACCCAGTTGGGGACAAGCAGGCCCGTGGCCTCCACCACCACCAGTCCTTCTCCCCAGGCCCTAGACACTGGCCAGCTCTAGTCTAGCCACTTTCCAGGAGCCTGTGTGCTAACAGCTTGGAAACCAGAACTTCTCCCAGAGGAAATCCAGATCAAGAAGTTAGTTCATCCCAGCCAGCTCGGCCAGTTAGACTCCTGCCCTGAGCCCATGCTCTCCTAGAAGTGTGGTCAGTGCCTAGCATTGTGACTCCTTTCAAAGAGGGTTCACCGCAGGGTGCTACCATTTCCAGGCTTATGGTGGAACCAAACGTGAGAAATGGTCACTTCAGGTGGACTCGTCCCAAATTGTTTTAGGACACCTTGATCCATCATCCATTCTTTAGACAAATTTACAGGTGGCCTGTCCAACTGTGCAGTGGGAAACTGAGCTTTGCAGACCATGCTGGCCATGAGGAGCCCTTCAGAGAGCAGCATGGCAGACTGACCGAGGGGTAGAGCTCTGGACCCAACTGTACATTCGTGGGCACATGACCTAAGCTCTCACCATAAAATGGGGATAATAATAGTACTTACCTCACAGATGAGTGGTTTTAAAGAATGAATGGGTTAATAAAAGTGCTTAGAATAGTGCCTAAAATACATGGCAAATGCCACAAAAATATTTGCTGTTGTTATTTTTTGAGCATGGCCAAAATAGATATCTGAAAGATAGTATCTAAAAGTCAGTCTGATATAATTAAAAACAAATAAAAGTACACTTAAATAGGCTTCAGCTTTTACTGGATTTTCTTAGATTGTTGGCTACATTACAGCATGCAGCACATATTTGATTATTGTTTGACAACAACTATTCACATACTTGTCAAATTGGTCTTAACACAAGATTATTCCAGAAGATGTTTGTGAGGTGCTCAGAAGTTTTTTTTTTCCCTGCAGAAGGCAAATTTGTTTGTTCCTCCATGAAATAAAATGTAATTGATTTCTTGAATCCAGAACTTCTCACTCTTTCAGATGATATGTGCTTTGTGAAACCCAGGAGAGAGATTTGCTATGCATGGTTTATCAAGTGTAATTGAGTGCAGACCCTTTGTTCCTAGAGTTCTGGTACATTCACCACCTTCCCCAAACTGTGTTCCCAAGGGGATGCTTGCTACTTGGCAACTGACAGAAAGATTATTACTATCAAGTAACACTGAAGTCATGCCTTCCTAATTCCTAAATGGCATGAACAAGCCATATCACACTGGAAACAAAACTCTGGAAGTGTGGAAATAAATGTGTAGTCTCTAGAATCAGAGGCTTCAAAGACTAGTAAAATCAACTGTGCTCATGCTTAGTCATGTCCTACTCTTTATGACCCTTTGGACTGTAGCCCACCAGGCGCCTCTGTGCATGGGATTTCCCAGGCAAGAATACTGAAGTGGGTTGCCATTTCCTTCTCCAGGGAATCTTCCTGATCCAAGGATTGAACCCATGTCTCTTATGTCTCCTGCATTGCAGGGAGATTCTTTACCCACTGAGCCACTGGGGGAGCCCCACTAAAATCAATAGGTTGCCACAATTACACCTTGTCAAGAAAAGTCATTGAAATAAATTGTCATTTTAATGACACTATTACCATTGTTTCATTAAAAAAAAATTTAACCAAAATAAGTGAAGGAATAATTTAACTTTAAAGTAAAGGACAATTATCAAAAGTGAACATATTTAGCTATAATAAACGGAGAAGGCAATGACACCCCACTCTGGTACTCTTGCCTGGAAAATTCCATGGACCGAGGAGCCAGGTAGGCTGCAGTTCATGGGGTCGCGAAGAGTCAAAAATGACTGAGTGACTTCACTTTCACTTTTCACTTTCATGCATTGGAGAAGGAAATGGCAACCCACTCCAGTGTTCTTGCCTGGATAATCCCAGGGACGGGGGAGCCTGGTGGGCTGCCGTCTACGGGGTCATACAGAGTTGGACATGACTGAAGCGACTTAGCAGCAGCAGCAGCTATAATAAAAGTTCACTACTTTATTTGTATTTTTGTCCTTTTGCCTTGTATCAGGGAAAACATACTGTTGGTCTGCTATCTGAGAATCACTGATATTTACAGCAGCATGTGGAACTTGTCAAATTAACCCTGAGTATTTCAGATGTGTTTTATTTTGCAAAGGATTGCTTCTTTCTTATTTACTGGCCCCATTGGTCACTGTTACAGAGTCCTACATGTCTGGGTGGTTCCCACGTATATGTCTGGATAGTATCATCATGCAGAGATATGGAGCTTTTTTAAAAAAATATTTTTATTCATTTATTTTTGCTGTGCTGGGTCTTCATTGCTGCATGGGCTCTTCTCTAGCTGTGGCAAGTGGGGGCTACTCTCTAGTTGTGGTGGACGTGGTTCTCATTGTGCTGTCTTCTCTAGTTGCAGAGCGCGGGCTCTAGGGTGTTTAGGCAGTAGTTACTGCTCCAAGGCTCTAGAGCACAGGCTCAATAGTCGTGGCGAATGGGCCCAGTTGCTCCACGGCATGTGGGGTCTTCCCAGTTCAGGAATCAAACCCATGTGCGCTGTTTTGGCAGATGGACCCTTCACCACTGAGCCTAAGGGAAGCCCGAGACGGTGCTTTTATCTTGCTGGTGCATATGCCAGCAGTGGATACAGGGACACCACTGCCCTGTAAACACATCTCCCTGCTTCTCTGGGCATCTTCTTCAAACTCACATCTATACCTCTGGAAATCCCTTCTGTAATAAATGAACACTCTCTCTTTTCTTAGACTCTCTGAATGTATACCACCTTGCCTTAATTAAGACACGATTCTCCCTTGCAGTCTCTCAAGTAGAAGTTATTCATCTCCCCCAACTCCATCAGGGTTAGGAGGGGCCAATGTCTTCTTTATTTCCCAGTACAACTTCCAGACCCTTCTTGCTCCACTTGTGTGTAAAAACTGCTTGGAACCCTCTCCTCTTACACTTTGGGAGTACTCCCTGCTCCTGGTTTCCTCCCGGCTCTCCTGTTTCTTAGACTCCTTCAGAGGGTCCTTCCCTCACCATCCCTTCACATGTGGCATTCCTTGGTTTGGACTCTAGTCTTTTTCACTTGATACTCTCCCTAAAATTTCTCATCCAATTCCATAGTAAAAGTAAAAGTCTTCATCGCTCAGTCATGTCCAACTCTTTGCCACCCCATGGACTGTAGCCCGCCAGGCTCCTCTGTCCATGGGATTTCCCAGGGAAGAATACTGGAGTGGGTTGCCATTTCCTCCTCCAGGGCATCTTTCCAACCCATGAATCAAACCCATTAACTCCTGCATTTCACGCAGATTCTTTACCATCTAAGCCACCAGGGAAGCCCAATCCTGTAGTATCAATTACCATCTATTTGCTAATGAGTCTCAGATTTTTACCTCTGGTCCAAAACTCTTCTGGGCTTCAGACTTAGATCCTCCTCCTCCTCCTCCCCTGCACATCCCACAGGTTCCTCAATCGCCCTGTGTTCATGACTTCTCCCAGAGCCGGCACTTCCTAATTCAGACACTTTGCTGTCATCCAGACACTCGGGGCTGACAGCTGAGGGACATTTCTTCTTTTTTCTTCACCTTCCCCAATCCCAGAGCCCAAACCTCATTTTCCCTGGAGCTCAGTCAAGTGAACTTCCAAACATCTCTAAAACTCTGTCGTTTTCTCTTTTCCCGGACTAGCCCCTGCTCTTCTGTAAGTTACTGTCACCTCTTGACCATCTAATGAGAACTCCAGCGTCACCCCTTCAGTATTCTTTCCACTCTACAGAGTGGTCTTTCGTCTCAGATCTGACTACAACATCCCCTGATGACCTTCAGTGGCTTCCTCTATTCAAATGTGATGGCAGAGTCCTTCCTGATCTGGCCCATGCCTGCTTCTGTAGCCTGTGCTGTCTTCTTTCCACACCCAGTGACTCTTTCTCTTTTTTTAAATTAATATATTTATTTATTTTTGGTTGCAGTGGGTCTTTGTTGCTGCACATGGGCTTTCTCTAGTCACAGTGAGTGGGAACTACCTTCTAGTTGCATTACACGGGCTTCTCATTGCTGTGGCTTCTGTTGTGGAGCACAGGCTCTAGGCACATGGACTTCAGTAGTTGCAGCATGCAGACTCAGTGGTTGGAATCTGTAGGCTCAGTAGTTATAGCTCCTGGGCTCTAGAGTACTGGCTCAGTACTTAATGGTATACGGGCTTAGTTGCTCTGTGGCATGTGGGATCTTCCTGCATCAGGGATTGAACCCAAGTCCCCTGCATTGGCAGGCAGATTCTTATCCATTGTACCACCAGGGAAGTCTTGACTCTCGGGCCTTAAAGAAGCCACAGTCTTTTAGGATTCTAAGCCTTTGCACACATTACTCCCTTGTCTGAAACACTTCTCACTATATGCATATACCATCCACCACACTCCTCCCTTTACCCAACTTATTTCCCTCTTATTTCAGGCCTCACTGTAGCTCCCTCTTTCTCCAGGAAACTTTCCTAGATGCTTCAACTTAATGCAGGACCACCACCCACCACCACACACATAGAATGCTATCCTTTCCCTATTGTAGAATTTCATACACAAAACAATAATTACTTGTTTATTTGTCTATCTCCTCCACCAAACTGTAGGCTCAGGAAGACATGGACTATGTTGTTTTTATTAACCATCATATCCCTTGAGCCTGGCACTTGGCTGGCTCATAATAGACACTCGATAATATTTTGAATAAAAAAATTAATGCAATTGATGATTGATTTGATTTTAAGTGTCCTGTTTGTGGACACATCACTTAAGTCCCAAGAGACAACAGCACACCCAAAATAGGATAATTCAGGGCCAGGTGACTTACAAAGGGATTATATGCAAAAATGGCATAGAGAAGAACCACTAGTAATGATACAGTTACTGTAACCCCCTCTTAGGCCAGAAGCTATTGCAGAACAGGAAGGAGAGAGAGTCTGTACAGTTAAACACTCAAGAGGACCACTGGCCTTTGGTTAAGAGACCACCAGCTCAAGGCTACAGCCAGGGTTCAACCAAAGAAACATAACTAGTAGGAGAAAAATATTGAGGGATTTATTACAAGGAACTGGCTTATGTAATTGTTGGGGGCCGGCTAAAGGAGCAGACCATCAGGAAGAGCAGGGTGGGGACTCTCAGGCACCGGATGAAGCTCCTGTCCCCAGGCAGGATTTGCTCTTCTGGGAAGCCTTGGTTCTGCTCTTTGAGACATGTCAACAGGTTGAGTTAAGCCTGCCCAGGTTCCTTAGAGCAATCTTCCTTACAGAGAGTCATTTATTTATCTATTTTAATCACCTCTGCAGAATACTTTCTTTCTCTTTTTGCTTTAAAACATTTTAATGTCTTTTATTTGGGGGTACAGAAGCTACAATAAAATAAAGTTAAATCATAAGACCGTTTACATTTTAAAAAATAATTTGTGTGTTTGGTTGCACTAGGTTTTCATTGCTATGCAGGCATTTCTCTAGTTGCAGTGAGTGGGGTCCACTCTCTACTTGCTGCATGTGGGCTCCTCATTGCAGTGGCATCTCTTGTTGTGAAATGCAGGCTCTAGGCATGCAAGCTTCAGTGGTAGTGATGCATGGGCTTAGCTGCTCTGCTACATGTGGAAGCTTCCTGGACCAGGGATCAAACCCATGTCTCCTGAATTGGCAGGTGGATTCTTTACCACTGTGCCACCTGGGAAGCACTTCAATTTTTAAACATGGAATTCACCATTGAAAGAAGGAGGATGTACTGAAGTAGCTTATATTCAGATATTCTAATTTCTCATCGATAATAATAACACTTTTCTTTGATCAGTGTCCCCAGACTCATGATCTATCAATGCAGAGCTTCATAATTTTCCACATCTATAGAATACTTTCAAGGAAATACTCAGATTACTATTTGATTGAATAACTAGAAAGTTTAGTTCAGCTAAGTTGACACATAAAATTGGTCATCTCAGTTAATGTGAAGAAAGGGAGCCAGAAAATGTACATCCTGACCTTACTCTTTGGCTGTCCACTAATGGGCTCTACCAGTAGTCAGAGGCAGAATCTATTGATGGAGTCCTTAAGGTTACTGGACTCTAAACATTACCCAGAGTGTGAAGGAAGGAGGTGGAACCAAGCTTGGACCATACTCTGGGTTGGATTGAAAGTTCTCAAAAAAGATTAATGAAGATCAGATTTAGTTGTTTTGAAGATAAGAGCCTCAAAATTGAGTGTTAGTCGCTCAGTTGTGTCTGACTCTTTGCAACCCTGTGGACTGTAGCCTGCCAGGCTCCTCTGTCCATGGGGAATTTTCCAGGCAAGAATACTGGAATGGGTTGCCATGCCCACCTCCAGGGTATCTTCCTGATGCAGGGATTGAACTCAGGTCTCCTGCACTGCAGGCAGATTCTTTACTATCTGAGCCACCAGGGAAGCCTCAAAATTAGGAGCCTAAAAATTAGAGGGCCCTAAAAGATTGGAAACGGGTATTTCCATCAGGGCTCCTGTGTGAAAGGTTTGTCTCTTTGGGGGCTTTTCCTTTGGCCTACACAGACCCACACAGTGTATGTTTCCACATATTTCCTCCCTCAGTCAGAAATCCCATTACTCACACTGAGACTTCTGATGGTTTCGATGCAACTCTACCATTTCATGTGGTGCACTGTGAGGCGTAGGGAGCCAGGGCAATACAAAGCAGTGTGGCATGACCCACATCCTTTTTCCAGTGGCTGTCCACATGGGGAAACTGCAGCCTGGGGACCAAGGACCAACCACTCCTGAAGTGGGAGGAGGGACACGAAGTGGACAACTCAGGTACCTTGAGGTAAGCCCACGGGCCAGTCTTCCCCAAGTGCAAAATGATAAGATGGCACTGGAATGTGGTCAGCTGTCTGCTGGTTGATACTTATTTTCCATGGTTAAAAGTTCAGACTCTACAAACTTATGGTTGCCAAGTGGGGATGGTTAAAAGTTCAGACTCTACAAACTTATGGTTGCCAAGTGGGGAAGAATGGGAGGAAGAGATAGGGGGGAAAAAGTTCAGATCTAAAGTTAAACTGTTAAGGTGCAAATTCACTTAACCTTAAGCTGCTTTACCATTTGCTGAGTACATGAGGTTTTTAGGTTGCTTAACCTATAAGAAGAAAATTAGCACTGAGATTAAATTGCTAAAAATTTCAGAACAGTACATAGAGTCATATGAATGTAGCTGTTATTAGCATCATTAAAAGCAAATTGATATACTCAAGTTTCCTAAATACAATAAGCTTCAGGAACTCTTCATGAATTTAGAGCAGGGGTCTGCAAACAAAGCCAAATCCAGTCTGTTGCCCATTTTGTAAATAAAGTTTTACTGGAACACAGCCACGCCCAGTCATTTACAAACTGTCTCTGACTACATTTGCTCTGCAGAGGTGCACAGTTGGCATAGAGAGGCACAAAAACTAAAAAAATATATATTTTTTGTAAATATACAGAAAGTATATATATATCCTTATCTTTTTGTAAACAGACTAACAACCCTCATTTAGAATATGAAAGTGATAACTTGAAAGAGATTATATGAAACTGCTTTGTATTCACAGAATAGATACCCTCTTCCATGCATGTGTGCATGCACAGTCATGTCTCAACTCTTTGCGACCCCATGGACTGTTGCCCACCAGGCTCCTTTGTTAATGGGATTTTCCAGGCAAGAATACTGGAGTGGGTTGCCATTTCCTCCTCCAAGATACCCTCTTACAATACATAATATTTTACTTTTTTCCCAAAGAATCTTACCATTCATTACGCAATGTTCAGAAACAGGCATAAAGGATGTTCTCCATCCATACTCCTCCACCGCCTTTTAAAAAATGTTTGCCATGACAAACAGATGGGGAAACAGTGGAAACGGTGGTTGACTTTATTTTTGGGGGCTTCAGAATCACTGCAGATGGTGATTGCAGCCATGAAATTAAAAGACACTTACTCCTTGGAAGGAAAGTTATTACCAACCTAGACAGCATATTAAAAAGCAGAGACATTACTTTGCCAATAAAGGTCCATCTAGTCAAGGCTATGGTTTTTCCAGTGGTCATGTATGGATGGGAGAGTTAGACTATAAAGAAAGCTGAGTGCCGAAGAATTGATGCTTTTGAACTGTGGTGTTGGAGAAGACTCTTGAGAGCCCCTTGGACTGCAAGGAGATTAATCAGTCCATCCTAAAGGAAATCAGTCCTGAATATTCATTGGAAGGACTGATGTTGAAGCTGAAACTCCAATACTTTGGCCACCTAATGCGAAGAGCTGACTCATTTGAAAAGACCCTGATGCTGGGAAAGATTGGGGGCAGGAGGAGAAGGGGACGACAGAGGATGAGATGGTTCGACGGCATCACTGACTCGACGGACATGGGTTTGGGTGGACTCCGGGAATTGATGATGGACAGGGAGGCCTGGCGTGCTGCAGTCCATGGAGTCGCAGAGTCGGACACAACTGAGTGACTGAACTGAACTGAACTGAAAAAGAGAAATCTGACATAAGATTTCAAAATTGAATTTTAAAAATGAAGAGCCAGAAAATTCCCTCTGACGTACTACTTTGATTACAGTCTGTCTATAGCAAGTCAGTTCAGTAGGGTAGAGAGAGTTGCTAGTGAACTTGATCTCAAGACTGTGGCCCACAACTGGGTGCTGATGTCACTGTACAAGGGCCTGTGCAGTGACCTGAATATAGATCAGTAGCTATTTCCAGATGGCTCCTTCACAAGGTATGCAAGGACTCATGGGGCTACGCCAAGTGACATGCTGACCCCTCAGAATTTATCATCACCACTGACAGAATCAACCAAGAAACATGCCATATGGTGCTTCAGAAACATCCTGTTGAGTCAGACGGGCGCGGAGACGCTTCTGGAAGTAACATCGCGATGGCTGCCCAAGGAGAACCCCAAGTTCAGTTCAAACTTGTTTTGGTTGGTGATGGTGGTACGGGAAAAACTACATTCGTGAAGCGTCATCTGACTGGTGAATTTGAGAAGAAGTATGTAGCTAGCTTGGGTGTTGAGGTCCATCCTCTTGGGTTCCATACCAACAGAGGACCTATTAAGTTCAGTGTATGGGATACAGCTGGTCAGGAGAAATTTGGTGGACTGAGAGATGGCTATTATATACAAGCTCAGTGTGCCATTATAATGTTTGACGTAACATCAAGAGTTACTTACAAGAATGTGCCTAACTGGCATAGAGATCTGGTACGAGTGTGTGAGAACATCCCAATTGTGTTGTGTGGCAACAAAGTGGATATTAAGGACAGAAAGGTTAAGGCAAAATCAATTGTCTTCCACCGAAAGAAGAATCTTCAGTACTATGACATTTCTGCCAAAAGTAACTACAACTTTGAAAAGCCCTTCCTCTGGCTTGCTAGAAAACTGATTGGAGACCCTAACTTGGAGCTTGTCGCCATGCCTGCTCTTGCCCCGCCAGAGGTGGTCATGGACCCAGCCTTGGCAGCACAGTACGAGCACGATTTAGAGGTTGCTCAGACAACTGCTCTCCCGGATGAAGATGATGACCTGTGAGAAAGTGAAGCTGGGGCCCAGGGTCAGAAGTCTAGTTTTATAGGCAACTGTCCTGTGATGTCAGTGGTGCAGCGTGTTTGCCACTTTATTATATAGCTAAGCAGAACACGTGCTTAATCTTTGGATGCTGAAGGAAATGGATGGGCTTTGGAGTGAATGTGGCAGTTTAAAAAAAAAAAAAAAACTTCATTTTTTGGACCTGCATATTTAGGTGTTTTGGAACACAGCTGTTTCCTCCTTGAGTTTCAAATATAAGACTGCTATAGTCACATGACAATATTGAGAGGTGGAATCTTGTTTGTTACTGTCGTTCCCATTCCTTTTCGTTTAGAATCAGAATAAAGTTGTATTTCAAATATCTAAAAAAAAAAAAAAAAGAAACATCCTGTTTACCTGTGCTAGAGGAGCTGTTTTCATGGGCCGTACTGTTTGTGTGGGCTTCCCTGGTGGCTCAGTCGGTAAAGAATCCACCTACAATGCCGGAGACCTGGGTTTGATCCCTGGGTCCGAAAGATCCCCTGGAGGAGGGCATGGCAACCCATTCCAGTATTCCAGTATTCTTGCCTGGAGAATCCCCATGGACAGAAGAGCCTGGTGGGCTGCAGTCTATGGGGCTGCAAAGAGTTTTGGACACAACTGAGCAACTAAGCACAGCACCCTGGTGGCTCAGAGGTAAAGAATCACCTGCAATGCAAGAGACGCAGGTTTGATCCCTAGGTGGAGAAGATCCCCTGGAAGAGGTAATGGCAACCCAGTGCAGTATTCTTGCCTGGAGAATCCCATGGACAGAGGAGCCTGGCGAGCTATAGTGTGTGGGGTCACAAAGAGTCAGACACTACTGAACATATTCAGGGAAACACATGAGTTGACCAAATGGGGGTTTATCTTATAGGTGAGGTCTGTTGGGATTTAGAAGAAATATTAAACTACTTAAAACCCTCTCTCCAGCCATCTGCATATCCTTTTTTGCAATGTTTCCTCTACCTTTTCCTACTTTACTTATTGCTATTAATATGTGCTTCTGACCTTGAGTTGGCAAATCTGGCTTTGTTTTTTCTAAGTCCTGATTTAAAAGTGGCAACCTGCTCTGCTCCCCATCTTTCCTAGATTCTCCCATCCATCGTTTTAGTCCAGTCTGGTAACTTGACCCTGAACTTCTGTTACCGTCTTTGTTACTTGATTTAGGAGAGGGATGAGCCCCTTCATACACATCAAACAGTCCTCCAATGAAAAGAGCCCTATCATTGCAAACAGGATCAAGTGTGGAGAAGATTAAGTGCTAAGTATTGTATTTTCTCCCTTCCTATTATAGTCTACCACATCCATGATCAATCCACAGTAAAAAAAAAAAAAAAAATCTTCACTGGAATTACATACATTGGAAAATGCTGTATTTCTGCAACACAATGTCCTCCTAGCCAAGCATGCTTATTTTAAAGAGTTGGTATGCAATTAATGTATTTGGAACACATGGCTGATTAAAAATAGCAGCACTGTTAAGTTCTAACTTTGTTCTTTTGCCAGTTTTGAAGTTCTATGAGAGCAAAGGATTTAATGATCATAGTAACTAGATAAAACCAACGCTTGTGTATATTTGCCTGCTTTGTCTCACTGAACATGTCCAAATCTGCATAGGCAGTCCAGGTCAGGCCCTGTGACAGCAGGCTTTCTCAGTTCAGGAGATCATTTAGGACCCTGACATCACCTATGGTTTTCTAATATATTTTACATACTACCTTACTTTATTAGATACACTTGTTTTCAGTGGAGCTGGACTTGATAATGAAGCACAATTTTTGGAAGGTTGTTCAACAAAATAAACCTTTATTTTTCAAGCTTACCATACCCTAAAACTTTGTGCTTCCTGAAATTCCTTTTGAATTTTATCCTCTGGAACAGGTTTCTTTTCAGAAAAAAAAATATATGTATATGTATATATGTATTGATCTGTTAAATTTATTTATTTAAAGTTTTTTGCTCAGTCCTTAAAAGCCATTTCTGCCTTGCCAGTTCATGACACCAAATGTACCTCTGTGCTTCTGGAAAAACTAAATTAAATAACTGTATTAATTGGTCCAATTGAAAACTTGTTGGGAACATCACACTTAAATGAGTATACTTCTGGTATCTTTAGTCAGCCCCCAGTTATCTTCCAGGGCATCTGTCTGGAACTCAACTAACAGTGGAACCTCCTGCTTCAGAAAAAAATACACTTCACGTGGCCTACAACAAACTCCAGAGCTCTGTGCCATCAGTTATTCTCTCTTGTCTCTCTGAATTCCCCCTCCTTGTTCTCTCCCTGGGGCCTATAAACAAACTGAAGCTTCTCCGTTTCTAAAATTTTTTTGAATACATAGAAATAAAATAAAAAGTAAACCTTGCTTCTTCTATGTACTCTCTCCCAATCTACAATCTTTTCTCTCAATTTTTTAACCTGATGTATTTCTTCAAAAGATTAATCCATACAGACCATCTCTGCTGTCCTACTTCCAGTGGATTCTGCAAGTCTGATTTCTTCCTCACCATTCTACAAAGATTATTTTGGTCCTCTTCCTCTGTATTTCTGTGGTATTTAACATGGTTGAACACTTGGCAATATTAAGAGGGTAGCTCCATTTTTTCCTGGCTTTATGCTTCCATGTGCAGCAAAGGCCATGAGAGTCGCACTTTCTTTGTCATCTATGGGGAAGGAGTGAATTTTCTTTTTTTTTTTTTTAATTTTTACTTTTTGACTGTGTCATACAGTGTTTGGGATCTTAGTTCCCAAACCAGGGATCAAACCCGTACCTCCTCACTGAAGTGCTGAGCCTTATCCACTGAATACTGCTTCCTCAGCTTCTTCCTTGCATGTCCTTCCTCGCCTCTCCTTACTGTAAGGCAGCTGGGAGGCTGTCATTGACTGACAGTAAAATTATATAATTCCTTTGAGCCTGTTTAGCTAACAGACTTAAAGTCACACTCTCTAACCTTTATTTGAATTAGAAGTGATAAGTTTTGCTCTCCATTTGCCTCTCTCAGTTGGTGTTAAAGTCCATGGAGTTGATAGGTGTTTTGTATGGCTCCCTCTCTGCAAACTCCAAAGCTTTCTGCTTTAGCTTCTTTTTATGCCTTTCCTGTCTTTCTCCTCTCTGTGCACACAGCTCTAGGTATTATATTGTAGGCACAAATTACATTGCATCTTGTAACATTTTTCTCATTATGTAAGTAATTCTTGCTATAGAAAATATTTTAAATAAAAAAGTATAAAGAAAAAAGTAAAAACTTATGAAGCTAGAATTCAGAGATGTCCAGATTTGGCAATTTGGTCTTTTTTCTAAGGGTATAATAAAAAATTATATATAATTTCTACATACAAACATCTATTATTTTTCATCATTAGAATTAAATTTTAGATACTTTTGTTTCCTGCTCTTTTTCAAACACAGTGAACATTTTTCCCCTATCTTTCCCTATCATTAAACATTCTTCTAAAATAAGATTTTCAGCGCCTGTATACTATTCTGTTATATAAATTTTTCATAATTTATTTAAACAATTTCCTATTATTGAAACTGTCCCTGTTTTTTACTATTAAGTATACTAGCTATTTCATACAAAGATGAGCTCGATAAAGGACAGAAATGGTATGGACCTAACAGAAGCAGAAGATATTAAGAAGAGGTGTCAGGAATACACAGAAGAACTCTAGAAAAGAGATCTTCACTACCCAGATAATCACAATGGTGTGATCACTCACCTAGAGCCAGACATCTTGGAATGTGAAGTCAAGTGGGCCTTAGAAAGCATCACAGGAACAAAGCTAGTGGAGGTGATGGAATTCCAGTTGAGCTATTTTAAATCCTGAAAGATGATGCTGTGAAAGTGCTGCAATCAATATGCCAGCAAATTTGGAAAACTCAGCAATGACCACAGGACTGGAAAAGGTCAGTTTTCATTCCAATCCCAAAGAAAGGCAATGCCAAAGAATGCTCAAACTACCGCACAATTGCACTCGTCTCACATGCTAGTAAAGTAATGCTCAAAATTCTGCAAGCCAGGCTTCAGCAATACATGAACTGTGAACTTCCAGATGTTCAAGCTAGTTTTAGAAAAGGTAGAGGAACCAGAGATCAACTTGTCAACATCCTCTGATCATGGAAAAAGCAAGAGTTCCAAAAAAACATCTATTTCTGCTTTATTGACTATGCCAAAGCCTTTGACTATGTGGATCACAATAAACTGCAGAAAATTCTTCAAGAGATGGGAATACCAGACTATATGACCTTCTCTTGAGAAACTTGTATGCAGGTCAGGAAGCAACAGTTAGAACTGGACATGGAACAACAGACTGGTTCAAATAGGAAAAGGAGTACATCAAGGCTGTATACTGTCACCCTGCTTATTTAACTTATATGCAGAGTACATCATGAAAAACACTGAGCTGGAAGAAGCACAAACTGGAATCAAGATTGCCAGGAGAAATATCAATAACCTCAGATATGCAGACAACACCACTCTTATGGCAGAAAGTGAAGAGGACCGAAAAAGCCTCTTGATGAAAGTGAAAGAGGAGAGTGAAAAAGTTGGCTTAAGGCTCAACATTCAGAAAACTAAGATCATGGCATCTGGTCCCATCACTTCATGGGAATTAGATGGGTAAACAGTGGAAACAGTGTCAGACTTTATTTTTGGGGGCTCCAAAATCACTACAGATGGTGACTGCAGCCATGAAATTAAAAGATGCTTACTCCTCGGAAGGAAGGTTATGGCCAACCTAGATAGCATACTGAAAAGCAGAGACATTACTTTGCCAACAAAGGTCCATCTAGTCAAGGGTATGGTTTTTCCAGTAGTCATGTATGGATGTGAGAGTTGGACAGTGAAGAAAGCTGAGCACCAAATAATTGATGCTTTTGAACTGTGGTGTTGGAGAAGACTCTTGAGAGTCCCTTGGACTGCAAGGAGATCCAACCAGTCCATCCTAAAGGAGATCAGTCCTGAGTGTTCACTGGAGGGACTGATGTTGAAGCTGAACCTCCAATACTTTGGCCACCTGATGCAAAGAGTTGACTCATTGGAAAAGATCCTAATGCTGGGAAGGATTGGGGGCAGGAGGAAAAGGGGACGACAGAGGATAAGATGGTTGGATGGCATCACTGACTCGATGGACATGGGTTTGGGTGGACTCCGGGGGTTGGTGATGGACAGGGAGGCCTGGCCTGCTGTGATTCATGGAGTCGCAAAGAGTCGGACATGACTGAGTGACTGAACTGAACTGAACTGAACTGATACTAGCTATTCTTTATTCATGTTGATTACCTGCCAAGAACTGTCTGTATCTTACAGAGGTGGCTTCATTATTCATCACAACAATCCAATGAGGAAGTGAGGTTATCATTCAACAGGAGAGAAAATTGAGGTTCAGAGACTTGCTCCACATGTGGAGCTCACTGGGCAGAGTAGAAGGCTTGGTCCCTCTCACTCCAACACCTGTGCTCCGAATCACCTGTCTGTTTTCCACCTTTAAATGGTGTGATAAACATCATAGCACATACATGACTCTAAGGTCAATCTTTTAGAACACCTTTGATCACACAAGATCCCCCCTCTTTTTCATTGTAAATATTCAGAATTATCAGCTAAGCACATACTTTTTAAAAGACTCTAATCCATACACCACACCCATCTCAAAAATAAAGTCGAGGTGAATTAAGAGCTAAATATTTTAAATATATATAAAGTGTGAGAGGTGATATGGGAAATGTATCTGTAAAACCTGGAATTCTCCAGGCACGAATACTCAAATGGGTATTCCTTTCTCCAGGGCAGATTCTTTACCATCTGAGCCACCAGGGAAGCCCTAAATTTAACAGATGAGAAGAGATAAACTCCAGATGCAGTAAAGGAAAGGATAGACAGATATAACTACAGAAAAAATTTAAAATTCTATTTGATAAAACACACCAGTTGTGGCGCTAGTGGTAAAGAACCTGCCTGCCAGTGCTGGAAATGCAGGAGACTCAGGTTCAATCCCTGGGTTGGGAAGATCCCCTGGAGGAGGAAATGGCAACCCACTCCAGTATTCTTGCCTGGCGAATCCCATGGACAGGGGAACCTGGCAGACTATAGTCCATAGCGTCACACAGAGTCAGCCACAACTGAAGCAACTTAGTCTGCACCATTGCACTTGTTGTGGAGTTTGGTTCTTCACATTTCCAAGAAAGGGAGGCTAGGAATAGGAATCCCTTTGGAATTTTTAGAGAACAGTTTCCTCCCAATGCTGGCCATAGAGAGAAATTGTGATTCCCAAACCTATTCACTGCCAGGAAAATTCTTGGTCCCCCCACAAACAGATGAGCCCCCAGTGGCAACTCAACTGGGGCTTCCCAGGTGGCACAGCGCTGAAGAATCTGCCTGCCAATGCAGGAGATGCAAGAGATGTGGGCTTGATTCCTGGGTTGGGGAGATCCCCTGGAGGAGGGCATGACAAGCTAATTCAGTATTCTTGCCTGGGAAATCTCATGGACAGAGGAGCCTCGGGGCTACAGTCCATAGGGTCTCAAAGAGTTGGACACAACTAAAACGACTTAGCACACAACCACACACCAGTCATTGGACAGTGGTTGGATTAGGTGGCCCAGAACCTTCCTTTAAGTCACAGCTGATTCCTGTTTGTCCGTTCACCCCTCCCCAACTCTCAGCTACTGCTGTACCTGTACAGTTGATGCCACTTCTGATTCCCAGGAGGTCAGGAGGTCTGAGTTCAGTTAATAATAGCATCACAGCCACCTGATAGTGATTGTTTGAGAAATGGGCACAGATTCTAAGGCAGAAACATTAGAATCAGATCTCATCATTGGCTTTGGTTTGACCTGTTGGGGAAGGTGATTTTCCATCTTTTACTGGACTTGGTGTTGCTGGAAATGAGCTAGGAACTGCAAAGAAGATCCCGAGAGTGAAGTCATCACAGTTACAGGCAGAATGTAAATTCCACAAACAGGAACTTTTGTCTGTTTGGTTCACTCAACAATGAATTTTTAGTTTCCCAGAACATTGCCTGGTACATTGTAGGCAGTTAAATATTTGTTAATAAATGGAGAGAGAAAAAAAGTACACCTTAATGACATGAGTTAATCCCTGATTCCAGAGTCCAAGCTTGGGCTTTTGAGATGTATAAAGAATTTCTGTTTTTACATAATGCAGTTTTAATTTGACTTTTCTCTCCTTTGCAACTTGCTACAGTCTGAATAATTGTGTCCCCCTCCCCAAACACATATGTTGAAGTGCTAACCTCCAAAAGTGATGATATTAGTAAGTGTGGCCACTGGGAGGAGATTTGGTCAAGAGAGTGGTATAGTGCTTTTGTAAAAGGGGTTCCATTTTTCATTGCTCTTTTAAACACTCAGTATCAACCTAGATTTATCCATATATTAATACTTACTCTTCCCATTGCTCTTTTTTTGTCCTTTCTGCATCTCTGCTTCTAGCTCTTATTATTTTTCCTCTTTTTTTTTCTTCTAAGGCAACTGGTGGCAAGTTCTCTTAATTTTTATCTGAAAAGTATTTCACCTCTGTTTTTAAAGGGTATTTTCAGTGTACATAGCGTTTTAAGATTGGCATTTTGACCCAATGCTTTGAAGCCATCATTCCATATTTTTTCTGAAGTCCAGTGTTTCCATTGAGAATACAGCTGTCACTATACTTTTTGTTCCTTTAAAGGTAGTACATACTTTCCCTCATCTTTGACTGCTAAGTTTTTTTATAATTGCCTTTTATTTTCAGCAGGTTTACTAAGAAGGACCTAGGTATAGTTTCTGAGCATTTATCCTGCAGTCATTCTGAGAACCTCTTGAATAGCTTTCACTGATTCTGAACATTGTCAGCCATCATTTTCCCCCTGTTTGCTTCTTGCTTCTGCCCCATGCTCTTTCTGTTCCCCTTCTGGAAGTTAGACATTTTTACTCTGCCTCCTGTATTCCTTATTTCACTATTTTTTACTGTTAAAACTGACATAACATTATATTCATTTCAATACTTTTACATGTTGCAGAATGATCACCATAATAAGTTCAATAACCTCCATCAACCTACAGAGTTACAATTCTTTTTCTCATGAGAACTTTCAAGATCCACTCTCCTAGCTACCTTCAAATATGCAATATATATTTACAATACAAATACAAAAAATTTTATAATACAAATGTGCAAATACAGCATTATTAACTATGATGTATATAACTGTTATCACTAAGCTATATTTATATCCCATTCCACAACTAGAAACACGAACCTTTTTAACCCCTTCATCTGTTTCGGCCGCCCTTACCATAGGCCAGCACAGTCTCTTCTCTATACCCATGAGCTCCAGTATTTTTATGTGTTTAAGACTACACATCAAAGTGAGATCATACAGTATTTTATTTCACTTAATATCATGCCCTCAAAGTCCATCCGTATTGTCAAAAATGACAGGATTTAGTTCTTATTTATGGCTGAATAATATTCTAATTTTTTATATATGTATGTATATATTAGTGATAAACATTTATTTTCTTGGGCTCCAAAATCACTGTGGACAGTGACTGCAGCCATGAAATTAAAAGACACTTGCTCCTTGGAAGAAAAACTATGACCAACCCAGACAACATATTAGAAAGCAGAGACATCACTTTGCCCATAAAGGTCCGTATAATCAAAGTTATGGTTTTTCTAGTAGTCATGTATGGATGTGAGAGCTGTACCACAAAGAAGGCTGAGCACTGAAGAACTGATGCTTTTGAACTGTGGTGCTGGAGAAGACTCTTGAGAGACCCTTGGACAGCAAGGAGATCAAACCAGTCAATCCTAAAGGAAATTAACCCTGAATATTAATTGGAAGAACTGATGCTGAAGCTGCAATACTTTGGCCACTAGATGTGAAGAGCTGACTCACTGGAAAAGACCCTGAAGCTGGGAAAGATTGAGGGCAGGAGGAGAAGGGGACAACAGAGGATGAGATGCTTGGATGGCATCACCAGCTCAATGGACATGAGTGTGAGCGAACTCTAGGAGATGGTGAAGGACAGGGAAGCCTGGCGTGCTGCGGTCCGTGGAGTCACAAAGAGTCAGACAAAATTTAGTGACTGAACAACAATATCATGTTTTTCTTTATCCATTCATCCATCAGTGGAAACTGAGGTTGTTTCCATGTCTTGGCTATTGTAAATAATACAATAACCATTTTCTCTTTAGAGGCATATTTATCTTTGATGAAAATAAACATTAAAAAAAAAGGAGAAGAAGCTAGTGAAAGGGATCCCTGCAAATTAATGAGATATAAATGAGTTTCTTGAGAGGAAAACTTCTGACAACTTTGTGATCACACTAAACTGTTTGCATGTTAGTTATCTGTTTTAAAAAGCAAAAAGGTTTTTATTTTACTTGTCAAACAGAGCATACTGTAAATTTCTGAGCAGAAGAGTCTCATTTGTTATAACAAGTGGTAATAGAAATAAACTGAGACTATTTTAGGAAAATGATTTTTAAAAAATAACAAAAATGCTGTAGTGAACATGAGGGTACATATATCTTTTTCAATTAGGTTTTTCATTTTATTCAAACAAATACCCAAAAGTGGTATTGCTGGGTCACAAGGCAGTTTTGTTTGTAATTTGGGGAGAAACATCAATACTGTTTTTTATAGTGGCTGCCCCAATTTACATTCCAACAGTGCATAAGTGTTCCCTTTTCTCCACATCCTCCCCAACACTTAATTCTTGTCATTTTGGTGACAGCCATTCTAACAGGTGTGAGGTGGCATCTCACTGTGGTTTTGATTTGCATTTCCCTGATGATCAGTGATGTTGAGCATCTTTCATATGCCTGTTGACCATCTGTATGTCTTCTTTGGAAAAATGTCTCTTTAGATCCTCTGCTCATTTTCAAATCAGATTGTTTGGTTTTTCACTCTTGAACCATATCAGTTCTTTATATATTTTGGATGTGTGCATGCTAAGGCACTTCAGTCATGTCCAACTCTTTGCAACCCCATGGACCACAGTCCGCCAGGCTCCTCTGTCCATGGGATTCTCCAGGCAAGAATACTAGAGTGGGTTGCCATGCCCTCCTCCAGAAGATCTTCCAGACCCAGGAATCAAACCCATGTCTCTTACATCCCCTAAATTGGCAGATAGGTTCTTTACCACTAGCACAACCTGGGAAGCCCAAATATTTTGGATATTAACCCCTTATCAGGTATATGATTTACAAATATCTTTTTACATTTAGTATGTTGTTTTTTCATTTGATAATTGCCTTTCCTGTGAAGAAGCTTTTTAGTTTGCTTATTTTTGCTTTTGTAGCCTTTGCTTTTGGTGTCAAATCCAAAAATCAGGTCTTACATTCCAGTCTTTAATTCATTTTGAGTTAATTTTTGTGTATGGTAGAAGATAGTGGTTTAGTTTCATTCTCTGGCACATGGCTGTCCCATTTTCCAACACCACTTGTTGAAGAGGCTGTCCTTTCACCATTGTATGTTCTTTGACACTTTATTGATAATTGACTCTATGGGCTTCCAGGTGGCACAGTGGTAAAGAATCTGTCTGCCAATGCAGGAGACACAAGCCTGCGTCTCTTGTGTCTCCTGCATTGGCACTTCCATCTTTGTTCTTTCTAAAGACTGCTTTGACTATTTGGGGTCTTTTGCAGTCGTACACAAATTTTAGCTTGGTTTGTTCTGTTTCTGTGAAAAATGACATTGGAATTTTAATAGGGATCGCACTAACGTATACACTGCTTTGGTAGTATGGACATTTTAGCAATTTCCCAATCCATGGGCATGGGATAGCTTTCTAATTATTTGTTTTTTTCTTCAATTTCTTTTGTTAATGTCTTATAGTTTTCAATGTACATGTCTCTCACCTGCTTGGTTACATTTATTCCTAGGTATTTTGTTCTTTGTGATGCACTTGTAAAATAGGATTGTTTCCTTAATTTTTCTTTAGTGTATGAAATGCAACAGATTTTTGTATATTGATTTTGTACCGTGCAACTTTACCAAATCCATTGATTAGTTTAACAGGTTTATGGTGGAGTCTTTAGGGTTTTATATATATATATAATGTCATCTTCAAACGTGACAGTTTTATTTCTTCCTTTCCAATTTGGATGTCTTTTATTTCTTTTTCTTGCCTAACTGTTCTACTAGGACTTCTAATACTATATTGAGTGAGTAGTGAGAGTGGGCATCCTTGTGTTGTTCCTGATCTTAGAGTAAATGCTTTCAGATTTTCACCACCAAGTATCATGTTAACTGTGGGCTTGTCATATATGACTTTTATAATATTGAGGTAGATTTCTATAACATATGCTATTGAGAATTTTAATCAAAAGTGGATGTTGCATTTCCATTATTTTTAATATTCAATTCTTTTTCACTCCATGCTCCATCTGGATTTTTTTCCCTTACCTATCTTCTAGTTCTTTATTATTTAAAATATGTGAATCCGAAGATACTAATAAAAATTAATATAGATAACAAAAGCGATCCCACAGAGCTCCCCCTTTGCCATGTGAGGATAGAAACAGAAATCTGTTGCTTGAAAAAGAGCCCTCACCTAATCTCCAGAATTGTGAGCAGTAGATTTCTGTTGTTTATATGCTTCTCAGTCTATAGTATTTTGTTACAGCAGACCAAATGACTAAGATGCAAAATTGGCAGCAGGTGTGGAATTGCTGATATAACAAGTACCCAAAAATGTAGAAGCATCTTTGGAACTGGTTAATGGGTAGAAAAGATCCCCTAGAGTAGGAGATGGCAAGGCACTCCAGTATCCTTGCCTGGAAAAATCCTACAGACAGAGGAGCCTAGTGGGCTAAAGTCCATGGAGTTGTAAAGAGTGGAACATGACTAAGTGACTGAGCACACACACTCACAATGGGTAGAGACTAGAAGAGTTTTGAAGTACATGCTAGAAAAAGCCTATATTGATGCACATCAGTGGTTAAGAATAACCCTGAAAGATGAGAAAAGGAAAACTGGCAAAACACTCAATTTTCTTAGAGAATACCTAAATGGTTGTTAATGGAATGATAATAAAAATATGGATGATAAAGGTCATTCTGCCGAGGTCTCAGAGGGAAATAAGTAACATGTTATTGAAAATGGGAGGGAAGGCTATCCATTCCAAGTGGCAAAGAACTTAGCTGAATTGTGTTTCTGTCTTGGTGTTTTGTGGAAGGTAGAACTTGTAAGTGATGAAAAGTGGCTATGTGGCTGAAGAAATTTCAAAGCAAAGTGTTGAAGAAACAGCCTAGTTTCTCTTAAATGCTTATAATAAAACTCAAAAAGAGAGAAATTATTTAAAGGTGGAATTGTTCATCAAAAACAAAGCAGAACTTTAACATTTAGAAAACTCTTGCCCTATCCATTTTGAAAGAAATAAGAAAGTTTTTTTGGAAATAACACAATGTGGGCGCCATCTTGAATTGAGGTATAGTGGGTGTCTTTTTTGCACTAGGAGCTCCAGCTCAAAGTTCTCAGGGCAAGACCTCTGCATGCAGCACCTTATGAGCAACTGAAACCAAACTAAGCACAGAGGGATAAAAGGGTCAGTATTTCCTTCTGCATGGTCTGAAATACCTATTGTGGCTGTTTCGATGACCAAAGTATAAGTCACTCTTTAGAGCCACAGGGAAAGAACTGCTTCTAGAAGTAGGTCAGCCTCATCCAGGCAGTTGAAGGCCTTAAGAGAACAAAGACTGACCTCCCTCACCAAGAAGGAATTCTGCCAAAACACTGCCTTTGGACTCAGACTGCAGCTATTCCCTGATCTCCAGCCTGCCAGATTAAATATTTGGGGCACCAAAGACTGACAGCTTCCACAATCATAGATCAAGCCCTGAGCTTTTGGAGTAGGAGCACTGACTCCAAGACTCTAGACTACCATAGAACTAACCCTAGGGAGTATCAACTAGTGAGAACTCACACAAAGGAAACCACCTGAATACAAGACCCGGCATCACCACCAGGAGCACCCTGTGCAGGATGCCTCATCTAAACAACAAAGAAATAAAAAATGCAAACCAAATCATTAGCAGACAGGATTACCACCTCACTCAGCCTTGCCCCTCAGAGGAAAAACAAACAAACAAAAAAAACTCAGCAGAAATTTCACCTTATACAAAGCTTAACACAAACCACTGGACCAACCTGAGGAGGGCAGAAACCAAAAGGAAGAAAGAATTCAACCTTGAAGCCTGGGAAAAGGAGACCTCAAACACAGTAAGTTAAAAAAATAATAATAAAAAGGCAGAGAAATACTGCACAAATGAAGGAACAAATTAGAAACACAGAAGTCCAAATAAATGAAGAGGAAATAGGCAAACTACCTGAAAAAGAATTCAGAATAATGTTAGTAAAGATGATCAAAAACCTTGAAAACAAAATGGAGAAAATGCAAGAATCAATTAACAAAGACCTAGAGGAATTAAAGAATAAACATACAAAAACAAACAACACAATTACTGAAATTAAAAATACTCTGGAAGGAATCAATAGCAGAATATTTGAAGCAGAAGAACAAATCAGTGAGCTGGAAGATAAAATGGTAGAAATAACTTCGGAAGAACAGAATAAAGTAATAAGAATGAAAAGAACTGAGGATAGTCTCAGAAACCTCTGGGACAATATCAAACAACAACATTTGAATTATAGGAGTCCCAGAAGAAGAGGAAAAAGGAGTATGAGAAAATTTTAGACGAGATTATAGTTGAAAATTTCCTCAGCATGACAAAGAAAATATCAATCAAATCCAAGAGGTGCAAAGAGTCCCATATAGGATAAACCCAAGGAGAAACATGCCAAGACACATACTAATCAAACTAACAAAGACTAAACACAAAGAAAGAATATTAAAAGCAGCAAGGGAGAAACAACAAGTAACATACAAGGGAAACCCCATAAGCTTAATAGCTGATCTTTCAGCAGAACTCTGCAGGCCAGAAGGGAATGGCAGGTTATATTTAAAGTACTGAAAGAGGAAAATCTACAACCAAGATTACTATACCCACCAAGGATCTCATTCAAAATTGATGGAGAAATAGAAAGCTTTTCAGACAAGGAAAAGTTAAGAGAATTCAGTACCACCAAACCAGCTTTACAACAAATGTTAAAGGGACTTATATAGTCGAGAAATACAAAAGAAGGAAAACGATCTACAAAATCAACCGAAAACAATTAAGAAAATGGCAATAGGAACATATATATCAATAATTACTTTAAATGTAAATGGATTAAATGCTCCAACCAAAAGACACAGACTGGCTGAATGGATACAAAAACAAGACCCATATATATATATATATATGCTGTCTACAAGAAACCCACTTCAGACCTAAAAACACATATAGACTGAAAGTGAGGGGATGGAAAAATATATTCCATGCAAATGGGAAGCAAAAGAAAGCTGGAGTAGCAACCTCCTATCAGACAAAATAGACCTCAAACTAAAGAAGGTTACAAGAGATAAGGAAGAACACTACATAATGATCAAGGGATCAAGCCAAGAGGAAGACATAACAATTGTAAATATCTATGTACCCAACACAGGACTTCCCTGATGGCTCAGATGGTAAAGCGTCTGCCTACAGTGCAGGAGTCTCAGGTTCAATCCCTGGGTTGGGAAGATTTCCTGGAGAAGGACATGGCAACCTACTCCAGTATTCTTTCCTGGAAAACCCCAAGGAGGGAGAAGCCTGGTAGGCTACAGTCCATGGGGTCGCAAGAGTCAGACATGACCGAGTGACTTCACTTTCATGCACCCAACGTAGGAGCACCTCAATACATAAGACAAACACTGACAGACATAAAAGGAGAAATTGACAGCAGCACAATAATAGTAGGAGACTGACACCCCACTCACACCAAGGTCAGATCATCAAAACAAAAAAATAATAAGGAAACACAAGTCTTAAATGATACATTAGATGAAATGGATCTCATTGATATCTTTAAGACATTCCATCCTAATGCAGAAGAATACACCTTCTTCTCAAGTGCACATGGACCATTCTCCAGGATAAACCACATCTTGGGTCACAAATCAAAGCTCAGTAAATTTAAGAAAACTGAAATCATATCAAGCATCTTCTCTGACCACAATGCTATGCGAATAGACATCAATTACAAGAGAAAAAAAACTGTAAGACACACAAACACAAGGAGATTAAACAATGTGTTTCTACATAACCAACAGGTTACTGAAGAAATCAAAAAATTTTTAGAAACAAATGGCAATGAAAACATAACAAGTCAAAACCTATGGGATGGAGCAAAAGCAGTTCTAAGAGAGAAGTTTGTAGCAATACAATCCTACCTCAAGAAACAAGAAAAACATCAAATAGACAACTTAACTTTACACCTAAAACAACTGGAAAAAGAAGAAAAAAAAAACCAAAATTAGTAGAAGGAAAGAAATCATAAAGATATGAGCAGAAATAAATGAAAAAGGAATAAAAGAAACAGTAGTAAAGGTTAATAAAGCTAAAAGCTTGTTCTTTGAGAAGATAAACAAAATTAACAAACCTTTGGCCAGACTCATTAAGAAAAAAAGAGAGAAGAATCAAATCAACAAAATTAGAAATGAAAAAGGAGAGGTTACAACAGACAATGCAGAAATACAAAGGATTATAAGAGACTGTTATGAACAACTACATGGCAATAAAATGGATAACCTGGAAGAAATGGAAAATTCTTAGAAAAGTTCAGTCTTCCAAGATTGAACCAGGAAAAAATAGAAATTATGAACAACCCAATTACAAGCACTGAAATTGAAGCTGTGATAAAAAATCTCCCAAAAAAACGAAAGCTTGGGACCAGATGGCTTCACAAAAGAATTCTATCAAACTTTTTTTATTGAAGGATAATTGCTTTACAGACTTTTGTTGTTTTCTGTAAAACCTCAACATGAATCAGCCATAGGTATATATATCTCTCCTCCCTTTTGAACCTCCCTCCCACCTCCCTCCCCATCTCACCCCTCTAGGTTGATACAGAGCCCCTGTTTGAGTTTCCTGAGCCATATGGCAAATTCCCATTGGCTACCTATTTTACATATGGTAATGTAAGTTTCTATGTTACTTTTTCCATATATCTCACCCTCTTCTCCCTTCTCTGCATGTTCACAAGTCTATTCTCTATGTCTGTTTCTGCATTGCTGCCCTGTAAGGAAATTCTCCAGTACCATTTTTCTAGATTCCATATATATGCATTAGAATATGATATTTATCTTTCTCTCTCTGACTTACTTCACTCTGTAGGTTCCCCCTCACTAGAACTGACGCAAATACGTTCCTTTTTATGGCTGAGTAATATTCCATTGTGTATATGTACCACAACTTCTTTATCCCTTCATCTGTCGATGGACATCTAGGTTGCTTCCTGTTCTAGCGATTGTCAATAGTGCTGCAATGAAAATTGGGACACATGTGTCTTTTTCAATTTTTATTTCCTCAGGGTATATGCCTAGGAGTGGAATTGCTAGGTCATATGGTAGTTTTATAGCTAGTTTTTTAAGGAATCTCCATACCATCTTGCATAGCGGCTGTATCCTTCAATAAATAAATAAATAAAACACAATGTGGCTAAATTTGATGAGGCAATTAATGTGGGTTGACCATCTCAGGGGAAGACAGGAGCTATGTTCAAGATAATGGAGACATCAAGTTGGCAGTCCAAACAGAAGGTGGGACCTGTTGTTTAAATCAACAGAAGAATGAAATGCCCAAAGGCATTTCAGACTGGGCCTACCATCACAAATCCTGAGTTCAAGGGCCTGGGGGAAAATTGTTGTTGTTTAGTCCCTAGTGTTTCTGACTCTTTTTGATCCCAGGCTCCTCTGTCCAAGGGATTTTCCAGGCAAGAATACTGGAGTGGGTTGCTGTTTCTTTCTCCAGGGTATCTTTCTGACCAGGAATTGAACCCGAGCTTCCTGCATTGCAGGTGAATTCTTTACCACTGAACCACCCGCGGAGCCCCTGGGGAAGAATATCAGTTTTGAAAGAGGGGCTGCTGGCTGCCTAACAAAACAGGCCTGCTCCTCAGATACCCATGTTGTGCTCCTCAGCCTCCAGGTGCCACACACAACAGCCATGGTGCCACCCCTGTGGAGGACACAGGTGGAAAACCTGGGAGGAGTCCCTGCTAAGTGCAGAGTATAACAGCCATAGAAGCATTTACAGCTCCATCTAGATTTGGAAGAGGGAAACCTACCAGAGCAGTGGGCTCAGGATGGGGAGGGGCCACAGTAGAGAGGCCGCCATCAGGTCAGTGACCAGTGGGGCTGCAAGGGCAGAGTTGCTCCTGAGACCACAGCCCCAGATAAGGCAGAAATGAGACTCTAGCCTGCGAGAACTGACCAATGGTCTGTGTCTCGCAAAGCTGTGGAGAAAAGGCCACTCCTAGGCTTGAGGACCCACTGCCCACCCCAGTGTGTCCAGAGATGGGCTATAAGGTTTTGGACTTAACTGGAAACTATTTACCCTTTCTTCTTCCCTATTTCTCCCTTCAGTATGGAAATGTCTATCCCATGTCTGTCCCTCCACGGTATTTTGGAAGTACCTAGGAAATTGATTTCATAATTCATAGCCAGAGGTCAGTTTGCCTAAGGATGAATCTCACCCATATTTGAGAGTTCCAGAAAAATATCTATTTCCGCTTTATTGACTATGCCAAAGCCTTTGACTGTATGACTCAAACTGTGGAAAATTCTTCAAGAGATGGGAACACCAGACCACCTGACCTGCCTCTTGAGAAACCTGTATGCAGATCAGGAAGCAACAGTTAGAAATGGACATGGAACAACAGACTGGTTCCAAATAGGAAAACTAGTATGTCAAGGCTGTATACTGTCACCCTGCTTATTTAACGTATATGCAGAGTACATCATGAGAATGCTGGGCTGGGGGAAACACAAGCTAGAATCAAGATTTCCAGGAGAACCTAAGATATGCAGATGACACCACACTTATGGCAGAAAGTGAAGAAGAACGAAAGAGCCTCTTGATGAAAGTGAAAAAGGAAAGTGAAAAAGTTGGCTTCAAGCTCAACATTCAGAAACCTAAGATCATGGCATCCGGTCGCATCACTTCATGGCAAATAGATGGGGAAACAGTGGCTGACTTTATGTTTCTGGGCTCCAACATCAGTGTAGATGGTGATTACAGCCATGAAGTTAAAAGACGCTTACTCCTTGGAAGGAAAGTTATGACCAACCTAGACAGCATATTGAAAAGCAGAGACATTACTTTGTCAACAAAGGTCTGTCTAGTCAAGGCTATGGTTTTTCCAGTGGTCATGTATAGATGTGAGAGTTGGACTATGAAGAAAGCTGAGCGCCGGAGAATTGATGCTTTTGAACTGTGGTGTTAGAGAAGACTCTTGAGAGTCCCTTGGACTGCAAGGAGATCCAACCAGTCCATCCTAAAGGAGATCAGTTCTGCATATTCATTGGAAGGACTGATGTTGAAGCTGAAACTCCAGTACTTTGGCCACCTGATGCGAAGAGCTGACTTGTTGGAAAAGATCCTGATGCTGGGAAAAATTGAAGGCAGGAGGAGAATGGATGATAGAAGATGAGATGGTTGGATGGCATCACCGACTCAATGGACAGTTGAGTGGAATCTGGTTTGGGTGGAATCCGGGAGTTGATGATGGACAGGGAGGGCTGGCATGCTTCGATTCATGGTGTTGAAAAGAGTCGGACACGACTGAGCGACTGAACTGAACTGAACTGATTTGATTTAGATGGTATCTAAATGAGATTTGACATTAGACTTTTTTAAAAATATTAACTTATTTTATTTAGCTGCACTGGGTCTTGGTTGCAGCATTTCAGGATATTTAGTTGCAGCACGTAGAATCTATTTTCTTGAAGACAGACTGAATCCCGACTCTCTGGATTGGGGTGTGAAGTCTTAACCACTGGACCACCAGGGAAATCCTTTATTGTTCTTCAGTTGCTCAGTCATGTCTGACTCTTTACAACCCCATGGACTGCAGCACAGCAGGCTTCCCTGTCCTTTACCATCTCCCAGAATTTGCTCAAACTCTTGTCCATTGAGTCAGTGATGCCATCCAACCATCTCATCCTCTGTCATCTCTTTCTCCTCCTGTCTTCAATCTTTCCCAGCATCAAGGTCTTTTCCAGTGAGTCTGCTCTTCACATCAGGTGGCCAAAGAATTAGAGCTTCGGCTTCAGCATCAGTCCTTTCAGTTATTACTGAGTATGATCTCCTTTAGGATGGACTGGTTGGATCTCCTTGCAGTCCAAGCAACTCTCAGGAGTCTTCTCCAACACCACAGTTCGAAAGTATCAATTCTTTGGCGCTCAGCCTTTGTTATGGTCCAGCTCTTACAAATGTACTTGACTACTGGAGAAACCATAGCTTTGACTATGTACACCCTTGTTGGAAAAGTGATGTCTCTGCTTTTAAACATGCTGTTTGTCATCACTTTTCTTGCAACAGTCTTTTAATACCATGGCTGCAGTCATCATCCGCAGTGATCTTGAAGCCCAAGAAAATAAAATCTGTCCCTGTTTCTACTTTTTCCCCTTCTATGTGCCATGAAGTGATGGGACCAGCTACCATGATCTTAGTTTTTTTTAATATTGAGTTTTAAGCCAGCTTTTTCACTCTCCTCTTTCATCGTCATCAAGAGGATCTTTAGTCACTCTTTGCTTTCTGCCATTCAGTTCAGTCACTCAGTCGTGTCTGACTCTTTGCGGCCCCATGGACTGCAGCACACCAGGCCTCCCTGTCCATCACCAACTCCCAGAGTCTACCCAAACTTAGGTCCGTTGAGTCAGTGATGACATCCAACCATCTCATCCTCTGTCATTCCCTTCTTTACCTGCTCTCAATCTTTCCCAGCATCAGAGAGTTTTTCAAATGAGTCAGTTCTTTGCATCAGGTGGCCAAAGTACTGGAGTTTCAGCTTCAACATCAGTCCTTCCAATGAACACCCAGGACTGATCTCCTTTAGGATGGACTGGTTGGATCTCCTTGCAGTCCAAGGGACTCTCAGGAGTCTTCTCCAGCACCACAGTTCAAAAGCATCAATTCTTCGGCGCTCAGCTTTCTTCACCATCTAACTCTCACATCCATACATGACCACTGGAAAAACTATAGCCTTGACTAGACAGACCTTTGTTGGCAAAGTAATGTCTCTGATTTTACATATGCTGTCTAGGTTGGTCATAACTTTCCTTCCAAGGAGTAAGCGTCTTTTAATTTCATGGCTTCAGTCACCAACTACAGTGATTTTGAAGCCTCAAAAATAAAGTCTATCACTGTTACCATTCTTTCCCCATCTATTTGCCATGAAGTGATGCGACTGGATGCCATGATCTTAGTTTTCTGAATGTTTAGCTTTAAGCCAACTTTTTCACTCTCCTCTTTCACTTTTGTCAAGAGGCCCTTTTGTTCTCCTTCACTTTCTGCCATAAGTGTGGTGTCATCTGCATTTCTGAGGTTATTGGTATTTCTCCTGGCAATCTTGATTCCAGCTTGTGCTTCCTCCAGCCCAGCACTTCTCATGATGTACTCTGCATATAAGTTAAACAAGCAGGGTGACAATATACAAGTTTTGAGGTACTCCTTTTCCTATTTGGAACCAGTCTGTTGTTCCATGTCCAGTTCTAACTGTTGCTTCCTGATCTGCACACATATTTCTCAAGAAACAGGCCAGGTGGTCTGGTATTCCTATCTCTTTCAGAATTTTCCACAGTTTATTGTGATTCACACAGTCAAAGGCTTTTGCATAGTCAATAAAGCAGAAGTAGATGTTTTTCTGGAATTCTCTTGCTTTTTCGATGATCAGTGGATGTTGGCAATTTGATCTCTGGTTCCTCTGCCTTTTCTAAATCCAGCTTGAACATCTGGAAGTTCACAGTTCACGTATTGCTGAAGCCTGGCTTGGAGAATTTTGAGCATTACTTTACTAGCATGTGAGACGAGTGCAACTGTGCGGTAGCTTGAGCATTCTTTGGCATTGCCTTTCTTCGGGAATGGAATGAAAACGGACCTTTTCCAGTCCTGTGGCCACTGCTGAGTTTTCCAAATTTGCTGGCATATTGAGTGCAGCACTTTCACAGTATCATCTTTTACGATTTAAATAGCTCAACTGGAATTCCATCACCTCCACTAGCTTTGCTCCTAGTGGTGCTTTCTAGAGCCCACTTGACTTCACATTCCAGGATATCTGGCTCTAGGTGAGTGATCACCCCATCATGATTATCTGGGTCATAAAGATCTTTTTTCTGTAGTTCTTCTGTGTATTCTTGCCATCTCTTCTTAATATCTTCTGCTTCTGTTAGGTCCATACCATTTCTGTTCTTTATTGAGCCCATCTTTGCATGAAATGTTCCCTTGGTATCTCTAATTTTCTTAAAGAGACCTCTAGTCTTTCCCATTCTATTGTTTTCCTCTATTTCTTTGCACTGAACACCAAGGAAGTCTTTCTTGTCTCTCCTTGCTGTTCTTTGGAACTCTGCATTCAGATGGGTATATCTTTCCTTTTCTCCTTTGCTTTTTGCTTCTCTTCTTTTCACAGCTATTTTTAAGGTCTCCTCAGACAGCCTTTTTGCTTTTTTGCATTTCTTTTCCTTGGGGATGGTCTTCCTCCCTGTCTCCTGTACAATGTCATGAACCTACATCTATAGTTCATCAGGCCTTCTGTCTATCAGATCTAGTCCCTTAAATCTATTTCTCATTTCCAGTGTATAATCATAAGGGATTTGATTTAGGTCATACCTGAATGGTCTAGTGGTTTTCCCTACTTTCTTCAATTTAAGTCTGAATTTGGCAATAAAGAGTTCACGATCTGAGCCACAGTCAGCTCCCGGTCTTGTTTTTGCTGACTGTATTCAGCTTCTCCATCTTTGGCTGCAAAAAATATAATCAGTCTGATTTTGGTGTCAGCCATCTGGTGATGTCCATGTGTAGAGACTTCTCTTGTGTTGTTGGAAGAGGGTGTTGGCTATGACCAGTGCGTTCTCTTGGCAAAACTCTATTATCGTTTGCCTTGCTTCATTCTGTACTTCAAGGCCAAATTTGCCTGTTACTCCAGGTGTTTCTTGACTTCCTACTTTTGCATTCCAGTCCCCTACAATGGAAAGGACATCTTTTTTGGGTGTTACTTCTAAAAGGTCTTATAGGTCTTCTTTCTGACATTAGAGTGGTATTATCTGCATATCTGAGGTTATTGATATTTGTCCTGGCAATCTTGATTCCAGCTGTGTTTCAGGCAGCTTGGTATTTTACATGATATACTCTGCATAGAAGTTAAATAGGCCAGGTGACAATATAGAACCTTGAATACTACTTCTCAATTTTGAACCAGTCCATTGTTCCATGTTTACTTTTAACTGTTGTTTCTTGACCTGCATACAAGTTTCTCGGGAGACAAGTAGGTGGTCTGGTATTCCCATCTCTTTAAGAATTTTCCACAGTTTGTTGTGATCCACACAGTCAAAGGCTTTAGCATAGTCAGCGAAGCAGAAGTAGATGCTTTTCTGGAATTCATTTGGTTTTTCTGTGATCCAACAAATACAGGCAATTTGATCTCTGGTTCCTGTGCCTTTTCTAAATCCAGCTTGTACAGCTGGAATTTCCTGGCTCACATACGCTGAAGCCTACCTTGAAGGATTTTGAGCATAAGCTTGCTAGTATGTGAAATGAGTGCAGTTGTATGGTAGTTTGAATATTCTTTGGCATTGCCCCCTTTCTGATTGAAATGAAAACTGACCTTTTTCAGTCCTGTGGCCATGCTGAGTGTTCCAAATTTCCTCACATATTGAGTGTAGCACTTAAACAATATCATCTTTTAGGATTTTAGATACAGCTGGCATTCCAGGGAAGTCCCTGGACTTAGACTTTTGAGTTGATGCTGGTGCAAGACTTCTGGGTTATTGGAACAGAATGAATGTAGTCTGCATGTAAGGAGGACATGAATTTTGGAGAACCAGGTATGCAAAGTGAAGTACTCTGAATGCTTGGGTCCTCCCCACATTCACATGTAGAAATCCTAATCCCGAGATGACTGTTGGGCCTTCGGGAGGTGATTAGGTCACCAGTGCAAAGCCCTCTTTAAGGCTAGTCATGCCAATTCAATAGATGGTTCAGAAAGACCCTTTGCCCTTTACACCACAGGCAGAGTGAGAAGGTGCTGGCTACAAACCAGGAAGCGGGCCCTCACCCAACCATGTCTGCACCTTGATCTTGGATGGTCCAGCTTTTAGAACTGTGAGAAATACACTTCCATTGTTTATAAGCTACCTAGCATATGGTATTTTGTTATAGTAGTCTTATAAATTAAGACACAACTAAAAGTCTTAATAGTTATATTCAAGTTAATAGTTAAATGACAGAGAGCAGACAAAAAATATTTGCTACATAAATAACAGACAACAGAACATAAAATAACTCTTCAAATTAATTAAAACAGCTACCTAAGAGAAAAATGGGCAAAGGAAATGAACAGGCAATTTACAGAAGTAATATAAATGAATCTTATGAAAGGAGTTCAACCTCACTGGTAATCTAGGAAATATAAGTTACGTCAACACCGTAACATGATTTTAAAAATACAATTGACAAAAATTTAAAGGATGGAGAAGATCCATTGTTAGTAAGATTGTGAGCAGTCTTTTTCCTATATTCTTGGCAAGAGAGTCAACTAGCAAAACCTTTTTAAAAGAAGATAACGTGATAGTATCCATCAGAATTTTAAATATACGTACCCTTCAGTCCAGTATTTCTTTGTCTAGGCTTCAGTTCTTGAGAAGCATTCACATATATGCCCAGAGTCAAGTATAAAAGCATTTCTATAGCATTGCTTCTAATAGCCAAATATCAGGATTGGTCGGATCAATTATAGTAGACATCTATGCAGCATTTAGAGATATTGAAGTAGATCTTTATATTATTAACTTGGAAAATCTCCAAAATACATATTTAAAATAAAAACAATTACAAAATAATATGTTTAGAGATATCCTATTTATATAACAAAAATTATTTACATTGGTAAATATAGATGTATATATTGAAAAATTAAGAAGGATACACAACTCTCAACAGAATTGATTCACATTTATTAACATCAAGAGATGGGTGAAGTAGGACTCTTAACTTCTCACTCTGTGTGTGTTTGTGCTCGGGCATTTCTGACTCTTTACAGCCCCATGTCTGTAGCCTTCCAGGCTCCTCTGTTCATTAAATTTTCCAGGTAAGAATACTGAAGTGGGTTGTCATTTCTTACTCCAGGGGATCTTCCCAACCCAGGGGTTGAACCCGAGATTCTTGCATCTCCTGCATCGACAGGCAGCTTCTTTACCACTGAACCACCTAGGAAGGCCCTTTTACCCTGTACTCCTAGAGAAAACCTCTACTAATATCTTTCAGTTATTCAGGACCTTTCTTAAGCATATATTACCCAAGTATCACCAGGCTTCACAGTACTATGGCTTTTGTTAGGGTGTTAGTTGCAAGTGAGAAAATGTAAGAACATGAAAAACACTTGTCTTTGTGCCATCCTTTGCCCAGGGCCACCTGCACTGCTGGGGTCACTAATCTTTACAAAGTTCTGCTTAAGCCCCAGCAGCTTACAACACAGTCATGGCTTCACATTTGAACCACAGCCCTGTGCCTCATTCAGGCCACTGTTTCCTCTCCACTGTCACCTCTTTGGCAATCTTGAGGACCCACACTCATCCTTTCTCTGAAAGTGGGCAGGAATGTGACTCTTCTTCATAGGTTGGACTCTCTTAGGGGTTCTAAAAGCAGAGTGGGCTGGCCCTAAGGTGTTATAGCCCTTCCTAGCTTTACACACACATATCCTTTCTCCCACGAGAGTGTATCTTCGTAGAGGACAGCTAGGTGGTCACTTTCAAATAACAAAAGCCACTAAACACTCAGAATTACTGGACTTCCCTGCCTGTGGCTAAGACTCCCTGCTCCTAATGCAGGGGTCCCAAGTTCAATCCCTGTTCAGGAAACAAGATCCCTAGTGCTGTAATAACACCCGAGGCAGCCAAATTAATAAATAAAATACAGACTCAGAACTACTTTCAGTTCAGTTCAGTTCAGTTGCTCAGTCATGTCCAACTCTTTGCGACCCCAGGAACTGCAGCACACCAGGCCTCCCTGTCCATCACCAACTCCCGGAGTCCACCCAAATCCATGTCCATCGAGTCGGTGATGCCATCCAACCATTTCATGCTCTGTTGTCCCCTTCTCCTCCTGCCCCCAATCCTTCCCAGCATCAGGGTCTTTTCCAATGAGTCAACTCTTCGTGTGAGGTGGCCAAAGTATTGGAGTTTCAGCTTCAACATCAATCCTTCCAATGAACACCCAGGACTGATCTCCTTTAGGATGGACTGGTTGGATCTCCTTGCAGTCTAAGGGACTCTTAAGAGTCTTCTCTAACACCACAGTTCAAAAGCATCAATTCTTCGGTGCTCAGCCTTTTTCACTGTCCAACTCTCACATCCATACATGACTACTGGAAAAACCATAGCCTTAACTAGATGGACCTTTGTTGGCAAAGTAATGTCTCTGATTTTAAATATGCTATCTAGGTTGGCCATAACTTTCCTTTCAAGGAGTAATCATCTTTTGATTTCATGGCTGCAATCACCATCTGCAGTGATTTTGGAGCCCCAAAAGATAAAGTCTGACACTGTTTCCACTGTTTACCCATCTATTTCCCATGAAGTCATGGGCCAAGTGCCATGATCTTAGTTTTCTGAATGTTGAGCCTTAAGCCAACTTTTTCACTCTCCTCTTTCACTTTCATTAAGAGGCTTTTTCGGTCCTCTTCACTTTCTGCCATAAGAGTGGTGTTGTCTGCATATCTGAGGTTATTGATATTTCTCCCGACAATCTTGATTCCAGCTTGTGCTTCTTCCAGCTCAGTGTTTCTCACAATGTACTCTGCATATAAGTTAAATAAGCAGGGTGACAATATACAGCCTTGATGTACTCCTTTTCCTATTTGGAACCAGTCTGTTGTTCCATGTCCAGTTCTAACTATTGCTTCCTGACCTGCATACAGATTTCTTAGGACACAGGTAAGGTGGTCTGGTATTCCCATCTCTTTCAGAATTTTCCACAGCTTATTGTGATTTACACAGTCAAAGGCTTTTGCATAGTCAATAAAGCAGAAGTACATGTTTTTCTGGAACTCTCTTGCTTTTTCGATAATCCAGCGGATGTTGGCAATTTGATCTCTGATTCCTCTGCCTTTTCTAAAACCAGCTTGAACATTTGGAAGTTCATGGTTCATGTATTGCTGAAGCCTGGCTTGGAGAATTTTGAACATTACTTTACTAGCGTGTGAGATGAGTGCAATTGTGTGGTAGTTTGAGCATTCTTTGTCATTGCCTTTCTTTGGGATAGGGATAAAAACTGACCTTTTCCAGTCCTGTGGCCATTGCTCAGTTTTCCAAATTTCCTGGCATATTGAGTGTGGCACTTTCACAGCATCATCTTTTAGGATTTGAAATAGCTCAACTGGAATTCCATCACCTCCACTAGCTTTGTTTGTAGTGATGCTTTCTAAGGCCCACTTGATTTCACATTCCAGGATGCCTGGCTCTAGGTGAGTGATCATACCATCGTGATTATCTGAGTCGTGAGGATCTTGAAGGAATTAATCATGCAGATATTCATGCACAGGTGAGAAATGACTTTTGTGCAAAGTCATTCTTGGTAGCATTGTTTGTAGTAGCCAGAGATTTCTAGCCAGAGGTTAGAAACAACTCATGTCTGTCCAAAAGAAATAGTTAAATAACGATACATCTACACCATAGAACATTAAGCAGCAGTTTAAAAAGAATGAGGAAACTTTCTTTATACCAACAGGAAAAGAAGCTCAAGATAAACAAACAAACAAAAAGAAAGGCCCAGAATGATATGTAAAATATGCTACCTTTGTAAATAAATGAAGAACAATAAGAATCTGTGGTTGGCTTTGCTTGTATTTGCTTGAAGAAACTATGGAAATTGACACAGGGAATGAAGGACAGTTACCAGTCTAGGGACTGGGTGAGATTTGATCAAATAGAGGGCCAAATAGTCGGATAAGAGAGAGACCCTTTATTATATGTGTGTGTGCATGTGTGCTAAGTTGCTTCAGTTGTGTCTGACTCTTTGCAACCTCTTCTAGGCCACTAGTCCCCTCTGTCCATGGGATTTTCCAGGCAAGAATACTGGAGTGGGTTGCCATTTCCTCCTCCAGGGGATCTTCCCAACCCAGGGATCAAACCTGTATCTCCTGTGTCTCCTGCATTGGCAGGTGGATTCTTTATCTTCTCTACCACTGCATCACATGGTATATATTTTTTTATATTCTTTGATTTTTAAACCATATTTATGTTTTACCTATTCAGTCATCAGATTTTCTTGTCTTAAGGTCAGGTCCTTCTCATGGAGTCATGCAAGTGAAGTCCTTGCAAGTTAGCTTCCTGGCCCCAATCCTTGTTGTTTTGTTCTCTCAGGAGGTTCTTCTAGGGATTTGTATATTCAGTCAGTGTAAATGGATGTGAGAGAGATAGAACACAGACCTTTTCTCCTTGATCTCCCCTTGCTCAGGATATGGAACTTTGTTTTACATACCCACAAAGACAAGTGTGTATATAATAACATGTATCATATTTACATAAATAAATTCTCTTTGAGTTACAAATACCAGAAATTCAACTCAAATAACTATAATAATTTTGAGATTGCCTATGAGAGTGCTGACAAAAGTCTGTCTAGTCAAAGCTATGTTTTTTCCAGTAGTCATGTATGAATGTGAGAATTGGACTGTAAAGAAAACTGAGCGCCAAAGAATTGCTGCTTTTGAACTGTGGTATTGGAGAAGACTCTTGAGCATCCTTTGGACTGCAAGGAGATCAAACCAGTCAATCCTAAAGGAAATAAATCTTGAATATTCATTGGAAGGACTGATGCAGAAGCTGAAGCTTCAATACTTTGGCCACCTCTTGCTAAGAACGGACTCCTTAGAAAAGACCTTGATGCTGGGAAAGACTGAAGGCAGGGAGAAGGGGACGACAGAGGATGAGATGGTTGTATGGCATCACTGACTCAATGGAAATGAGTTTGAGCATGCTCTGGGAGTTGGTGATGGACAGGGAAGACTGGCATGCTGCAGTCCACAGGGTTGCAAAGAGATGGACACAGCTGAACAACTGAACTGAGCTGATAAGATTGCCTGTGGATACCAACAGGTTTTCCCTGTAGTTCAAATGGTAAAGAATCTGCCTACAATGCAGGAGACCCAGGTTCGATCCCTGGGTCGGGAAGATCCTCTGGAGAAAGGAATGGTAATCCACTCCAGTATTATTGCCTGGAGAATTCCATAGACCAAGGAGCCTGGCAGGCTACAGTCTGTGGGACTGCAAACACTTGGACACGACTGAATGACTAACACTACTTCTACACTACTATGGACACCAAGGGTAAGAATGCTCCTAATAAGATTCCTAGGGGATTCCCTTGTGGTCCAATGGTTAGGATTCTGCACTTCCCCTGAAGGGGGCACAGGTTTGATTCCTGGTTGGAGAATCAAGATTCTGCATGCTGTGTGGCATGGCCAAAAGAAATAAGATCCCTAACTCCTCAGTTGAACTTTGCTCTGCACCTACTTAATAGTAAATAGCAAATAAATATTAGTTGTTATCATTTGTGGAGATTTCAAAGCACAGTATTTGCTTTTCTGTGTCACATGTCTGAATATTGTTGATGAATGTGCATGATCTATTAAAGAAGTCTTAGACATTAAGATTTGTCCTTCATTTACACACAGAAATCTTCATCAGGCAAGACAAGAACAAGAAGACAAGAAGAGAAAGCCCACAATGAATTTTAACTCAAAAAATTTAAATGATTAAACAAACCTAATTTAAACTTTCAGGTGAAATTGAGACCAGGACTCTTAAGAAAATGCCAAACAAGAGAATCTAGAGGATTCCAAATGGTTCTTGATAAATCCTCATTCAATATCTCAAATACTTTATAACAGGGGGAAAGATGAATGAGTTGATTGGGCAGCAGTTATTGTTAAGGGAAAATAAAGTGGAAGAAACTGAAATATTTAGGTACCTATCAAGAAGTGATGAAAGCCAGCCATGGAAAAAGATTCTGTAAGGGAGAGTTTCTGTATTAGAGAAGAAATAGCTGTACAGTGTCAAGAAGGAAATCAGGGCGATGGAAAGCAAGGAAACCCACCAAAAGATGCCATCTTCACAGAAGCATTCTTCACATACAACCCCAATGTTTTCTTCTACTGTGCCATGGTTTAAAAATTTTGCTTTCATCATTCATATTAATTTACGTCCAAACTCTTATAGCTGTCTCATTCATTTCAATATTTGCCTATAAAAATATCTTTGGGATCCAAGGAATATATTGTGGTATGTCTATTGTTCCACAGGCTGAATTTATTAGTTGGGATGGGGATGGGGAGACAGTGTATGGCAGTTTTCAGAAGATAGCCTTTCAGCATTAAAAGCCAAATGTGGATGCCTACACAGAAATAAATCAATGATTCTGAATTATTCTTAACATACATTTAAATACTGAACAGCATTTATATCCTGGCAGATCTGTTGGTAGCACCTTTCCTATATAAATATAATAATGGTGATGGCAGCCACTGGCCATCATTACATAAAAATTTTTGTTTTAAAAAGTATCTTGAGGTTGATCTGTAAGTCGGCCACTGAAATATGTTGCTGTAAGATGTGTGACAACTAGAATGTGAAACTGACTATCCACACAGTCGCAGTTGAAGTTTCTGTCCCTTGAAACATCAAACTTTTTGATGTAGCCTTGTGGACTGGAAAGCCACTGATAAGCAAACTGAAAGTGGCTCATTTGAGATATTCATCAACAATACCATGATGGTTAATGGTCTGTGTCAACTTCACTGGGCCACGAGGTACCTAGATATTTGGTCACATGTTATTTCTGAGGGTGTCTGTGAGGGTGTTTCTAGATGAAATTAATATTTGAATTGGGAGGCTGAGTAAAGCAGATGGCCCTCCCAATGTGATTGGGCCTCGTCCAATCTGTTGAAGGCCTAAATGGAATAAAAGGCTGAATAGGAAAGAATTCTCTCTCTCTGCCTGACTGTCTTTACATTGAGACATTGATCTTCCCCTGCCTTTGTATTCACACTTATACCACTGGTGCTCCTGGTTCTTGCACTCAGACTGAAAGTATACCATAGGCTTTTCTGGGTCTGGGTTTCTCAGCCTCCAAGGTTGCAGGAGCCAATACCTTATCATAAATCTCTTTTAAATATAAATAAATATATATATATTTATACACACACACACACATATATATACACACACACACACACACTCATGCACACACATATGTATTTTCCCCCTCCAATTGTTTCTGTTTCCCTAATACAAACCAAAAATACTTTGGGGTCTTAAAATCGGGCTAGACATCATGAAGGAACAGACAGTCTTGCAAGATTTCCAGGACTTCCTGTGTTCAGTTAAGGCAGCAATGCCACGAGATGAGCCTTTCTTGTTTATTTTTATACTTCCACTTCCTGTCAAGTGCTGTTTACCATCGAATTCAGAGGTGCATGAACATTTAAATAAACTCAAAGTGTGCAAAATTATGTGTTTAATACCACCCTCCCCCAACAAGTTCAATCTCTTTAGAGATTTCTGTGGTTTTCATTGTGCTTGATTAGCTGGAAGAATGTTCACTTTAATTCGAAGGTGATCACCATGGCCTCTCTCACTTCTCTAAGGAGATGTGTAAAGACAGTGTTCTTTCTAGGAGAGTAACTCTAATAACAAAAAATGTACCACCACCTATCAGTCCTTTATGGCTTATACAAGCGTTTCTCAAATTCTGGTCCCTAGACCAACAACATGAGCATCATCTGAGAATTTATTAGAAATGTAAATTCCCAAGCTTCACTCCAGACCTTCTGAATCAGAACCTGTCTAAAGTTTGAGAACCACTGGCTTACACCATCACTTCATAAGCCTTACTTCATTACATCTTCAAAACATAACGTTGGTACTATTATCCCCATTTTACAGAAAAAAAAAAAAGGCTCAGAGGTGCAAATATGGCTTCAGTGAACACACAAGTAAGAGGCAGAACTGAGGCTCAAACCAAGTTACTGTGACCCAAACCCAGTGCTCCTTCCACATTATGTTTTTCTTCTCAAAGAACTCAGGTGTGTTCCTAAAATGTTCCCCCACTGCCATGTAAGACTTGGGATATCATTACATAAGGACTCCACACGATGGGAACCTGCCAGCCTAATGGGAAAAACCACAGAATGTGGCCCTCTCACAGAGTTCCTCTGTGTTTTCCCCCTAGTTTTGCATGGCGGTGAGGCACACAGAGAACCAGAACCTAAAGAGGTTTGGCTCACGTGAGAGCAACAGTTCATTCTGTCCCACCCTGCCTCCAGCCCTCCTATCATGAGGGTTTCATGTCATTCTTTCAGTTCAGTTATAATGCAGTACAGTTTAGGAAGAGTGGAAGACAGTAAGAGTGGAAGACAGCCTCAATGTCCATCAGAAAGGAATGGCTTCTTAAATTCTGCCACAGTCATAAAGCATAAGACAGCTCTATATGGATTTATACAGAAAGATCTTTAAGACACATTGATAAGTGGAGAAAGTAAGGTGCAGGCGGTCTATAGAGTATGCTGTCATTCATGAGGTGAAAAAAAAAAAAACTCACACACATACATATTTATACAGGGTGCTCAGGGCTGGTGCACCGGGAAGACCCAGAGAGATGGAATTGGGAGGGAGGTGGGAGGGGGGTTCTGGAAGGGGAACACATGTATACCCATGGCGGATTCATGTCAGTGTATGACAAAACCAACTCGATAATGTAAAGAAAAAAAAAAAACATCTTCAGATAAAAAATAAATAAATACATAGAATTTCTCTAAAAGGATAAATAACAACTAAGTAGCCAGAATTTTGTTCAGCAAGGGGACCTGGCAGGGGAGGTGGGCAGAGAAGATTGTGAGCAAGGAGGGGGACTCATTGTTCATTATATACCCCTTTGTATTGTCTGAAATTTTTAAAGCTCTAGTCAAAATTTCCTGTTTAAATATATGTTTATCATACATATATTTTTATATGTGTTATATATTGAATATATAATCACTTATGTTTTCAGTCCCAGAAAGTGTCTTTTAATTTTAGCCTAAACTATCTCTTTATGTAAATACCCAAATTTCATCTCTTTGGGTGAAACTGAATTTATTCTTCTTAAACTTGAAGCACTGCTTCCTAATTCTAGTAATCTAGGAGTGCTTTATTCATCCTTCAAAAGCTGTTAAAAAACTCCCAAGTCCACAGTTCGCTTGCAGGGCTGAGTCATCCCTCTGAGTTTGAGGCTCTCCATATCGATTGATTCTTTTCTAATGTGGACAAATCGCTTTCCACCCTGGTTCCTCCGACCTCCAATCCCAGCCTGCCTAACAGTTTTCAGATGAGCCAATGCCTAATAGATAATAATGAGCTGTGAAGGTGCTCACAGCCAGGTACGTTTCTTCCTGTGGAAGAACTCCCCACCTCCGCTCCAGACCCAGGCTCTGCTCCAGACCCCCAGGCTTTGCAGAGAATAAAAAAGATAAGCAAGGAGAAAAGAAAGGGGAAAAATGGCCCTGATAATTAATTTTTCCCTGCCTCACAATAAGAGCTAACTATAATTATATAAACTAGCATAACCAATGGAAAGTTCATTTAGGAGAGATGTTAAAAATGTTTGAAATAAGGGAGGAAGAGTGGTTAGTATATTCTGAAAAGTAAGTGTGTAATTTCTAGAATATGTAAAATTTTGAGTGATTCATAAATAAAGCTTAGAAGAGTGTAGGAAGCAGGATATGGGTTAAGTGAAAATGGATGTACATGGGTTGATAATATTGGGAAATACCCATAACACCACACAGCACAACATAACTCAAGGGGGAAAAAAAGAAAGAAAAGAAGAAAAGGGAAAAATACAGTGATAGTAGCTGGCTGAAACAGCCCAAATTTCAGAGGACTCACCATGCTAAAAGAAAATCTGGGGTCATTTAATATAATTACTGATTTGTATTGCTAATAATTTAAAGCACCTAAGCACTACAGTTAATGACGAGTTCACAAAATAACTCACAGTTGTTAGCCATAGAAAATAGGAACTCTGAAACCAGACTCCCTCAGATCAGTGTTCCAGTTTATAGCCCAGGGAGCTTTTTCCTGTTGACTGATTTTTATCAAGTGAATGTATATTATCTGTGCAAATCTACAAGGGGAGAGGAGCCCAGGGAAGAGAGAAGTGCTGATTCTTCTGATCTTCACTTCCCCCATAGCTCTCCCCCAACTTGCCCACCTCAACTGATTACACATACAGCCACGTTCTCTTCCGTCCTGTAATTTGGCGATTATGAGAAAATCACCAGTAGGAGGACACTTTTTAGGAACACTACAGTTCTTGAGACCAAGGGAATTTTCAGTGTAGTTTTTATCTTGGCTTTTAGCATAAATTTGTTAAATAACTTCAGTTACCTTTTTTATTTTTCCTTAAAAAAAAAAACATACTCCAGGGTGTGGGACGTTACGTATTTATTGGCATTCCAATGCCTTGAGCAAGCACCATATGTCACTTTATGTGTTCACTCCTTTCCTTTTTTTTAATGATTCTTTATTTTTATTTTTTTTTAAACTTTATTTACTTTATTGTGTTGGTTTTGCCATACAATGACATGAAACCACCATGGGTTTAAATATGCTCCCCCTCCAGAACCCCCCTCCCTCCTCCCTCCTGATTCTCTCCCCCTGGGAAATCTCGGTGCACCAGCCCCGAGCATCAATCCTGGGCTGGCGATTGATTTCACATATGATAATTAACATGTTTCAGTGCCATTCTCCCATATCATCCCACCCTTGCCCTCATCCACAGAGTCCACGAGTCTGTTCTACATAGCCAGGACATGGAAGCAACCTAGATGCCCATCAACTGACGAATGGATAAGAAAGCTGTGGTACATATACACAATGGAATATTACTCAGCATTAAAAAAAAATTCATTTGAATCAGTTCTACTCAGGTGGACGGAACTGGAGCCTATTATCCAGAGTGAAGTAAGCCAGAAGGAAAAACAACAATACAGTATACTAACGCATATATATGGAATTTAGAAAGATGGCAGCGAGAACCCTGCATTCGAGACAGCAAAAGGAACGCAGATGTATAGAACACTCCTTTCCTTTTAATTCAGCACTCTCTCAGGCTCAGTTTCCCATAAGTCAGGATTGTTTTCTAGTCCCTTAACATGATCCTTGAGACAAATGAGAATTTTAAATTTTCTGTGCAGGTGATGATCACTGTTGGTGAAATGTTCATAGTAAATTAACAAGCACTTAATAAAATGTATCTTATATAGCCATTCAAAACAAAAGCACCATTTGACATCTAAAAGTAACTCAGATACAAATAATAAAGGCTTAGGGCTTGACAGTTTATTTGCCAAACATTTATTTGATACCTACTGTGTTCTGGGCACTGTGTTAACCACTTGGTGGCCATGATGATGAAAGAGACGAGGTTCCCTGCTCCTGAGATACTCAGTCTAGCAGGAAGAAATGGAAAAGTAAGCATATAGCATCAATATAATAAGTGCTGTAATAGCGAACATGAATAGAAAATTATACGAGTGGTGACAGAGGACTACCAATGTTTCCTGAGGCAGGCGGCTAAGGCTTTCTATAACTTGGGGAGAATCCTAGGCATAGGAGAAAAATGAACATGGCTTTGGAGAAGCAGGTAGCCTGGCAGGGAAGACAGACTAACAGACAAAGGGCAGTAGGATGAGACAGGGCTTTAAGGGGAAGCATGCTGGTAGCTCAATGGTAAAGAACCCACTTGCCAATGCAGGAGACATAAGAGAAATGGGTTCAGTCCCTGGACCAGGAAGATACCCTGGATCAGGAAATGGCAACCTACTCCAGTGTTCTTGCCTGGAGAATCCCATGGACAGAAGAGCTGGGCAGGCTGCAATCCAAGGGGTTGCAAAGAGTTGGACACGACTGAAGTGACTTAGTATCCATGTGCATAAAATGCCCTGGGAACACCAAAGGAGAACAGTTACATTTTTGAAAGTTGTGGGACTGGCGTAGGAGCTGTGGTCAGTGAAGACCAGCACCCTAGCAGGGAGGTGACACTGGAGTCCATGGAGAAGGAGGGACTGAGATTTTCCAGGCAGAGAAGAGGACTAAAAAAAAAAAAGAGAGAGAGAGCATTTCATGGAAAAAGATCACCCTGACTCTGGCTCTGAAGGCACAGATGGGGAACATTCTGGAGTGTGTAAGGCGTATGGGGGTGGGCAACCAGAAAGTAATTAGAAAACTAGGCTTGATCACAATGTGAAGGGGATCATACACCACACCAAGGAGTTTGGACTCAAGTAGATTTTGTAGGCAGCTGGAAATGGAAGGAAGTCTTTACTCCCAGCAGTGATAGGATCAGATATAGTTGTAGAAATATAATGCAGGAAATGCCTAGATGCAGCCTTCCACAGGTGAGGCAATGAAGTCCTATCTAGACTGAGGAAATGGAATGAAGAAAGAAGAAGGTAGAAATGAGAGGAAGTAAGAAGACAAGATAAGAAGGCTCAGATCCCTCCAGGGCATCTGAGAGGATGATGAGGTCTTGACGGAGCAAGGGAGAATAGGAGAAGAAATGTGTGTGAGGAGTTCCCATGGAAGGGGTTTGCTGTGTCAGTTGTTTCCTGTGTGCTGAATTCTAAGGTGCCTCAAGGAGAATTCCTATGAGTAGCTGGTGATGCAAGTTTCTGGCTGGAAGAAAGTCATGAGATTGCCTAGGGATGGGGAGGAAGAGGAGCGAGGAGAGGAGAGAAGGATGAGAAACCTTAGAAAACCCAAACTTCTAAGGGATGAACTGAGGGACAGAAAACAAAGAGAAGAGGCAGAACATTTAGAGGATATACGAGGGGGACCAAGAGAAGGAGATGCGACAGAACTCAGAAGAGGCTTTCCTGTTGGAGAGACTGATCCTGAGTGGCAAATGGAAAAGAGAGGCGAGGAAGAGCAGAACTGAACAGTGTTCCTTGACTGGCGAGAACAGCAGGGGCAGAAATCAGAGGACAGGGGATTAAAAAGAGAATCGGACCCAGTAACTAAAATAAGGCATGTTGTCTTTCTTAAGAATTTGATGATGAAGAAAAAGTGAAATGTAAGGCACCAGCCCAGAAAAAAAAGGAAGTTGAGCTAAAGAAAGGGTAGTTGTTTCTGTCGCTGTGTTTTTTTTTTTTTTTTTTCATTTCTCTAACGTCTGGTGGAGTCTTAAGCACATGTGTACCCAGAGGAGAAAGGAGGGCTAGAGACGTGAGAGGAGGTGAGATACTGAGAAGGCCGGAGGTTTGGGGCACACACTGAAAGTGAGACTTAGAAAGAGGTAGAGCCTTCTCTTCTGGGATAGTAAGGAAGAAGGAAAGTCAACGGAAGCCTAGAGAAGGCTGAAGACGGTGAAGAAGGCAAACCTAGGGAGTTTCTACTTGATAACATCTTTTTTTCTTGAAGAAGCAGCTGGCTAGGAAATCTCTGAAAGTGAACTAAGAGTGAATACTCTGAGAGAGAATGTTGTTAATACATACCGGTGTCTTGTTGACACCCTTAAAAACACGGCTGCACTTTCTTTCATGAGGGAATTCAAGTCTTGTCTCCAGAGAAGTGGCTCAGTATGACTGTGTAACATTTGAACCATAAACTTCCAGATAGAGAAGAGTGTCCGTATAGCAGGACCCACACCAGCCTTACACAGCGTTTCCTGGGGTTCAGCAAAGGCTTTTGGTAACATGTCCTTTAAGCAACTTAGGGGTAAATTCTGGGTATAGGATTTAGAATTTATCTGGGGTTGAATATTTTGGTTCTTCACATTGTACCAAAAAGATCAAAGAAAGAAACAAAAATTCTGGACCTTCCCTTAGCATGAGAAATACATGAAGCTGAGGAGAGAACTGATGTGCCTCACTAGCTCTTTTAGAAACTCAGATCACTGATTATCAGGTCTGGGGTGTGCTGCACAGTCGCCCTGAACAAATGAGCCACAGACACAGTCATAAAAGAAAGATGTCAGACTATACAAACTACCATTTAGAAAGAATTAAGACAACCAAACTGTATGCTAACCATCAGGTCATCAGCTACTGCTCTGGTGTCACTAGTCTCTAGAGGCTACTTAATCTCATTGCGATAAGACAGCCAGCCTAATTGACACGGAAAATGAAAGCCCTGTGATCTCATATCAAACAGAGTAAGACTAAGAGAAGGAGGCAAGTCTTCTCAGTAAGACTAAGAAACAGGCAAGATGACCGTCTTTCAAAAAAGAGTGAACACCATGGGAAGGACAAGTAGGAAAGTGGTAAAATCTTACTTTGGAAGGCCTTGGACTCGATTTACTTAAATAAAGATTGAAAAAGTAATACATTCATCCCAATGAAGGAATAGGTTTTGTTTGCTCTGAGTGATTAAACACAAACTGTAATGTTGTTATGAAATCTTTTGAATTATCAACATATTCAGATAAATGTCAGGGGAGAGATGAAAAGCCCAACAGAAGCACAATAAATGATGAACACCTGCTTTTTAGTGTATAACTATAAAGGACAGGTGTTGGTCAACGTCAGCTACATACTGCCCCTACTAAATTTCCTTGGAAGGGATTTTATTATAATTTAAATAGCATTCATGATGCATTGTAAATAAAAAGGGAACCATCCATGCAAAAAAACTGGCTTTGAAATAGAATATCCACAAAGATTCTAGTGTGACTGTAAACTTATCAGACCATTATTCATATGTCAGGAAACTTTGTGTTCTCTATTCCAATGCAAAAGGTACACCTTGCAATAATCACATCAATTGTATTTTACATACTTAATATAATGGTGGTTTCAAAACTAGTCCAAGGAATTCCCTGGCTGTCCAGTGATTAGGACTCATCAATTTGAAACAAAAATACTTGTCCAGGACTATAATTATATAAGTAAAATTAATAGGGAGGAAAAAGGAATATTATAGTGTTTTTCTTTTAGATGCAGAAGATTATCTTGAAAAAAATTACATGCTCTTTAGTGGTTCTACCAACTGGATCTCATTTTTAATGTATGTAAAAAGCCTAGGGAAACTTACAGTTATACAGCAGAAGTGAGAAATAGATTTAAGGGACTAGATCTGATAGAGTGCCTGATGAGCTATGGATGGAGGTTCGTGACATTGTACAGGAGATAGGGAGCAAGACCATCCCCAAGAAAAAGAAATGTAAAAAAGCAAAATGGCTGTCTGAGGAGACCTTACAAATAGCTGTGAAAAGAAGAGAAGCAAAAAGCTAAGGAGAAAAGGAAAGGTATACCCATCTGAATGCAGAGTTCCAAAGAATAACAAGGAGAGATAAGAAAGCCTTCCTCAGTGATCAGTGCAAAGAAATAGAGGAAAACAATAGAATGGGAAAGACTAGAGATCTCTTCAAGAAAATCAGAGATGCCAAATGAAAACTTCATGCAAAGATGGGCTCAATAAAGAACAGAAATGGTATGGACCTAACAGAAGCAGAAGATGTTGAGAAGAGGTGGCAAGAATACACAGAAGAACTGTACAGAAAAGATCTTCACCACCCAGATAATCGCGATGGTGTGATTACTCACCTAGAGCCGGACATCCTGGAATGTGAAGTCAAGTGGGCCTTAGGAAGCATCACTAGGAGCAAAGCTAGTGGAGGTGATGGAATTCCAGTTGAGCTATTTTAAATCGTAAAAGATGATGCTGTGAAAGTGCTGCACTCAACATGCCAGCAAATTTGAAAAACTCAAAAATGGCCACAGGACTGGAAAAGGTCAGTTTTCATTCCTATCCCAAAGAAAGGCAATGCCAAAGAATGCTCAAACTACAGCACAATTGCACTCATTTCACACGCTAGCAAAGTAATGCTCAAAATTCTGCAAGCCAGGCTTCAGCAATACATGAACTGTGAACTTCCAGATGTTCAAGCTGGATTTAGAAAAGGCAGAGGAACCAGAGATCAAATTGCCAACATCCGCTGGATCATCGAGAAAACAAGAGAATTCCAGAAAAACATCTATTTCTGCTTTATTGACTATGCAAAAGCCTTTGACTGTGTGAATCACAATAAAGTGTGGAAAATTCTGAAAGAGATGGGAATACCAGATCACCTGACTTGCCTCTTGAAAAATCTGTATGCAGATCAGGAAGCAATAGTTAGAAATGGACATGGAACAACAGACTGGTACCAAATAGGAAAAGGAGTACATCAAGGCTGTATATTGTCACCCTGCTTATTTAACTTATATGCAGAGTACATCATGAGAAATGCTGAGCTGGAGGAAGCATAAGCTGGAATCAAGACTGCTGGGAGAAGTATCAATAACCTCAGATATGCAGATGACACCACTCTTATGGCAGAAAGTGAAGAAGAACTAAAGAGCCTCTTGATGAAAGTGAAAGAAGAGAGTAAAAAAGTTGGCTTAAAACTCAACATTCAGAAAACTAAAATCATTGCATCTGATCCCATCACTTCATGGCAAAAAGATGGGGAAACAGTGGAAATAGTGGCTGACTTTATTTTTGAGGCTCCAAAATCACTGCAGATGATGATTGCAGCCATGAAATTAAAAGACGCTTACTCCTTGGAAGGAAAGTTATGACCAACCTAGACAGCATATTAAAAAGCAGAGACATTACTTTGCCAATAAAGTCCGTCTGGTCAAGGCTATGGTTTTTCCAGTAGTCATGTATGGATGTGAGAGTTGGACGGTGAAGAAAGCTGAGCGCCGAAGAATTGATGCTTTTGAACTGTGGTGTTGGAGAAGACTCTTGAGAGTCCCTTGGACTGCAAGGAGATCCAGCCAGTCCATCCTAAAGGAGATCAGTCCTGAGTGTTCATTGGAAAGACTGATATTGAAGCTGAAACTCCAGAACTTTGGCCACCTGATATGAAGAGTTGCCTCATTTGAAAAGACCCTGATGCTGGGAAGGATTGGGGGCAGGAAGAGAAGGGGATGACAGAGGATGAGATGATTGGATGGCATCACCAACTCAATGGACATGAGTTTGGGTAAACTCCGGGAGGTGGTAATGGACAGGGAGGCCTGGCGTGCTGCAATACAGAGGGTCGTAAAGAGTTGGACATGACTGAGCGACTGAACTGAACTGAACTGATCTGTTATTGTGGAAAAGCGTATCCTCCCACAATTTGACATTTTTCAGCTGGGGGATACTAAAGAAATCCTATAAGAGCCATGTCAGAAAGCAATCAAGGAAGAATATAAAAATAGCATCTTTTTCTTACCAGAGCAGTATCTATAGTGATGAATAATCAAGTCAACAACAAATTAACATTTATTTGAATTAATCTACCAAAAATGCAGTTGTCTGATTATATATAGTGTACATAGTATTATAGATGCCTTCAAAACAAATTCTGCCCCCCTTGGAGTTTTTTCCCCAGTAATTTACAAACCAAGACTTTGAACTTTTGGACTACTCCTGTCTACTTTTTCCTCTTTGTATAAAATTGACATCAGTTCTCTGTTCCACTCTCTTAAAGGCACCACAGCTGTTGTTTACTGAACTCCCGTGAGACCCACTTCCACCTTTCTAGATGAACACAGCACCTGGCTAATTTTCCTCCTCATCCTCACACCTCGTCATCACTTCTGACATCTTTAAAACTCATGCTCGAGATCCATCAGTCACTGTAACTGTAGAGTCCCATGATCTTGTTCACTGCAGTCTTCCAATTCCACCCTACTTCAGCCATGTACCAGCAGAATCACTCTCTGAATTTAACCATTAGAGGTACCTGGACTGCTTGTTTTCTATAGACAGTCCCATATCTACCACTGCACCCCTGCCCTGTCCAGTGTCCTTCCCTGCTTTCTGCTCACCGAGTTCAATGAACACTAAATCCTTCCGTTTGACCTACGTAGGAACCCTCGACTCAGCCCGTTACTGTCTTCTCTAACAAGGCTCCCCTCATGTTCTTGGGACCCACCCTGTCACTGGGAAACCCACATCAGGCACTATCCAGTTTTTCTATTTATGCCCAGGAACATTGCTGGAGAAAACCTGGGAATTCTCTGGCTCCGTGTAACACATGCTGGCTACAACAGTGCAAGGAATGCCAACAAAAATCCCCTGATTCGTTGCAGGGAATGTTCCCCCGATAATTCTACGCATCTAATTTTTATCTGTGTACCTCAAAATCTCATGTATCTTCCCTCTATCGTTCTTGGCAAAGACTTCCTATATATGTGTGTATGCTCAGTCATGTCTGACTCTTTGCAACCCTATGGACTGTAGCCCACCAGGCTCCTCTGTCCATGGGATTTCCTAGGCAAAAGTACTGGAGTGGGTTGCCATTTCCTCCTCCAGGAGCTCTTCCTGACCCAGGGATTGAACCTGCGACTCCTGTGTCTCCTGCATTGGCAGGTGGATTCTTTACCACTGAGCCACCTGGGAAGCCCTAAAGAATCAAATATAATTCATACCTCCTCCACACCTCCTCAGCATAAACCTGTCTCTCCACTTAACTTCCCTCAGTTTTCATCTGCTTCAAAGACATTTTTATTACCATTTATCTGACTTACAATTCTAGAAGTTTAACCTTAAAATCTCTCCAGAAGTTCGATGCCACATTAACAACTTCTTACATCGTTAGTACCAAGCTGGCACATGGTAGCCACTTAATAGATGTTTATTGACTGAATGAGTAAATAAATAAATCTACACCTAGATGTCCTACTTCCAATTTAACTTGAGAGTAAGTGGAGTTACTGGAAAAGAAAGAAAAGGATAGTTAAAAAGGAAGACTACTTTCTGCTCCTTCCACTCCAGATGCTATAAACTCTTAAGTCTTTGAGGGTTCTGTTGGTTTTTCAACAGATATTTTTTTTTTGGAGATAATTGGCACATGGAACCAAACCCACATATAATTACTCTAAATGAAATAAAAACGATTGATGGCACATACAGTGTTTTAAAGGGCAGTAAAATCATATTACTTAAATACACGGTATACATAAAGTAACATACTTATAAAATCAAAGGAGCATAACATCACCCTCAAACTATCTTGATCACTAGCATTCTTCTGCTGTACTCAAATTCTTATAGCTGGATGGCTACTGGTTTTTTTGTGTTCTTCCAACATGTAGGAGCTTCATGATAGTATAAAAAAAAATAGTCATCCACCATCCACCATTGTTCTATATGCTTTTCCACATGCTGTTTCTATTAGGTATACCATTTTAAATTTCTTATGATCTTGTTTAAAGTATGTGTTTATAAATCATAAATTCCGTTTTTCTGGTTTCTTCATCTATGATTTTTTTTTTCCCCTCTCATGTCAATGGATTCCAGAAAACCCAGAAACAATATCTATCAAGATCCAGGCAGCAGAGGAAGGAGAGGACTAGCAAATAAACATTTTCCAGTGTCGGGTTAGGAAGATATTCGATCTTTCAATGTGTTCAACAAATGGGTTTAATAATGCACATTTCAGTATAAAACAGTTCACAACAGAAATATTTGCTACTCAGCCCATTTATCCTGGGAATTACACAACATGGACCATTTTCAATAACTCTTTTCATTATAATGATTTCCTCCTGCTCAACCAACAGAAATGTACAAACCATTTTGGTCTAGAAATGTAATATGATGAGATACAAATGTATTAAAGAAAAATTAAAGTACAGTTATTTCTATCACTTTGGTTTAGGGTTATACTGTCTTTCTCAGGTAATTCAGCTTCTTTAAATCTTTCCAACCAGAACATAAAATTGCGTTTTATTCAGAATCCATTCAACTTAACAACTTGGAAAAGCAGGTTTATTTTAAAGTCTTGGTAAAATACTGGTAGACTAATAATAGATTAAATTACATTTTGGGGTGCCTAATTGGTTTCTTTTACATTTTTTTTAGTGCCCACAGTATTTGTTCATCATTTATTCGTTGATGGACTATTTTTCAGCCCAGATATTCATAGTTTCATAGTTCAGGAACACAGGTAAGTGGCAAACTTCCGTGGAACCCAAGCAAAGAAATTCTTTATATTTTAAATCACTTTGCACTCTGAAAGATACCAGCCTTCCTCTTCACCTCAAAATCTTTCATCGAGTCATAATTTCTATAGAAATCTGCATATGCCTTCTTTCCTGGTTCAGCTACAGCTAAGTTGCAGAAAGTTGCAGTTCCCAGGGAGACACTGAATGTTCCAGCAATATGAAATTGCAGACGCTTGGCCAGAAAGCCACGCATCTGAGGTTTTGTCAAAGAACTGGATATGGTAGTTTTTCCTCTTGATGGCCCAACAATGACATCCTTCCAGACTGATGGAGAAATGGACCTAATTTTATAACTTAAAGATCGTGAAGTGCTTTTTGAGTCAAAAGAGATAACATATGCTTAACAAAATTGTGACTTTTTAAGTTTTATGTTCTACTATCAATCCATACAGATTATATAGGTAGTAATTTTTGCTTAATAAGACCATCCAATTTTGTGAAACCTTTTCAAATATTCTGAATGACCAGAAATTGGGTTTCCCAGGTGGCACTAGTGGTAAAGAACCCGCTCACCATTTCAGGAGATCTAAGAGACTCAGGAGACACAGGTTCGATCCCTGGGTCAAGAAGATCCCCTGAAGGAGGGCGTGGCAACCCCTCCAATATTCTTGCCTAGAGAATCCCATGGACAGAGGAGCCTGGCAGGTGATGGTCCACAGGCTTGCAAAGAGTTGGACATGACTAAAGTGATTTAGCACAATGAATAAATGACTAAATGGTGAAGTTACAACTTTAGCATGCATACATGTAACTTCACCATTTAATCATTTATTTAGCAAACAGGTACTGAAGTATATGATGTGTACGGTGAAAGAGTAGGAACTAGTTCCCCAGGTAATGGAATAACAAATAATCAGTAATAGAAAGAATTGAGATATACTTCCATATCACTATAATTTTCAGTAGTAATGGCCACAAAAAACATGGTATAGAACTGTAGAGAATTATGATAATATTTTCAGTGATGTTTTCTAATTAGTGCTTAGACTTTTGTGTTTTACAAAGCTACCTGAATGATAGTCCCATAAAGCACCGTCCTTATTCATGGCTTTCTTCTTGTCATCTTTGTGTACTCAGAAATTTTGACCACATTTGTCTAATTCTTGAGAAGTAAAAATTCAGGGCATGTTTATTTACTGAACACATATTCTGAGTAAGGTCTAAGCTGGATGCTGGTCGCATACCTCAGTACTACAGCAGGCATGGTCCCTTCACTCACGGAGCTCCTAATCTAATAGGGGAAAAGGAAAAAAAAAAATATGTTTCCACTGAACATGTCTTTCATTCCTTTCTACATTCTCACCATCACTGGAATTGAACATTATTAAGCACCACAGTGACCACATTGTTTCACTGATGTTCCTTAGAAGCAGCGAGCAATACAGTTGGTTATGGTCGACTTCATGGTTTGCCTGTGATTGTTGAGAAGACATGACCGTGTTTTCTAAAGCATTTCGTGGATGCTGCTGGCATAACCCACATATGGGTTAAAAATGCTGAGATGGCATTTCTGATTAACCTGAGCAGCCAACAGTCTTTGACAAAAGGCATCTGATTTCTAAAGCAGGGCCTGCTTGAAAGAGCAAAAATCTATTCAGGAAGTGAGAGTTCTAAGACGTTCGCGTCTGGGGACTCTTCCTGGTGATGTGACAGGTCCTTTCCCTCTAGAACTCTTCCTCTGTGGATGAGAGCAGAGAGAAACAGCAGAAGAATGGAGGAGAGGAAAGAGAGACTAATGCACAACAGATTGTGTGGTATGTGAGAGAGGAAGCAGAGAAGAGAGTGAGGAAAGGCAGAGCTTAGGAGAAGGAGGAAGGAAGGGGCGGGAGAGAGGAGAGCGAGGAAAGACGGGGACACCGGGAGGGAGGGTGGAAGGAGGGAAGGAAGGGAGGAGAGAGGGGAGGAGGGAAAAGACCAAGCTTTTGTAGAACACAAGTAGCAAGGGCTCCGAGGGTGTGGCGGCCATACCCGTTGGACACACAGTGCCATGGAGGCAGTCCCGGGCTAGGTGCCCAGCAGCAAGGACAGTAAAACACTGAAGAAGTGACAGCTGTTGTATCCCGAGGAATATTAGTAAAAATCACAGCTACTTGCACTTTCTTTGTGCCCATCCTATAAGTGCTTTACATGAATTATCTCATTAGATCCTCAGGACAACCCTAGAGGCAGAGAGCCGTAACCCAGATAAAGAAACTCAGAGCAATTAAGTAACCTATCCGAGGAGACAAAGCTGACGAGCGGCAGAGCTTGGATTTGAACCAACATAGCCGGCGGTCAGTGCCTCTACTCTGAAGTACCAGGACTGGTGTCACTCATTAGACTTGTAAGAACCTGCCGTAATAAGATGGCAGAAAGGAAGTGTGGTGGATTGGGACGTGAATCTGAATTGGGGCATTTCTGGTTTTCAGACTGCTCCCCCCTCTTGATGTGAGGAGAGACAAATATTTTAAAACAAACACTTGTCACACACACATTTCAGTGTAAGAGATAATTGCATGCCCTGATTTTATAGTCTTAGTGATTTTAGATATAATTTAGTCTATGGTGCATGAATCAAATTATCCTTAATTCGCACCTTTGTGAACAATCCCAGCTGAAGCCCTCTAACAGAATGTTGGTTGGTTGTGAACTAACCTAAATTTAGGAGGATTGCACTAATGTATGTGGCTTTCCCAGGTGGCGCTATTGCTAAAGGATCTGCCTGCCAGTGCAGGAGACACAGGAGTCACAGGTTCCATCCCTGGGTCGGGAAAATCCCCTGGAGGAGGGCATGGCAACTCACTCCAGTATTCCTGCCTAGAGAATCCCATGGACAGAGGAGCCTGGCGGGTTACAGTCCACTGGGGTTGCCAAGAGTCAGACACAACTGAAGTGACTTAGCACACACTAAAGTATGTGTTATAGATAGTTATTCTTAATGAGTAAAGTTAAGGAACCCAGCCCAGGACTGACTAGTTGTAAGCCTGGGTAATAGGAAGAGAGTTCATTTATTCATTCAACAAATATTTATTCAGTAACCACTCTGAGTGACTATTTTAGTTAACACAAGAGGATACAAAACAAAGCTCTTCTGTAGATTACATTCTGGGAGGTAGAGTGGAGGCTGATACTAAACAAATAAACATTAATAGAATGTGTCAGATGACAGTAATGCCAAAAAAGAATGATGAGGTGAAGTAAGATGGATAGAGAAACTGGAGTGAATGCAACTCAGGCAGGGTTGTCAGAGAAGGTCCCTCTAATGACTTCTGAATGAGACCTGAGGGCAGTGAGGCAGAGTGCCATGCCGCTGTGTAGGTGAAGAGCATTTCAGCCAGAGGGCACAGCCAGTGCAAAGGCTCAGAGGCATGAACGTGCTTGGAGGACTTGAGGAACAGCGAGGCGGCCAGTGCAGCTGTGCAGAAGAAGCAGGAGGGGGAGCAGCGAGAAGAACCAGCACAGAGATGGAGCAGGGCATGACTGGAAGGCTTGGAAACCCTGGAAAGGACTCAGATTCTACTCAGAGAAACGGGATGACCCTGGAGAGTCTTTGACACTGAACAGGAGTGATACGATCTCACTTCGGTTTTAGCAAGCATCATGTTGACTGCTGAGTGGAGAAGGCAAAGGGGCAAGGATAGAAGCAGGAAGACCAGTTAGGAGGCTATTGCGAGAGACCAGTTGATAGATGAGGATGACTGCTCTAGCGGTTTGGAGTGCGACTGTACGGCTGGCAGGGTTTTACCAATGGCGTGCATACAAGGCTTGGAAAAGAGAGCAGAGTCAGCCTGAGGTGCTACATTTTGGACTAAGCTACCAGACCAATGCAGATTTTATTTACTAAGGTGGAAAAAACTGTGGGAGAAGTAGGTTTGGGGAGGAAAATGAAGAGTTCGGTTTTATATGGGTTAAATTTGAGATGCCTTTGGACATTTGTGCTGCCTGCCAATGCAGGAGTCATAGGAGATGCGGGTTCAGCCCCTGGGTCAGGAAGATCCCCTGGAGGAAGGCATGGCAACCCACTCCAGTATTCTTGCCTGGAGAATCCCATGGACAGAGGAGCCTGGCGGGCTACAGGCCACAGGGTCGTAGAGTCCCACATGACTGAGCACACACGCAGGCAGAGGGGAACGTCTCTATACCCCACGTGGCCACTGGATATCTTCATTTGGCTGTCATCTCAAATTTCAAAGTGCAAATCCTAAACCTTCACCAAGGGGACTTCCCTGGTGGTCCAGTGGCTAAGACTTCCCTTTCCAATGCTAGGGGTACAGGTTCAGTTCCTGGTCGGAGAGCCAAGATTCCACATGCCTCATGGCCAAAAAACCCAAAACATAGAACAGAAGCAGTATTATAACAAATTCGATAAAGACTTTAAAAATAGTCCACCTCAGAAAAATCTTAAAAAAGAAAAAACTGGAAATAGAAATGCCATTTGACCCAGCAATCCCACTGCTGGGCATACACACCAAGGAAATCAGAATTGAAAGAGACACATGTACCCCAGTGTTCATCACAGCACTGTTTACAATAGCCAGGACATGGAAGCAACCTAAATGTCCATTGGCAGATGAATGGATAAGGAAATTGTGGTACATATACACAATGGAATATTACTCAGCTATAAAAAAGAATGCCTTTGAGTCAGCTCAAATGAGGTGGATGAAACTGGAGCCTATTATACAGAGTGAAGTAAGCCAGAAAGAGAAACACCATATTAATGCATATATATGGAATTTAGAAAGACAGTAATGACAACCCTATATGTAAGACAGCAAAAGAGACATAGATGTAAAGAAAAGACTTTTGTACTATGTGGGAAAAGGCAAGGGTGGGACGATATGAGAGAATAGCATTGAAACATGTATATTACCACATGTGAAACAGATGACCAGTCCAAGTTTGATGCATGAAACAGGGCGCTCAAAGCCGGTGCTCTGGGACAACCCAGAGGGATGGGGTGGGGAGGGAGTTGGGAGAGGGGTTCAGGATGGTGGGACACATGTATACCTATGGCTGATTCATGTTGATGTATGGCAAAAACCACCACAATATTGTAAAGTAATTAGCCTCCAATTAAATAAATTAATTTTTAAATAAATAAATAAAAGCATCCCCTGAACAAAAAAAGAAATAGTCCACATCAAAAAAATCTTTAAAAAAACTTCAGGCCATCTCCTTTTGCCATCTTTGTTTTTATCTATTATGGACTATATTATTATCACTGTTATTATTTTGATACCTTGGACCCAAAGCCTGGTTAGAAGTTTGGTCCCATGCCTCCATTTCATTGTCTGCAAAATGGAAATAATGAGGAGGTTTAAATGGGTTAGTTTATACACAGTGCCTGAGCTATCCTGGCAGGCTATATACGTGCTAAGTCCTCCCATAATTCTGCTTATTTTGTTATTAACCAAATCCTGTTAGATGTTTCCTCTGAATTCTCTCTCATAGCCATTCTCTCTCTCTATCCATTCCTATCATCTGGGGTCTTTTCACCACTGGCAGAAGCTTGGCCTCCCTAATTTCAGCCTCTTGACCCTGCTAGTACCCAAGGACACAACTTTCCTGCTATCACTGTTTCAAGAGCCACATTCTCTGCCCAAAAAAAAAAAAATCTTAAGTCAGTTCTGTGTTTTGCCTGGAAATCAAGTTTAAGCGTCCCTGCCTGGGTCTTATGCCTCTTCCCGACCATCAGGAACCCGCAGGTCAGATCAATGCAGCTTCACGAGCTTTGTATCAACCATTCTGTGTTTTCCGGTGTCAGGGGAAGTGGGGATGGTGCAACCCAAAGGAGGAGACCTTTACCTGCCCTGCTTCAGAGATCACTCTAAAGAGGGCAGTGTGGAGGAAACAGGTGAGCCTGGCTCTCCACAGTGCAGTCGGCGCTTGTGTTTCCTGTGATCCCCTAGCTTTCCTCTAGCCAGCACCTGTGGCTCCCTACCCTGGGCCAGGATTTAGAGATGAAGCAATAAAAGCTGCAGATCCCACACTGATGGAGTCTTATCAGCCCCGGGGACCTCAGTAGGAGACAGTGAGAACAGAACTCCAGGAACTGGGGTGCATCTGTCTGATGGTAAGGAGGTGAGAGCTATGAGGAAGATGGCTCACAAGGAAGCACTGGAGTATCAAAGGACAGGAAGCTGAGGAGATATCCCTGGGAAGTGCAAAAAATAAAATGCAAATTGAAAAGGGCAGGGGAGGACTTCCAGTGGATAAGAATCTGCCTGCCAGTGGAGGGGACACAAAGTCGATCCTTGGCCCTGGAAGAGCTCACATATCAAGGAGGCACTAAGCCCCTGTGCCACAACCACTGAAGCCCGCGTGCTCTAGAGCCTGTGCTCCGCGATGAGAAGCTGCTGCAATAGCCCGAGCCGGGCAATGGAGAGCAGCCCCGGCTCGTGGCAGCTAACGAAGGCTGTGCAGCAACAAAGACCTAGTGGGGTCAAAAGTAAAAATGAATTAAAGAAAGAAAAGGGCAGGGGAGACAGAGTAGTTCCCCTCAAGAATTTCTAAAGAGAGCATATGGGGTGGGAAGCACTGGTCATCTAAGGAAACTTCTGCTAAGCCAAGAAGATCCGGTCGAAGTGGGGTGAGGAGGTGGAGAGGATGACAGGATAACAGTGGTCAGCCTGGCAAACAAGAGAAGTAGGAGCCAATGGCCGTGGAGGCGTGATCCACAGAGGCGCTCTTGAGGGGGGCAGCCAAGAGTGGGGCTCTGGAGACAAGTGTCAGCAAATCTGGGGTACCGGCTGAAGGGGCAGAACGAGGGGCCGCCACACCAAAGCAGTGGAGAAAGGAAGAACAGAGTCGCCTGTAGGGAAGAGAGTGAGGAGGACGGTGAGGAACAGACTGAGGAGACGGAGCAGCTCTGGGATAAGATCTGGACAAGACGGAGCGGTGTCAGGCGAGACAACCCACCTTCTCTGCTGGTCCCCACATGCCCAGAGATAGCCGTGGTTTCATTAATGTCCACTGTCATTTTAGGGGTGCTCTGTTTCAGGCTGCTCCTTCTGCAACAGGTAGATGTTTCGATCCAGTTCAAAAGAATGACCTCTCAGTCAAAGGGTTAGCTGTCCATAAGAACAGAAAGACTAGGAACCATGCTTTCATGAAAGAGATACTGCGTCCTGATACTGGTTAAGGGTCTGCTAAATGCATTTACTTAGTTCTCAAACCAACCTATTGTGGCAGAAGATAGCATCCCTACTTCATGAGTGAGGGAAACCAGAGATCTGAATGTTTAAGAACCTAGTCCAGGTCACGTGGTGGGGCCAGGCTGCTAACCCAGGACTCTCTGGTTCCGACCACCTAAACGTTTTTTACCCTGTGCCTCTAGGGAGGACCTTAAGACCATGCACGTGGGCTGATGTGGTAGAAAACAAAAGCACAGAGTCTGCTTTTCTCTACGTGTTATCATAATGGCTTTGGGTCAGCAGCTCTCAGAATTTCTGGTTTCCACTGGAGCCCTTCAGATTCACTGCATACTGCTTTTAAGCCGAGGGCCCCCAGCTTTGCACTGCTTCACAGGGGGCCAGTGGCCCCTGATGTTTTCAGTAGTTTACACATACATCACATCTCCCAAAGTTAGGATTCATGATAGCTTTTCTTTCTTCATGATATCTTTGAAGAATTTCTGTTTTCATCGAAGATTTCTAATCTTGAGTATCCTAGTTCTATATGTACTATTATAATTTATTGATCAAATTTTATTAATGAGGGTTGATTGGTTCACTCATCATATTTAGTTTCAGCCGAAAAAATTAAAACCTGGCTCCTCCCTCCCCATTTCTAATGAAAACGCTAGTGAATAACCCCTAATGTTTTTCTGAAGTCCTCATTTCTATTCAGTCTCAAAAATCCAGAGAGTTAAGTTACAGAGATCCCAATAATTCATATTTGAAGTCCAGACCCCTCTCTGGGGTGCTGATGTCAGAGTCCCATCTTCTGTCACTCCTCTAATTTAGGGCATTTATAAAAAAAAACGGATGAATCATGACGGTGCCAGGCTTGGCATGCTGGACTGCACTGTAGCACTTTCCAGGTGCAGCCGCCATACCAGCCATCCAGTCTCAGCATCTTCTGCGGACAAGGACCTTAAGGCCCAGGGCCTTCGGTGAGTTGCCCAAAGTCACGCAGGTAGTTTGTAGGCAACTTCATCTTAAATTTCACATGGAACAGCAGCCTCCATGATACTCTCGAATCTTCTCCTGTGAAGGTAAAACTCTTTACTGCTTTTCTCCAAACTATTTTCGCAACATCGTCCTGAACGATTAGCAAACCCATTTAATAGGCACAGACACTGAAGGTCAGAAAGGTTAAATATCTATTCCCCGAGGGTACAGTGAACATTGCTGAGAGAAGAGCCAGGAATAAAACACAAACTCTTGACTCAGAAGTCAAGGGTTCTGCCCTTTAGGATATATAGACATTAAGGATATTGGCAAATAAAACAAGTAATATTTCCAGGTTCTGGACTCTACAGTATCTAACTTACCTCGGAATTTTGCTATTTGTTCTTTTCAGAGAAAAATAATCAGGATTTTTAGGGTTAGAGAATAGAGACAATTACCCAAACACAGTTTAGAATTCATCTTTCAGACAAATTTAGAAATTTATGTGAACGTGTTTTCTTTCAGACAGAAATGTTGTGAATGAGTACTCTCTGCAACACAAGAGGAAACACTAAGAAATCCACACAAAGTAGCAAGATGCCCTTGTTCTCCGCTGTTTAAGAAAAGTGGAGCACCATCCTCCACTTTGAGATCTTACCCTAGTTATGGCCCACCCTCCCAGGCTGCTTTGTGCCTGTCTGCCTCAGCAACGCTCATGGAGAGAGGCCAGCGCTACTGCCACGTTCACCGACCACCGACTCCGGCCGGATGGCGCTGCCAGGGGCTGGGTCGTTGTGGAAGGGCGCTGGGCACAGAGGAGGCTCTCAGGGAGCTCAGGGTGGAGGAGAGCAGAGCACCAAGCTTTGAGGAAGCTAAGAAACAGATGGGCTCCAGGAGTTAGGGCAGAGAGGGTGTCGTTCAGCTGAGGGACTCTCCCAGGTTTTAAGGAAGAGCTGGGCCTTAAAAGGACTGTAGAATTTTAGGGAAGAGAGCTAAAAGGAACTGGAGCCGAAGACAGAAGAGACTTATTTCTAGGGTCCTGAAGTCAGCAGACTAATCCTTAAATTTTGGTTGGATTATATTTAAAAAATTATCCTGATACATCCCTCTGAAGGAAATCAATACATTGTCCCCAAAGAAGAAGGAATAAAGGGTACGAAGTCAACTTTCCCATTGACAAACATTTACCGGACCCCAAATACTTGCCAGTTACTGTGCCAGGTGTCAGGGATACAAACCTTTGAGAAACCTCAAACAAAATTAAAGTGGGCATTAAAAATTTGATCCTCTCTTCAATTCATGGTAAAACGTTTGACCCACAGAGCTATGCTATTACATACTTTCTTCTAGACATTTGGAGAATTCTGCCAAGAATTCCATTCTGTATTATTTGCAGGGGAAATCCATCAGGAGACAACATAAGAGAGTTACATGAGTATGGACCTATACACTATGCAGTCTTATTCATTGCATAATAGGAGAGACAGAGAATGCTGTTCATTCGGAAAGAATCAGTTGTCAGGATATGCTACACTTGGAGCACTGAGGAACATCTCTCGGTCCCAGACCTTAGCTTGTACCTTCTTCACATAACCCTACTACCAAGCCATTCACAGGAGGTTCTCCCAGGTGACCTTCTCTCTCCTTCTTCCTGTCTCCCGGATCCCAGTTTATCATCATTCACCTCCTTTGTGTTGGACCTTCTTCATCTGAACAATCTATCTGAAACACGTGTACACCTTTTAGCTCAACCACAGGCAGCTATGACGACACAACTATTAGGCCACATGTGCAGTTGAAATATAGGTATTCTCTTGGGAAAGAAATGTAGGCAGTCACTGAATAGTACAGGACACCATAAACGGCAAAGAAAACGGAGGTATTTCGGTGTGACTGCCACCAATCTTTGTAAGTGTATTTCCATAGTTATTTTTCTGATTGCTCAGAATTCTAATGTAGCTGATGAAAGAATCTTAAGAACATGTTCCGAACGAGTCACAACAATACGCCAGGAACATAAAGGTATTCACACTCGCACACAAAGGGAAGAGAAGATAGGAGTATCTATCAAAAGGGAAAAACCTGAAAAGATGATGACAGTCATACAGATATGAACATAATGCTGACATGTTGCACAGGGATAACTGTAATTTCATTCATTGAAAATGGAATGTTTTCAATAGATAATATTATTTGGCTTTTCTCCTTAAATTTTATAAGCTACTAATTCATTTTTTTTCTCATGGCAGTATCAAAACCTTTTCAAGTTCCACTGCTCAAATGCAGTCCACTAGATCACATGCAACAGCAGGAAGAGAAAAATCCTGATCATTCCAAATTGATCGGAAATAATTTATTTAGAAGATTGAACTTAAAAAATAAAGTTCAAAAATTTACAACTGAAAAATTTGGTGGTACAGTTGACTTTTTCCAAGATATTTAGCAGATTTTCAATATTATATTTTAAAGGCCAACCCTCCAAAAAAGAAAAAAACCAGCTTAGAAATGCTTGAGGGAGGGGAGAAAATGCATTCAAATGCACTGAATTATATTATGCCTTTTCTGTTGAAATAAGTTTTTTGTGGTAATTACTTAATAAAGGTAACATTCATATACACATATAACTCAAGTTAAAATTGAGGGTAACTAATTTTGAAGTTATTAAACCAGAGAAGTTGTTTTTTTTTAAAAAATCAAGATGATAAACAGAACTTTGGTAGACAAAAAATATAAAATTACATGACCTCTAATTAAACTTATTGTATAGTAGATTGTAATAAAACTTCATTTCTGAGTTTCTGGAAAATGTACTTTATAAACTCAAATGGCTAATATAAATCAGAGATCATTTAGAATTAGATGTACATTATACAATTACTAATTTTAAACACATTTCTCGTTTCTTAAAGTGTTATAAAAGTATAGACCAGAATTAAAATTTCCATTTTTATTTTAGGAAAAACAAAAACTTACAGATATTTGGTATAAAATGTTCACACAGGGAATGTACCTCTTAGGTGACACTCAGAAAACTTTTAGGGTAAGCTACAACAGAGTATCTGGAAGTCCATGAATTCCAATTTTTAAAAAACTAAAGTGATTTGCAACTTTAGAATATCTGAGATGTAGTGTGAAAATGCTGGTACAAATAATTATTCTAGAATGATGTACTCATTCATGGAGGACTCCTAAACAAAGGAGTCGGAATTTTGTTCACAGTTTGTAAACTTGGCACAAATTTTGTTATGATAACCTGTTACCCACAAAGGAAGGTGTCCATAAACAAAAACAATCTGGTATTTACTAATTTTATACAATCCATTATAAAACTTCCTGATCTGAAGCTTTAACCAACCTGGAGTTTGTGTGAACCATAACCAAAGAGAGTGAACTTGACAAATTAACAGTATCAGAGAAAGCAGATGACATAAAGAGAGGTAACACTCAGTATTAATGTATGTAATTAAATAAAGTTTCATTGTTTTTGACATTGCCCAAGCGATCTAGTCAGCTAAATCATGGAGTTTCTAATTCATCTATGGTTGTTATCCAATTCAGTAATGAAAAATTCAACCCAGTGTAGAAAAGATATTTTTCTGTTAATTTAAAAGACATTCACAGCTTTCTATTTTTAAACAAATTATTTACTCAAATTCTTACAATCATTTCCTGGTTCCTCTGATTATTTATTGACAGCTATTTCTGAGTTACATAAATGTGTTAATTACCAACAAATAAATCTTGTTTTAAAAAACACTGATAGTGTGAGCAATTATTAAAATGGAGGATTCCCATCTGTGTCTCTAGTTTAAAGTCTAACTAGTGATTTGTGGTGATCCAATATTTTATAGAAATACAAATTCCAACACTTTGTTTTCTTAAGTTTGTAAGGTATATGAGATTATAGCTATCTTTATAAATATAAATTTTGTTCAGAAATTGGTTTTCATTTTACAAGATATGCTTCTAAACACAAAAAATGTATTTTATGAACTATCTTAAGCATAAAAAACACAATTATTAACTTTTTATTTTTTAAGAATAAGTTATCATGCCTTGCAAAATATTGCTAATAGAAATGCAACAATTTTTATTTACCTAACCTGTTACTTCACATTATACTATAGAATCAAGTTTATAAAGCAAAATTTTGATCTACTGTGAAAATAGCAACATTAATTCAAAATGTCAAAAGATTTACAGAGGTAGTATTTTTAATTCAAACAGAATTTTTCTGGGTTTTAATTTTTACACAGAGACCTGAAATAAATAACATTTTTTTTAGGGTTTGCATTAAGATATTTCAAAGGGTTTCAAGTATTTTACAGATAGAGATTTTGGATGATACTGAATTCTTTAAAAAAAATAGTCATTTTAAGTTTTGTTTTACTTCATTGTACAAAGTCTAGAAGACTTTTCTTTTTCTCCAAAATCTCATTTTCACCTGAAATATTCAGGTTTTCTCAGCAGGTAAAGTATACATTCTTACAAAGTTTCAAATTTCAGAAGTCCAGTAATACATTTGAACTAAGCACCCATCGAATCGTGTTCTCTGCTCTTTGTGTGTGCGCGCTTGTGTCTATTATCTTGCTGTTCTGTTATTTAAAGTCAATTTTAGGCTTTTTACCTCCACAGAAATACCTTAGTGAACCCTCAGCAGTTACTAATCACTTAATAACTGTGAACCGGCCAGCCCCTTCAAGTAGATCGTTAACCACAAGAGTGCCAGACAATTTCCAAATCATATCCTCTGTCCAAAAGGAAAAGATAGGGCTTTGTGAGGCCGAAAGGAAGCGAAGGAAAACAAAACAAATGTAGCTCCTGCTGAAAGTGAAAAGTGCTTGGACAGATTAGTATTTTCTTTTCTGCAAGGCGTCCTGCCAATTTTTTTTTTTAAATAAAGTTATTTTTTCGGTCTGATTTTTCAGTTTCTTGGAAAGTGTTAGTATTTACCATCCCCACCGGCCCCTCATGACGATTGCTGGTCGTTTTGTGTTTTCCCCATCCGTCTACATCTCTGACTGCTGAAACCCCCCGCCCGCCTCGCTCTGTCAAAAACCCCAACTCGGGGCGACCCTGGGTTTGGTAACCCAGCCGCCCGCCGACCCCACATCCCACTCTCCCTCCCACGCCTCTTATTTGGGTCGCCCCACTCCAGTCGCAGCGAAAGCCGGAAATTTTCATTTAGCTCCCCCCCCTTTCTCGCCCCCCACTCGGAGCGGAGAGCCGGGGAGCCGGAGGCTCGGAGCACAGCCGGGGCTCGGCCGCCTCCCCTCTCTCCGGAAGGCTTTAATTTGCACACGCGCTTGCACGGAGCGGCGAGCCCCCCGCCCCGCCGCCGGGAGGGTCGCGGGCCCCGCCGCCTCCCCGGCCCGGGCCCCCGCCCCGCCGCGGCCCCGCCGCCCGGCCCCCCCCC